>CM068866.1:845000-1445000 GCA_035149815.1 Branchiostoma lanceolatum
ACCAACCGAACAACTTACGAGGCGGAGAAGACTGTGTCGTGTACGGATGGAAGAATTTTTGGTATGACAGTGGGTGTCAAAGGAAGGTGAAGTTCATTTGTCAAGTCATGTCAACAGGTTCTTAAACGAGTTTTAACTGTTATTTCCAACACAAAAAATTGGACTTACCCCAAATTTTCGACCGTACGACATCGGTCTTTGTCAAGGAGTCATCCCAGCGGTGGATGGATCACTCCTTGACAAAGACCGATGTCGTACGGTCGAAAATTTGGGGTAAGTCCAATTTTTTGTGTTGGAAATTACAGTTTAAACTCGTTTAAGACTGATTTCTACCAACACAGATGAACTTTCAAGCTAATGTCAACAGGCTCTTGGTGACATGACCATGTAATGAATAAAAATACTATTTTTACACAACCAAGGGATTTATTCCACCGACGTTTCGGTGACCATCTGTCACCTTCTTCAAGGCAATTCTGACTGGTTCACATAGTAATTCAGCACAGGTGTTGCTGCTTATACATAATGAGATGCATTCCCAAACGCAAAATATTTACATATGTAAAATCACAGGAGATGACATCACTATGAGTTGCCTTGAAGAAGGTGACAGATGGTCACCGAAACGTCGGTGGAATAAATCTCTTGGTTGTGTAAAAAGAGTCTTTTTATTCAGTGACTTACCAACCTGATGAAACTATTCATGGATGACCATGTAATGTTTTTAGAAGGCCGAGGTGATCGACGGGATGTTTCTGTCAAAACGAATCTTTTGGCACTATTGACAAGATGTTTTTGTCGATAAGAATCGTGGCACTATTGGCAGAATGATCCTGCCTGTAAGAATTTTTGGGAACTACTGTCAATACAATATTTTGGGACACTATTGACAGGATGTTCGTGACGATTTTTGGCACTACTAACAGAATGGTCATGTCAATATGAATTTTTTTGTTTTTGCTTCGTTTGTTTGTTTTGCTATGCTTGTTTAATAATTCCTAAAGATGCCCCGAGCAAAGAACGTGTAAATTTTGACAACACTTAACCATCATCTTGATTCAACAAAGAATTAGTAGATCGCGTATTTCTGTGCCTAGCGCTTAGCAATTGTGGGAATGATTGCGTTACTAGAACACACACCAATACCGGTGGACTAGATCCCTGCTGTAGTACTTACAAAGATTTGTGGCCTAGGGGCTTTGGAAATGGTGATGAGTACCACCCTATAGACCTACATGTGTGGGGAGGATTTAAACTTTGTAGATGTTTGGAAAGATTCAAACTTTGTAGATGTTTGGAAAGATTTAAACCTTGTAGATGTTTGGAAGGATTTAAACTTTGTAGATGTTTGGAAAGATTTAAACTTTGTAGATGTTTGGAAGAATGTAAACTTTGTAGATGTTTGGAAAGATTTAAACTTTGTACATGTTTGGAAGAATGTAAACTTTGTAGATGTTTGGAAGGATTTGAACTTTGTAGATGTTTGGAAAGATTGAAACTTTGTAGATGTTTGGAAAGATTTAAACTTTGTAGATGCTTGGAAATATTTAAACTTTGTACATGTTTGGAAGGATTGAAACTTTGTAGATGTTTGGAAGGATTGAAACTTTGTAGATGTTTGGAAAGATTGAAACTTGGTACATGTTTGGAAGGATTTTAAGTTTGTAGATTGTCACAAAGCCTGATTAATTTAGCAAATCAGCAATAGTGTGTTCTAAGTTCTATTGTATATAATTGGCTGTGTGGATGATAATATGGAATGGTGAGCAGTGCTTTAGCCTTGTCGATATATATATTTGCATACCGCAAATAATTTGATGCCTACTCCAATCACCAATATAGTTGTGCATTTATTTGTGTCACTGTACATTTGCGATGTGTACCTATGGTTTAAATCGTTGTTTATTGTCTCGATCATGTCGTTATCACTGAAATTAAAATGAGACTATTCAACCGTATGCATGTGTATACTGACCTTTGACCGACATCCCTTCCACAGGGTCAGAGATTGTAACTCAAAAGGCAACGAGTGGAATGCTAAGCTAAGATATTTTGGTGTTTACACATTGCGTAATACATTTAGGTTTTGAGGTTATATTAAGATTGTATCATAGTTTTCTCTAAATATTATGTTATATTACATGTTATAACAGAACAAAATTTATCAGAAACTGATAATAACTCTTACTATCCACAACATGATTATTGTATCATAGTTTTCTCTAAATATTGTATTACATGTAATAACATAATAAAATACATCAGAAACTGATAATAACTCTTACTATCCACAACATACTTATTGTATCATAGTTTTCTCTAAATATTATATTACATGTTATAACAGAACAAAATACATCAGGAACTGATAAAAACTCTTGCTATCCACAGCATGCTTATTGTATCATAGTTTTTTTCTAAACATTATATTACATGTAATAACAGAACAAAATACATCAGAAAACTGGTACATACTTATGAAACAGTATGGAAGTTAAACACACTCCACTGCCAGTGGACTAGCCCCCTGCCGCAGTGATTACACCACAGTGTGACCCAGGGCTATGAAACGGGGATATTCACGTTATGGCGTGGGAGGATTTTAACTATCTAACTAACAGGCAGTGATCGCACAGAACAACTATCGCACACTGGACGCCATTTAAAATTTATACAATATGTCCCAAGAGCATCTGGCTGAAGAAGGTTTCCTCCCAAACCTCACTTCTGCAACGTTCCGTTTTGCTAGCTGATCTAGAGGACAATGTAAACCACCGTCGCCAGGAAAGCTATGGACGCCGGTACAAGAAACGCCTTTGCCTGGACCAGGACTCCTAGGAGACGGGAGACTGTGTCTGTGTAGAGGATATAACAATGATGAATTCGGTGATATAGAGAACTAGTTCCTTCAGTATACTACATTCTAAAACATACAGCTTCTTTTATCAGCAGGTTTGACTTCTTTTTTTTTTGGTAGTGGAAGACGAATTTATATAGTTCTTCTATAATATATGGGTTCCTTGATGTCAACAGTAGAATTTTTTTTTCATTTTGGGCACGTTGGTAAATGATTGGTTTCTTTTATTATCATAAAATGGACAACTAGATATAAAAAAACCTTTTGTCTTAGAGGGGTAGTATTTACAAATCCTCTTTTGCATACTTAGGTAGTTTCATGCATAATCCTTTTTTTTTTAATTTCTAGAGGGTGGGCACTAATTCTAATCTTACTGGTAGCGGAGTCAGCAGTTGAAGGTGGGTTTCTAAAAGTTGCTGTTGTGTCACTGCCACAATGGACAATTATGCATTAATCGAGACTACAAGTAAGCAATGGGATATCATCGTTACTGTTAATTGGCTGAATGAAATGTAAAGTACTGTTCCAATAATCACTTTATATCGCAAACGGCTTTTTATTGTTTTAACGGGGAAGGGAAATGGGAAATGCGGGTTCGTACCTATTCAACAACTGCAACTTTGATTAAAATATGTATAACTCTAGGTGCAATGGCCTAATGGGTAGAGTGTTCGCCTTGCATACGGTAGGTCGTGAGTTCGAACCCCGGCCGGGTCATACCAAAGACTGCTTTCTCTGCTTAGCACTCAGCATTTGGGAAAGAGTATGGAAGTTGAACACACATCACTACCAGCGGACCAGCCCCCTGCTGTAGTGACTTGCACTTGTGTGGCCCAAGGGCTACAGAAATGGAGATGGGCGCCACCCCAAAGCATCTGATCAAGATGTATGGGACACTTTAACTTTAACTAGACAAAAGATTCTATTACACATTTTAGATGCAATGACGATGTCACAGAGAATTATCACTATGCTGCTCTGCTACTTCTGAATCTCACCTGTACGCTTTGCCGTGTCGTGTGGCGGTTTCCACGCCGCCCTGGGATGTTTCCCTCCGTGACGCTTCTTCTGCTTGTTCAGGAAACATTCCCAGTCCGGGGGCAGCAGGGACAGCAGAATCTGTACGTGGTTCCAGAACCTGCGGATGGAGATTAATATGTCATCAGTCAAGATAAACATTTGGTAAATTGAGGTAAATCATAGACAACACAATGAACTCATTCTCCTAAGCTGAGCTGAGCCCACGCCGAACGCAACATACACACCGTATCTTGGGAGGGCTCTGCTAAATCGACCATTGAATTTTTCACTTTTGGGTTGTGGCCTCGAGCTCTAACCGGCTGTAAACCAATCAGAGAATTGGCTTTACCAAGAGAAAACATTTAGGCGATTCTCTGATTGGATGACAGTTGGTTAGAGGCCACGCCCATAAAGGTGGAAACCTCAGCCCGGTTTCAGCCCCCCTCTCACTGGACCCGCGGCACGCTGGCGGCGTCGCTGCGGCCGATCGAATTGACATAGCACTCAAAGAATTTCATCGAAAAAAAAACAATCTTTAAAGCTTTGTGTGTTTTGTTGTCCTTTTGGTCATACTTTTTACGTTTTGAATGATATTCCCACTATAAAGTCAAGGGTAACACACATCCAGCTTAGGACGCAGCGACGCCGCCAGCGTGCCGCGGGTCCTGTGAGAGGGGGGCTTTAGCAGAGCCTCCTCAAGGTATATAATATAGGCCGCGGGCGAGGCTGTTCGTAGGAGAATGTAAGAACTTGACTGGTAATTGATAACACTTTGGGTAGGAATTTCTATTCTCTTACTTGAAGTGAAACGTGTCCGGATCCCGTGACAGGCGGTTCTGGAAGCCCAGATAGAGGTCGTCCCAAAACAGCCCGTGCAGAACCGTCTGTCTGTGGACCCCGATCCTGTTCTTGATCTGAGTGGGCAGTAAATAATTCTTATTATTATAATTATCATATCCTTAATTGTACATGCATGCCACATCGGGCTAAATACAGGCATACAGATAGAAAATTCGTAATAAAGTACATGCAATGACACTAACAAGACTTTCAATACTTATCTAAAACATTGGTTCTAAAACTACTCTAAGACATAGGTATGGTTCCTCCTCGTCTCTTTGCGGTGTTAAAGATATATGTTGGGATTGATAAAAACGATCCGATCTAAACACAAGTACAAACTGTCAGGTGACAATACGCAAATTAAAGCAGCTCTAGGAGGCAAGGTGTTATGTAGGTGTCAAGATGGTTCGATGGTTAGGGTTGCTGACTTAGAATGTAAAGGTTCTGGGGTCGAGTCCCTAGCAGACCCTACTATTGTGAGCTTGGGAAAGATGAAATGAGAATCCAGGGGTCCATCCTAGTATGAGGGGATCAAGTCTTTCGATTTTACGCAACTTGTACCTCCTGTACAAAATTTATGTGTAACGCCTAAAAAGCGCTTTGCCGATTAAGCGGAATGAAAACAAACTCAATGGTTAAGGATAAAGCTGACCATAAAAGGAAACCATTGAAGACTGGAGAAGCCAGTCAAAAATTTTTATTCTGAGGCAATGAGTCGACCTTATAAGAAGACATCAAGAAAAAGACAGTTTTTAAGGTATTACTGTTACCTCTTTGTGGTGTTAAAGATATAGGTTGAGATTGATGAAAACGATCCGATCTAAACACAAGTGCAAGCTGTGCAAGTGACAATACGCGAAGTAAATTTCTACGGTGAGGGAAGCCTGGCGATGAGCCGACTGTATAAGAAGTCTGTAAGAAAAGACAGTTTTTAAGGTATTGCCGTTACCTCCAGGTACGGATGATTCCTTTCAGGTCTCTGACTGGGGAAGGACAGGTCCAGGAAGTCCACAAGGAAGTCGTAGCCTCCCTCCACGGGGTTAAAGTAGTCATCGGTCTCTATCATCTGAAGCGTTCATCGAGCACATCAAGTTATACAGAGGAGAGAGAGTGCAGCTTTCGTGGAGCGTCGAAACAAGAATTTGCTGGCTGACCAGTCGGAATCAGTAAAAGCTGTTTGCAATCATGTGAATAGTTTCATCAGGTTGGTAAGTCACTGAATAAAAAAGACTCTTTTCACAAAACCAAGAGATTTATTCCACCGACGTTTCGGTGACCATTTGTCACCTTCTTCAAGGTAATTCTGACTGGTTCACTGCATAGTGATGTCATCCCCTGTGATTATACATATGTAAATATTTTGCGTTTGGGAATGCATCTCATTGTTATGTATAAGCAGCAACACCTGTGCTGCATTACTATGTGAGCCAGTCAGAATTGCCTTGAAGAAGGTGACAGATGGTCACCGAAACGTCGGTGGAATAAATCAGTAAAAGCTGTTTGCAATCATGTGAATAGTTTCATCAGGTTGGTAAGTCACTGAATAAAAAAGACTCTTTCCACAAAACCAAGAGATTTATTCCACCGACGTTTCGGTGACCATTTGTCACCTTCTTCAAGGTAATTCTGACTGGTTCACTGCATAGTGATGTCATCCCCTGTGATTATACATATGTAAATATTTTGCGTTTGGGAATGCATCTCATTGTTATGTATAAGCAGCAACACCTGTGCTGCATTACTATGTGAGCCAGTCAGAATTGCCTTGAAGAAGGTGACAGATGGTCACCGAAACGTCGGTGGAATAAATCTCTTGGTTGTGTAAAAGAGTCTTTTTTTATTCTGTTTGCAATCATGTTTTGAAATAATGTTTGTGGATGTGGGCAGACTCTTGTTAAGGTGTTTAAGAGTTGACAGTATGTTAATGTACGGACGTAAAGCCGGCAGCCCCGTGTATGAGGAAGCTTCGGGCATTAGCCTCAAGCGTCAAACCTCTGCACGTAAAAGAACCCAACGCAATTATCGAGAAGAGTAGGGTCGACACGGTGTGCTTGGCCCAAAACGCGAGCCTTAGCAAAACCGCATTGCACTATCACTAGCTACTTGAAAAAGCATCATGCTTCACCTCAAATGAGGGTGACAGTCCTTTACCTTACAGGTAACTGTATTTGTGATCAATGATAACTTGATACTGCGTTATGAATTACACACAAGACAGTGTCTCGGCATTGACATTGTGTGGTGACCTTCCTAGCTTTTCAGCTGAAAACAACAGGCCAATGTATCATTGTGAAAACAATTTCTGTAAGAAACATGACACCGAGGGCAGTAGCACAGCTACGACACAGCTATAAGAACTCAACTAGGATGACAAACTTTAGCCTCTACCAGGCCCCGCGGATCGCTGGGAAAATAGCAGAAATCGGCCAAATAGAGTGAAAAGTATGCCAAGGGTAGTCCTCTATGCAGGGAAGCTCAATGGGCGACCAGCGGACTATTGAGCTTCACTGTATAGCGGACTACCCTTGGCATACTTTTCACTCTATTTGGCCGATTTCTGCTATTTTCCCAGCGATCCGCGGACCCTGGTAGAGGCTAGACAAACTTACCCGCAGCACCAGGTCATAGTTCTTGAACCCTACCCACTCATAGTAGAACCGTATCCAGTCTGGGTAAGCAAAGATCTCGTTCTCTATACTCTCGTTAATCTTGTCGATGTAGAAGTCGAAGTCCCAGCTGTCTTTGTACAGCTTAGTGTGGGGAGGGGGGTCCGATATCGCACGCCTGAGAGGGGTAAGGACGGACGGTTCAGAAACTTCGTGCCACAACTTCAAGTAAGTCACTTGATTCCAGCGCAGAAAACGTACTAGGTAAATTTGCCCCTTAATGCATATGTTTTCAACATTTGGTACGTTGATATGTTGTCGTTTCATTTGTTGTTGTTTTTTGTTTGTTTGTGTGTGTGTGTGTGTGTGTGTGTGTGTGTGTGTGTGTGTGTGTGTGTGTGTGTGTGTGTGTGTGTGTGTGTGTCTTTGTGTGTGTGTGTGTGTGTGAGGTTGCTTGGCCTCGAGTTATTATCTTCGCCGAGTACTAGTACTCGGGAAGATTATGTTTTCGGTTGAAAAATCTGTTGGGTGGGTCTGTATGTATGTCAGGAGCATAACTCAAGAAAACTTCAATGAATCTTTATGATTTTTGGTAGGTGTGTAGTGGTTGTGCAAAGGAAGGTCAAGTTCGAAAATGGTTCACCTTGCGTTTTTCAACAGTACTGCAGCGGACTTTGAATTTTTTGTGTTTGTATGTAGGCAAAAAAAAGTGACGGAAACGTTGATGGATCTTCATGATTTTTTGCAGGTGTGTAGATGTTGTAGAAACGGAGGTCAAGTTCAAAAATGGTTCCCCTGGCATTTTCCGTCGGTAATGCAGCGGGCTTTGTGTGTATGTGTATTTGTATGTCGCCAACATAACTCGAGAAGCTGTCGATGGTTCTGCATGATACTTAGTGGGTGGGTAAGGTTTACAGAAAGGAAGGTCAAGTTCGATAATGGGCCTTCTAGTGGGTATCTAAAGTATTGCAGCGGAGCTTCAAAGTTTGGGGTGAAATTTTCTGGAGGCGCCAGGTTCATGATTTTTTTATAGTGGATGGGTCTTGGGGCAGGGAACAAGTGGTGTAAGTTTGGGCCTCTTGACTACTTGTTTTGAGCTGCAGTGGGCCTTTATGTATGAAACTTTGGAGGAGGATAACTCATGCAGGGTTTGGTGTGTCTTTATTGATTTTGGTACGCAGGTACCTAAGGTGATGATTAACATAATGAAATGTATAGTATGCAAATTGGGACTTCATTTACATAAGTAAAGAGAGTAATGTATAATCCCATTGAAAGCTGTTACTCGACCTCAATTCAGGGACACTTGGAGGATTGCCTGGCTTGGGATTTAGGTCACCCAGCTGTGTGCCAGCTGTGCGCCCTTCATTTGGTAATAACTCAAGAAGGGGTCAATGGATCATCATGATTTTTGGTTTGTTAATAGCTTAAGTTATAATTTGATTTAGATAGATGGTAATTATGCATATGGGAGCCAATATGCATAATTGATGAGGAAAAACCATAATTCCATAGTGATCAATGGCAGGAATTCGATACTTGTAGCATCTGAAAGTTCATTAAACTTGTTACATATATCAGCACACTCTACACATATACTAGTCCTTTACCACCAAATGATTTTTAACACTATCTAGACTGGACTCATTCTCGACCCCCCCCCCCAGCATAACTTCCAAATGGTATGGTGCATGATCAAATTTGCAGCGGGTGATAAGCATGTAAATATTAATCACTCTCCATAATAAGCCTTGATTATTTGGCGAAGATAAAGTGTTCGTGGAACTCTAGTTGTGATTGAATTTTAGAAGAGTTCTTGATCCACATACAGATCTTCAAAGATTCTTAAACCTCCCGATTTTGGTTGTGGAAGATCAGTCAATGCAGGGAATTACGTCACCATCCGTATTACGCATGCGCATATGCGCTACAAATGACCATAACGTTTGTCCTGAAAAACAAGATAGCGCTTGAGCTACTCTCCAAGCAGATGTTGGGTTCCGGCTAGTTTTTGACGTGTTTTTAGGCGTTTTTGTTGGACTTTCTATTTTGTCCAACACAGCTGGCAACATTGATAGAAAAAAGGGACAAAATAGACAACCCGACAAAAACACCTAAAACACGTCAAAACCCACCCAGACCCCAACCTCTTCTTAAAGAGCACGCCGGAGCAACCCGATGAAGCTGTTTTAAAAAAAGGAAAGTGATCTCGAACCAGTTTAGCTCAAATGAACTCAATGATGAGCTAATCTTCCACTGGTCGTGACAGAGAAGACAGACGCTATGTACAGTATTTACAGGTTCATTGTATGGGAAAATTCCCCTAGCTCGTTTCGACAAGCACAATGAACAATGGACCACGGCTTAACGTCCCGTCCTAAGGACTGTGCCCCTTTTAGGTAGCGCGCATGTCGGGTGAGCGACACAGCCGGGATCGAACCCGGGGCTTCTAGTTCCAGAGGCAGGGCCGCTAACCACTGGACTACGCACGCTACTAGCTTGTGTGAGGATTTGATGACGTAGATCGTACCTGCGGTCGGCTGCGTCCCCCAGAGCCAGCGCCAGGTCGAGCGACATCATCAAATCCTCACACAAGCTAGTAGCGTGCGTGGTCCAGTCATGACCTCAATGAAAAGCGGCCTGCGTGCCGATTTGAGCTTATCATGAATAAACAAAGGTTCAAACAAACAAACCTGCGGTCGGCTGCGTCCCCCAGAGCCAGCGCCAGGTCCAGGGTGGACCCAGGCTTGGGCGTCCACGTCATGACGGAGTCCAGGTGTCTGTTGATGACGGCGGCAAGCTGCTCGGGTCTGTTCTTGGGGTTATTCTCCAGGATGTACCTGATAAGGAGGAATAAAATACTCGTCATAAGGGAACAGGTCGCTTCGCTACATTGTCAGTTCGCTACAGTCGCTTCGCTACATGGGAGAAGTTGTTTCGCTACATGGTAGAACTCATCTCGTTACATTTGAATGTTATTTCTCTCAATAGACTAATAGTATGAGAAATCGAATCAAATAACTTTTTTCTACCGAAGATGCTCCCTGATACATCAATTAATTTCTATTCTTGCCCATTTCGTACACGTTCAGATGTTTAAGTGAAGTACACCTGTTTGTTTGAATTTTGCACACATTATCAAACTTAGTCTACTCACATGCAACATAAACGAGAGTTACAGACACGTGTCCTTATTGACACGTGCCTTCACCGATACGTGACGTCAGCCATTGGTCAAACGTGCCAGGAAGTTTATAACGTCCACCGTCTTAAGTGATGGCTGCAGTAAGCTCCACTTACTTGTCCGTCGGATGTGCTTCGAGGAAGAATCCGGCGAACGGGCAGTAGACCTTAGGGTTGACCTCACGAACCACTTCCTTCTTGTGGAATAGCAGATTCTTCCTGTCGTTCGCCATGAACTTCTCCTTCCATTCCTCTGAAGTGAAATGATCATAAACAAATTTATTCTTTCATTCATTCAGAGAGCATCAGCTGAGACACGTTCCAGCCTTATATTTGCAAATCAAAAAAAATGTAATACATTGTTTAACATCACTTCTGGACATACATGATGTCGCCATTAACGGCTAGGTCACATTCACATTCACAAATTTGCACGACCCGTTAACGAATGACCCAAGAATGCCATTTGGTCGTACGACGAGTTTGACCAGCCTCATGTGGGCCAAGCAACTACGACGAAGGTTGAATAAAAAGACTCTTTGTTTCGAAACGACAGCTATTCTCACCTGTGTACTTCTTGCCTGAGAAAGTGACGGGGAACCCCGAGTTCCCGCCTGAGAAGTCGCTCATCATGAGGTCCACGTTCCTGGGCAGCCGTCCGGCGTTGGGCGACACGCAGTCCACGGTGTTCAGGATCAGGTGGCCTGGGGAGGGGAAGTTAGGGTGATATCTGCAGGGTTTACTTTGCTTGTTGAATATGAAGTTTATTGCAAGTTCTTGCCCGTAGGCTAATTGCAAGTACATGAAACATGGAAGGACAGACAGACAATTGGTAACAATATAGCATGTGACTATTCTAGTCTAAAAATTAACACTAGATTCTATCTTTTTGGGGTTTGACTTCCTTTTCCGAGACAGTGGAAGACGAATGCTCCCACTTTTCCGTATCTTTACAGTTGAATTACTTACAACGTTCAGCCATGCATGGGTGGTTAAAAGAGCTAACAACACGACGCATTAACTTGACAATGTTCAGATGTATCTGTATATTATTCATTTGTTGTGACCTGTACCTAACCCAGTGGGCATGTGTGTACAATAAAGGTCTTCATTCATTCATTCATACATCCATTCATTCCTTCATTATTCCTTAATTATTTTCAAAAAAATATATTTCTCTCTCTCATTCTTAGGATAGTTGGGGTTTTAGCTGTCTTACCGCAAAGACTGCTTTTAGATCCTGATAAAACAACGTTCAAGTTCGCTTGAGCTGCATACAGTCTCTCACGCGAAAGAGTCTGTGAGCCAGAACCTACCCTTGTAGTCGATCAGGATGCAGGTGTCCAACTCGGGATGTAGTTCCGAGAGTGAGTGAGTGAGTGAGTGAGTGAGTGAGTGAGTGAGTGAGTGAGTGAGTGAGTGTGTGAGTGAGTGAGTGAGTGAGTGAGTGAGTGAGTGTGTGAGTGAGTGAGTGTGTGAGTGAGTGAGTGAGTGTGTGAGTGAGTGAGTGAGTGAGTGAGTGTGTGAGTGAGTGAGTGAGTGAGTGAGTGAGTGTGTGAGTGAGTGAGTGAGTGAGTGAGTGTGTGAGTGAGTGAGTGAGTGAGTGAGTGAGTGAGTGAGTGAGTGAGTGAGTGAATGAGTGAGTGAGTGAGTGAGTGAGTGAGTGGGCCAGAACCTACCCTTGTAGTCGATCAGGATGCAGGTGTCGAACTCGGGATGAACACCGTCCATCAGGATCATGAACCGCGTGTCTGCATCGATCTGCGACATTCGGATCAAAAAGACATTTTGTCATGTTATGGAGGCACATTATGTGTACCTTGATCACGGAGTGACCTAGTCTCGCGAGAACACGAGACTAGGTCGAGACTTCTGGCCTCCCAAAGAATCTCTTCATCGAAACCTCTTGATTGTATTCTAATTGAATTCTAGTATGAAGTTTTGAATGTATAACTAATGAATACGATACCTCTTTCCGTGTGGTTTTCATTTCGCGCTATTAAAGGCGAAAACGAAGTGTTCGCGGTGGTTTTAAGCTAGCGGCAGCGCTACAGTCACACACTGCTACAGTATAGGACAAAAATGTTCGCGGTGGTTTTAAGTTCACGGTGAAACGTTCGCCGCGAAAACCGCGAACATAAAACCACCGCGAACGTTTCTGCATTTGCGGTACCTCTTCCCACACGCCGAACTTGCAGACGTTGATGCAGTTCAGCCGAACCCCGCTCTGAGCGAGCCTGCAGAAGACGGGCACACACGTGTCGCCCACGTAGAACGGGACGTCGGGGTTCCTCTTCGACAGAAGCTCCAGCGTCGGGTAGCTGGGAGGGACATAGTGTGGGGGGAAATACTCACTTTCCGTATTTAGCGTACAATTAAGCAGGAAAGGACATAGTGTGGGGGAAAATACTCACTTTCCGTATTTAGCGTACAATTAAGCAGGAAAGGATATAGTGTGGAGAAAAATAATCACTTTCCGTATTTAGCGTACAAATAGGAAGTAGGAAGACGAATGAAAAGACATAACTCAACTCAGCAGTTTCTAAGGACATGAACTTTACATTTTGCATGATGTACACAACTAATAAACTGGTGAGCAAATATGCACCAACTACTAACTTAAATATCTTCATCAAGGTCTTCATCGACAACGATGGACGAACATCATCACTAAGTATCTAATACCTGCTCAGAAAAGAACAAGACAAATTCATACGTTCAAATACCAGAGTTATCAACACAGGATTGAAGTGTTAAAAAAAAAACATTTCTCCATTGAGTTGCCACAAAGTACAGTAGATAGGTTTAAAGAACGTTTGCAGGTAGATGTGCAAAGCTAAAGGTTTGGTGTGACAGCTCGTTCAGTGTAGGTAACCAGCTGCTACCGCACCGAATGCCCACGAAGCTGATGTGTTACGCAGAAAGGTGGCTATACCAGCTATACAGATACAGACTAGCTAAAGCCCCTCTCTCACTGGATCCGCGGCACGCTGGCGGCGTCGCTGCGGCCGATTGAATTGACAAAACACTCAACGAATTTCATCCACAAAAAACGAATCTTTTTAAGCTCTGTGTTTTTTGTTGTTGTCTTTTTGGTCATATTTGTACGTTTTGAATGATATTCCCATTATAAAGTCAAGGGTAACACAGATCCAGTTTAGGACGCAGCGAGGTCGCCAGCGTGCCGCGGCTCCAGTGAGAGGGGGGCTTGACAAATAGAGTAACGGCAGGAAACGGAGTCCCAAGCAACATGTTCCTTCACCCAACCTTTTCGCACCAGGAAATCCCCACACCACTGATCAGCGTGCGTGCACATGTAGTCTCCAACGACTCCACGGAATGCATGTGAAGAGAATAGTGCATCATCATCCGTGAATAGTTTCATCAGGTTGGTAAGTCACTGAATAAAAATACTCTTTTACACAATCAAGAGATGTCATCCCCTGTGATTGTACATATGTAATCATTTTGCGTTTGGGAATGCATCTCATTATGCATAAGCAGCGACACCTGTGCTGCAATGCTATGTGAACCAGTCAGAATTACCTTGAAGAAGGTGACAGATGGTCACCGAAACGTCGGTGGAATAAATCTCTTGGTTGTGTAAAAAGAGTATATTTTATTCAGTACATCATCATGAGTTGAGAAATGATGCATCGTCAAAGCAACTTGTTACGTACGTAAAAAGAAACTCATGTCTTTTCCATTATCCCATATATAACGAAAGCAAGCAGTCGATTATAGCCTCCGAGTAAATACTGTTACTTATAGCAAAAAGAATACATTATGGAACAAAATTTTGTTGCAGTTTTCTTTTGCGCTTACCATTGACCAGTTGTTGGTGTTCGTTCCAGTCAACTTGAACAAGATATGACGATAAACTTAATAAAACAACTGACTTGATTTTGGTTCTTGTTCATGGACCCAATTAATGACAAATTTTGCTGGAAGACTGAAAGACATTCCGACAAATCAATGAGGTTAGAAAAAATTAACTTCTTGCCCACCTGAGATGATCCGAATGTCCGTGGCTTATGTAAATGAGGTCGGCACGTGACAACCTTTCCAGCCAATCAGCGGGCGGCTCGTGCTGCAGCCACCACCCCCTGGCGAAGGCTGGTCCGGTCAGCCAGGGGTCGAAGAACATGATCTTGTCTCCCAGCTTCACCTCCATACACGCATGCGCGAAGAACGTCACCTGTGACGACATCAGAGATAATGTGCCATCAGGGTTAAGTTCACTATCACACACAGGCGCATAGCTATTTTCGCGGTAGGGAGAAAATGGAGCGTTCGCGGTGGTTTTGAGTTCGCGTTTGAAAAAAAAAGCTGCTACAGTCATAGGTGGGCAAAAAGTTTCGCGGTGGTTTTAAGTTTGCGCTGAAGAGTTAACCGCGATAATCGCGAACATTTCTGCACTTAAGTACTGTAAATGCATTTAAGTTCGCGGGGTTTTTATTTCGCGCTAAGGCGAAAATGGAGTATTCGCGGTGGTTTTAAGTTTGCGGCAGCGCTATATTCACACACATATATTGGACAAAAATGTTTGCGGTGGTTTTAAGTTCGCGGTGAAACGGTCACCGCGAAAACCGCGAACATAAAACCACCGCGAACATTTCTGCACTTTTGATCCTACCTGCACCTCCCCTGGCTCAATCCCCCGCCGGGGCCGCGGGTCTGCCTGCCACGGTTCGGGAGGGCTCAGCTCCAGTAGAGTCAGCCCGCCGGCCTCGTCTAGTTCGGGGACTAATGGGTCAATAACGTAAATGCATTCAAAATCGCGAACTACGTCAGGGGTGCTAGTGTCACCAAAATGAAAACAGATCTGCAGTGGATGTCACTCGAAGAGAGAAGGAAAATGTCCAGACTATGCATGATGTACAAAATGACTAATAAACTGGTGGACGTATACCGACTAATAAGTATCTAATACCAGCTCAGAAAAGGACAAGAAATAGCCATGCCTTTAAGTATCAGACTTTTCAACCTAGGATTGATGTGTTTAAAAATTCGTATTTTCCTAGAACGATCGTAGAGTGGAACTCGTTACAACCAAGTACAGTGGAAGCGTCCTCATTAGATAGCTTTAAACAATGCATGCAGTTAGATATGCGAAGGTAAGACGGGACAGGTCGTTCGGCGTAATATAACCAGCTGCTTCCGCGCCGCGTGCCTGCGAAGCTGGTGTGTTACGCCGAATGGCGGTTATACAGGCTATATAGATACAGATACAGATGGTTGATTCGAATCTTAGTTCAGTGAAAGAGGTCGAGGTCGGGGTAGTAATACGACGACGACGGTTCGCCCTAGTGGGTAATGTTGTATACGTGGCGCAGGTGACTAATGCATGTGTTAACCGAGGGAAAACGTGTATCTACATCTACATAGGTGTTGCCCCCAAATAACCCCTTCAGGGGCATAGTAGGGGGGGAGTTGAGGTCCCGGGCTAATGCTTAGGTCACAATTGCACCGGTGCCCGTCGGGGATGTAGCCCCGGCCGGGCTCTGACGTCCGAGGGGCACCGACTGTCTTGGTCACAATTAAAAGTTTCCTTCACGCTGCCCTGCAGGGGTCCCGGGGTGCTCCGGCAAGTACTCGGTGGCATTTTTGTAAAATCTTCATTGTCGGTCTCCGGCCGGTACCCGTCAGTTGCTCTGACGATGTCTTGTAGTGACCCCTCTTGGATCCGACAGGGTACCGCGTGCTTATTACATCCAGGTGGGGCAGTTGTAGGGTCCCTGCCGAATGCCCCTCGAACGACGGTCGGCCATCAGGCAGGCTCCTGGCGGGCACTTGTCATATCTCGGGGGTAACTTATATAAAACTGCACTGGAGCTCAAAAAGAAACACGATATACGAAGTTCATGCTTTAGTTCTGCTCACCTGATCTCTACCGTCGCACCCTTGACCCGGTCTTACGAAGTACACACATCTAGTCTGTGCACTTGATCCGTATCATAACATAACAATACCATTTGATTTGATTTATTCGACTGTAAAAATTACAGCCAGGGCTACCTTATTCTATAATCTTTGGCGATAACACCAACATATTCCTTTTCCACAAAAACGTTGACTCTGATACAACTGGCTAACCAAGATATGTGTAAAGCACATGGTTTGAAGCAAACATGTTACCAACAGATTCCAGAACTACAAATTGCCTTATTTCCTGTAGTAAAAACAAAAGTTATGATAGCAATAAGAGAAGTCCAAAATGTTCCTAATATACAAGAGAAACAGACCAAAACTTTGGGGGTAATAGTCGATGAAAATTTAAACTCGAAAGCCCAGTCTCTGCTATAAGTAAAAAAATGCTAAAACAATTGAGGTTATTGTAAAAAACAAATACATCAACCCTGAAAAGATTCTCACAACTATATGCAACAGCCTTATATACTCATATTTAACCTACTGTAACATTGCTTGGGGATGCGCCTGCCGTACAACTCTACATCCGCATATATATCTCCAAAAGAAATTCACAAGGATAGCACTTTCGCTTACACATGGCTCCTCTATTTCAAACTTTAATACTAGACATCCACGATATCAACAAATAACGTTTAATTTCTATTCCAACAATTTCAACAATATATTTTATATTTTCCCGAACCCTTCTTCACACTTGTTCACAACTATTATACCAGGCAAAGAAATCCATATTCCTCTCTTTCGTACATCATTAGCAGAGTTCTCGTCAAGTGCAAATATTATATCACCATGTGGGACTGTCTTCAGACAAACATACAAACAATGACCCTTTTTTTTACTTCTAAAGGTGCCCTGAAAAACTATCATAGTCCCCTGTAGTGGAATCTCATGTCCAGTTATCATCTAACTTTCATTTATACCATTATTTGATTATCATATTCTATGTATTACTTTGCTATATTATTTATAAGATACAATCAAGTTTGATAAGTATAGACGAGGAGGGCCAAGTATAAGCTATAATTGCTTTTTTCCTCCTCCTGAACCTGTTATTATCGATTGTTTATCGTAGTATGTATTATAAATTGTTGTGCAAATGAATAAAAACAAAAACAAACAAAAAACAGACACATTATTCTTGTCCCGGTGGACTGCCGGCAAACGGAGGGGTACCTCGCGGTGTTCTCACGTTGAGGTCACGGTGTCGTTGAGTCCGCGGGGCCCGGGTAGAATTTAAGTCTGAACTAAATTTTTCTCGGGTCCCCGCCGGGCCTAAAAATAGCCCGGAAGCCGCAGGGTACCCCAAGGGGCCACGTAGGGGTCACGCCCGGAAGTGCAAAAAACGGCCCGGGAACTACCCGGCAGGACCCCTTTTTCCAATTGTGACCTAAGCATAAGGTGGGCAGGCCTCCAGCCTGGCACGGAACGACTCAACGGTGGGAGCCGTCACAACCATGCCAGGCAGGGTGTTCCACTGAGGGATGGTACGGGGAAAGAAAGAGTGTTTATATGTGTCGGTTCTAGCGTGGATGGTGTGAAACTTGAGGTCGTGGCTCCCCCGGGTGCGCCCCTGGGCTGGTTTCAGCAAACTGTAAGTGTCTATATTAATGTGGTTATTAACAAGTTTGTAGAAGAAGGTGAGGCGGGCGTTCCTCCTCCTTTCAGAGAGAAGGGGCCACTGCAGGTCTGTATGATGATGTTTGTCTCAATCTGCGTGTTGGTGGATTCTTACCATTCAACGATCCGGAGCCCAGCGCGTGCAGGGCAAAATGTATGCTAACAGTATATAAATCAACGTTATCAGTGACAATTTAGCTAATGAAACCCACCACACTGTCCTCTCCCGTTTTTTGTTTTATTCAAGACAAGTTGCGATATAACGTTGGGTAACCTAAATTCGGGATTTTTCCGATAATGGTTGACTGAAATCAATCTAGCAGAACAATAAACCATCCTTTTTTTCTATTATTCTGTCAGTATCATGTACTATCTTTGCACTAATCATATATATGGTAGATTTTGTCTCTAGTCGTGCTGACACCATAATATTTCAACTTGAAACTACCGTGCGCCGCACGCACAATTGTGGTGCTGTCGGACAGGGGGGCACATTAATTCGGGAGAGAAGATTCGTCTTGAATATCTTACCGCTAATCACATTTTATACAGCAGCTATTCGTTCTATCCTTGGCTTGAGGAGAGTGCTATGGATATAGACGTGTCCAAGTAAAAAAAATACACGAAGAAACGGCCGCACCGCACACATCAGGCCAGTTCGGGAACAACCCGTGTGTTGAGTCGGTAGAACTTCACTCAAAGTCGGCCCATCGTCATCATCGGGCAACGTGTAACGTTACATTATTCATGGGAAGTTAGCTGGATGCCGTAGCAATGGTAATACTACTATGTCCATGTGTTCCTTGTTGTGTTAGGAGCAAACTTTGAGGAAAATATCTTCCTCAGTCCACTATCACACGCAGCATTTAGACAAAAAAGTGTTCCTCACAAACCTTTGTCGTCTGCTTGACAACAGGATTCTGGTTAACAATATGGCGGCGGGAAAATACACGTGCCGTAGGTTGTAGCAACAGAGAGGAGTTTTGATGATTGATCACACTTAGAATATAGTTGCAGGTTAGCAAAAGAGATTGTAATAAGTTGTCTTATAAATAATTGTGTTTAGCAGGCAGGAGATGTGACATTTGTCTTATAAACCAGCGAACAACCGTGCTGGGTGATTCTCCCACGAAGCCCCCAGACTCTGTCAATAAGGGACGGAGAGTTTTTGACGTCGCCAACTTCTAATGCATGGTTATCGAAGCTTTTCAGCCAGTGTTCTGAATACGTTAGTCTATCTGCTTTGCATTGCTGGCGTTATAACTGATTTTGCATGTAGCACATATCCCTAAATACCCCGTTTTCGAAAAATCCCGACTTTAAGTACCCCACGAATTTAGGTTACCCAACGTTACCAGAAGATTTATGTGAAATGTCGAGACAATTTGGGATGATAGGTATATGCCCTGGTGAGGACATAGCATTGAAGCAACCTTAAGGACATCATACAATGTCCTTGGCATCATTTGAGGACACAGTTTGTTTTGCTTCCCATGCAACAGGCCTATATGGTCCCATAACAACAAGAAAGGTTCGCTTTTTGCTGTTAGTTTTTGGTTTAGGAGTGTCATGATCTGGTAGAGTATGTGTGGGTTGAATGAACTGCAGTTACCGGTGTCACTGGCCCTGCACACGCCATAGGTAACCTTTAAAATCTCCCGTCTTGAGAGATGCTTTGTGTGTTACTGTGGCAGATTGCAAATGTCATTGATTAATTGTTCAGATGGCCAGGGTAACATGCGCATCGCGTCTTTGGAAGACTACTGACCCATGTAATTATAGCTCGAGAAATTCCGAAAGCCTACGTGCACCCCACTGTCTTGAACAGAAACATCTGTTTGATTTAGTCGTTATCGTTGGTGGCACTAGTTTATACGCGAACTGATTTTTGTTTTTTTTTTGGGGGGGGGGGGGCGGGTCAATTCTGTGTAACAGTGCGTTCTACCTTGTTCCGACAAAGTTTGGGCGTTTGCTGTTGGTCGATCAATGAATGTGAAAAAAAATAAAGATTTGCATACCTACATCAAATTACTTGAGTATGCTTCAATGACCACGAGTATAATTCTTCTTTTCTTCACTGAAGGATTTATTTTTTTTCGAATATAGGAAAGAGAGCGTACAGGGAATCGGTCCATGAGGATTGAGGTAAAGATGGCGTCGCGGTGGCGCACACTGCACGAAATGGCCTCGTATCCCGGCGTATACGTACAGGGATTCCTCCGGAAATATTCCATATCCCGGTGCGGATTTAGCGTTTCCGATATAATTAACGGATACGCTAAATCCGCACCGGGATATGGTATATTTCCGGAGGAATCCCTGTACGTATACGCCGGGATACGAGGCCATTTCGTGCAGTGGCAGTGGCAGGGTGTTTGGCCCAGACCCGAGAGGTCCAGGGTTCAAATCCGGAGTCCCCTGATTTGTCTCGTCGATGCTGTGTCCTTGAGTAAGGCACTTAACACGACTTTCCCCACTTCACTTAGGTTAAAACCAGTACCTAGCCTCGGTTAGGGACGTCCCTCGGATAGGACGTTAAATGGAGGTCCCGTGTTTGAGGAGTCACGCCCCCAGCCCGTAAAAGAACCCAACACACTTATCGAAAAGAGTAGGGTTCCTTCCCGGTGCGAGTGGATCAAATACTAGTATATCTGTCCGGATATGCAGCTTGTACTGTTCAGTATAAACCTGGTGTGTTACGCCTTGAGGCGGTTTACCGGGTATGCAATACAAAATTCCGATTTTACTGTGTAGTATTTCCCTAGAAATAGCGCCCAAGATCCATTAACACTTACATAGCTGTTCCTGCGTGAAGCTGTCAGGCGGGTTGACGTACTTCATGGTAGACGCGTCCAGCTTCCAGTTGTGTTTGGAACACCGCACAACGCTGTGGAGAGTGGGGGATGTGGTCAGCAAGCGCAGCGTTCAGTCCAGTCAATTCAGTCACATACGTCGTGCCTACGAATCGTTATTTTTAATTTTTTGCCGTACGTTTGCAGCCGACCTCAATACGACCTTCCCCGACCAAAGTCAGGTACCCATTCACACTTGGGTGGGGTGAGGAAAGTGTTTCCCAAGAGCACAACATCGGGGCATATCGGGGTTTCGAACCCGGGACCTGTTGGTTCAGGGCGAAACACTCTACCGATTGCGCCACACGATGTCACAGTGGAGGATGTGGTCAAGCCCCCCTCTCACTGGATCCGCGGCACGCTGGCGGCGTCGCTGCGGCCGATCGAATTGACAAAGTACTCAACGAATTTCATCGACAAAAAACGACTCTTTTGAAGCTTGGTGTGTTTTGTTGTCTTTTTGGTCATACTATTAGGTTTTGAATGATATTCCCATTAGAAAGTCAAGGGTAACACAAATCCAGTTTAGCACGCAGCGACGCCGCCAGCGTGCCGCGGGTCCAGTGAGAGGGGGGTGGGGGGTTCAGCGAGCGCAGCGTTCAATCCAGTTACGTACGCCGTACGTACGATTTTGTATTTTTCATTTTGTTTTGCCGTACGTTTGAAATCAGTGCATTTTCTTACGCATAGCCTCGCCTGCGGACGATATGACATACCTTGGAGAGCCCCTGCTAAATCGAGCACCGGTACTTTTACTTGGAAAGGCAATAGTATAAGTGATCATACATGATTTATAATTTTTCTAATATTGTATGTACCATGATACTTGAAGATGTAGATATTTTCAGGTTGTCAGTCCCTGTTTTAATAAGGATACAGAAACATGCCTTATGTGCTACACCCGGTTATAACCAGGATAGGGTATAAAAAACTGGCAGCTTAAGGGTTAAGTTTACGACCTGGAGTGGAATCTTACTGCTTTTTCATTTTTCTTACTTGCAGGCCGCATCTTCGATGTCTCTCACGAAGGTTCCCCGCTGGTGTTTACAGACGTTACGACACGCCTTGTACGGATTCTCGGCAGCCGTAGAATCCTACAGGAACAACAAAATAGCGCATTTTTAAGAAATTAAAAAAATGTTCAAAAACGTTCCTTAAAGGCAACCGAAGCAATATTAGGGACAAAAACAAATGGAAATAAAAAAATGCTGAAATGTTTATTGTAGTGACATCTACTAACACTGTCTAGCACATTTGTGTAATAACTTCATACTTTGAGCATTTCAAAACCGTGCAAAAAACATGGCATATATATGCATACGATGATCCCTTAGTTTCGCGAGCCTACAAAATCCCCGGCGACGATTTTCAGTGAGTTCTCACATTACAACGTAGTCATATTTTTGCATGATGGACGTCGCTTTACATTATGATAGTGTTGTTTGAACTAATCATGACTAAATAAATTGACTTTCAAAATCCGATTTTCAGTCCCTAATATTGCTTGGGTTGCCTTTAATATATATCTGTGCAAATACCGCTAGGTGACCTGTGAACATTGGTCAATCTCTATAAATAACGCAGCGTTCAAGACAACACCGGCCGTATTGCTGACGAACACGTCATTTTATGCTTAGGTCACTTTTTTAGATTTTTATTTCATTAAACAACTGAAGAATACACAGGACACAGAGGTAATGCACTCTAGCAGTAGCTAATATCAAACATCACCTCTGAAAAGAGGTCCCATTTCCAAACCGGGGCCCGGCCGGGCTGTTTGTGTGAACGAAAATTAAACAATTCATATCAAGAATGTACACAAATGGTGCTCATGATTAACTTTTGCAACTTATTGTGCTTTGTTGTCTTTTATATCATTCTCTTAGTTCCCGAAAACTGTCCGGCCGGGCCCCGGTTTGGGAACTGTGGCCTGAGGGCCCTGTCACACTTGTGCGTATATTCAAGTGCGTATGAGCTGCGCATCAACATTTCTTTGGTTTAAGTAAAGTTTGGGGGGAATAGGTTGTTTTCTACTTTGATCTACCGTTGTGCGGCCTAGTTATCGACAGAGAAATGACTTCTTCGGCTGCAAACTTAACCTTAACCAAAACATGTTAATACGCAACTCATGCTGGCTTGTATACACGCACAAGTGTGACAGGGGCTCTAGTTAGCATTAGACTTCGCAGACTCGTCCGACGAGGAATTTTCTGTGCAACGCCGACTTAAAACTAAGAGGCTTTAAATAACACACGAGCAGACCTTATAGATTATGAAGTTTCCGATGCTTCTGTGAATCAGGTTGACCCCTGACCTCAAGGCTTCTGTCTCTTCTGTGGATAGCTGAAGGACTTCCACGGTTCGCTGGGCCATGGTTCGCCCGGGGGGGCTAACCCCTCTGTTACAGTCCTGCCAAACGATATGCAAGAAAACTCTGAATTTAATTGCAGAGGTAAGACTTCCACTCCCGGTTCAAACCCTGGGAAGGGCTTCTCGGTTGGGGCTGCACCCGTCCTTCCTAAGGGTCGTAAAATGGGAATCCTGTGTTCGTGCAATTCACCACAAGCAGAATTCTGTAAAAGGTTGGCTGATTTTACCTATTCATTGATACATAATCTAGTGGAAAATAACACCGCCTTCTGGAGTTCATGACCCCTTGAAACATCGCCTGCTTGCGGCAGGTTGTTCGACAGGTCGTTCACCTGAGAAACTGGTACGTGGTGTTACGGCAACGGGCGGTTGAACTGGCTATATATCATTCAAATACTGTAAGTGCAGAAATATTCGCGGCGGTTTTGTGTTCGCGGTTTTTTCGGTGAACTTTCAGCGCGAACTTGTAGCACTAACACTGTTTCAAAAGCGAACGTAAAACCACCGCGAACACTCCATTTCCTCCATACCGCGAAATAAAAACCACGCGAACTTGAATGCAAATGAAACCCACTGGTGGCCAAACTTCCCTGGCAAATATTCTCCTTATATAGCCGGCGTAGATAGTCTGGTACAGTCTAATAAAGAACAGTCTCTACCAGACTAACTATGCTGTCTAAATGGAAAATATTTGCCAGGGGAGTTTGACCACCATAGGAGGACATTTTCTCGCGTAATGAGGGAGAAGTGGTTTTCTTCCAGCTCATTGACTCTCAGGGCTGATCATTCACTTATTTTTTCAGAATTCTACCCTCCATACCCCCTCAGAAACGCCTGGAACAGGCTACATGTAGCCTCTACCAGGCTCCGCGGATCGCTGGATAAACGAAATTGGCCAAATAGAGAGGATAGTATGCTAAGGAAGTCGGCTAAGGAGAGAGGGTTCAATAACTGTCGCCTGTTGAACCCTCTCTCCGTAGCCGACTCCATTAGCATAATATTCACTCTATTTGGCAAATTTCTACTATTTTTCCAGCGATCAGTGGAGCCAGGTAGAGGCTAGGCTACATGAATGTTTCCTACCGTTTGTTTCAGAGATATCCTAGACAATGAGGCCAGATCACAGCTCGTGTACCGTGCCCGCAGTCTAGCTGCAGTGTTGGGTGTCGTCTGTTACTAACGCGTGTCTGGCCTGGAGGGCCTTGTGACTCACTCTGACAGCCCGTCCAGGCCTGAACCCGTCCAACAACGTGTCATTAGAGGGGTTTGCTATTGAAAGAGTCGGAGTAAGTTCACGTAATTTATGAGGCTTGTCAGTGATTTTAACCTCTAGACTTCTATACATAGTTAAGGACTAGCCTCTACCAGGCTCCGCGGGTCGCTGGGAAAATAGTAGAAATTGGCCAAATAGAGTCAATTGTATGAAGGGAGTCGGCTACGGAGAAAGGGTCCAATATAACTGCGCCTGAGAATGAAACCCTCCATGGCCAATGTCCCCCGGCAAATGTTCTCCCTATAGCTATAGCCGGCGCGGTTAGTCTGGTAGAGACTAGTTAAGGCCGGTAAAGGACCATCGACGAGGATAAGGTTATAGTAGGCCTAGGGTGCAATAGAGAATCCTGCAAGCAAACAAGCGAAGACGGTTCATAATCCGTTTTCACGCCAACTAAATCAGATGATCGCCAGCGCGCAGTAATCTTAAAGACTTGAAAGGTCGTTGGCCTTCTAGGCCGCAAACTACGCCTCAGCCCAGCCGTCAGCAAACTTGAACCCCAAGTCTCTCTACGCTGAAGTTTGAAGCTTCCTTAAGCATAAAGCAAAACTCAAGCACCCGACGGCTGGAATTTTGCGTTTAAGTGATCTTTACAAGCTCGGAGCTGACTAAAGCATTCTGATTTGGTTCCTGAACATTATATTCATGATTGATGATGATCACCCGCCTGCCTAGACTAACGTGAGAGGCCACACGCGAGGTTATGCCTGTATGGGACGATGTCTAGCCGGTCTTGTTTACTTACGTAACGCACGATCGCCCGCTGAACTATGAACTTCCACATCTGAGACGGGAGGCAACATTTGAGCCCGATAAACACCACAACTTGCTTATGAGAGCACGTCGCCGGAACGTAATGCGTATACAGCAATTAGCCTGCTATATAAACCTATTGTAACTGCCGAATCTCTTTTTGTTCTCTTTGGTCAACGTTGCATCGGAGTAACAACCGTTGCATAAGATATTTCTTTGGGCTATATAATTTCTTTGGACTAAATAAACCTATATGCGAGATATTAACCTTAAACCCTTAAGCTGACAGTTTTTTTAGCCTGAGTACCAGCCTCCGTAGTGACCGCTGGCTCAAACAAATTCGCTTGCTGAGCCAGCGGTCACTACGGAGGCTGTTACTCAGGCTAAGTTTTTTAGCCAAGTAGAAATCAAAAATGTTTGACCACTGACCTCCCTCGCGAAACCCGCGAAACACGGCGACTCTAATTCCACACAAAGCTGTTTTCTTCTGAGGAATACCCTATCCCGATTATAACCGGGCCCAGCACACAGGGCATGTTTCTGTATCCCTGTTTAAACCGGGAATGGCAGCTTAAGGGTTAAATACGCGAACATGACCTAAAACGACGTGCTGCTTATGAGTGAAGCCGGTGTCACAGGGATCTCGCACCCCCCGTGACTTGAACCCCCCGGTTCGAAATCACAAGTGAATTTGCACCCCCCGATGGCGAACCGGGGGGTTCAAATTCAAGGGGGTGCGAAATCGCTGGGACACCGGCTCACTGGGTCATGTGATCTTCGATGGTGCAAGTTTCGTGCATTCAGAAAAAAATACCGTGATGTTATAGAGGCACCTATGCTGCGAGATTCTTTGAAGATCGAATACGACACGAAACGCTATATCTTTGAATAAACTCCACGTATGACTACAGTGAGATCAAATCTTAGTTTTCTATGGGTAGAGGGTCAAATGTACAGCCCCTGTCACACTTGTGCGTATATACAAGCCCGCATGAGTTGCGTATTAACATGTTTTTGGTTTAGGTTAAGTTTGCAGCCGAATAAGTGATTCTCGGTTCGATCACTAGGCCGCACAACGGTGGGTCAAAGTAGAAAACATTTTCCCCCCGCAAACCTTACTTAAACCCAAAAAAATGTTAATGCGCAACTCACGCGCACTTGAATATACGCACAAGTGTGACAGGGCCCTACAAGGCTGAAAGGCGCGCGCATACACGTACAACGGTTGTCGGAATTAGCCCCCCCGATCCCCCCCCCCCCCCCCCGTTAGTGTTATTGTACTACGACGTAGCTATCACGGCGACAATAGAATAGTATGACGTGCGTTCTTTTAAAAGACACTCAGATTTATGTGATTGAGGTTTCTTTGCGCGTCACGAACAGGTAGGTTTATTGTCGCTCACTCGAATACTTGACCATAAGAAATGCACAGGCTGTAAGTGATACTGTAAATGCAAACATGTTCGCGGCGGTTCTATGTTAGCAGTTTTCGCGGTGAACTCTTCACCATGCACGAACTTAAAACCACCGCGAAAAGCCGTCCCATTGCGTTACTGTAACGCTACTATTGTTTCAAACACGAACTCAAAGCCACCGCGAACTCTCCATTCTGTCCATACCGCGAAATTAAATCCCCGCGAGCATTTCTGCAGTTACAGCGACCCGGTCACGTACCTGTACATTACATACGTAACCCACCAATTACACATATAAGCTTTTCTCCGCCCATATGAACTACTTTCTTTGTACGTGGCACTGTTGAAATATGCTTTGAAAAACTTGAGTGCGGTGCCACGTCGTCCTTGTCTGTCCAAAAACCGTCGGACGTAAAACAACTACTTTCTTAACAAAGTTCCAATAACTCTCGTGCGTCAGGAACAGCCAAGTTAATGTCGTTCACCAGAATACTTGAATATAAGAAATGCACCGGCTGCACTTGATAATCCATTTTGTCTCTACCGCGAAATTAAATCCCCGCAAACATTTCTGCAGTTACAGTGACCCGGTCACGTACCTGTACATTACATACGTAACCCACCAATTACCCTCCTTGACACATATAAGCTTTTCTCCGCCCAAATGAACTACTTTCTTTGTACGTGGCACTGTTGAAATAAGCTTTGAAAAACTTGAGTGCGGTGCCACGTCGTCCTTGTCTGTCCAAAAACCGTCGGACGTAAAACAACTACTTTCTGTATCTGTATCTGTATCTATATAGCCGGTATAACCGCCATCAGGCGTAACACACCAGCTTCGCAGGCACGCGGCGCGGCAGCAGCTGGTCATATTACACCGAACGGTCTGTTACACCTAGTCTTTGCATATCTGACTGCAACCGTTCTTTAAAGCTACTTAGTGATGAAGCTCCTACAGTACTTGATGACAACGAGTTCCATTCTACTATGGTTCTCGGGAAATACGAATTTTTGAACACGTCAATCCTTGGCTGATAACTCTGGTACTTAAAAGCATGACTATTTCTGGTCCTCTTCTGAGCTGGCATTAGATACTTATCAGTCGGTACGTCCACAAGTTTATTAGTCATCTTGTACATCATGCAAAGTCTGGACATTGTTCTCCTGTCCTCAAGTGACATCCATTGCAGGTCTGCTTTCATTTTTGTTACACTGGCGCCCCTTTCATAGTTGTTCGTGCAGAATCTGGCAGCTTGGTTCTGCACCCTCTCGAGTTTATCTATATCCTTCTTTGTGTATGGATCCCAAACTGTTGCAGCATATTCAAGGTTTGGTCTTACTAGAGACGTGTATGCAAGTGATTTTACCTTTGCTGGGCATGCCCACAAATTACGTTTGATCACTCCCAATGTCTGTTTAGCCTTAGTTGTTACTTTGTTGATATGGGTGTTCCACTTTAGCCCCGTTGTTAATGTAACGCCTAGGTACGGGTGGCTCTTTGCTGTTGCTAGAGCCTGTCCACAGAACTGGTAGGTGGTTACAAGTGGGTTTCGTTTGTTTGTTATGTGCATGATGTAACATTTTTCCGGATTAAACTGCATTAGCTATCTGCTTTGCCATTCTTCGAGTGTGTTCAAATCTTCTTGCAAAAGCTGTGAATCACTCTGTGTGGACAACTCTATATATAACAGGCAGTCATCGGTAAATAACCTAACATTTGAATCAAGCTGGTCTGGTAAGTCATTTATGTACAGGAGGAAGAGTAACGGTCCCAGAACAGTTCCCTGTGGTACGCCTGACGCAACTCTAACTGGAGCTGAGGCCTTGCCTTCTACCACTACCGTCTGTTCCCTATTGGTCAAGAAAGCCTTCAACCAATTTAGTGTGGTGCCTTGAATTCCGTAGTACTCTAGTTTAGTGATGAGTCTGCTATGTGGGACTTTATCGAAAGCTTTAGTAAAATCAAGAATTGCTAGATCTACCTGTTTTTTACTGTTCAGTGCGCCAGCTATGTCATGAGCTGTCAATATAAGCTGTGTTTCTGTGGATCGCTTTGCTCTGAATCCATGTTGGTAGTCAGTCAATATGTTGAAACTTTCTAAGTGTTTCATGACATGACTATGGATAATGTGTTCAAGTAGTTTGCAGGATATACAGGTCAGTGATACAGGTCGGTAGTTGCCGGGGACAGCTCTATCTCCCTTTTTAAAAATGGCACATATATTTGCATCCCTCCAGTCTTTGGGAATTTCTCCTGTGTCTAACGAGTGTTGGAAAATATTGGTTAACACAGGTGCTATTTCGGTGGCTGTCATTTTGAGGAACCAAGGAGGTATTTGGTCTGGACCAGATGCTTTAGATGGATTGAGACCTTGGAGCATTTTTTCGACACCATTAGGGGAAATCACTATGTGTTCCATGGGAGGGGTACAGGGCTGTCCGAGAGTTGGCATGTTTGTTGTGTCTTCCTCTGTGAACACACTTTTAAACTGTGAACTGAGTGCCTCTGCTTTTTTCTCGCTATCACTGACAATGGAATTACCAATCTTTAGAGGGGCTACGCCGACAAGGTCTCTTCTTAGGCCTTTTATGTATGACCAGAATGTTTTGGGTTTGTCAATTATGGCTTCCCCCAGTATGTCTGCCACATATGTTGAATGTGCTGCTCTTATGCTTTTCTGTACGCCCTTCTTAACTCTCTTGTATTTGTTCATGTCTTCCTCTCGCCCTGTTCTCTTAGCTTTGTTGTAAAGACGTTGTTTCTTACGACAATGCCTTCTTAGGTTGTTTCTTACGACAATGCCTTCTTACTTTCTTAACAAAGTTCCAATAACTCTTGTGCGTCAGGAACAGCCAAGTTAATGTCGTTCACCAGAATACTTGAATATAAGAAATGCACCGGCTGCACTTGATAATCCATTTTGTCTCTACCGCGAAATTAAATCCCCGCGAACATACCTGCATGTACAGTGATCCGTTCACGTACATGTACATTAGTAATTGGGCAGATTACAGAGTTAGACTATCCAATAGGAAGTAATGCTGAAAAGCACTAAAACAAGGGCTCAGAAAAGTACTCACCTTCATTGCAAGCCCAAAAAATTCTTATGCACCAGAAAGCCACATCTGTCTACTTTAGAATCATGCAAAGAAAACAGATAGTTGACCAGCTCGTTCTCTCGGGATATCTGACAGACGTCAACAAACCTCAACTTTGACCTACTGACCATTCGGGGCATGTCAAACCAAACCACTAAGATATCTCCTTACGCCAACAAAACGACTGAAACATGCAAATTTTGTCCAAATTGGGAAAGCTTAGACCCTACCTGTTCCTTTTAGCCCAAAATTCTCCAAAATGAACCAAATTTTCAAGAAAAAAAAGGGTTTTCAAAAGTCTAGTATAGGGACTAAACTTGTTGCCCACCTTGACACATATTTGCCTTTCTCCGCCCAAATGAACTACTTTCTGAACGAGGCTTCAACAACGTTCAAGCGTAACGAGTTACCGTGTTGTATTTGAAGATCAGAACAGGTATTCAGCGAGACAATGCCTGTCCCTGGAACGTAAGAACTGCCCCGGCTGTAATCTGGTTACGTCCAGTTCTTATCCCACCATAACATACCCCACCTTGACACAAAAATGCCTTTCTCCGCCCAAATGAACTACTCTCTGAACGAGGTTTCAACAACGTTCAAGCGTAACGAGTTACTGTGTTGTATTTGAAGATCAGAACAGGTATTCCGCGAGAAAAAGCACGCAGCTGTCACTAACCGCTCTAGTCAGTCTTTTCAAACAGAGTAAGTAGCTATATATATATAGGCACGGCGACATATGCTCTCTGGTATGAAAAAAAAACACAACTATGTGTACTACTAACCTGCTACAAAGATTGCCAAACCTTCCTCCGAGATCGAGAAATTGTACAGTGAATATATTCTCTCACCTGTGAGGCAAAGTTGACAGCAATGTCAGAGACAGTCCAGTGCTAATTGACCGCACATAAACCCTGCATGACATGTCGTCTAACCGGTTTTTTTGTTAGTCTCCAAGTAATTTTCCCGGTTGTGAATTAATGGCCTGACGAAATTCTGGCGCCAGAATTTGAAAAATTTTTGATGGAAAAAAAATCATGTAATTCTCATTTGCTGTCACTTTTCATCATATTTTTGCCATTCTATGCATTATATGCATAAATATGGACGTGTCAGGAACAGTCAATTTTTCACAGGAAAGAAACGTGTTTCAAATGTCCTACTTGAAAATAACTCAGTCTCCGATTCATGGTTTGGTTGGTGGAGATGGGTCAGCTGAGGGTTCAAAGATGGCCGACACATGACGTCACAAATCAACATGGCGGCGCCCATGGCCAAAGGGTAAAACAATATAAGCAAAACCTGTGATTTCTTCAATTAGTCCCTATCAGACTTCGCTGAGCTAAATTATAACGTCGGTAACTATGTGCCTGTCCTAAACAGCGACGCCTGGCAGTTTCTGTTATAAAGCCAAGCAACTCGGTGGTCTGGCAAGTGCCGAACCTTCAGTCTTGTACCCGTTACCCTTACAAACCAAACAGACACGTGTTCTTCACACCCGGCTTGTATAAGCCTTTAATAGAAAGGACAACCCCACAACGAGAGATGATCGCAACAGTCAACCTCTAAACAAAGAGGAATGCTCTTCTCCTGTGTGTAGACACTTGTCTTCCTAATCTAATACAATTATCCCGTGTGCAGAGATTAAAAGGTTCTGATACGCTTGGCGGAAGCATTTTGGCATCATATCTCGTCGCTCCAGTTCTGTATCCACTGACGGGCGGTCTGGTTTGCCTCTCGTAGATCGTCGTCAGTGCATGTTGTGCCAAGTTCACAGTTCTGTTGGAGTTTGGGGGTTTGCCTCGCAGGGGCAGGCTGCACTTTAAGCCTTGCCCCATATCAGCATGTTGTCGTCGGTCCTTGCTACCTAGGCTCTGGCAATGTTACAGTGGAACGCGTTGTTTCATATATCTTTAAAAAGACGAAAACAAACCAGCAGGTCCAACTACTGGGTTAAGTAACGTTTCCTTTTAGCAAAAACGGAGTCCGTAAGGGCTTTCTTTTACTTTTATTCGGAAACTTTTTCTGGGCCAAGAAAATATTTGCACTGCTCTTGGACATTTTCCTTTTCTATTTCAGGATTATCCGAAATTCCAAAGGACCGGGGGTGAGTGGGACCGTGCTGTTTGTTTTAAACCTTTTCTCGGACAAGTAACACGATCTTTCTGTGTGTTCAGCCAGTTTTCGAGTGATCGGAAAGTATTAGGAGTCTTTTGTTACAAACTGCTGGCTCTATGGAGCTGACCTCGCTCGACTGACAGTTCCTAAATGGATTGAAGACTAATGAACATCATGCACACATGGATCATCTTTTTTTTTCAAAGTCAAACAATATGAAAACAGGAACTTTGTTGCAGTACCGAAGAAATTCGCTACGATGGCCATAATCGAAATGGTTCTCCGTTCTGCGAAAAAAACTTGAGTTTTGCTGTACACACACACACACACACACACACACACACACACACACACACACACACACACAGAGAGAGAGAGAAAGGAAGAGAGAGAGAGAGAGAGAGAGAGAGAGAGAGAGAGAGAGAGAGAGAGAGAGAGAGAGAGAGAGAGAGAGAGAGAGAGAGAGAGAGAGAGAGAGAGAGAGATACAATGGCTATTCACACGCGACCGTGCCAACTCAATCTAACGACTGAACCTGGAAGAACCTGACATCGCAAAACAACGTTGTAGCGCAACATTTGTTCACACATTTCTTAACATATTTCACAAAACATTGGAGATTGACTGAAACATTATAGTATTTCCACGTATTTTATGCCAATACAGGGTAAATTCTAAACTTTACCCTTATGTTTTTCTAGAAACGTACAAAGAATAGAAGGTTTATCACCAAACAAGGCCCCTTATGACGTAGAGGAGCCGAACGAACAATCTGCTCAACAAGTAGAACGCTTTACGTCAAGACTTCTTACAAGAAGCCATCGAAAACAAAACCCTGTCTCGTCATAAGTGGATAAACTTTCTCCTAAAAAGTACACCATGTGGACCATTCCTGTTTTTTTTTCTTTACCTTTAGGCCACACCATTTTGATTTCTTGGTTAACGGAATTTTTGTTAAATATGCTAGATTGGAAAATCAACATGAAAACAGAATCTCAGAGGAAAGTCTGTACTTTGGTGCACACAGTATCAGGGAGTGAACAGGGTCAGGTGCAAGTTTTCACCCCAGCCTTCTGTTTTCATGATTTTTTGTTGTTCTTAAAATTTTTAGAAAATACGTTAACCAAGAAATTAAATTGGTGTGGCCTTATTTGCAACTAAATCATGAGAACTTAATACAAAATATACAATTAAACAAACTAGACGTACTCGTTTTCAAAAAAAAAAAGATAACGTTGAGTAAGTACATCATATTTCGACATTTCACAACGAGGAACAGCACTACCCATGAGTGTGTTTTTATTACTTACATATTTCAAGTACATGTTTTAAGACTTCTATAAATAAAAGGCAAAGACAAGCTGACGTTGTAAAAACTTCTAGAACTGTACTTATCCTGGGTGTGTTCCCTTATGTAACGTTTGGATGCAGGATGAAGAGTTGTTGACGGCTTCCCCGTGCTTGATTCCCAAGCTTTACCGTCGGCTTCTTTCCCAGTTATTATGGCTCTGCCTACTTCGCAAGTGTCCCCTTTGTACAGGAAGCCACGAGTAACTCTTGAAGAGGACGTTGTGATTCTTTCTCCTCTTTGGTTGAACCGGTGAGAGAGGAAGTGGATGCGTACGTGCACGGTGAGCAACATCCTGCTGAAATTCACTCACCCAACTAGATTCCACTTCAGTCCTTTTTGTATCGGCACGCTGAAAATTCCGCCCAAAGACATATTCATTGCTTCTTAATCTATAAACTCCATTTTTACATGCACGAGTGTTAGTTTGTATTTGCCGTGCACACAGATTGGTGCGTCATCCGCTGACGTTTGAACAAACGTTCACTCGACCTTCGGACAATTTAACGACTTTCAGAGCAACGGCAGCACGTTTTCAACGAGTCCAAATAAAAACCGCGCTAATCCAAAGTCCATACAAATCGTGCGATACATCTGGTATACAAGCATATCCTTTTATCCAAGAAGATGTGGAGGGGGTGTCATTTCTTTTGACGCCTTGGGCTCCTTCGCGATTGCAACGTCTTTCAACCATTTCAAGCATTTCTCGATGTTATGCTTCTCTTCGAGTTCTTCCGCTAACTCCTGGGTGTGAGTCGAAGGCTCCTCTGGCTGTGGAGGCACGTCTGGCTCCGTGTTCTTGTTCCTGTGTGCCTGGCCTCCATCTGTAGTGGTCCCCTGCTCAGGATCGCTATCGTTTCTCTTGTTGGCACACCTGTCCACTAGAGAGATGGTGCTCACCGTGGGCGAACTGGTCTGGCTCAACGATCCAAAAGTCTCTCCCGAAACGTTGGGACTCTGTAGAAGAGATGTCTTGAATTTGGACTGTCTCAGTTTGTTCTTTAAGTCACTTCCCGACCAGGAGAGACTGTGCGCCACGCTAGGGGAGGTTAGTCTTGAAGACGATCGTCCTGCTGTCGTGCGATCTTCGCACGATGAGCGTCTTTCCGATCGTGAGTCTCTGCAGCCGTTAATGGCCGCGTTTAAGTCGATCACGAGAGACTGTCCGAATTCGGTCCTTGCTGTCAGTGTCTTGTTTTGTTTAAGGACGCTCGCAGGAGCCTTCTTTGTCTTCACGGTCTTCGGTAGACTCCCCACGGCAAAGTCTTCGATGTTGATGACCGGGTAGGACCCGGCTACGTAGGGTAGCTTCTTCCCTCTGTCCGCACGCTTGGACGCCGCGTACGAAGACGCCATCGGCGGGAAAGGCTTTTTCGGCAGCGGGGGCAGCTCGGGGATGCTCCCGACGCTGTTGGCCGGCGAACACTGCTTGTTCAGCTCGTTTAAACTCCCGAGATCGGGGTACGTCTTGTAGTGAAGCCTCGGCGAGGCAGGCATGCTCCGAGACCCGGTAGACCCGTCCGCCCTCTTCGGTCCTGTCAGTCTCATCGTACTCATGGTCGTTGCAGCGGGAAATCGCAGCGCACCGCTCTGAATCGCGAACCTAGTCGGGCAACTCTGCCACCATGGCCGCCCCCCGCACGCCGTCTCACGCTGCTGTTGTTGTCGTTGTCGTCGGGCTCGACTTTTGAGCATGTCGCGGGCAGACCCGACCCGACTACGGATTAACGGAGAGAAAGAAAAACTCCTGACGTCACCGTATTGAAGCGGCCTTCCTGTACAAATTGGATCGGGGCTCTTGAGAAAGTGTGTGAGTGAAAAGGAGCTTAGTCGAGCTTGAGTTTTGTTTGTTTTTCCCTCTTGTTGAAACGCCCGTACTAATGAGTCAGGTTTTCCACACGAGTAGGGCTCTTTAACTTTTAAGTTTCGGAAGAATGAGTAAGCGCACAGCTACGGTAAAGTTTACGACAAAAAAAATCGCAAAGCAAAGCGTTTGTTTATGGCATTTGGAAGGTGGGGAAATTTGTCTGAATCATCTTAGTGATTCAAAAGTGAACTTTTGACAGGATGTGTCTTACTTCTATAGACTTTGGGCATGTATCTATTTGACTTGTAATCGACTTAAACAGACTAACCATGAAGACGTAATCTTTTATATACAAGTGTCACGAAAAGTAGTTCAATCCAACCTAAGCTAAAAAAAACTTGACAACACCAGTAGGTACTATCATAATAGTTAAGTGTGGGTATCATGACCGTTGTTGTGAGAACTTAAGACAATTTTCCATCCAGTATTACAAAACAGAAAACACCGCCAAACAGCTCTCACGTAGCACCCCGACCAATCAAACCACGTGAATCGCATTGAAACTCAGATTCGTATCAGCCATTTCCCGACAAATCCCTTTCTAACTTGCGTTAACGACTACATCTGACAAAACAAACTCGCCAGTGAGATGGTGGAAGGTGTCAGCTTTCCAGAGATGTTTTCAGATTGACACTTTTGGCACTTTGTAAGTGATTGAAAGTGACTGCGATTTAACGTTTAGAGAAAAGTAGTAGAAACTATTTTTTTCTAAACGTTAAATCGCGGTCGTTAGAAAGGGATTTGTCGGGAAATGGCTGATACGAATCTGAGTTTCAATGCGATTCACGTGGTTTGATTGGTCGGGGTGCGTAGTAGCTTTCACTCGGTCAGCATATATATACTCAATGTTTCCTACTATCGACAACTTCGTTGGATTTCTAAACACTGAAATAGATTCTTCGTATATTTCACAAGATAGAAGTGCGTCGCAACATGTTTCTAATGCAGAAATATTTGGGTAACCTACGATATCATTCTATGAGGAGACATAATATGATATCACACATGAACGTATCACAGACGTTATGGTAGCAGCGATTTATTTTCACAACCCCCCTTCCCTCACACACATGGAACATCCCATCACCACATGGATGAACGAATTGCTCTCTTCTTATTCACCCATTTCCCGAAGCACCTATGTCTATAATTGCACATAGCTGATAAAACACCCTTGTAAATATTTCTATAACAAAACACATGATAGGACAGTGAAGCTGCTTGAGAAATCAAAACATTGGTCTCTGCCACCTTGCTTTAATGTGGGTTCTTTTATGATGAAAATTTTAAAAATATGATTTTAACAAAATATACCAAAAATGACAATGCTCATTTGCTAAATTAGTGTCACTTTAGAAATTGCAGTAAACGTGGCGGTATTATGGTAATGGATGTTAACGTCATAACACAAATTAGGTTGCAATTTTCATCAAAATTAGTATAAGCCATGAGGGCTATTTAATATTACAAAGATTCTCCTGTGTTTGTATGTTTTTTGTCTTCAAAAAGCAGCAGATTGCCGTTTGGTCCACATTTTGTTATCTAGAAAAAACTACTACTACATAAAACTTTTCTTTATGAAAAACATCCATAGTTAAGATAGAGAAAATCCCGCAGCTCTAATTCTGAGTGAAACTCTTGACCAGTCAGCTTTACCCTTTATCTATGTCATCAGACTTCTACAAAAATCAGATTGGTTGTGAGTTTTAGATGGTTCATTCTCAATATTGCACTGTAACATGTCAGTCATGGCAAGGAGGTTAAAGAGGGGTTTAGCCTTCTTGTTCATGGTGAATTCATTATCAGAAGTGACTTAAAAAAGTTTTCATCATAAACTAGAAGTACGCTCAAAGACAAAATATACATGTTTTGGAATTCTAGTTCTTCAAATATTGTGAAAATATACTATTCTTCATATTCTTTTCTGTATTTTCACCTCCACCAGATACTGGAATAAATCTATCATTTCTTAATAAGCCAATCACAATATTGCATAACCCATCGACCAATAAAACGATTTATACCATTATGATAATAATACGCAGAAAAGTTTTTAAAGTTATGTATATAAGTGTAAAAAAAGCCAGCTGTTCTTTCCAAAGACTTGCTACACACCCTGATTTAAAGCATCAATAGCATGAATAAAATAAGCCATGCAGTTCTTCACAAAAAAAAAACATGACATCCAGTTGAACCTTGACTTGTGTATGTCAACTACAGTAGAGCTCTTTTTGGCATGGTTTAAGTATCAATTTTTGTTTTATAGTTGGAATTAAGGCCACACCAATTTAATTTCTTGGTTAACGGATTCTAAAAACAAATATGCTAGATTGGAAAATCAACAGGAAAACAGAATCTCAGAGGAAAGTTTGTACCTTGGTGCACACAGTTTCAGGGAGTGAACAGGATCAGGTGCAAGTTTTCACCCCAGCCTTCTGTTTTCATTTTTTGTGTGTGCTAGAATTTAAAAAAAAATCCGTTAACCAAGAAATTAAATTGGTGTAGCCTAAAAAAGCCTTTAAAAAATTGTCTAAAGACTACAGCTCTTTTTTCTCTTTTCCGACAGCTTGGCTATCAGAGCGTTCGGGTGGAACCACCACCATGATTGCGCACGCTAGCAGAGCGAACACCGCCCCAACCAAACCCGCTCCAACCAGGTGAACCTCCTGGACCAGTCCACCCAGCAGCGGGGCCCCGATCCTCCCCATGGAGATCACCGATTGGTTCAGTCCCATCAGAACCCCCGTCTCTTTATTCCGCCCTCGCTCGATCGCGATGTTTGTCGACGCGACCCTCAAGTTCGCGTTAGAGAACGACATAACGGTCTGACAGACGACGTAAAGCCAGATGTACGGAGTGAAGGTCATCCCCAAGATGGCCGCCACCAGCAGAACAGTGAAATGGATCATGACCTTGGAGTCGTCGCGGTAGAAATCCGCCACTTTTCCGACACCGAAGCCGCTCGCGGTGCCGACGATCCCGCTGTACGATATGAGATAGCCGATCTCCTTCGGCGTGATGTTGAACCGTTGTTCCAGGACGAGCCCCAAGTTCGTACGGTAGAGGAGAACAGAAAAGGTCAGAAGGAACTTGACGAGAAACAGGTCCCACATGTCCGAGAAAAGGGCTTTCTTCATGGAAGAGAAGAAGTTTAGAAAGTCGAAGCTTGCAGCTGCATTTTTCTTGTTGTCATCGTTTTTCTTTCCTGTGTCGATGTGAGGAAGAGCATACCAAACAATGCCTGGAAAGATAAAGAGACAGAATTTTTGTTTAGCAAGCCAATCTTATACCTTTCTTTCTACATGTAATGTAAAGTCATGTCATTTTCTTTTCGCTATCTTTTCTACAATTTGATTTACAATTTTTTTGCTGTTTTTTTGGTAATAATGAAACCCATAGCCTCTTATACCAATTTGGTTTTTGCTATACATTCTAGACGTTTTCTGGCAAATTTTCTACCAGAAATTTGTTTTATTCTGGATATTGTAGATGGTGAAGCTGCTCCCCCTATCAAGTCAGTGTGATACTGCAGTATCAATTTATGATTGCAATGATGATCAGAAGATGATCTTTTTTGGCTACACCTCAGGGGTGAAGCTTTACTTATTATCATAACAATTCATGTTTGCAGGCCCTTAAATAATTTCATCAGGTTGGGGGATGACTGAAGAGCAAAGTTCTTTTATTCACAAGTTTTTACACAGTCAAGTCAACATTTTGATGACTGTCTGTCATCTTCATCAGGGCAATACTGACTGGTCATTTTCTCCCTACCGCGAAATTAAAACCATGCAAACTTAAATGCATTAACAGGATCAGGGGTGGACCTTAACTTAATCATAACAATTAGGCCAAAAATAGTTACTCAAGCACCTGGATAAAATTTTTGCTTCAGTAACTATTTTTGGCTTATCTTACTACCTGGATGTCAAAGCTTCATCAACGTATCATGACAATTTATTTTTTCAGGCTTTTGAAATGTTGATACGTACATAGATTGATGAAGAACAGAGCTGACCCCGCCAGACAGACCAGTAGAAACCCTCCCTCCGCCACCATCAGATGTCCGCCCACCACCGGCCCTACGATGAACCCCATACTGGAGAAGGCGCTGAATCGGCCGAAAACTTCTGAGTGTTTCGCTTTGGGGACGATATCCGCCAAGTACGCCTTGGACAACGTCTGACTATGTTTGAAGATACCTAGAGGGGAAAAAAAAGATTGAACAAAGTTTTATTAAACACATTTAAGTAAATTTTAACAAAGAACCATCATAAAACAAACTAAAAGTTCTGCTGCAGTACCTAAATGAGCTGCTAGGGGGCCCAAAATCTAATAATTTCTAGCTCTCATCAAGAACTACATGTACCCACAAACCAAATATCAAGACAATCCACCTGGGCATTCTCAAGCTATCATGTAACACACAGACAGACAGACAAACAGACACATATGTACACACAGAGACGCACATACACAGAAACTGAAAACATAACCTTCTTGGCAAAGGTATCAATTGGGAGAGCATTGAACAGACTGTAGTATACTGCCACCTAGCAGTCACTGAAGGAAATGCAGACAGTACAACACTGCCACCTAGCAGTCAGTGAAGGAACTGCACTACTCCTCTACATGTATGTGACAAGTGTATTGGGTCACACTGTTTATGTTAATGTTATCTAGTTATCTTTTGTTATCTAATTTCATGTAACAAATTTGTTTGGGTTTTTCCCCCCAGGGCTCTTTGAAAACCGCCTGCTGGCGACAAGATTTCCCCTGGTAAAATAAAAAATAAACAAACAAACAAACAAACTGTACCTGCCAGGATCCTGACTAGTATGGCGAGTGTGAGGGTGGGTGCTAGGCCCAGCAGGGTGTAGCTGATGGTGGTCAGTAGGAGACACAGTAGCAGCATGGGTCGTTTCCCCCACACATCACCCCAGCTACCCTGTAGTACAAACACAAATAGTGGTGAAAACCTATTCTCCAAGCAACGAGCACAGGTTTCGATAGTAGATATGATAGTAATGGCTGGGATTTTTAACGCTGCCCCCCACCCCCACCACAAAGAATGCAGATTTCCACAAAGCCCAAAACTTTTAAATGACATCCTCTGAATTGTGAAATGGTTATTGGGGAGTCACACTAAAATGAATGAACAGGCAGAGTTGAGGCAAGCTTGATCTACATTGTATGGAATTTCAAATCACAATCACAGCACATAATATTCATACAATGGTATGTCATGCTTACTTACATTGTATACTGTATGTTTCCAGATCCATGAGTTTCAATTATTGTAACACAGTATGTACCAAAAATCTTACTACTAGTACTTTTACATATCTTACTATCAATAAGATAATACCAGAATTTCGATGTTGATTAGTTTCTCAATTTTTTCCATAAGGATAATGGTCATATTTTGGTAATTTTTGTAGAAAGTTATGATGACCACAATTGCATATCACAGTTAGTTAAGCTGGCCACCAGTCTGCATAATACAGGTTTATTACATAGTTAAGCAACTTTGCCCCAGACTGCTACAAACTGACAAAAGCAACATTCAAAGCCAATTAAAGTATCTGAACTGAAAATAATGTATGAGGTTAAAATAATGATTAACGTTAGAATGACCATGTTCCTGTTCTCATTCATATTTTTCCTTTTTCCAGGGATTGTTAAACACAAATGTACAGTATGCTAGCCAAAATGACAACATCTGATGATATCATTTTTAACACTTTTTTTATTCCTCAAACAGCCCTTAACATCATTGTAATCTTACTGTTTCTACTTTTTTTTACCTAAAAAACATAGGAATGGTTATGGCATTATCATAATACTCAAATGAGATTGATCCTTGTAAGTGACTAAAGGAAATTTTGCCTAACTGTCCGCGTGCCTTCCTTGTCCATGGTACTGAACAACCTTCACTTGGGCCTCTTACAAAGAGACAAGCCATCAATGCCATACACTTATTTGAATCTAAAACAAAGGCTGAAAACAAAGGTCAAACATTCTCCACTTACAATCCTTTAAAAATTCTATGACCATATTTGAGTTTGTACTGTAGAAATGGCAACATGAAATTAACCAAATTAACTGTATTGGATCTTTTGCAGAAAGTGGTAAACACGTTAAGTAACCACCATATTCTAATATGGTGGTTACTTAAGTATTGACCCCATTCTGCAAAAGAACCAACTAATAGTAAAGTTGTTTGAAGTCATAATTCTATTTGAGCAAGAGGCAACAGGTGGTCCTTTTGGATTAGCCTTTACCAATGATGGCATGAACTAATTATGTTTTCAGAAATTGGTGCACACATGTAACGTTAGGTAAGTCCACACCAATTTGATTTCTTTAAGTTAACAGATTTTTTAAAATTTTAGCAACAAAAAAAAATCATGAAAACAGAAGGCTGGGGTGCAAACTTGCACCTGACCCCTTTAGGATTTTGACAGGTTTGAAAAGTTGTACTTTGATAGAGAAAATATACGGTTTTCAATGTCACGTACTAGGTTAAACTCCTGGTAGGCATTCTAGCTACTGTTAATGCAGAAATGTTCGCGGTAGTTTTACGTTTTCGCGGGTACCATTTTACCGCGAACTTAAAACCACCGCAAACATTTTTGCGCAATACTGTAGCAGTATGTGACTATAGCGCTGCCGCAAACTTAAAACCACCGCAAACACTCCATTTTCGCGAAATAAAAACCACACAAACTTAAATGCATTTACAGTATTCTAGGAGATCCAGAGATGCGGCACAACCTGAATGTACATGTATATAGCATGTCAAATACACGTGCAACAGAAATAGAACTCCAATCAGAAATAAAAATAGATTCAGCAAACTCATTCCAGGTGACAGCGCATACAATACAAGACAGATGGAAATATCGCTGAGGACATTTACATACCGCAAAAGCACACTTCAGGAGAACTCTTAAACAAATTCCAACTTTGCCAGTCATTACACACTCGTTTCCATGTACTAGAGATGGAAAAATGCCCACTACAGGCTTAGTATTTCATATTGAAGAAAATATAGTTTTTAAATATTCATCAAAGGAAACTCAAGCAATATTAGGACCAGAAAATCGGATTTTGAAAGTCAATTCATCCAGTCATTTCTACACATTATTAGTTCGAACAACATTATGACAATGTAAAGCGACGTCCATCATGCAAAAATATGACATCGTTGTGATGTGAGAACTCACTGAAAATCGTTGCTGGGGTTTTTGTAGGCTCGCGAAACTAATATACAATTTTCAATGTCACGCAGGTTAAACTCCTGGTAGGCATTCTAGATACTGTAAATGCAGAAATGTTTTCGGTGGTTTTAGGTTCGTGCTGACCATTTCACCGTGAACTTAAAACCACCGCAAACATTTTTGCCTAATACTGTAGCAGTGTGTGACTATAGCGCTGCCGCAAACTTAAAACCACCGCGAACACTCCATTTTTGCCTTAGCGCAAAATAAAAACCACGCGAACTTAAATGCATTTACAGTATTCTAGGAGATCTAGCGATGCTGCAAAACCTGAATGTACATGTATATAGCATGTCAAACACACGTGCAACAGAAATAGAATTCCAATTAGAAATTAAAATAGGTTCAGCAAACTCATTTCAGGTGACAGCGCGTACAATACAAGACAGATGGAAATATCGCTGAGGACATTTACATACTGCAAAAGCACACTTCAGTAGAACTCTTAAACAAATTCCAACTCTGGCAGTCATTACACACTCGTTTCCATGCACTAGAGATGGAAGAATGTCTACTACAGGCTTAGAACTGTAAATGCAGAAATGTTCGTGGTGGTTTTATGTTCTCGGTTTTCACGGCGACCGTTTCACCGCAAACTTAAAACCACCGCAAACATTTTTGTCCAATATTGTAGCAGTATGTGACTATAGCACTGCTGCAAACTTAAAACCACTGTGAACACCCCTTTTTTGCCTTTAGCGCGAAACTTAAATACATTTACAATATTTCATTACATTTACTGTACAATGGGAGTACCGGGATGAGTTGTGTGTCTGCCGTAGAGTGTTTTGCTTTTTTCCACCTGAAACTTGAATAATTATATTCTACTATGTTTTTGCCAATTTCCTTTTTTCTTCGACCTGTTGCTCCAAATTTTTTTTACAAACAAAATCAGAGCACCAACGAATTATATCGGAGTGGCCTTTTCTACGGTAAAACCTTAATCGTTGGAACAGGTGCATGGGCAGGAATGGTAACAAATTGGTTCCAATTAGTCTGCCGCCTGCGTCCTTTTCCGCACGTCGTACTTGAAATGTTGAATAAACTCGTTGCCTGTAGCATAGGAAGTCATTTTCTATAGAACTTCATTTCATTTGTCCACAAGTGCGCTTGAGTTTGGCATTTTCCGTGTGATTGGGCGGGTGGGGGAAGAATAGTTCTTTGGCTGGGTTCAACTTGCAATTTATTATTTATAGATTCATTTGCAAAAAAGAAATGTTAGAGAGGTCTTAATGAGCACATGCTGGAGTACTCATGAAGACCGCTCTTAAGGGGGCAAATTGTTTCTTGAACTTTTATTGATAAAACTTTTAAAGTTAAAACTCTAAGAGCTCTATATTAGGTATCTGTTCAAGACACATGAAGTCAGGGAAAAAGACAAAGTTGCACAGAGGAGTCGCTAAAAGGAAGAGAAAACAGCAACATGTGTTATTTGTCATAATTCTGCTAAGTACCTTTAGACTGCAATTTCTTTTTTAAAAATCAGCGTTAGGCCACACCAATTTAATTTCTTGGTTAACGGATCTGTTTTTTCTAAATTCCAGCACGAGGACATCATTATAACAGAAGGCCGGGGTGAAAACTTGCAGCTGACCCTGTTCACTCCCTGAAACTGAGTGCACCAAAGTACAAACTTTCCTCTGAGATTCTGTTTTCATGTTGATTTTCCAATCTAGTAAACCAAGAAATCAAATTGGTGTGGCCTTATCAAGACCTTCTAATAATGTCTTGAACACCTGGATATCTGAAGAGTGCACACCTCTGGGATGACTGATGCTGCACTGGTAGATCTCTTTAGACTCACCTTTTTAATGCCACGGTTACAGTCTCAGGGTCCCTGGCTGAATTATGTGAGTTGACGTTAAATGGAATTGATGAAGTAATACAGTATTATGACATGTGTAACAGGCTGGTCTATGATGACCCTAAGTGATGCACTGATCTAATCGCTTGCTGACGACTCTGTAATTACAGGTAACTAACGACTTTCCTTGTGATCAAAAACTTCTCTTGTGATCAAAGGATCAAACGTCGTACAAATTTTGAGCCATAACTATCGAACTGGACGTGCAGAAAATTAAGAGTGAGAGGAAGTCAGATTAGATTTCAATCAGAGATTCGCACCTCAAAGTTGAGATTTGTTCACCGTTGAATGATTTTACATGCATATATATCAAACAACTTCCTGGGATAAGATATGTTTTTTTTTGTAAAACTGTGTAAATTATTTGTCGTGCGCCGCAATAAATGGTCACACTTTCCGCCAAACACAACTGTGTTTGCTGTTGTTTGACAACGATCTAATTTTAAGAGCTCCCCGAATTTGAAAGCAAAAAGCATTATTACTGTTTTCTCATAATGATTGTACATTTTGGTGATGTACATTTACTTATTATTTAAAGTTTATTATTAAACAATTACATTAAGGCCACACCAATTTAATTTCTTGTCGGATATATACATGTCAGAATAGTGAAAATAAATAAAAAGTTTACCTTTAAAATAGCACTTTACCAACATGAAGATGGTTTCCTTTTCATCAATTTTTGTGGGAACATTTTGTTTTGGTATAAGAGCATGCCTCAACAAGCTATGGATGGATTGTTATCAAATTCGGTATGGGTTAGGGTTACCGATCATAGAAACAATTAGATTTTCAGGCCCCAAGTGGCTCTTTATGTACCATATGCATTGGTTCACATTTATTAAGCAACTACAACTGTACATACGTTTAGTAGTATCCGGTCATAATTTTTCCGTTATGGTTAAAACTGAGTTTCGTCTAGACAGCTATTGTAAAATGTCAATATAATTTTAACCATAAAAATTCATCTATCTTCACTACGACCTGATTCCACAATTATAGGAAAATCACATCTTAAGGGTAAGCCACATGGCATTATTCATACTATTAGCTAGAGGTAGTGGACTTACCATAGATTCAAAGGACCTATGATTTGCAAGCATTGGCTTAAGTGGATTAGCCTATTTAAATTCTTTAAAAAATCTGTTAACCAAGAAATTAAATTGGTGTGGCCTAAGCTATTTTCTAATCGTGTCAAATCCCCCTTCGCACACGCTATCTTGTTGAAACCACACTAAGCAACTAGAATACACTCAAAGGATTTGATCCAAGGCAGGTCCAAAAGTCACATTTTCCTCCCAGCACTCGGTTTTGCGCTGACCTTTCGCTAATTTTTTTCCTTTAAACGGACCGACAACCAAGAAGTGATTTGGTCTGGCATTGTTATTAATATATAGATAAGGTCACACCAATTTAATTTCTTGGTTAACAGATTTTTTGTGGAAGATTTTAGCATGAGGACATTATGAAAACAGAAGGCTGGGGTGAAAACTTGCACCTGACCCTGTTCACTCTCTGAAACTGTGTGCACCAAATTAAAAACTTTCCTCTGAGATCCTGTTTTCATGTTGATTTTCCAATCTAGCATTATTTTTAAAATTCCGTTTACCAAGAACTAAATTGATTTGATGTTTCTCGGACATCAAAATTTGACATTTCAGCAAGCGGACATCATGAAATATAGAGGGCTGTGAGGAAAACTTACATTCTGACTTTGCTCAGTCTTTGAACCTGTGAACACACTTAGGTACAGACTCAATTTTCATGTTGATATTCCAATCCAGCATTATTCTATAAAATCCGAGAACCAAGAAGTTAAATTGGTGTGGCCTTAGCTAGTAGACTGATCCTATAGCCCAGCCTAAACGTCCGTCAAAACTCGGGAAAGCAAAGCAAAATGTACAAATGGAAAACTTTGACAGACGTGGAACTGCTTTCTTATTGGTTGAACTGCTTTTTTGATTGACAGCCAGATTGACCTATTTACGACACACTAAGGCCTGGCCTGGAACAATGGCTGGTGCAATTGCAGAAAGTTTTAAAAAATAATTGAAATTAATTTTCTGATTTGCAATATTGCAGCTAACACTACAGGAAAAAAATGACCTTGGTTAAAATGCTGAAAGTAGTGTCCTATTCCGAGCACATTCACCCACAAATACCACTAATACGTCTGCACTGGGCGTTTATGTCTCCTCTGTCCACATTAAACCAGACAGGCTGCCGACGCTCCTGTGCAGTGGTGCCAATATACGCATAGCCTGGGTACCAGACCACCGCACTACAGTCACTAATCCATGGCCGGGGAAGCAAATTTGCCCCACCAGAACAGTTGGCACACTGCCCCTTAGGCCTCACCAATTTATTTTCTTGGTTAACGGATTTATTTTGTTTAATTTTAGCACAAGGACATCATTAAAACAGAAGGCTGGGGTGAAAACTTGCACCTGACCCTGTTCACTCCCTGAATTTGGGTGCACCAAAGTACAAACTTTCCTTTGAGATTCTGTTTTTTAAATCAAAAAATAAAAATCCGTTAACCAAGAAATTAAATTGGTGTGGCCTTACCACTAGGTAAAAGTTACAGCACTGCAAACGAAGGAACCTTGAACCTTGAACCTTGACCGGGGATGAAGGAAATCAGGATCAAATCACTTGTCATCATCGATCCTTTCAAACATCAGCCATTGGTCAAAAGTGCCAGCGAGTTTATACCACCCTGTCAGGGTAGAGTGATAGATATCACGCGGCCCTAACGTACAGGTCACCTCCTTTTATCCCTCATAAAAGGTTCCCGCTCTTCAGATCTGACGAGAAACGACGGCACATCAGCGTCATTATGGCCACTTCTCTCCCCGAAATCTTCAACGACCTTAAAGTGCCACAAGAGCTCCACTCACACGGTGGAAACGGCTTGCGAACTAATCGATGCACCGAGCAGAAAGCCATTACGCCGTAGAGACGGTAGATCTAGCAGCTCGCGAGGCAAGACACCCGTAACGAGATGCAGAAGCTTGAAAAAGGCGGAGATGAAAACTGTCAAACTTGTTGAGTTCACCTCTCGGTAATATAACTGGCTGAAAAGTACAGATTCAACAGCAGGAAAGTGTCATAATTACTGGGACAGAGCTGAGGAACGTGACAGAAAATTCAATTCACTAGAACTCTACATGTCTGAGATAAGTGTGCATTGCTACAATATGTAAGGCAAGTGGATAGTTGTACAAGGTCTATCTTAAACTTTGTAGTTTTCACAGTAATTTTTCTGTTTAAGAAATGGCAATTTTGGATTGCATGAAATTGTTAAGAAACACTTTCGTTTTCCTTTGAATTTGTCCTCCTTGCTAAGATAATGAAATGATGATATAGAGAAACATTACCAGTGTGTAATAGCCTAGTGTAGAGTGGGCAGTGCGGGTAGAGTGTTTGGTTTGCACCAGGGCTGTCTCCAGGACCCGTCCTTCCGTACCAGGGCAGAAATTTGCTACTAGGGCCACACCAATTTAATTTGTTGGTTAACAGATTTTTTGAAAAAATGCTAAATTCCAAAAACAAAAGGAAAACAGAATCTCAGAGGAAAGTTTGTACTTTGGTGCACACAGTTTCAGGGAGTGAACAGGGTCAGGTGCAAGTTTTCACCCCAGCCTTCTGTATTCATGATTTTTTTGTGCTAAAATTTAAAAAGAAAATCCGTTAACCAAGAAATTAAATTGGTGTGGCCTTGGGACACAAAAAAATTCAGCCCTTTCCGTCCCAAAAATATCAGTTTCATGAGATAAAACTGATGAAAATGTATTTCTTAAAGCTTAAAATGACAAATTCAACGATGAGAATTTAAAAAATCGGCTCCCTAACAAAAATTTAAAGCTGGAGACAGCCCTGGTGGGTAGAGTGTTCCGTTTGCCCTAAATTGAATCAACTGAAATACAGTTAATCTCCCCTTTCCTATCTCCAAGGTCAGCGGCCACGAAATATGTCAATCTTGTTTTGACATCTATTGTGTAGAGATACTGCCATGCTGGTACGTATCAACAGCGGGGTTTTCACACGGCCGCGGGAATCAATAGATGACGGGCGAGATACGCAATGGAGTAACAAAGCGTGTCCTTGACGTGTCCAGAACCATACTGTTTCTGTCAAGCACCGTGGAAAGGGGATCGATACTGTAAATTCATTATTTTTGCGGGGACTTAATTTCATGTAGAAGGGGAATCTGAAGGGTGGTTTTCACAGTGTTTTAATTTCATGGTTCAAACAGTTCTGAAGTATGTTATACTTTGCATAGCCAACAGGAATGATAAAGTATTGATATCAAAATACAGGTTAGTATGTAAATTTCAAAATATGCGGAAAAATCTACTTTTGATGCCACCAGTCCTGTTGGACAAATTTTTGACTAAATTTTGGACATATTTGGGTTGTTCAGTGCCTTGTATTTGTCGACCCAATATAAGAATAGATACATGTAGATTATATTTTTCAGGACTGTAGGACCACACCAATTTAATTTCTTGGTTAACGGATTTTCTTTTTTAATTTTAGCACAAGGACATCATGAAAACAGAAGGCTGGCGTGAAAACTTGCACCTGACCCTGTTCACTCCCTGAAACTGTGCGCACCAAAGTACAAACTTTCCTCTGAGATTCTGTTTTCCAATTTTCCAATCTACCGGTAGCATTCTTTTCTAATTCCGTTAACCAAGAAATTAAAATGGTGGGGCCTAAGAATAGATACACGCAGATTGTACTTGCCAATCCAATATTTTTCAGGACTGTAATCAGAAACACCACATAAATTTTCCAAGGCCTTAAAGATCTTAAAGAAAGTGACCCTATAGAGGTCAGTTCTTCCTAGTGCTTAATTCTAAGAATCGCCAAGAAAAGCTCCTTAGACTTATCGTAATCCTCTTACTACATCTAAGGTTTAAGGCCTTACTGTCTAAGAAGGACCTTTAAGAAAGATTAAAATGGGGTCATCTCTTATCTCTCTGTATATTTCATAATAGACAGCTTACATCTAAAATAGTAGCTTAGACTAATATCTAAATATGAAACTCTAGATTCTATTCTATTTCCCTTTTTCTTGGATCGTTCAGATAATTCATTTATTTGATTCTTGTAGCCTGGGTGCAGGGCTGTCTGCAGGAGCCGTCTCTCCGTCCTGGGACGGAAATTTGCTTGTTGGGACGGAACAAAAAATCACAACATCCGTCCAAAATATCTATCTTTCATGGCACAAAACTGATGAAAATTATATTTTTGTAAGCTTAAAATGACAGGTTTGACAACAGAAATCCACAACATGGGCTCCCAAACAATGAGAGGAACGGAAAGATATTTAAAGCTGGAGACATTACTGTGAAGGACACTGGGATAAACATTTGGGAAGCAGAGGCTACTCTCGCTCAAAGGACAGGACTTCTTGGCGGATCCACCTGGAAAGCAAGGGGCCAGTTTACTGCCTGGGTATCAATCTCCATAACTACCACTCGCTCTCCTTTTTTTTTATGCCATGGACAACATTTACCTGAAAAAATCACGTTAGCGAGTGTAGGAACCCCAGTAGTAATTCGACGGCATCCAGGCTAAGAAATTTGCTTGTTGGGTCAGAAAAAAATTCCCTGTCCGTCCAAAAGATTTGAACTTTATGACATGAAATTAAAACTGTATTTTTGAAAGCTTAATAAAATGCCAGATTAAGCCATGAAACAACATGGGCTCCCAAACAAAATATGGTACAGAAAAAAATCAAAGTTGGAAACAGCCTTGTGGAGAAACAATTAATTAATTTCTATTCAATCATTATAGACTATTCTACGTAATATGAACCCAAGTTTTATTGAGCTTGGTCTTGTGCAAATTTCTTATTTGCACTACAGTTTTGTGCTAGTTTTGTTAGTTTTATCTATGTATGTTAGTGTTGTGTTTTGTGTATTTTAGTCAAAAACATGGGACAGAAAAAAATTACCGCTGGAGATAGCCCTGTGGAGAAACAACTAATCAGACTGGATAGGCCCCAACTCTTTTCATTAGTCTGATTGAGAAGATTGAGTCTGTGAATACAGGTTAGCAATTGTGGCATCTAATACATCCCTGTACCGATTAATCATGCTGCCGGCTTTGGGATTACCTAATAAGGCCATCATACACACACAGGAAATACATGGCATTTGGGAAGTCAATTATCTACAAGTACTTTCTATTAATACTCAGTTGTTATACGTCGTATACAATCTAAATAAATGCCTGAAATCTTGAGATGTTTGCAGTGGTTTTCTTTTGGGGCGATCTCATATCGTGAAATTATGACACTGAAAATATGTGTTCTGCTTTGGTATCCGCCATGAAGGAGAAAAAGTACTGGAATAACTCTATCTAGTATACCTCAACAGAGTTCCAGATAAAAAATGATGATGATGATGATATTACTACAGCTCTACTACACAATTGTTTCAATTGCAAACTTAGGATCACCGCAAAACCTCCTTTCTCGTCCTCACACAAAATTAAGCCTCCACGAAAATGTATCCTGTTTCTAAATCATTGCTTTAAAGATGTTTTTGTTACAGTTGTTTTCTAACTAGGACATTCTGTGACTATAAGTTAGAATGCTTGAATGTGTACTACAAGTGTATACTTCAAAATAGGAAACGAGTCATTATAGCAATATTCTTTCCTCATGTCCTAACTATACCCCAAGCTTCATACAATGTTAGGTTGTTGCTTGAATATTGACCAAAAGTATGACCAATCAAACCAAGTCATTAGGGGACTACAATGTACTATGCTTTTAGATGACTTAATCTCAGTGTGAGATTAGGTCTGATCAGCTCGATAATCCCTCGGGTGAGTACAGATTGGAGTTGGCGACAGCGCGCACATAACCCACGGGGAGCGTAAGCTGGTCATCAGAGGAGTGCAATAGACGATCGATCCTTGAAGAACTCACCGAGATCCGCTAATCGCGGCCCTTGGCGACCGGCCAGGTGCCTGCGTACGATAACTATTCCCTGATTGCTGCAGAGTGGCCGTGGGAAATCACGCCGCTTGCGCAGGTCGCTTGTCGTTAACGCACAGTAGGGGACGACTGATTGGGTTTAATGGAAGGGCGAGGAAAGCATTGAGAGGGGACATCATTGGTGGATTGGTCAGAGGAAGTAGTTTTCTGCTAACCTATCATTTTGCAGAACCAGGGTACAGAACCAGGCTGCCAGATTCTGTACGAACAAGGGTGGGGAAAACATTGAAAGACTCAGTCACGTCATTGGTGGATTGGTCAGAGGAAGTAGTTTTCTCTGAACCTATCATTTAGCAGAACCAGGGTACAGAACCAGGCTGACAGATTCTGTACAAACAAGGGTGAGGAAAACATTGAGAGAGGACATGATCGGTGGATTGGTCAGAGGAGGTAGTTTTCTCTGAATCTATCATTTTGCAATGCCTGAAACAGTAACTGCAGTATATACAAACCTGTGCCACCCACCCCACCCCCCAAGATAGCCAACAAACCACTGCACACCCTCCCCCCAGACACACACAAATTTTTTTCTGAATGTCAAATTCTTTCTACACTCATTCCTTCTTATGTTCAACTTGACACTTTCCACCATGTATACTCCTTTACTCCTTGCTCTAGAAGAAACTTTAACTGAATCTAAAACTAAATCATTTCAAATTTTACTACCAAAAAGTCTTAACATCAAGATGACAACACTGTACATCAATCAACATCCAGAGTAACTTCTGTGAGCTATCTATAATAACATACAATATAGAATGTAATTGTTCACTAGCTATACGTTGTATATTTACATATATAACTGAAATAAATACACAGCTTTCCAAGACCAATATCACTTACTATGAGTGGACTGGAGAAGAGTTGTAGCCCACCATACACCGAAGCTGGAAACAGAAAAAACAACATTATGTAGCAACAAGTTTCTTTCCTGAGGTAGAAATGATATCTCTGTCCTTGGTGCTGAATTGCGGTCTGTTGTGCAAAAAGCTATTGAGGAGGTGAAAGGCAGTGGAAGGGGAGTGATGGACACATTGATGACCTGCTACCCCTATGGACTGCAAAAAGGCTACCAACAGAACTTTAATTTTTTTTACCTTTAAAGTTTAAGTTATCTGTAGTAACAATAACTGTTAACACTGACCTCTAAGATATGATTTAGTTATACATGATTGTAAAATCCCATTGTCATCCCGTACTACTACACCATATTGTATAAGATAGACTGATTAGCCTAACAGAATGTTATCTATGTACCAGTGAATGCCATACTTTGTACCTTGTACAATTGTTGTACAATAAAGTTATTATCATTATTATTATAAACATATTGTATACTACTTGGCAAACTTAGTGAACAGCACTGACATTGGTGCAAGTAACTATTACAATATAGAATCTTTACGGCAAATTATTTCTTTCGCAGTAGGAGGGGAAAACAATTTTTCACATAGTTTTCAGTTGGCAGCTGAAACAACAGTATTGTTACTGTAACAGTAGTAAATGCAAATATAAAGCCATGGCAGACATTTCAAGATTTCACGCATTTGATAGGTCCAGCTCTATAGATAACTCTGTTTCATCTAGATGATTTTTCCTAAAATCAAATAAGAGACATATCTCATTGCAGCACAGGTAACTTTGGAACATCATTATCTTTCGCTTTGGGATACGTCTCAGTGAGTTGTTGCAATTATAGTGCTAGTAAATCAAATCTCAGTATCTCTCAAACACCATTTGACATTCTTCTTTACAATTTCTAGAAAGAAATTACATTTTATAACATATATATATATACAAATATGGGTACAGACAAGACATAGTTAAGGGATACATAAGGGATCTTCCAAGACCTTTCTCAAAGTTGCTAATTTCAGAAAATATCTTTTGCAACTAATTTGATAAAAATGGGTTCAAGCAATAGACACAAATATCAATGTATTTCAGAATAAGAAGGACATAGTAGAGAATATATATAGAAAAGATATCCAATATAATAGTTCAAGTCAAAGAGAATAATTTCAATACTTAAATAGCATAAAAGTTTGAAGATGAGAAAGTCTGCATTGTTTTACAAAGGGTTCATGAATTTAACGGTACAATGTACATGCCACTATGTGTATGTTGTTTTGTTATTGCACAACATCAGGCACAATGTATTAGCCTGAGTTCCAGCCTTTTTAGCTTCCGTACGCTACCCAAGCTCCGCTGCCGGCGGCGGAGCTTGGGTAGCGTACGGAAGCTAAAAAGGCTGCGGAGCTTGGGTAGCGTACGGAAGATAAAAAGGCTGGTACTCAGGCTAACAATGTATGGCAAATAACACAGTATATACACAACTATTAGCTATCTGTATACTAGTGTACTTAAATCTAACATCATTACTCGATACATAATACAATGGAATAGTACGTTTCACATTGTTATGACACAGATTGTATTTTGCATAGCATTATACAAACGTTTTGTATATTGGCCTAGGTACATGTAGACAAATGCAAAGGTAATAAACTGATAACCAATCGTACCTAAGGCTCCCATGAGAGCTGGCGAGGCCCCCATGTGTTTGGCATGTCTGGACAGGAGTGGGATGATCATGCTCACTCCAAACAAATCCTGGAAATATGTCAAAATTAGAACCATTTTCAAACTGAAGAATTATGTAATGATAAATGATAATGCTCTTATGCTGGAACACAATTCAAAACACTTGGCCTACGTTTCGGTAAAAGTAGGTCAAAATTCAAATCAAAAATGTAGGTAAAGGTAGTCCATAAGCCTTTCTTGAGGCCATAGGTTATAGGTTGTAATCCTCTGTGTCTAGAGCACTGTGTTGGAAAGTCAGGTATTTTTACAGCTGGGTGGAGCAAGGAATGTCATGTTAAGTGCCTTTCCTATAAGGACCTACAATTGAGTTCTAGGCCAAACACATTATGCAGTACACAACCCCACAAATCCAAATTATGTTACAAACTTCTGTATTCCAGTCAGTGCAGTGCAGTTCACATTGCAAGCAATAGGGGGCACTCTTTTGGTAAAATTCATAAGGCACTGTCCTCAATCCATCCAGGTGTAAAAATGGGTACCTAGCTTCGGTTGGGGAGGTAAAACTGAAATGCAGTGTAAGATGATTGGACTCTGGAGTGTGCAGTGCAGTTCTCATTGCAAGCAATAGGGGGCACTCTTTTAGTAAAATTCATGAGGTACTGTCCTCACCCATCACACTTATTGAAAAGAGTTGGGGTCCATATCACAGTGTGAGTGAATGAAACCTTAGAATTATAGTCTAACCTTTCACAGCTTACACTAACTTTACAAACCTGGCATGTTGTTCAAAAGAAAGAAACAAGCAAACTAATAACTTGCTCGCAAATTATCATGGGTGGATCACAAAAGTCTCACACAATGGCCAACAAATAGAAATGTTACTGTTTATTTGAAATTGAATCCCAAATTCAACCTTCTCTGCAGCTAACTGTGATGTATAAAACATTGCTGCATGCATGCAATCTTTCAAACTGATCTAATCTGACAGCTCGGAGCTACCAGAAGATCAAGTTAGCAGCCATGTAATTTTCCCCCTGTCACAGCCAGGCCTTCTCCGAATACCGTAAACCCAATCATTTTTGCGGGGACTTAATTTCCGGGCAGGTTGGGAAGGGAGCTTTTCACTGCCAGTGTTTTAAATTCTACAGTAGTGAAACAATAGATACACATATTTGCAGTGTGATCATTTTGCAGTGAAGAAGTCACTAAAAATAAAACATAAAAAGATTAAACCACAGTGAACATTTCAAGATTTACGGTATGATAATTACATCTCATCTGTAGGGCTGGGCAATGTCAATTCCCTGATCCCCCCCCTAGGCACAACGTGATTTGGTTAATTGGGGAGTAGGTTAGCAGCACAAGGTCAGCACCCTTATCAATCATTAGTGAAACTGTCACATGGGATAATGGGTATAAGTAGTGATCTGTAATAACCTGTGATTCTGATTGATGATCACGACAGACATGGCCTTCTCGCTCTCCAAAATATGATGTACTGCTGTACTACTATAATCCGGACCTGGACCTTGACCTGACCCTCTGGACCTAGACCTGGACCAGACCTAAATTTTCTGTACCGGTACCCACCCCTAGTAATAACCCTTCATTCTGATTGATGATCACGACAGACACGGCCTTCTCGCCCTCCAAAATATGATGTCCTGCTATACTACTATCATCCGGACCTGGTCCAGACCTGGACCTTGACCTGACCCTCTGGACCTGGACCTGGACCAGACCTAAATTTTCTGTACCAGTACCCACCCCTAGTAATAACCCTTCATTCTGATTGATGATCACGACAGACACGGCCTTCTCGCCCTCCAAAATATGATGTACTGCTATACTGCTATAATCCGGACCTGGTCTGGGTCCGGACCTTGACCTGACCCTCTGGACCTGGACCTGGACCAGACCTAAATTTTCTGTACCGGTACCCACCCCTAGTAATAACCCTTCATTCTGATTGATGATCACGACAGACGTGGCCTTCTCGCTCTCCAAAATATGATGTACTGCTATACTGCCATAATCCGGACCTGGTCCGGACCTGGACCTTGACCGGACCCTCTGGACCTGGACCTGGACCAGACCTAAATTTTCTGTACCGGTACCCACCCCTAGTAAAAACCCTTCATTCTGATTGATGATCATGACAGACATGGCCTTCCCCACACCCTTCAAAGCTAGCATTTCCATGCTCCATATGTTCACTTCAGATATGACAGATTATCAATATGTTCTATTCTTAGAAAAGTCATTAGAGAAGCACTGCTGCCAAACTTGACGGTGGAGAGCCTTTAATTTCCTACATGAGAGAAGCGAACCAAAGTACATGTACGCCAAAAATAGTTACTCAAGCAACTGGATATAATTTTGAAACAGTCAGACGTTTCTGACAGCATCCGCTATCTTTCGTTCGTGACTAAAAGAAAGATCTGGAAGAACTAGTTAGCGCTGACTGTGGGAGAAATCTAGGAGAACTGATTCTGAAAGGCAAATTTCATCTCAAAAGCTAAGGAAATACATAACTTACACCCGTTTTATGCAACTTTTACTAAGTTTTAGGCCTGTAAGTTTTTGAGGTAGTAGTTAGATTCTTTGTTATATAAAGAATACATGGGGCGAACCCTGGACACACACACTAAACAAGTCACAAAGATCATCTGGTATCTTATATTCCAGTTTTTCTCTCAGCCTTCCAGTTTCATATTGATGTCTTGTTACAAATTTGTTGCTTTAAAATGAAAGGGAACCTTGAAGATAAGCATATTGTGTGAGAGACTACTTCAAACTTCCCACTACAACATACTATCATCATCATCATCTGTAAGTACAATATTTGTGATAATTTTACTCTTGGCAGTTTTTACTAAAAAATCATGACAGTAGCGTTGAATGACACCATATATGTTTCTATTGAATGATTACTGTACTGAAGGGTTGTGAACCTTAAAACACAGCTAAAATCACCTTTCTCCTCTTACTGCGACATTATAAGTACCAGGCAAAAATACATGAACTTGCAGTACATGCTTCAACTTTGCCCCATATCTCTTACCTACCGATAAAGCCCTGGATTCTGGTTAAGTGCAGTGAAGTTTAGTAAAGGTGCTAATATAAACAGTTCTGAGTCAGGGAGCTTGAACTGTGGGGTCAGGGTCAAGGCTACCCGTGCCATATATGGCAACCAGGAGAGAGATTGATACCTTCTGTTGCTCTATCCTTGGTAAGGACACCAAAAACCTTAGTGTACGGATATCTGCACATGCATAATGGTTAGCCTCCATTGCAGGCTCTACCGGCCTCTTTTGGAGGGCTTATAATACAGTTTTTGCAGCCAGTCCGTAACCATCAGCCAGCCTGTAACCATTTTGCCCGTAGAATGGTTACAGGCTGGCTGATGGTTACAGGCTGGCTGCAAAAGGTGTATCATAGGCTCCCAAAAAAGCCCGGTAGAGCCTGCTATGGAGGCTACATGTACATAATGGTTCTGTTCTTGCCTGAGTGCCATTAGGTAAAAGGTAAAGCGGTCACACCTCAGAGGAAGCATGACGCTTATTCATTAACTATTAGTGCAATGCGGCTTCGCTACAACTCACATATTTTTGGCCAAGCACATCGTGTCACCCCTACTCTTATCAATAAGTGTGTTGGGTTCTTAAACGTGCAGAGATTTGACGCCCTAAAGCTCCCACATACTCGGGGCCGCCGGCTTTACATCTCCTTCTGATAGGACGATGGGAATCTTTTCCAATTGTGTCCAGGTCAGGGCGCGACCTCCGGCTGCTCGCTCCAAGGAATTTGAACCAGATGTGGTGAGAGGCAGAGTGTGTAAACCATGGCAAAGGCCAAACTAATTGAACGTTCTTAAATCTGCCCAAATTCTCCAGAGAAGTTCCTTTATGGTCAATGAGCAACAATAAAAACCTTAAACCAGATGTGCAATTTGCATATTATCAAACAATGCCCAGACGTGTTTTGTTTACATCTCAGGTGCCTTCACCACTGACACTGCACATAGAATGCATACTCAGAATGGTGAATGAGCTTACAATTTAGTATACCAGCACTGAGGAAGTACGGAAACACACCTTGACAGACAGATACACACAGACAGACAGACACTGTAGTTAAGTAATATTATAAACAATTAAAATGCAAATATATTTTTACAATTTAACAAACAAAAAAAACAGTATGACATCAATAGATTCTGACTAGAATACAAAAATATTGTTATAAATACAGATACCATTTATATTTCCCATGGAATGTAAATATGTGTGTAAGTTACAAAACATTAGGAGTTTAGGACTGTAGTAAACAAAATTAGTACGTTACAAAACGAAGTTACAACGTTACAACGTTGACAACACTCTATAGAGTAAAAATATATATCTATGTACATCCTACTTTATTTCTGCAAAGATTATATGAACTATAAGGTCTTAAAACTCACCAGAAATCCGGAAAAACACAGCCACATCGACAGTCTCTTCTCCTCATAGGGGGCAGCCATCTTGAATATGGGAGGTTCCATTCCTTTCGGCAGGGGGGATGATGCAATAATCAACACAGTTTGGCTTCTCCAAGCAGATGTTGGGAGGCCAGCGTGTGTAATGTTGCTGTAAAATGCTTTATGAACATCGCTGCCTGGGATTTGATTTCTCTGTAAGGCCACACCAATTTAATTTCTTGGTTAACGGATTTTTTTTAATCTTTAAATAGCACAAGGACAGAAGGCTGGGATGAAAACTTGCACCTGACCCTGTTCACTCCCTGAAACTGTGTGCACCAAAGTACAAACTTTCCTCTGAGATTCTGTTTTCATGTTGATTTTCCAATCTAGCATTTTTTTCTTCAAAAATTCTATTAACCAAGAAATTAAATTGGTGTGGCCTTAGGCCAAAGAAAAAAATGTTGCATTTCTGTTTTCAGTCCTCAGGTAAGATATTTTAGGATTTCATTGAATGTGTACCATTCTTGCCACAAGTGTAAAGATACAACATCTACTAACATAATTCCACCAGGGTACATAATTTCTCCACCCTGAAAAGATACGTCCAAACAGATCTCCAACCCAACGTCCCCCAGTATAAAGCAGCCCTGCATATCTTAACTGTGCATAAATGGGAGGTGCTGCACTAGAGATCTCTCAAACCAACTGTTTTTCAAATAAAGTGGCAGATTTATGTAACCTGGCGGATTTATGTTAATGGCTGTTTCCTGTGTAAATAAACATGTATAGATAATAAATAGATATATGCATATTCCCTTCTTTTACATGTACATGTATACCATACACATGCATGTACATAATATAAGATATAACTTTATATTCCTACATCTGACAATGTAACACTGACAGTGTTTTGAAACTGCCCATGCATTGCCCTAACCACACACTTTTCTTGGATAATTCATTGCCATTCTTTAATTGCTTGCGACACAATCCAATCTTCTTTCAGGCTTTCTTAGTCTATATTAGTTGAAATTATTTTGCTATCCTGCTATGATAGATCCATTTGGGGCAAAATTACGTCGTAAAGATATAATAAGAGATTACATTTGCAAGCTTTGGGGATATCAATCTTAAAAGTAACCACATCAAAAACTGCTATGCACCCTAAGCTGTGATGAAATTGGTTTGTGACTTAGAATTCTGCGCTGTAACGTTACGTTGTGGGCATACAAAACTGTCGAGATGAATTGAAATAAAGTCCAGTTGATTGGTGGGCCGGGCATGCTGGCATGTCTTCGGATAGGCTCCAATTTTCTGCTTATATGCTTCCGCTCGTCTTCAATCAGGGAGCCCTGCACGGCACCTTTGGTGAAGAAAATTGGATCGCCTTATCACATCGACTTCTGTCAGGTTGGAGGAAAGGAAAGAAAGTGATCTCGAACCAGTTAAGCTCAAATGAACTGATTGAACAGAAGAGCTAATCTTCCACTGGTCGTGACAGAGAAGACAGGCACTATGTACAGTATTTACAGGTTCATTGTACCGGGGAAATTCCCCTAGCTCTTTTCGACAAGCATAATGAATAGTGGACCACGGCTTAACGTCCCATCCTAAGGACTGCGACCCTTTCCGGTAGCGTGCATGTCGGGTGAGCGACACAGCCGGGATCAAACCCGGGACTTCTAGTTCCAGAGGCAAGATTGCTAACCACTGAACGACGCAAGCTACCAGCAGATGGGGAGGAGTCTAAGGCAGGGTTCAAAATTACTTTTTGGGAATAGGTGCACCCAAGAAACAAAAGGGCCCAGCGGGGGCACTAGCCCGTCCTCTCTCCTTCAATATAAAACCTCCTTGGTGCATCCGACCAAAAACATTAGGTGCAGAGAAAGAATTCTGGGTGCACAACATAAAATAAAAGTCAAATGTCAGCAAAACATAATCACACCGTTTAACACTCTTAAGAACTTCAATCTGTAATTCTATATCTAACTTCAAAATTTCAAACAAGTTATACATCAAATAAAATGTTGGGTCTGCTTGAGTAACTCCTTTTCGGTGTATCTTATTACCTGGATGTCTAACCTTCATGGAGGTAGTCTAAGAGGTTTATTGGTTGAACATCAATGTCTCCCTTGGCTGACATCAATGGATTTAACATCATTTTCTGACGTCTTTCTTTGGTCTAAGCAAAAATGTGACCTGACTGCAAAAAAGGAAAGGAAAGTGATCTCAAACCAGTTTAGCTCAAATGAACTCAATGAACAGATGAGCTAATCTTCCACTGGTCGTGACAGAGAAGACAGACGCTATATGAACAGTATTTACAGGTTCATTGCACCGGGGAAATTCCCCTAGCTCTTTTCGACAAGCACAAGGAACAGTGGACCACGGCTTAACGTCCCATCCTAAGGACTGCGACCCTTTCCGGTAGCCGTGCATGTCGGGTGAGCGACACAGCCGGGATCGAACCCGGGACTTCTAGTTCCAGAGGCAAGATTGCTAACCACTGGACGACGCAAGCTACCAGCAGATGGGGAGGAGTCTAAGGCAGGGCTCAAAATTGATTTTTGTGAAAAGGTGCACCCAAGAAACAAAAGGGCCCAGCGGGGGCTAGCCCGCCCACTCTCCTTCCATATAAAACCTCCTTGGTACATCCGACCAAAAGAATTAGGTGCAGAGAAAGAATTCTGGGTGCACAACATAAAATAAAAGTCAAATGTCAGCAAAACATAATCCGTGACAACGTTTAACACTCTAAAGAACTTCAATCTGTAATTCTATAGCTAACTTCAAAATTTCAAACAAGTTATACATCAAATAAAATGTTGGGTCTGCTTGAGTACCTCCTTTTCGGTGTATCTTATTACCTGGATGTCTAACCTTCATGGAGGTTAAGTCTAAGAGGTTTATTGGTTGAACATCAATGTCTCCCTCGGCTGACATCTATGGACTTCACGTTATTTTCTGACGTCTTTCTTTGGTCTGAGCAAAAATGTGACCTGACTGCGAAAAAGGAAAGGAAAGCGATCTCCAACCAGTCTAGCTCAAATGAACTCAATGAACAGATGAGCTAATCTTCCATTGGTCGTGACAGAGAAGACAGATGCTATGTACAGTATTTACAGGTTTATTGCACCGGGAAAATTCCCTAGCTCTTTTCAACAAGCACAATGAACAGTGGACCACGGCTTAACGTCCCGTCCTAAGGACTGCGATCTTTAACGGTAGCGTGCATGTCGGGTGAGCGACACAGCCGGGATCGAACCCGGGGCTTCTCGTTCCCGAGGCAACATTGCTAACCACTGGACGACGCAAGCTACCAGCAGATGGGGAGGAGTCTAAGGCAGGGCTCAAAATTAATTTTTGGGAATTGGTGCACCCAAGAAACAAAAGGGCCCAGCGGGGGCGCTAGCCAGTCCTCTCTCCTTCAATATAAAACCTCCTTGGTGCATCCGACCAAAAACATTAGGTGGAGAGAAAGAATTCTGGGTGCACAACATAAAATAAAAGTCAAATGTCAGCAAAACATAATCACAACGTTTAACACTCTTAAGAACTTCAATCTGTAATTCTATAGCTAACTTCAAAATTTCAAACAAGTTATACATCAAATAAAATGTTGGGTCTGCTTGAGTGGCTCCTTTTCGGTGTATCTTATTTCCTGGATGTCTAACCTTCATGGAGGTGGTCTAAGAGGTTTATTGGTTGAACATCAACGTCTCCCTTGTCTGCCGCTGCCATCTATGGATTTAACATCATTTTCTGACGTCTTTCTTCGGTCTAGGCAAAAATGTGACCTGACTGCGAAAAAGGAAAGTGATCTCGAACCAGTTTAGCTCCAATGAACTCAATGAACAGATGAGCTAATCTTCCACTGGTCGTGACAGAGACGACCGACACTATGTACAGTATTAACAGGTTCATTGTACCGGGGAAATTCCCCTAGCTCTTTTCGACAAGCACAATGAACAGTGGACCACGGCTTAACGTCCCGTCCTAAGGGCTGCGATCTTTAACGGTAGCGTGCATGTCGGGTGAGCGACACTGCCGGGGTCGAACCCGGGGCATCTAGTTCTCGAGGCCAGATCGCTAACCACTGGACAACGCACGCTACATGTACATACGAAAGCTACGCGAAAGCTGCAAAATGGTCGGTCTCTCAGACATTTTTCAACAAAAATGCCTTCTTTTTCCAAAATTAACATTAAATGACACCTGTTGACTTTTGGCGATGCCACAGGAGGGAGCCTTATTGATAGTTCTGTTCTATTTGTGTACATGTGATCAAATCAAGGACATCCTATATAACATCCTTGGTGTGATTAAGGGCTTCGACCACACCAACTTATTTCCTCAGTTATCTGGCAGCACTAGAGATCTCTCCAACCAAGGAGGTTTAATTTGCTCAAACCCAATGTTTTTCGAAGTAGCAGATTTATGTAAAGGTTAAGTCAGCAGATAAATGTTAATGGCAGTAACCATATCCCTATCCTATTAACCAATCGATAACCTGAAAATTGCAAAATGATAATCGGTGGCAATGACAGTATCCAAAGGGCAAAAGCAGTATTACAGTACCGTATTTTCTCGATTAAAGTACGCACCCCAATTAAAGTACGCACCCCTGATTTGGTGCTAGTTCCAGACAAATTTGCAGAACTGAAATGTAAAATCAAAAACCCCAAATAAAGTACGCACCCCTTCTCCACTGATCTTGAACAAATTTTGAACAGGATAAATTCAAATTTATGGTGTTCCTTCTATTATCTCCAGGTCATTTTTCTTATATCAAGGACTTCTACATAATGCCATTCCTTAGATTCATAAAAGATTCTCTTGCTTTCTCCGCCAGCATTGTCTCTGCAAACTTGAGGATTGCCTACGACAAGTTACAAACTTCCCAAATTCGCAGGTATTCAGCCATACATTGTTGCATCGCAGCTGGGTTCCTGGTTTGATTAAGCAAGGGTTTGAGGTCCTTTTCCAATTTGTCCTGGCAATTACCTCAAATAAAGTACGCACCCTGACTTTAGCAATGACCTGTGGTGCCTTTTGAATTTTGAAATGTTTAAAAAGTGCGTACTTTATTCGAGACAATACGGTAATTGCCACCGATCACAATCGTTAATGTCAGTAGCCATACCCTATCCTAATAACCAATTAATAACCTGAAAGATGCAAAATGAAAGCAGCATTATTGGCAATAATACTGCTTATGCCCTTTGGATACTGTCATTGCCACCGACAGATCTACTTGGAGATTAGCAGAATGCCACGTCCAAACAGTTTTCCACCCCAACGCCCCCAGTATAATGCACTCCTGTATATCTAAACTGTGCATACCTGGGGGTGCTGTACTAGAGGTCTCTCAAACTCACTGTTTTTCAAAGTGGTGGATTAATGTAACCCGGTGGATAAATGTCATGGAGGTTAATCTTATCTCTATCCTGATGACCAATCGATGACCTGAAAGACGGCGAAATTATAATCTCCAAGCAGATCTATCGGTGGCATTGACAGATCTTGCCAATAATACTGCTTTTGCCCTTTGGATACTGTCATTGCCACCGATAAATCTGCTTAGAGATTAGGAGAATGACACATTCTTTCGGTATGCAGATCAGCTGGTTTCCCATCATGCCGCTCTAACTGAACACAAAGGTCAAGGTATGTCAGGGTGTAGGATTACTCCCTGGGGGGATGTCAACAATTGGTGAAAGAAACATGACCCCATAGGGCATTATGTGACATCATAGCGTGACCATTCCCTCGTTTTCTGTGCCCTGAAGCCCCCATTCACGTTGGGATAATCAGGACCCCCTACCCTTCCACATTCCTCCCTGATTAAAGTAATTTGCTCCTGACCTTGTGCCAACTCTTTAAGAATATCTTCTCTTAAATCAAGGCCCTTCAAATCTCTTTTGTGCAATTTTGACATGTACATTTTTCCATAGCCTGGATGCCAGACCCCCAATCTCTAACATACCTGTAGTGTTATTCTAGCAAGGAGGTTAAAACCTGATTTTAACCGCCTTGATTTTAGGGATTGGGGGTATGGCTAGCCTCTACCAGGCCCCTCGCTGGGAAAATAGTAGAAATCGGCCGAGGTAGTCCGCTATACAGGGTAGTCCGTTATTATCGACGGGGCCTGGTAGAGGCTAGGTCTGGCATCCAGGCTAATTTTTCCAAGGATGTTATATACTAATGTCCTCGGTTTTTCAAAATCTGCCAGTAATAAAACCTCAAAAACGTTTGGCGCTTTTGCATCTAATTGTACTATCAAGGTCTTGCCATGATTGAGCCTCCTTGATGGCACGCACGTCCACAAGTTAAGTACAATTAATACAATAGAACCTCCTGGCACGAACGCAGTGAAAACGAAAGTGGCAATTTACCGTTTTGCTTTCTGAATGAGTGATGACCCTGGCAATTGTTGTGACAGAGTAATTGCCCTGTGTAACGTACTTGTCGGGACTTGTGTTTGTCCCACTTAACTCCCCTTTGTATCGCTGCAAACTCTGACGGCTCTCCTTTGTGAGGGCCTGCATGGGGGGGGGGGGGTCCCGACAACGCTCTACGCTAAATTCGAAGGGCCGGCTACGTAATACGCTAAATTCAGAAATTCCCCTACCCTCTACACTAAATTCAGAAAGCCCCTCCTACGCTCTACGCTAAATCATGGAGTGGTCGGCAACGCTCTACGTAAAATTAAAACGGCCGATTACGCTCTACGTAGAAGGGGCATGCAGGCCCTCCTTTGTAGATGCCAGCTTCGTACAACGGTGCAGCATGAAACTTACGACCAAGAACAGTGCCATCCTATCAAAGGGCAAGTATGGAAAATAAAAACTAAAATGGATCGGTGATTGATTATCACAGGAAGATGTCATGACAAGTCTTTGTCTCTGGTCATTCTCAAAGTACTTTAGATAACAATCTCTAACACAATTGACAGTGATTAATGAACATGTGCTGCCATTTCTTTTAATTGTGCCAAGTTACTTGATGAATTATGTATTTGTAGACCAATTGTCTACTGAGTTCGGATTACACACTGCAGACCAGTAGGGGACTGACAAACTCTCGTTCTCGTGTCATGATGAAAAAGAGAACGCTTTTATCTTTCATTTTCCAACCTTGCCATTTGATTGGATCGCACTGTTCTGTTCTTGGTCATAATTTTCATGCCAGACTATGAGGCTAGCACACACAATGGAGAGCCATCAAAGTTATATAACATTAGTCTATGTAACTATCTTTTTTTTTTCCTTTTGCTACTCGTGTATCTCAATCTCAAGACTTTATCTCCTTTCGTTGCTTCATCAGAACAAAAAAGGTTCCTTTTCCTCTGACTTCAGTCTTTAACTGAAGTTGTTAACACACGATTTTCAAGCAGGTGTTGGGATAAAAATTTTTTACAATTTTCTGGCTGCCTTATTTTTCTAAAATCAACCAATCATACTGTCAAACCTGTACAAATGAGCACCTCTACATAAGGACCACCTGGCCAATGTGACCACTTCTTGGTGGTCTCTTAGGCCACACCATTTTAATTTCTTGGTTAACAGAATTTTTGAAAAAATGCTAGATTGGAAAATCAACAGGAAAACAGAATCTCAGAGGAAATTTTGTACTTTGGTGCACACAATTTGAGGGTGCGAACAGGGTCAGTTGCAAGTTTTCACCCCAGCCTTCTGTTTTCATGATTTTTTTTTCTAAATTTAAAAAAAAATCCATTAACCAAGAAATCAAATTGGTGTGGCCTTCGATAACTTTTTGTGGACACAAGCATTAAGTCTATAGTGACTACCTGTCTACGTAGACCTGATCTTATGAGTGGTCTTCTTGAGTTATTTGAGTCTTGACTGTACCTGAAAAACGAGCCCACCAAAAAAACGTCAAGTTTTTCCCCGACATCTGCTTGGAGTAAGAAAATCAAACAGTGACAGAGACAATTAATGAGATGAGCAGGACGACATTTTCATGCCTTTAATAGATGAATATTCATGAATGACACATCCAGTCAGCATGTGGAGGTAAATTACACATATCAAGTAAGAAAGCACTTATGTACAAGTTTCCACTTTCCTAACCACTACTCTTATTACAATCAAAAACTTATCAAAGCTGGTTCCGCAAAATTACAACAATACAAAAATTCGTCAACTCTTTTTTCCTTTATCTTAGGTAACTAAAATGGGATACTCTACATAAAAAGGAGAACACATGCATCAAGGTAAGGTATTAATTAACTATCATCTTGTTTAATTGATTAAAGGTACGTTAATCGTGGCACAAATTGCAGTTGTATGTTAAATCTGCGTCTTTTCGCGAAACACGTCGTGAACGTCTTGTGCTGCTCAAAATCTCGCTAAACATACACGACTTTCGAGATCATAACAACCCTTCCTTTTTCTCTCTCTCTCTCTCTCTACAGTTCTGGTAAGAATTAACAAAAATATACCTTTGTCGCACCCTCCCAGAGATAGCACATTGACGGACTGCTACAAGGTGTTCTTCAGAAATATGAAATCTTTATGCAAAAATATTGATTAGTAGAATAGCAGGAGATTTACATGTATGTAAAGATATAAGCACTGGCACCAAGATTGAACCTGAACTATTTACATTTTTTTCCCTAGAACTATCAACTTTTCAATCCATTGTAATTTTGGCCACTTTCATGAGACAAAACTTCCAAGTACTGTATAAAAAGAGTGAAGTAGTAACGTTACACAACATCAGAACATGTTGTCCCGTGTACCTGTCAATCAAAGCAGTCAGTGTCAGTCACTGTTCCCAGAAGTGGTGAAACTTAACATTTTCAGTTGCGTCATACAAAAGCCATTTTCCCATTTCCAAACTTTGTATTCCTCACATCTTTCTGCTTTCGAAATTTCAGAAATGTTTGCATCGTAAAAAAGCCATGCCTTCTTTATTTTTCTGTGAGCCGATGCCCCACACCAAGGAGGTCTATAGAACCTCCTTACCCACACCGAGGGCACAAAGCAATTCAAAACAGAAAACAACAAGAAATAGCATGGAATACAACTGAAATTCACTTGCGGATAGCACCTTGAATGTCAATTTCTTTATCGTTGAGGTAGAGGATGCTTGAAAACATCCATATTCAAATTGATCCAAACTTTCTTTCAAAACACCTGGTTTTAATTTTTCAGTTTGCGCTTTCATTTCTAAATCCGTGCCGTGTATGTCAGCACCACACTTTAAGTATAGTTGTGGATGGTTTAAAGGGAAAACAGTTTCATATGAACCAAGTCAATTTTTTTCAAGAAAAAAACAAAACAACTGGACACACTGACTCAAACAGTCAAAGTTTGCAGAAAAAATTCCAACTTGATTATAAGCTTTCATACAAAATATATTTATACATTATTTACATTGCAAATCAACATAATTTCAATCTTGTGATGGACTAATTTCTTTTTCAGCTCCATCTTCGTTTCTGAATTCTTTATACTCATCTCTGTCATCGTGACTAGATACATGGTAAAAGCCTACACTACATACACTTGTTCTTCTGATCTAATTACTCCTATATGTGAAGAGTTGTGCCTATTGGTGTGAACCCTTGACAAAACAGACTAGTTTGCCTGATCACTCAGGATGAACAAACAGCAAAAATATTTTGGCCATTGCTAAAAAAACAAACATAACAATGTCCTTTGTAATAGTGTTCATTCTTCGACTCTTTCTCAACGAACATTAGAATAGCCATCAAGGCGTGTCCAGGCATGTCGACCATTTTGCCATAAAACTAAACCACAATCTATCCTACACCAAACACAGATTTGAATGGCACGTGTAAAACAGCTAACCGATTTACAGGATTCACAACAATAAGCACGCCTTACTTCAGTCAAACCATTTTTCTGTCAGGTTTTCATCCAAACCTACTCAATACAAGCCTATCTTTTCTTTATCAAACTACAGAGTAAAACACTTTTCAAAGTCATCAGTCTTTCGTGGGACTATATACATTCGGAGCACCACCTATGTCTTTTTTACAATAAAGCCAAAGTTCCACACATGTGCATCCTGATATGATACAAATCTGCTGCTATCTTTCCTCCTAGCAGTGCAAATGTGCTGCTATCTTTCCTCCTAGCAAGTGCTGTGACCTCTGACCTCACATCTGCTTGGGCTGAGATACACAAGAAGTGTTTATCACAGATTCCTGGCTGATCGCGTTTCCTTGCAAGCCTTTGATTCGCCCTCACAATAACAAACCGATGTGCAGCGCGTGGGCCACACCAACCTAATTTCTTGGTTAACGGAATTTTAAAAAAAATGCTAGATTGAAAAATCAACATGAAAACAGAATCTCAGAGTCAGTACTCTGATGCACAGTTTCAGGGAGTGAACAGGGTCAGGGTTTTCACCCCAGCCTTTTGTTTTAATGATTTCCTCGGGCCAAATTGTTTTTCAAAAATCTGTTAACCAAGAAATTGAATTGGTGTGGCCTTGGTGGAAACTGTTGGACGCTCCTTTTTGACACAACTCATGTTCAAACAAACACCACAAGGAAACAGCAAGTCTAGAAAATAGACACAGACCACTGTCTATCAATGCCTCAGCAGCTGCTTGGAAAAAATGTATCCAAATCAGAAATGTCCGTCAACAGCTTATGTTACTGATACAAAAGACTACATTCAAAAACATATTTAAAACTCGACTTGTCGATATGCAGAGCATTGACTTTTGTTTATGTAGAGAGAAGGTATCGCAAAGGTTCAGTTGAAAGACTTCATCGCGCAAATCCCCTGCTTATAAAACATCTGGAGGGATCCGAAGAAATACACAGACAAGAAAGCCCTCTTTAGTTTACTCATATAAATCTGAAAGATCTTTGCCAAATTTCGCCTATAGTACATGTATAACAACCACAAACCAATATCATCTGGAAAAAAGCTTTAACTTGAAACAATTTTGTTATGCTAAAATTGGGAAACAAAATGGTAACTCCTGGGAATGATTTTTCATTCTCTTAAAGTGAAACTCATTTGCATAAAAAGTGAAAGCTGTCTCAGTTGCGTAGGTTTCCGCGGGATTTTCATTACTGGTACTTTTCATCTTATTTTATTGATTCAGATAGCAAGTCTGCCCAACTAGAGAAAAGACCATCCTGCTAGTTTAGAGCAAACAACAGGTTTTGGCAATCACGAAATGGTACTACTCCTATCATTTGTGGAGCTTTTTTAACACACAAAGTCTAGCACGAGACCGGTGGCTTAAAGTCCCTTTTTGAGGACTGCAACTCCTAAAGCAGCAACCAAATCAAAAAGCCCACAAACACAGAGAAAGAAAAACAAACGGCAAGACTCAGAAATTTCGTTTAAAACCAGCTGCAACTAGCCTTTCTCCAGAACTCATGACTGGCCACAACCAAAGAATGAAAGATATGTGTTTAGGAACCAATTTTTTCCACAGTTTCATGACTTTCTACAAAGTCTTGTCAGACAATCATAGGCATGAATCTAACAGTTGCTAGAGAATGAAAAAGGAGCAACCCTAACCGAATTCATGTGAACCATTTTCTGCTTGTACTGGCCGTAGTACTGACACAACTGTCACGACACAAATCGATAGCTACTTACACTGCAAAGCTAAAATGTCATTCTGCAAATTAATTCAATGTTCCTAATCTGTGATTGTAAAAAATATTACTCTGACATTCTGAGGACTTCTATATCTTAAACGTCTTCATCTGCAGACTAAAGCCACGAATCGGTCCTGTATTTTCTTGCACATTAATTTGTAGATAACACAAGAAGGGGTGAGCTTCTTTACTTACGCTTAGAAACCCACACGCATGTTAAGAGACGGCTATGATACCCAACACTTTGCAAATCACATGTACATTTTACAAATATCATTTGCCCTTTTTTAGTTTCTGGTGGTTAAAAATAGAAAAGGTGGAAAAGTTCAACTAGTTCATTTTCTTTTCTGTGACGGATTTACAAAAACAAGACACTGACAGCAACTGATTTTACAGTCACGACTACCCAAGCACCTTTTTCGTGGACTGGCCGGCGCCATTTTGGGTCAAAGGTCAATCAGACATATAGATGAAGTCTTGCCATCAAGACTGAAGGCGAGAAACTGACTCTAAAATCTAGTATAAAACAATCCATACACAGAAAATCTGGAATAACTAGAACATATCAAACCAGGATGCATCGATCCCCCCTACCACAAAAAGTCAGGGAATCACCCACAGGTCATGAAACGTATCAACCATTTTGTCAAAAACTACAGAATTTGAATCAGTCATGACCTTTGACCTAACATGGAACCGACCAATAGAACATCAGGGAGGGTATGATCTACCTACTATCTGCAATCACAGTCGCACTCTTCTTCATAACAAGTTATAACCGCTACTTTATAACCGTCCGTCAGATGACGGTCTCTCGGTACCCTAACCTTCCCGCGTTGGTTTGCGTCTGCGACATCGTCATGGACTGGGTCATGCCCGCGGAGGTCGGCGCGCAGGACGACGACCCCATCTGGTTGTTGGGGTCCTGCTGGAAGTTGAACTCGAGGGCGCCGTCCTCCATGAGCTCGTTGTTGATGATGGAGTCCATGTCGCACTCTAGCCCTCCGCTGAACATGTCCAGCTCCAGATCCGACGGGAACCTCTCCTGGTGCATGGACAGCAGCTGGTTGGCCTGCGAGTTGGCCATGGCCTGCTGGTGGAGCGTCGCCGGGTTGTTCTGCGGGTGCATCATGGAGCCGAAGGTGGAGATCTGGGGCAGGGTCTGCTGCTGCTGCGTCGTCGCGGCCGGGCCGAGCTGTCCCGCCATGATCCCTCCCATGTTTCCTCCCAGCATCTGGTTTAAGGCACAGCCGAGGTTGAAGTTCTGCTGCTGCTGGGGTTGTTGTTGCTGCTGTTGTTGTTGTTGTTGTTGTAGCTGTTGTTGTTGTTGTTGCTGTCTGAAGGCGTAGCTCATCCCGGTGCCCTGCAGAAGGCTGCTGAGCTGGCTGCCCTGGTCGGGGAGGGCCGACATCATCGGGTCCTGCCGGAGCATCATGTTGCCCTGGGAGATGAGGGGGTCGCCCGAGGACATGACGGGGTCGCCCGAGGTCAGGATGGGGTCGGTCTGGGTCAGCATGACGTCCGAGAGCTGCTGGAGGGTGAACTGGTCTTGTTGCGGACCGGGCGGGTTGACGCTGGGAAGACTGCCCTGCTGCTGGTTGGGACTGTGGGCGGGCTGCGGGACCGGCACCGGCGAGAACGGGCTCTTGAAGGAGGGGGGCGGGGTGCTGTAGCCCGTGTTCTGCCTTCTGGGGGAGGGGAGCTGCGCCCGGCTGCCCACGCTGTGGCACCTCCTCATGAACGGGTCGGGCTGGGAATCGAACCCGCCCAGCCCCAGGCTTCCTACACTGTCCATGGAGCTCATGCCGCTCAGACCGCTGTCTCCGAGCAGCTGGTCCGGCGAGTTCAGCTTCATGGTCTGCTGGAGGGACTGGGTGAGCTGATCGGTGGACTGGTTCAGGAAGTCCGACGTCCCGTACGACAGGTTGCTGTTGCTGCCGAAGTCCGACCAGCCCGGGGACATCGGCGGCACTTGGTTGTCGTCGTCGAGATCGGGGCCCATGATGGGCGAGAGGCGGCCGCTCAGGCTGCTGGCGTTGGAGCTCGTCCTCTGCCTGAAGTCGGAAATGTTGAAAGACAGCGGGGAGGCCGTGGAGACGCTGAGGTTCCCGTCGCCGCTGGGAGTACCGCCTTCCGATTTGGAGTCCTGCGGACTCCCGGGCCATTTTCCGGTGGGGCTTCCCGCGGCGTTGGCGGCGGCGGCGGCTTCCCTGGCCTCCTGAGCCTTCTTCTTGGCGCGGCCGCGTTTCTTCTCGTACTTGGAGTTGTTGGTGTCCATGCTGGAGGCCCTTCTGCGGGGAGACTTCCCGCCCTTGGCGTCGGGGTTGAGCATCCACCAGGAGCTCTTGCCGGTGCCCTCGTTCTGAACCCTGATGAAGCGGCTGTGCAGAGACAGGTTGTGTCGGATGGAATTCTGAAACACAGAAAGAGAAAAGAATCTTAATTTTCAGACCAGATCGTGAAGGACACTGGGCTAAACATTTGGGAAGCAGAGGCTAGGGCAAAGGACAGGACTTCTTGGAGGATCCTCCTGGAAAGCAAGGGGCCAGTTTCTGGCCTGTGCACATATGCAGTAGGCAGGTAGGCTTCATGATCAATTACACGGCGCATAGGAATAAAAGCAGAAATTAAACAGCTATTGTGCAGAGACAGGTTGTGTCTGATGTAATTCTGAAACACAGAAAGAGAAACAAAAATCTTAAAGGCAACCAAAGCAATATTAGGGCCCAAGAAATGGAAATAAAAATATGCTGCAATCTTTATGGTAATGACATTTACTAACACTGTTTAGCACATTTGCGTAGTAACTTCAAACTTGGAACATTTTAAAACCGCGCAAAAACGTGCCGTACGATGATTTCCTAAGTTTCGGGAGCCTACAAAAAACAATGATTTTCACATCACAACGTTATAATTTGCATCATGGATGTCGTTATACATTGTGATAGTGTTGTTTGAATTATCATGTATAGAAATGACTAAACAGATCCAATTTTCGACCCTAATTTTGCTTGGTTTCTTTTTATCAATCTTTAGAGTATCCCTTCAGTTAACAAGTAACTGATTTCCAAGGGAGCCCTATTAAGGGTTTCCTTTAAAGCTTACATGAAATCAGTTTCAAAGTTGCTATTTTCTATGATTTTCGGACGATTATATGGGTCCTTTTCTTCTTGGTTGAATTGAGATAGTTTTCATGTGCTTATTCAGTCGGGAAGTTATGTTAAAACGTCTTCAAAAAGTGCGTTTTTGTGCATCTGAGAGGGAATGCAAATGAGATGCAAATGGTATGCGTGACGTCACAACTATGAGTGCAGTTCACTACAATGGCGTCTTCTAGTACTCCAGGTCGTAGTACTACAGGCGGCGGACAGTATTGTGTAGCATGAGGGCCAAACGGTGTCAGCTGTAAAAATGGTCAGTACTAGTTCACTGAAGGGATATCTCTACACAGATTCCCTCGAGTGAAATGTAACGGAGCTGAGGCAGACATAGAGAAGGAGAAAACAAGAAGGTCGTGGATCCAGTTTGTGCAGAGCTTTCCATTTTATCCAGTGTGTACAAAGAACTTATAATGTGTAAACTCAAGGTAACCTTTATACTGTGCCTTTCACCGATTTCTGTCATGAACATGGTAGAATAGGAAATGATGATGATTGGATACTTTACATTGATTCTACGTGTACGTTTTGTCAAAACTAGTGAGCCGGCGGCGTCTGAAACCAGCAAACAAACAACGTTCAACTTCAAACAAAATGGTGATGTCGAGTTAGCTTTTCCTATCACGAAATCTGTCCGTGTTCCTAACTTCAAGAACCCTTCTTACGAGCTTTACTGTGATTAATATATTACACATGTTCTCGGTGAGGCGTTAGTTTCAGTTTGTCTCCGAAAACAAACTGCACTGATCTCAGGAGTCTTCGCGCGGCCGGAGGGCCGAGCAGCTCAGAGTCGGCGTAGAGTCGGCGGGAGGACCGGGCAGACAAGCTAGCCGCCCCGCCAGGTCCCGTTATAGAGTAGAGTTATAACTGCCACTGGGGACGGCACGGTCACACGCCCGGCACAAACATCAGCTAGTCGAGGCCGAATCTCTCGTCCTAGCGGCGGCTACAGGCCCGAGAGAGTCCGCGGGAACTATTCGGGCTGTCCGGTGGCAGGTCCGGGGGAACGTCGTAAACACACCCGGGCGGTGGGTCCGGTTTCGCCGCGCCACTGAACCACGACAGCCCGCCCTGTAAGTCCGGTGGCGACAATCCAAGGGTTCCTTGCCGTTGCTAAAAACGGCCAAGGCGTCTTGGAGGAACGTTACAAGTAAAGAAGTCGAAGAGAACGTTTTGGGGCAGATGCCTGAGGCTTACACATTTTCACAGACAAAATGGCCACGCCGCTACGGTAGATTTCCGCTATCACGAAATCATCTGTATGTGTTCTTAATTTGTAGGACTGTTGGTCTTATTTGTTTATTTGTTTGGGTCACGAACTGTCTACCCAATGTGAACAAACACACATGTTTTTGAATGGAATTTACTTTTACTCGCATTTCTTATACTAACCCTTGTAAATTCTACGTAGTTGACACTGTACACCATGTAAACAACGTGCGCGACCGCTGAGCTTTGACCCGGTTAGGCTCGAGACAGGGGACACAAACTTCTACGCTTCCACAGGCAGCCTTAAAATTATCTTAAAATTAATACACAGCATGGGCACCGTACCTCAAGCAAATGTAAGTTAATGCTATAGTTGGCGTATAGTAGAAGAGATGACTGTTTGTGCCCGCTATTGTACGTTTTAAAATAGTGAACTTTCTTCCGCGATCCGCTTGGCGGGGCTTGCGTTATCCACGCATCGGAATGAAATCAATTTCAAGGGCCCGTAAAGCATTTATTTGTACTGTGAATTCGATAGAATTTTTTCTACGTGAAGTTAAGTATGTGTTCTTTCGATAGACCAAGTTTTGTCTCTGAATTATGTTTCCTTTATAAGATATGGGACCATCAAAAATGTTGTTATTCAACAGGCAGCCATATTAGCTACACGGGACTCATAGTTGTGACATCACGCCTGTTCGTAATTAGTCCCACCAAAGAGCACAAAGTAAACATTTTTAGGTCGCCGTTTCAGCATGTTCTTGCCGGAGAACTGATTTAAGGATTACATAAATGTTTTCAGAAAAGATCAAATTTTTACATGAATGATAGAGGAGATTTCAGGAGATTTCATTTCAGTTAATCTTTAATTGTCAGTCTTTCATCATGATCAATTACACAGCGCATAGGAATAAAAGCAGAAATCAAATAGCTATTGTTCAATAGCTTATGACAAAAAAGGGACTTACAACTTTTATTGACATGGTTTACATTGGGACTGGACAGGCCTATTTCTTTTAGATTACTGTCAATTGATTAGCGTTTGTAGGGAATCAGTTTTGAGTTAGAGGCTGGTGTGGTGCGCTCAAGTGCCAGCAAAACAGATACAGAAAGGAGGCAATACTAGCAGTTTGCAGTTGAAACAAATGTAGTAATGTAATTCAAGGCACCACTATTCTAGCCTAAGTGTCATCTTGTTTACTTCACCTAGTGTCTTGTGAAGGTAGCCTGAGTACCAGCCTCCGTAGTGACCGCTGGCTCAAAAAAATTGCTTGCTAACCACGGAGTTAGTGATTTTCTTGAGCCAGCGGTCACTACGGAGGCTGGTACTTAGGCTATGGTGAAGGTAGAGCCTGGAACTAAACAGGATGACACACAGGCTACCACCATTCACAATACAGTACTGTAAATGCATTTGAGTTTGCGTGGTTTTTATTTCGCGGTAGGGAGAAAATGGAGTGTTCGCAGTGGTCTTAAGTTCGCGTTTGAAACAACAGTAGCGCTACAGTCATAGGTGGGCAGAAACTTTTGCGGTGGTTTTAAGTCCGCGCTGAAAGTTCACCTCGAAAACCGCGAACATAAAACCGCCGCGAATATTTCTGCATTTACAGTATGTCATGATTTACAGTATCCAGATGTGGAAATTATTTCTGGAGCTGTGTTTGTCGTCGTGAATTTAGATTTCTGAAATAATCAGGTCAGAAGAGTTCCAGTATCAATGTCTATATCCAAAAATGGATCTCAGAACTTTGGCGAACAACCAAGGGCAGATATTGAGGCTGACATGAGGTACACAGGGACATCAGTAAGTGATAAAACATTGTCATCTATACTGAATCCAGTTTATCTAGATACCCCATGTAGACCCCCACTTGCAAATAGTTTCTGGCCAAGATCCAGATCCGGATTAGAACCTGATCAGAAGTCAGATTTCACCATGAGTCATCCGAGGATCAAGTTTATATAGAAATTCCCTTAAAATAAAAAATAAATAAATCCCAATCTTTCATGAGTAATTCGTAATTTTGCAAAATAACTATATTAGAGTCCATTCCAAGTCACCGCGAGGGTTGTTATTGTCATAATTTAGAACTATTTTCAAGTTATTGTTATTATTTGTGTAAGAGATTTGATACTTTTGAAATATTTTGAATGTGATTTCAACTTTCTAAATATTTCTTAAGTTTTCTAAAACTTTAGAAATATTCATGATGTAGAATATGATATTTACAATGGTTTCTAAATAATGGTAACAGCATTCTACCATTATTTACAATTTTTTACAATTTCTTACCATTTTTACCATTATTTGTAACATCTCTATAAATAGGTCAGAGGGCTGGGAAGAAAGTAATTCACACATCCTTGCGAAGTTTAGGGAAGAATGCCCTCCACAAAGGACCCAACAGTGTCCTGCAGTGAAGTCTAAATATGTACAAAGGCAGACAGATGGGCCAGATTAGCACCTACTTTTATGGGGGCAATCACCATTCTACCATTGTTAACCATTTTCTACCATTTCTTGTTAATATTTCTAAAAGTTAAATAATCACATAGATGTTTAGAAATTATTACAAATAAAGAGGTTTTTGTGCAGTTACTTTCAAAATATTTCTATATTATCTGATTAAATTCAAATAAATTCATATTTTTGTATTTGATCTTTTAGAAAAATTTAAAACTATTGTCAGTCAGATATTCTTTTATTAGAAATTTTTCAAAATGATTACAAATATTATTATAAAACCCTCACGGTGACTCGGAATGGACTCTACTTATATCTAATAGACTACAGTTAAGAGTTCAACTCTAATAGTGTGCCTTTGTTTTACCGACAATACTCTAGTAAAATGTGTCTATTTACATGTATATACAATACGTTTGGGAATATTAGACATCCAGGTCACGTGAAAGAAGAATGAAGTTGAGGCTTTACTACTGGATTACTGAATTATATAATGTATACACAACAATGCACGAGTAGAAAGATCAGTACACGTCACACTAAGGCCACACCAATTTAATTTCCTGGTTAACAGATTTTTTAAAAAAATGCTAGATAATATATAGTAGATTGGAAAATCAACATGAAAACAGAATCTCAGAGGAAAGTTTGTACTTTGGTGCACACAGTTTCAGGGAGTGAACAGGGTCAGGTGCAAGTTTTCACCCCAGCCTTCTGTTTTCATGATTTCTTTTTGCTAAAATCAAAAAAAAAAAAAAATTAAATTGGTGTGGTCTAATGCAACAAACAAAGATCGATCACTATATTAATAGTATCTATGGAGTGACTAATATCAACAAGGCCATGGGAATACTACATACAGGTTGTCCTATATTTGTCAAGAGGCAAAGGTTGTAAATCAATAGGCAGGCTGAGTTCCAAGTACAAAAATGTATAACGGGAGTAACATGATACTTAAGAAACAGGGAGCCAACAACACTCACATCGTAACCTCGATCTTGTGTACTAAATAAAGATGACGCCATTTTGTTTGACGCATTCAACCTCAGAAATCCATACTGGGTCACTAACATCACAAACAAAGGTTGAGAAGTTTTTTTGAAATGGGGGAGGGGGGTTCATGATCGAACGCATGCACACAGATAGCAAAATGATATTAAATTTGGTTTCCTTTTAACCACAGCTACTTGTCAACGTCTGGACACAATATTTCTATGCCTGAATATCAAAATAGAGGTTCATTAAATTAAAAATGAACAATTTCTTAAACAATTGTTTGTTTGTTTGTTGCATATTTTGATGGAAGCTGTTGTGTTCTGGTCAGGCAATTTCCCAGTGGTGCAAGCAGTAAGCAACCCCGCACTTTCGCCGCAATGACCAAATTCCGTGGGTCTAGAGGGTGGGGGTCCGAGCACGTTAGACACCGCTAGTCACAGGTCGCATTCGACCTTTCAAATGGGTAGTACTACCTGAAAGCCGCAAAGCCATCAAGAGTAGAAGACACCAAGTTTTTAAAAATTTACTGGCTCGAACAAACTTTTCATTTGCCGATAATTTGAATGACATACTTCTAGCATGTTTGTACTTGTAGCAAAGGAAGTTTCATTCATTTTTCAGTTATCAAGTAATCAAATGCAGCCTTGTTGTTTCCAAAAAGCATTAGCTTCTAGTTTGACCTGCTTTGACTTCTAGTCACGCCAAAAAGAAGTTCGGGATCATACGAAACCAATCAAAGGTAAGTACAGCCAAGTGTAATCAGAGTAAGTCTTCTTCATACTCCTTCTCCTGACAAGTTCAGATTCGGGTCAGCACCGTAGTTCAAGTACAGGTCAAGTACAGGAGCGTAACATCTGGCCCGCACTTGGACGTGTAACTGATACTTCAGTACTAGCATTCAGCATTAGTGCTCTTAGTGGTGGCCATATGATGGGGATTAACTTACAGTTACACAATCTCTGCAAGATCTTAAGACAAGCAGCTCATTGGTCCTCAGGCTAAACTAATTAAGAAACTTGTTTATGAAAATACTGGAGGCTTAACCATGTGTACGCTCCAATTGTTACGAGTATGAAACATCTATGTATGTAAGTTAATGCCCAGACTTTTTTACTCCCAAAATCTGTGCAGGATGGTAAGACAAACTGCTTATTGGACCTCAGGCTAAACTTATTAAGGCGACGGGTTAGCTTCGCGGCACCGCGCTGCGCGGACGAGGGGGTTAGTCTATTCTCAACGCTCTAGCGTTCGTATTTGTGGGTTATATTCCATGAAATTCACACACAATGTACAAAAACATATAAGTATTACCATTATAAAGTTATTCTGTGAAAGTTCGGGGAAAAATATACCAAAAATGCCGCTGGAAAAATTGACTTCCGGGTTGCGGGTCACTGCTTGATTTTGACAATTCTAGTGCCTACAAACGTGAAAATATTGCCCAAATCTTGGTCGTAAACAATCACCTGGGTACCGACACATGTGGGTAATCATAGACTTGCTAAGATTTTACCCAAAATAATTGTATATTGCGAAAAAATGCTTAATTTTCGTCCCAAATTTGGGGCCCGTTTTGCAGGCACGGCGCGGCTCGCACGCCGGGCACAAAGCATTACTGACGCGCACAGGACGTTCACCCAACGTATGGTACTCCCAAATAAGGCGTGACCCGAACGAAAGCCGAGAATTAATGCCACAAAAACATAGGAGTTGGTTGGCTACCAGCGCTCGCGAACCTTGCCGAAGGCAAATGTATGCATAAGTGAAGTGTCAATCACCGGCCACGCGGCGCGCTAGGGTCCTCGGGGGACCGCCAGCTGCCAGATAACAAAACAAACCCGCGGCGGCCGAGAAGCTCGAAGAAAGGAACCACACATGGCATTTCAGAACAGAGGAACATCTTAGAAACATTTTAGACCATGTATACTGTAAAAATAGTAGGTTATGTAGGTGAATTAGGACTAAGGTTGACGAAAGTTCAGTGCAGGCTTGTCTACTGGGCTTTGTGTCAGTTGGATTTTTTCCAGCTGCGTGCCTCGTGTTATGTTACGGAGTTCCTCAGAGGAAATTGGACACATAAGTTTTGATGAAATCCTGCATAGACGTTGTATAGAACAGCTACTAAACCATATAGATAACGTATAAGAATATTCACCTGACCATAAAACTTCTTTTCTGACGAGGCACGTTAACGTTTACCCCAGTTACGAGAGATATTTACTGATCAAAAATAATGTCGGACCCCTAACTATGGACTGTACCAAATGTATCTACCGTAAAGACGGAAGAAAAATAGAGACTCAGACAGACCCATTTCAACCTACTGGTTTGTGCATTTATTTTGTGTTCTTTTTAACATGTATATGAACTGTTTTAATACATCCTTGTAATATTTTGGTGTAGATTGAAAGATTTACTACTTAAAAAAACTCAAATATTATGTTGGTACAGTCAGCCACTTGCGTTTTCCCTGCCCGTACGAGCAAGGAACTTCTAGCTGTCGGGGGTAATCTCTGTCCGAAAAATTGCCTTGGAAGGGTACGTCCCCATACGTCTGTGTCACAAAACGTTTTACCTTTATTTCCGAGTATTACATGCTTTCCAGGGTCTTTCTATACGTTCTTTTTCAACCACAGAAACTCAGCAAAATGCAAAACCTGCGGCGTGCACCGCATGTGGTGTTTGTGTTCTCCGCCCACACCAGGCAGGCTCCTTTCACATGTTGCATATATTAGCGTTCGGCAGCGCTTCGGAAATGGTCCCGCAGGAATAGTTTTCTTGGCGGCCGGCTAGGTTCTGGAGGTTAGGCGGCGCCTTAAGAAACTTATTGTCATGTACTGTAGATGCAGAAATGTTCGCGGTTGGGTTTATGTTTGTATGTTTGCGGCTTTCGCGATAAACTCTTAACCGCAAACTTAAAACCATCGCGAAAAACTTTTCCATTGTGTGACTGTAGCGCTACTATTATTTCAAACCGGAACTCAAAACCACCGCGAACACTCCATTTTCTCCGAAATTAAATCCCTGCGATGATTTCTGTATTTACTGTTTGTCCTGACTTTTTTACTCACCAAATCTCTGCAATATGCTATATTGTATCTGACCCTTACCTCTTCCCTCATGACCTCAATGAAAAGCGGCCTGCGTGCCGATTTGAGCTTCTCATGAATAAACAAAGGTTCAAACAAACAGCTCATTCATTGGCCCTCAGGCTAAACTAATTAAGGAACTTTTTTTAGGACTGACTTTTTTACTTCTTTTCAATGTTAGACAAGTGGCTCATTGGTCCTCGGGCTAAATAAATTTAGAACATTGTTTTAGCTGACTTAATTGGTTACAGAAATAGGGATGAACAAGCAGAAAGACATGCAAAACATGTCAAGTTAGAAAATACTAACAACATACAATGAGAGATTATTTTGCAAAGATGTACATGTCAAAAGAAGCAAGCTGTAATGTGAGATAAAAGACTTTCAATTTAACTATCATTTCTCATGTATGTCATTCGAAACTCAAGCAATTTCTTAATCTCAAACATATACAGTAATCCATTATACAGAACATAAATTTTAGTAGGCTAACATGTAGAAATGTACAAATGTGCTTTAAGGCCAAACCAAATCATCTAAGAAGATTTTTTCGTTGCATTTGGGGGTGGTGGGCCGCACAGGGATTTTTAAAAAACTGTTGAAGCCAATTAAAACTTGTTTAGAGAATAATACATGTGTTCTTCTTTTCACGCTGGCTAAATCTGAGGATCAAGAAATCGAACTAGCGTGGCCTGCGTACTTTACATCGCTGAAATCTTCACCACCAGATGAGAAGAGTACAAGTTTCTACAACACTTGTCATCAGCTGGTGCTTTAAATGTGATCGCAAAATGTGAACGCAAATAAAACCATTCACAAAATGCATTTAAGCTTGTGTGGTTTGTATCTCGCGCTAAGGAGAAAATGGAGTGTTCGTGGTGGTTTTAATTTTGAGGCAGTGCTATAGTCACATACTGCTACAGTTGTGGACAACCCTTCACCACAAGAGGAGAGGAGTACTACCCTAGTCAGCTGGTATCACTATCATGCTGTTGTTTACATGGATCACTGGAGGAAAGCTTCTGGGTTTATTTATCTTGGCAAACCGCCAGAAATGCGTGACATTTGAACTTTGCAGGGATAAGATAAAAACAGTGTTGGTTTTAGCTTCTCCGATTCACGCACTTAGTCAGTGCCTTTCCGATGGCATTTCTTACACCGGGATTACTGAGATTACTTCTTACTGACCTTTGCAAGATTTTGAGTCTTAAGTTGTTCCTGGCTGCAAAGGTTATCCGGACATGAACACCAATTTTCCTCCTACCTGTCTCTAATTTCGTACACTGCACAGCTTTCTTCAACTACCCCGAGGATACGGATACAGTTTTGTCAGCATGTGACATCCCTCTAGTGCATCTTTGATAAGCCGTGCCATTCTCATGGCGTTCCTGACTTTTGTCTGAGTTTGAATGGAGGGAATACCTAAATAGATAAGGAGATGCCATCCCCAAGGACACCCATTGTCAATCACACACAAGGTCATATGGTCTATTTTCAGGTATCCTTCAATCAATGGAGTAATCTATTCTTAGGATAAAGGTAATCGTTGAACTAGTTATAAGGCCATATTGATATCATTCACATAATGGATATGTAGATATAGTACATGTAAAGGCCTAAGGCCACAACATTTTAATTTCTTGGTTAACAGATTTTTTTTCTATTTTAGCAAAAAAGAAATCATGAAAACAGAAGGCTGGGGTGAAAACTTGCACCTGACCCTGTTCACTCCCTGAAACTGTGTGCACTAAAGTAAAAACTTTCCTCTGAAATTCTGTTTTCATGTTGATTTTCCAATCTAGCATTTTTTTTAAATCCGTTAACCAAGAAATTAAATTGGTGTGGCCTTACCCAAGCGTCCTTTCATCAGTACTCATCCACATACTGTTTGTAGAACATTTAGTATTCAGATATGTAATGGACATTAATTGGACATGGATTAACCAAGATCAACTCTTAGTCCGAGGATCGTTGTTGCATTTTTACAAACGTATTTAGGTAACCGCAAATTTCACTCACAAAAGATATAACAATGTTAACCTAATGTACACCATGTAAAATCATATCAAAAGCATACATGAAGAATGGCCTATTTGAAGACATGACAAATATTTAGGGTTATGGCTAGGGTTAGGGTTAGGGTAAGTCTGACAATAATGTTTATTGTTTAAAACAAAACCTTCCTTAATGTTCACTTGTGTAAATTCAACAGGAGACAACAGCAAATTGACTTCCTGGCTAGAATTATATCTTATGCAATATTATTAGTACTGGAACTGAAACTAAACCATAGTCGTGCGAGATTTGAATGCCATGCAGACAATCTCGTGCTTCGTTACACCCCTGATATTGATTGACAGTCTATTGTCCTCGTCAAGTCAACCATGAGTAAGACCTTCGAGCCAACAATTGTACATTTGCCAAAAATAGTTAGTCAAGGAACTGGATAATATTTTGAAACAGTCAGACGTTTCTTTTTTATCCAGTTTCTTGACAAACTATTTTTAGCGTATCTTATTACCTGGATGTCTAACCTTCATCAACGTAATTGTACATTTGTTTCTTTCCAAATTCATCACCCCCACCGATTACTTTCTTGAACTGAAGGTTCTCAAACATTTTTGTCAAATTCTAGCAAGAATCTTCTAAGAAGAGTCAAGATGAAAATAGAAGGCCAGGAGGATAGGATAGGAGAAATTTGCATAGGATTTAACATATAACTTCCTGAAACTGTGCACCAAGATACAGACTTTCCCCTCAGGCTCTGTTTTCATGTTGATCCTCCAGTTCTGCATTTTTTTTAACACGGGAAGCAAATACATGTAATAGAATTTGTATGTCCATATGATTTCATCTACATGTAAGGCTACACCAAATAATTTTTATGGATGACGTCCGCGCGCGCATTGATTTTGGTCTGTTCCAAGAAAAAAAACAAGAAATTGCGCTTCCTGTAACTATGACCAAAGAGTTCCTTTTTTATTTGATATTTCTGCAGGCCTGCAAAATCAATGGGATATGGAAAGAAACAGGACAGGACAACAACTGCTGTTCAACTTCAACTGATTTATTCAAATTATTGCTTTTTTCATGATGAATAAAAGAATTGTTAGTTGTTACACTGTGTTCTCTCATTCAATCTGCGTCCTAACGTGTCGTCGACTATTATATTTCAAATCTAGGCATCTTTTTTTTTTCGGCCCTTCTTGTTTTTTTTTGCGCTCTCGCATTAGATTTAGGGTCTCCAAAGGACGTAAAAATTACTTGGTGCAGCCTAATCACAAAAGAAATGAAAATCATACACCAAAAGTGACACCAATCATCAAGCTATCTTCTAGTGTTTTCATGTTTATCTTCCAGCTCACTTTTTTTTTTAAAACACAGGAAGGAACAAACTAAATTGGTGTGGCCTTGTCATTTCATTTTCTAACTCTAACTTCTAAGCACAACAAAATTATGTGCAGCAGTTTCCATTGTGATTTCACCTGACTTGACCATTGAACCGAGTTAAGATCTCCTGACGACATGTATATAGTTTTGACACGCATATTCTGTACTAATATTGATGAATCGATATAATCTTACATGTACGCAGAACGCACTATATTGATGATTTTAAAAGACGTTTATGAAGAATTTATGTGTATACGTATAGACCTATGATCAAAAATGCCATGTAGTGGAAAAATGTTACGTTTGCGGTTTTGAAAGCAAATGTTTTAATGGAGCCAACATGTAAATGCAACAAAATTCAGGCTGGTTTAAGCCCACAGGTTGTGTAAATTAAGATCAATTCAATTCAATTTCCAACTAAATGGTCGCCATTGTGGTAACCCTCCGTGAGTTACGTGACCTCCTGAAAGGGAAAATTGCGTTCGGCCCGCCTGTGACACACAACCGAGCACGTGAGCACAAAAACCTCAGCAGGTAAAGACGTGACGGGAATACCTACGTGGTCGTAATTCAATTATCGCCCAAAATAGAACTATGGCCTCACCTGTCAGGGTGAGGTGTATTGGTAATTGCCTTATCCCCTCTAGGGGCAATAGGTGAAATCAAAATGCATGCATGGGGAGGGGGCAAGGAAGTGACTTTGTTTATTTGTTTGTTCTACAGAACATGTCAGTGAGGGGTGATTGTCTGACTATTTGAAATCAGGTTAAAATTCAGGCACCCTGCATATGGAAATTTCCCACAAGGTCTTTTACTTGGTTTCTATTTATGATTTTTTCTAATTATGAATCGCAAAAAGGTAGCGGTACCAGGGTTGAGTATCATACATGACAGTTTTTTATGTGGGTTTTTTTCATACATATACAACATCATTTGATTAGATGGAAAGTTTCTGATTCAAATACATTTCCACAAAGGAGAAAATTTTAAATGGCAGTTGAGAGAGACAATTAATGACAGACTAGCAAGGTAGGCATACATGATACAGTCCCTAAAACAGAACAACTCCAAAGTTCCAAACTGAAGAATTTTGAGGTGACATAGCTGTCTATGATGGGAACAAATTCAAAACAACAACAGCATTCAAAGTCTCGTGCTAGAAAATCAAATGCCTATGAACGTTCTTCTAAACGTTGAACTTTGACATGTCAATGCAACAATAATTTGCATAGACTAATCTTGAAAAGGTGTTGTCGTCCTCTCTGTTTTCAAAAGTGTGTCAAGGCCAAGCAGAGATGTTTTTGATTTGTCAAAGTTTGACAATGATATACATATATATTCTGGGTATGTGAGTCAGAAAAATATATATATACAAGGTAGCTATTTCTATACATGTAGCACAATAGCCCATCCCCATCAACAGTTAACAATGTACAGAATGTGCTATTTCAAAGTCCGAAGTTCACTAACGTACAGTATATGTCACTAACTGGTTAAAATTTAACCCTCGACCGCCGACTTAACCCATAACCAGCATAACTGCGGTGAGATAAGTGGCCCTTAGTAGGGAAAAGGTTAATCCAAGCATGGCGATTTTGCGAGCTTGTGGTTTTCCACATGGATGAGAAATTGAGAATGTAAATTCCACTAGATTTACCAAAGTCAATCACTAAGTTACATACATTTGTAGAAAGTGTTCTACATCAAAACAATGTCTATGCAGTTTGTAGTCTTTATGCCATGCCAATCACATTTTCTTAGGTTTTCAGCTTATCTTAACTTTTTTCTTCCAGTTCCATACAATTTTTGTGAAATATGCAAACAATTTTTCAGTAACATGCTTGTTGGTCTTAGCACAAAAACGTCATTATCTTTATTCCAAAAGATCTTAAACTAGGTAATTAGCTTGAAAATGAAGCACTTATCATTTTGGTTTTGTGCCAGTGAGTTATATTAATAACACAGCTCAAACAAAGTTGATGCCCATCACAACAAATACAACTAGGGGGTGAAAAGTTACCCGTGTAGTATTTTTTTCGTTTCAAGGCATCCTCATTTGAGGTGAAGCATGATGCTTTTTCATGTAGCTAGTGGAAGTACAATGCGGCTTTGCTACGGCTGGGGTTTTTGGCCAAGCACACCGGTGGGTCACCCCTACTCTTCTCATTAAGTACTAGTGTGTTGGGTTCTTTTACGTGCAGAGGTTTGACGCTTGAGGCTTATGCCTGAAGCTCCCTCATAGTACACGGGCTATGCGTCACCTTCCGAAATGACGTGTAGTATTACTGTCTGTAAAAACAGAATATTATGTTTCAGGAACTTAAATCCGGCAGATAAAAGTTGGTATGCAGAAGACTGAGAAGTGTGGGGTAAAATTTCCCACTAGGTATAAAAACTATAATTCATAACACAACAGTGCAAAAGTCGGAGAGGAATGTTATTGTTATTGCAAAATACAGAGCTGGAAATAGCGGGTGCATGTGTACTTTTGTGCACCCACACACAATTTTTTATTATGGTTGCAAAAGAGCACTAAGTCTTAGATATTTCTGTATGGTTACGAATGTATGTATGTAAAGACTACAGTACTATTGTGCACTGAGTATACAGTATATACTTCAAATGTGTTATAAAAAATAAGAAATTAGCTTAGTTACTTATTGTTTAAAATCTTAAAGTTGGCTATAGAATTTCAGACCCAAGCTCTGAAGAGAGACAGTCAGGTTTCTAAACAGGTTTTTCTGACATTCTATTTTATCTTGCGCACCAAATTTCTTTTCTGTGAAGATAAATTTTAGGTCAGGTGCAGATATAGCTTGCCAACAAAACAAAAAGAACAAAAATGTGTGCCGACATTTTCCCCCACAACCCTATATTCTTATCCTTTTTGCCTACCATTATATTGCATTTATCGTACCTGACTACATGTACCTACATTGACTGAAACGAAAAATCCCTAAAAATCCCCCTCCTCCTACCAGTAAGTCTGCTTTACGTCACATCTCGCCAAATTTCGCGAGACCCTTTCTCCCCAGCGAGAACTACCAAATATGGGCATTTTTCCAAGAAAATGGCCTGGGCCCTGCATTATATGGTGAGCACGTTTACTTCTTCCCAAGCGGTCCCCGCGAAACGTGATCGCGGCGTGCTCTCAAAGACAAAATAGTCGGTCTTCTACATGAGAAAGGGGTTTGGTATCCAGCTTCATCGTTAACTACTTGAAAGGATTTTTACAACGGAAACCCCGGTTGTCCATATAACTTGAGGACCATGATTTTCCCTGTCAGCAAAATACCATCACATACATTTGCCAAACAATGCTGTCTGGGCATTTTCCCTCGTTAAATGATTCGACAAATCGAGTCAACAGAAAAGTTTCTTTTCCTTTGTTTCTCGGTCAATCGGAAAAGGATACACCGAATCTGTTAAATCTGAGACTACCGCTGGGTATCAACATAAACTCCTTCCCTCCTTTTATGCAAAATCTTTTCCAGCAATTTCAGAAGGTCGCGGTGTCAAGGACAGTATCCCAAGGAGTAAGCCAAATGCACCGACCCTTTTAAGGAGCGTAATTTCTTGCCAAGGACTTCTCCAAACCACATAGCGCCAAAGATTTTCACATCGGCGCCTGGCTTTGAATATGGCGTCGACGAGAATAAGCGATAGCGTATTCCACAAGCGTACGGAGCGAAATCGACCTTTTTCATTGTCATGGGCAAGCGTGTTCGAGAAAGACGGTCCAATCAATTTTCTTGGAAATACGCCAACAAATCTCAAACATCCTAAAAAGAATAGAATATCTTTTAAACACTAGGGTCAAATGAAATTGGAAAATGACTTTTTTTCTTAATAGAGGACAAGGCTTTCAAATCCTATACCGTTTGTCGCATATAGTTTTATCATAAACGTTGCAATAACTGAACAGGGTTCTCTAATTATTCAGATCACGAACACGTTCAATATCGGTTTTAGTATAGAACATCATTACAAACCATAGATACAAAATTCTGTCACTTTTTTTTTTAAAATGGAAAATGTAATTAAGTATCGAAGGAAGGAAAGCAAGGAGTGAGCAACAAAACACTTTCATCTTATATCATTCATAATCTATAAACTTGGGAATCATATACAACTCCATGTAACAAGTTTATGTTAAGTTATCCTTTTGTATCCTGATTTGTTATGATTTGTCAAGTTATGTAAGGGCTCCCTTGGAAATCAGTTACAATGTTAACTAGGGGTGGGTACCGGTACCGTGTACCGGTACAAAACCGGTATTTCTTAATGGACCGGTCCAAAAAAAACGGTCCGTAAAAAATCAGTGGACCGGCCTATGGACCGATTAGAAAATTCATAGTACCAGGCTACCAGCAGGCGGCCACATAACTGGTTTAAGAAAATACAAAACAGCAGATTAACGAGTCGTTTTTGAAAACGTTAGCTGTGAATCATATCTAGAAACACTTGAAGGATGAGTAAACAGACGGCGAAGAGAGTATAGTTATAGTTTTGAGACAAAGTGCAAACCTAAGAAATTATATCGTTCCAGACTTGACGTTTGGAGACTTTTACGTGTGTCTCGCTCTCCAAAATATGATGTACTGCGACACTACTATAATCAGGTACAGGTACAGGTCCGGACCTGGACCTGACCCTCTGGACCTGGACCTGGACCGGACCTGAATTTTATGTACCGGTACCCACCCCTAATGTTAACTGAAGGGACCACCCTAAAGATTGATAAATAAATAAATAAAATTGAAGTCTTCCAGAACATGATTGTCATGACTGGACAACTAGAAAGGAAAGTTGGTGGATTCTTTTCCCAAGTTTTATGTTTTAAGATCTACATAACTGTTATGTAGATCTAGTTGCATTTACATGTAAAATTCCTTTGTCATCCCCAATAACAGTGAAAGGGTTTGTTGACGTCTAGCTCTACATCAAAATTGACCGGATTTCAGCTTCCTGTTTGGAATCTTCCCAACTTCGCCCTATCTTAACAACAGACAGGTGTGACAACTCACCTGAGTTACATGTACCTTTATTTACGCTTGTCACATGACGTGGTTACATAACTTTTTATCACCAAATCAGAATAACTTACAAACAAACATGCCTATGTATGCATGTCTCAAATGTGGAAATAATTCAATCAAACAGTACAATACTCTGGAGTCTTATAAATAGAAACCTATTATTCCAAACAAATGCCTGCTACCGCTAGTTACATAATCCTGGCACTGAAAAACCCCTGCTTGTGCTGTGGTAACTAGATTTTCTTCACTTCAGCCAAAACAAACGTGTGAACGAGTGGCCTTCACATGATTTAAGGCCAAAACATTACACATGAGTTATTTCTTACAGGAAGTATGCTCCATTGGTAATACATTAATCATGGGGTGAACCTTAATTCGCATTGTTATGAAATTTAGCTTACAATTAAGGCACAGTCAATTACAACTACAGACATCTTCAACCAAATCATATTCATACTTTGTTGAAATGTTGAAAATGTGAAGTTCTATTTGTTATGAAAAATCAAAACTTTCCAGACAGTCCTAATTTGTTGCAAAATGAAAGTTGCTACATACAGAACTTTGCAACAAAGTGAAAAAGATTTCACTAAAGGAGATAAGTGTCAACATATGCAAGTTGAAACTGATTGCTTTGCAATAGACTTCTTAATAGTTATATGATTGTAATATGTGTTATATGTGAGTAAAGAATATGGGAAATTTTACCTTATGCTTTTTCGAGTTACTGTGATTATGTAGTGGCCACTCGCGTGCAGTGGTCATCTGTTTATTTGTGACCACCACATTGGGCTGTTCCAAAAAAAAAAAATGGAGGGGGGGTTGACGACACAATTTTCTGCATATTATTCAACCCCCTTTATCCCGGTATCCCGACGACTTCAACCCCCTTAATCCTGCATCCCGAAGACCTCGACCCCCTTTATCCCGGTATCCCGACGACTTCAACCCCCTTAATCCTGAATCCCGACGACTTCAACCCCCTTTATCCCGGAATCCCGACTACTTTCAAACCCCCTAAATCCTGAATCCTGTCCTACGTCGTCAACCGGGGGGGTATTTTTTTTTTTTGGAACGGCCCATTCTTGAGAAGACTAGCTTGAGGAAATGACTCATAGTGAAACTCTAAGAGGTCAAACTTCAGTACCAGGCACAGGATGAAGAAAACAGTCTAGTCCGATCCCCTAGGTAAAACTTTGGCCCTGTGGTCTCCAGTAAAACGCTTTCCTTCTGTGTACAGTTGTTTGTTTACCAATCGCTTCCCTGTGGGGTCAAAACTTTGACCCTTCAGGGGAAGAAATGATTTAAAGCGTAAGTTTGTACGAGTTGACATCGACCAGTTAGCGGAGAGTGTTTTAAGGGTTGTTAGGTGGTTTAAATTGTGGTTTTCTGAGTGTTTAGGTGGCGCTAGGAGTGTCGGAATCTTTCCTGGCGCCACGCGGCGAGTTTTTCTGTCGAATCAGGGGTAAGGTTAGCACGCAGCTAGGGAGGGAGGGAGCGAGGAGGGGGCTTCAAGATGGCCTCGGGTTTCCTTCCTCAAATTTCTGTGGCCCATGCGGTGTGATTTCTACACAAATCACAAGGTTCGCACGTTCCGATCGGGGCGGTTTGTGAGATTCCGAGCTCAAGCCACGGTGACTGACACATGGAGGACATACGGGTATTGAAATAACGGGGGTACAGGGTTCGAATCCCGCAGTAAAAAAATCAACAAGGGGACATGTCAAAAATCTCTCCTTACCTTCCATCCCGCAGAGCTGTTGGAGTCCCCCTTGTCCCTAAAGTACGGCACGCAGCGAACCATCCAGTCGTAGATCTGCGAGAGGGTCAGCCGGCCTTCAGGCGAGCTCTGGATTGCCTTCGTGATCAAGTCTGCGTACGACAGATTCCCCCACGCGTTCCGCCGCGAGCTCTTCTTGGGCTGGGGCGCCTGGAGCTCCGCCTGCAGACTCGTGGCGTCCACGGTGGTCGGCGCGGCGGCCGGGACCGGCTCGGCGGCCAGCCCTGGCACCGCGCCCGGCTCTGCTTTCGGCTCGATCCCCCCTCCCTCTCCCGCCGTCGTCTGCTCATTCTCCGGACTCCCCTCGGCCTTGTTTTCCTTGGTGCAGACCTCGGGTCGGGGGAGGGGCCAGGTACAGGACCGTGGCCTGCTCTGCGGTTCGAAATCGGGGTCGATCTCGAGCTGAGAGTCCTCCATATCCATTTTTTTTTCTTCCCGCACTGCAACCCCGGCACAAGTCGGAACGATTTTTACCCGCACTGATCCTCGTCACACATCCGGCGCTACGGCTTCTAACTCTCCGCCGACACTTCCAAAGCAATCCTCAAGACACCCTGTGCCGTGACAGAGAGGAATCTCGCAGTTTTAAGAGGTTCTAAGACACATATACGTCGATGGAAAGGAGCAGCGAGCCCTCACATTTCGAGCTTTCCAGGCGGAATATGACGTAGGAGATTGTTGTCAGGGGTAATTAAAATATCCGCAGGGCGCGCGCTGATTGGTCAGTGCGCTGATCAGTTTCCCGCGATCGCTGGGCCCCCGCAGAACAACACGCGGTTCGCGTCACTATTTACACATAACGTAATATTACGCAATGCAAGCGTTCCTGAAGTTTTTACAGTGTAAGACTTGAGACAATTTTGCACGAATGAGCTTTGGTATATTTTCTGTCACCCAGATTTGAGCCTGATACAAAAAGCTAGAAATACCTTAGTATTGTGCAACACTGTTTGCGCGTTGAGTAACATATCTGCATTCATTCATTGTGCACTGCAAGTCCAAAAAATTGAAAGTGCACGTAGCTATGTGATGAAAATCATGAAAACAAAACAAAAATAACACCATACACTAGCATATTAAGGTACATATGTCAGTGCACTATGTCTCATACCACAATTTCTACATGGTGCAGATATAGATAGGTAGAAATACACATATATACACGTATATTACATGTATATGGCATACACGTATAGTATGTATTTGTATTTGTGTTTATTGACAATGAAGACAAGTCAGTACACTGGGTCAGCCTAGGCAGCTGTCGCTGGTAAGTATTCAATATACGGTTGTAATAGTATGAAATATACAATCGGTCTATTAACAATTAATGTAGAAGGAAGAGGAAATGTTGATTTATAACGATCAACATTAAATTACATTAACCGTAAAGATTAGATTCCATCATGTAACCAATAGCTGAATGGCCGTGAGTGACGATAAACGTTACGATATGTACTTCTAAAATGGGTTTATTTTTTTACGGAAGTCAATGTTTTCGCAAGATAAAGAAATAAACAAATAATGCTCTATACGTCGAGCTAGGATACGTCGTGTATTTCGTTCGATAATCTATTCTTATATCTTTTATTTTTGTACCAACCTTTGCTTATGAATGGTCGTGGCGTTGAATCACAGGAGGGCAAAAATGTCGACGCTTTTTTTTTTAAGGTCAACAGTAAATGTTATTTTCTTTTTCCGTCGTTTTGTGATTGTTTATAAATGTCCAGGCAGATCTTTCTTCGACACTAGTCGCCCATGGACAGAGAATTTTGGCGAGGCATTTTTCGCCACAAAAGATCTGCTTGGAGATGATTTGTTTATACCAACTTTATTGTGCAACCTGTTCTTTCGTCAGTTCCCCACATATTTTCCTTCAACTCCCATTTTGTGTCAATGCATAATACACGCAAGTGTGGTTATTACAAATAATCAAAAAAACCTTTCCATATCATATGACATATCTGTAAAACTAGCGGTAGCGATACTCAAATATTCCCTAGCAAGATTGAGTAACGCTTTTATTAATATATAGTCCCATTACATATGGTTATGACAACAAACAAAATCTCCAAGCAGAAATTAGTCAAACGTTTTCTAACTGTCAGGTTTCTCTGATAGCCAAACGCGGGGCTCTTCAAGAACAGCCACCCGCTCCGAAATCTTAGTCTCTACCAGACTAACTACGCCGGCTATAGGCAGAATATTTGCCAGGCTTTCATTTCATTTCATTGGGCGAAATGTGATCTTCACCATGGACTGACTCTACTGGCTAATTGCTCCTTTTTCTGCCGAATTCTACGATTCATACGCCCGTAAGAGGGCCTGTTGGAGAGGGTACCGAAATCTGAAGAAACTCGGTATACGCTCGAGCGTGTGGTTTTCATAGAAGCCCGGCTATCAGAAAACGTTTAACGATCTTCCACACAACATCTGCTTGGATTGACACAAAACAGTGTCATGATCTGACTCGGCCTATACATTACGTCACGTGCCTGTCCATCACACTGCCCTGACCAACCAGAGCCGCCCTCTCATGCCATGCCACGCGGCGCGGGGCAAAAGCAGACCGCACCGGCCTTGTCTGAACACAATAACGTCCAATAATACGATTGTCAAAAATTCATTGCGGAGAGCTAAGGGGACGACATTCTTCTTTTCAGCGGCACTCGGCAACCCGACGCCCGGCAAGGGCGGAAAACCGCAAACATTTCTGGAGTTGTCGAGCTGTCAAAGCGGGCAGGCAGGCCGGGCTGTCAAACCCTGCGGCGCCGCCGGGAAGGAGATTGGTTGAAACCGACACAATCAAAACACTGGAGTCACGTGCGACTGAGTGAGGTTTCAAATTCACGCGGAAGGAAAAATAAAAGCAGTCACATTGTTGTACTAGCTTTAGGCTGTTAGTTCCTTTCGTTAAAGGACAGTTGCTGTCACTGGGACTAGATTGTTAGTTTACTGATTGCAGATATGAGTAGAGATCATGGAGATAGTACTACATATACTACCTACCTACCTAGTCCCTTGACCTCCGGGTCGTTGGGGGGACAAGGTAGCAGTGAAGATGGAGATCTGTCAACATATACAATGCGACAAACGTTCTGTATACCTTTGCCAAGACTATCATGTTTTGCGTGCCGTTTGTGGTTGGTTGGTTGGTTGGTTGCCAACTTGGTTGGTTGGTTGGTTGCATGGTTGGTTGGTTGGTTGGTTGCCAACTTGGTTGGTTGGTTGGTTGGTTGGTTGGTTGGTTGGTTGGTTGGTTGGTTGGTCGGTCGGTCGGTCTTCGGCCGTTCGGTTGGTGGATTTGTTGGTTGTTGGTGTAATCCTTTTTTTTCTACATCGAATCAACCTCCGTCGAAGTGAAAAAGATGAAGAAATCGTCTCGAAATAGGGATATTCGGCAGGGGGGCTGAGCTTACCTTTTCTACATTCTATTTCTATTGACAAAAAATATTTGTATAGTTTGTCCTCAAGTAAAATAAATAAATCTAGTTCGAAAAGCACTAGCAACTGAAAGTGTACAAAGGCTAAACTACTTTTCAGTTTAAAATCTGAAAAAAATGTCAAAATGTCCATGTCATAATTGATAATCAATTTTGATGTATACGGGATATTATCCGGATATAGATATGTTCATTGTCATGATCCTAAGTTGTCCTTAACAGTTAACTTATCAAATTTAGACAAACGTGCCAATTGGCATTCTGGCTCACCCCTGTCACGTATATTCTCAATGATTCGCCCCTAATTCGTATACATGTAGATTACTTTTCCTGTCATCGCATCAAATATTAGAGAACTGTGTGCCGGCCGTTATGATGGAATTACGCCCGGATCTAGCCGGAGCCCTGGCGCCTGCCGAGCCGGCCTTCTTACCGCCGTCTGAGTGCCTACGGTAACGAGCGTTTTTAGACGGTCCTGGCGCCAGCTCTGACTCGCCAATGTTCAATCCGTCCTTTCACAAGAGCGCGGCGCTCTTGAACCCTGCAGAATGAAATAAGACCTCCGTTCTAGCCTCCATAGCAGGCTCTGAACCGGCCTTTTTGGGGGCTAAATAATACACCTTTTGCAGCCAGCCCGTAACCATCAGCCACCCCCGTAACTATCTTACCGGCAAAATGGAAACGGGGGTGGCTGATGGTTACGGGCTGGCTGCAAAAGGTGTATTATTTAGCCTCCAAAAAGGCCGGTTCAGAGCCTGCTATGGAGGCTACCTCCGCTCACATTGGCACACACGGAGGCACGCTAATAAAGGAGCCGTGACTCCGGCGTGTTAAAAGGTCTGTATAGTTTAGTTTGATGACAGTGCACGCGTTATGAAATGATTGGAGAAGATCATAACGTACTTGGCGGTCTCTGAAGTAGCGAGTGACGCACTTCATTTCGTGATCTGCGTCAAAACACATTTAGGAGTTGGAAATCATCCACTTTGGGCTTTGTGATGGGAATATAACAATAAAGCCGCGGCTGTGAAATCTTATGCGTGTTTTGACACGTTACCTCACAAAACAAATTCGGAGCCAAGTCCAGTTCAGTTTAATACTGATTGCAAAGTTTATAAACATGGTCGTCTCGCGCGCGTGCTAAAAGCGTCGGAAACCGATGTAGATGTTAGCTAAGTGCGCGAATAACGTCAGACTCTTGTCGAAGTCGTACTTTTGTAACTTCAACATCGTTTTGCAACTTCCGTACACGTGCCTTCGAGTCGACACTCAAAGATAATTGCTTTGCAACAGTTTCAACAGTTACACCACGTGAAAAAATGTGTTCAAGATCTCACAGTCAAAGTCACAATCATTACCCATACCTCTCGGTGTATGGGGCGGCGCCCTCTCCGTTTCTATAGCCATTGGGCCACACAGGGCCACAGATGTCCCTCTTACGTTTGTTGTGTCAATCCGCAATAAAGGTTATTTCTATTCTTTCCTAGTGTGCCTGGTGGCAAAGACCCCGACTTTCGTTGCTATCATTTGGCACATTTTGGACCCATGGCGGCGAGGTGTTGTCAGCCCTTCACTCATATATATTGATCAACTTCGGCCAGTTTCTTTAATTTTTAAAGCCCCTGTCACACTTGTGCGTATATACAAGTCCGAATGGGTTGCGTATTAACATACATGTTTTTAGTTTAGGTTAAGTTTGCAGCCGAAGAAGTGATTTCTTAGGTTCGATAAACAGGCTGCACAACGGTGGATCAAAGTAGAAAACAACTTTTCCCCCGCAAACCTTACTTAAACCAAAAAACTGTTAATGAGGAACTCATACGCACTTTGAATATACGCACAATTGTGACAGGGCCCTTAAGAATAAGTCGCGTATTCGTGCGTCCTTCCCGTACTTTCAAATGTTGTTAGCCTCATGTTTGCTGTCTTTCTCTCACCTGTATGCCTTTGTAAAGCAAAAAGAAAGGTCTCAAAGGCCGCTACCGAACAACATGCACGTGTCACGGTGATACACCTCGGAACGTGCCGTGCTTATAGCTGTAACTTCGTAACGGACGATTTCAAAAACATTTGTTACTCCTTTGTAGATTTGTGCGTGCCGTTTCTTCTTTGTGGCGGTCACGCCGCTGTGAACCGGCATGTGTATGTTTTCGTTTCATGCTCGGCTGGTTGTGTTTGACTTTGAACTTGTGTGTAGACCACCATTAGCTAGTCTACTGTATACGGAATGGAGGAAGTTCACAGGGAATGAGAGGAAAACATCAGCAAAAGGAGAACCGGTTCGGAGAAAAATGTCTCGATGGACGGCCCCGAAGTCTTCCTGGTCATATCAGTTCATTGCGAAAAACAAATGTGAATTTACTAGAAATTACATTTCCCTTTTTTTTCATACCAGTTTATTGCGACAAAAAATGTGAATTTACTAGAAATTGTATTTTGCTTTTTTTTATATGAGTTTATTGCGCAAAACAAATGTGAATTTACTAGAAATTGTATTTCACTTCTTAGTTTGCTTTGGTACAGAGATCTTATGACCAATATCATCTTTAACCCAGTGATACATAGACGTTGTGTACCAGAATACAATAGATAGAAATTAAATAAGAAAATTTAAATATCCCCTCATCCCCCCAAAAAAGCAAAGAAACAAACAAATAAAAAATGAATGACGAATTGTACTTTTTTTTTTTACCAAACGGGCTACAAAATATCAAAGTCACGTTACTACCAAAATCATAAAACATAGACGACTGAATATCAAGACTCTCTTGTAAAGATTTATCTTCAACATTCACATATACAGTATACAATGTAATAGTTTGTACGGACTTTTACATTTGCGCTAAGACAGAGAGAGATTGACATCTTGGAAACACCCTTCTCTACTAAGAAGTGTAAAACATCCACCCTGTGCTTTCCTTCTTATTCTTCGAGCCAGGACCTTCCTTTGCTCAAGTCCTTCTTTATCCACCGGTTTATTTACATGACTTCTGACATTTCTAGTACACACGCGCCTGCGCAGTACCGTCAAAGCCGGCTGGCGGCTTACCACTTCCGGTACCTTTCGTGGCGCGGATATCCCCATTTCTCGGTTACTTCGTGGAACTCGCGCCAAAATTCGTTTCAGAAGAACTCTCTCGACATGAACCCACGTGTAAGTTGGCACCAAACGTAAACATACAAACGTTTACTAGGCCATATTGTTTTCTCTTCCGAAGTTATCGATATCACAACTTCTCGGTTACTTCCACGCCAACATTCGTTTCAGAATAACTCATCATGGAGACACTTGTTTACTTGGCACCAAACGTAAACATCCAAGCGTAATGTAACTTGGGAAGTGTCACGGCTAAAACAAAGCCGATCGTAGACAAATCCTAGCCTCCGTTGCAGGCTCTGAAGCGGCTTTTTGGGGGGCTAAATAATACACTTTTTGCAGCCTAGGCGGCTGATAGTTACGGGCTGGCTGTAAAAAGTGTATTATTTAGCCCCCCCAAAAGCCGCTTCAGAGCCTGCAACGGAGGCTAGACAAATCCCAGGTTTTCAACATACGGCACAACGACGTTGCATCTGTACTCTGTGTGAATATAGCTAGATATTATGTAATGAAACCGCCAGAATATGGACATTTCATCGCTCAATTACCTACAATGTTGGGCCTTTACTTTGAGTGGATATTACATGACACAAAAACAAGGATGTTCTGTTCCGTTTGTTTGGTCCTATGTTTCTCTCTAACCGTGGTTTCGACCACGCTACATGCAAAAGCGGACGTAGCTTTGATTTCAAAACAGTTCTCTCAACAATCAAAATATCCCTCTTCTAAATCGGGAAACGTATTGAATACGACACATTTGTCAAAACAGAGAGAAATCCCCAGGATAACCAGAAACAGTCTGCTTTCTTTTAAAAGACTCCACATAACGGCCTGATTAAAGTTTTTTTTCTTTCTTCTTGAAGGAGGATTTCCGGGGATAGGCAGGATATACTAGTGAGGTCAATGAACCCCGGGCAATGACCCCAAAAAGCCAGCGTTGTTTTGTAAACAATCATTCACATGTGACCATCATATTTCAAACCTTCACAAGACTTTAACTTTTATTGACACATTCTAAAGTCTTAGGGCTCTACTACCCAGTAAATAGATGTAAACTTTGAGCTATATATGTGTTGCCAGACTGAGTGACAAACAAAAAAGAAACGAACGCTATTTAATGCTCACAACATGCTACATACAAAAGGGCAGTGACCCCTAGACAGCGGGTCAGCTACTACTAACCGACAGGAAGTCGCGACTGTTATTATAATTAACTGTGTCTGTATCTTATGGTAGGAAGGGAACAACCCTCTGAGATTTTCAAATCCGTGTCAGTAGTAATTGAGATTCCATTTTAGAGCTACTCTCCAAGCAGAGGAGTGGGTCGGGCTGGTTTTTGACGTGTTTTTAGGCGTTTTTGTCCGGCTTTTCTAGATCTTTCTTCTTTGTCATGTTTTTTTGTGTGGGTTATAGAGACAAAAAAAATATGGGAAAAAAATTAGAAAAGCCCGACAAAACGCCTAAAAACACCTAAAAAAACCATCCGGACCCACTCCTCTGCTTGGACGGGGCTTAGAGCGGCTTTGTTCGACCAGCTTCTGACAAAAAAACATACCATTTGAAAATACGTAAAGCATGGCTTTAGGCTAGATCTAGCTGAAAGGCTTTTTTCCAGACAATTTCGCTTTTATAGGTCAGACTGACTTGATTTCTATGGATGTCGACATCCGCGCGCATCAATTCTCGTCCGTATCAAAAAGAAAAAGGCTGCGACCATACATACTGCAATTTCGTAAAAAGAAGTTGCAAAACATTGTAATCAAAAATATGCCGTAAATTCCTTTAAAAATGTTGGGAAATGGATTCTTACGTCATAGAATGGCTTCTTTCCTATCATGAATTTTTCGCCATGTGTATCAGTGCGACTGAGCTGTAAAACGTATTTCGAGCCCTGAGCTAAAACTGATAAGTCAAAGAAGAAGATGTGAAAGAACAAAAATATACAATTTATTGCTTGGTAACCATTTTCTACCGCTTGTTCAACTTTCCTGACCACTTTTTTTTCACACGCTCGCATCAGTTTTGTGGCGCTCAGTAGGCGTCATCCATGTAATCAAATAAGTACGGCCTTACCAAGAATACATGAGACCACAAGTCAACACGTATTAGACGACAAGCGGACGTATATAATAAGCCAGCTCGGCCGTTGTTTGCTTACTTCTTTCAACATCACCTGGAGTTTACCGTCCAAATCAAACAGAAATATGACATCTGCAGCTTTTACTGTAAACGCAATACAAGTTTCTGCATAAATTATGCAAATGAGGTCCTCATTAGCATAATTTATGTCCAGGTGTGTTCACCTTTCCTACAGATACCTACATGTCAAATATGACATCTGTAGCTTTTACGGTAAGGGAAATACAAGTTTCTGCATAAATTATGCAAATGAGGTCCTCATTAGCATAATTCATGGTCAGGTGTGTTTACCTTTCCTATAGGTACCTACATCTCAAATATAACATCCGTACATTGTAACATAAGGTACATATAACTTGCTGCAATACCATTAGTACAGCTACCACCGCACATCTACTTGGTTTTTGGCAGAAGAAGAAGAAGAAAGAAGAAGAAAGAAGAAGAAGAAGAACAGGCAAGCAAAAACAGTATATCCCCCTTCCCACTGGAAGGGGAATATAATTAAAAGGGCCGCATTCACCCGAGTTCAACATGTATGACCGCTAGTAACCTGAGGCACCGGTTACACATAGCCGAACATGGCTCCCGGCCACTAGCAAACTATATATATATATATATAAAGGTTAGTAGTAGGTAGGTCGGGAGCAGTCTGACCAGCTTTAGATTAGAGTCAAGTTAACGTTGACTCCCAAACACACTTTGTACATGTATGACCGCTAGTAACCTGAAGCACCGGTTACGCATAGCCGAACATGGCCCCCGGCCACTATAGTAGCAAACCAAGGTTGGTGCACGTGGTAGTCTGTCCAGTTTTAGATTGAGAGTCAAGTTGACTCCCAAACACACCCTGACCACTTCTGACTTTGTACATCACGTTATTCCCAACCACCAGTTAACCACCAGCCAACCCCGGGCTCCCGTCCGACACAGCCGAATGTTTCAACTTTCAAAATATTTATACATGTAACGTAAGTGTCAGGTACCGTTGATGTTTTGTACGGCATCAAACAGCCTTGTTTCATTTGACCACAACACAACAAAGAAACAAAACAAACAATACAAAAACCACATGAGGTTTTACACATGATAGCTATGACGGCCACAAATGAAGACACATACAAACACACCCTGCAGTCCGTGCAACAGTCAACACAAGTCAAACATCAAGACTTAGCCTACTTTTCCGCATAGTGTTTTTTCCTCTTCAATAGTCTGAGACGCAAATTGAAGAGGAGAGTACCATCGTGTGCGTAATTGCTTGTCTAGCAATTAAAAGGGGGTCAGTGTCCGGTCGGTAGCCCCGGTTCGACTCTACTTGCTGCGTATGTCTGCTATGTGACGATGTCCATGTACCATGGCGTTTAGCCAAATGTGGCGCTATAAACAAAGTGGGGTCACGGTGACATCATGTGGTAAGCGCCCCAACTCACCCCACCCGATCGCGAATAGTGACGGCCAAGTTGCCGATCTCCCGGCATGATGTTACAGATGATGTGTCTCAGAAATACAGGGATTTGCGGTTTGATATCTTTCGGTTTTCCCTCATGATACCTGTTATACTTGTCTTTTTATTGAGATTTACGGAATTTGTTAGGAAGGATTGACATTGAACAGGTGACTATTCAAAGTCAAAGTCAAAGTTCCTTCCCGCACCGATGGTGCATAGGGCGGCGCCCATCTCCGTTTCAGTAGCCCTTGGGCCACACTTTGTGCAATCACTACAGCAGGGGGCTAGTCCACACTGGTAGTGGTGTGTGTTTAACTTCCATACTATTTCCCAAATGCTGACTATCACCTTTTCAAAATGTCAACCTGAGACCGGATTGTAAGGTTTGATCCAGGGTGGAGAAGAAATAGGTGTAAAGTGCTTTTTCCAAGGGCACATCATTGGGATATGCTATAGATTTGAACCCAGGACCTTTAGATTCTAACCCTAACCATAGTACCACATCAGTGAAACCAAGGTTTGAAGATAATTGTTCACAAATTTTGCTCAATTGTCAGTGGAGATTAACTACTTTGCCCTGAGGGAAAATCGGAGGTCAGTCGCCAATTGTATCTTGACTTGTAAAGAACGCAGAGCAAGAGAGCACGCAGCAACCGCATATTCGTCATAACCCTTCAAAAGACCCGTTTTATGAACGCACTGCGCGTATCGTGTATCCCATCTCCAGTTCTTAGGCTATTGTTTTCTTTTGTTGCCGGATATATATGATCACCTACGCAGCTACATTTTCTATAGGTATAGGTCGTCTTTAGAAAACCTTTATGTAGGTTGAATATAGTGACGTGAATCATCGTATATCTGTATCTTAGGGCGCTGTCACACTTGCGCGTATATTCAAGTGCGAGTGAGTTGCCCATTAACATTTTTTTGGTTTAAGTAAGGTTTGCGGGGGAAAAGTTGTTTTCCACTTTGACTCACCGTTGTGCAGCCTAGTGATCGAACCCAAGAAATCACTTATTCGGCTGCAAACTTAACCTGAACCAAAAATATGTTAATACGCAACTCATGCGGACTTGTATATACGCACAAGTGTGACAGGTAGCCGGTATAACCGCTCTTCGGCATAACACATTAGTTGTGCGTTCTTAACATGAAGGGCTCTGTTGATGCATTGGAAGATTAATACCTTAAACCACCAACCTTTTTTTCTTTATTCTTCTATTGGGAAAAAAAAGGTTTCTAACATTGCCGGACAGTGTAAATACCTAGACAGACAATCGACTCGTAACTAAACCAAGTGAAACCCTGCACCAAGGGACCACTTTTAGCGATATGATTGTATAAGCTTGTAGGAAACCTATTTCCCTACTTCACACATTTAAGTACTGTACAAAAATTCATATTCTTAATGCGACTAGACAAACCTCCCATTGAAACATGTCTGTTCTTTTATATCTACTACATAACCGAAAAGCGAGGAGAAGTAGAATTTATCTGAAGATAGTCATATTCTTTCTGTATCCGTGAACTGTACTTGTTCTTTTGTTTTGTTGTGACCTGTACTTAGTCAAGTGTGGCAGAAATGTGCAATAAAGGTCTTCATTCATATAATAGTTAACCAGGGACAACAACAACAAGATTTTCCCGCGGCTGATACCGACAGTGCGCTTTAGGTGACCTACATTTCTGACCCCAACAGGGCAGGAATCCGTGCCAAACAGGTTGACCCGGGGCGTGGGGGGTAACATCAGTCATTGGGGACGTGTGATGTCGTGTTTGTTTTCAATGGAGTGACATAAGCGGTCCGCCCACAATGGTCAAAACAGCTTGTGTTGAACTGGAGGGTTGTTTTCCAGTACATGCCCCCCCCCTCCGACAAAACAGAAAAAAAATCCAAATGTACACAAAAAAGGCTCAAATTGTACCTTTATACCAAAATTCGCTTTATTTGGCCAGTACGTCAGAAGAAACAAGAGATCGAAGAACTCAAACCTCCGTGAGATGATTTAATGGAGTTTGCAAATAAGAAAATGACATTTTGTTGTAGCTGTTGCGATGTCCGCAGCAAGCGTAGCCTGAAATCCAAACCTGTTATAGCTCATGAGTCTCTCTCCGCAAATAGGAGAGAGAGTCGGGGAGTCGGGGGCTATAATAGGTTTGGATTTCAGGCTACAGCAAGTGACAGCTGGCTATAGACTTGATACCACTCTGCTTTCAGCAAGGGGGTCCTGTGATGCTGCAGTACCCGTGAAATAATGATAGGGGGCTCAAAATCGCAAGGTTTCTATGGTACCTCAATAACTACCGATATACCAAAATCCATGCAAATCCATCAACATATACATATACATATACAGGTGCGAACACACCACGAAAATAATTCCTTCCGTCAGAGCCCAAGATTCCTCCCGAGCTCAACTTGAACAACAAGAGCTGTTCAAACATCTACCTATGTAGGCTTATTTATATACAACTCTATGCAAAAACGAGACATTGTTTTACATTCCTGACACATCTACATCTACATCTACATTGAATACTATCATCATATACTACACAGAATACTTTCATCGTCATCATTACATTGTATACTGTTTTAGCCATTAGAATGTACATTATCAGATCGATTTTAATTCATGTTGTAGACAAGTTCTTTGAAATTGCTAAATATTAGAAATAGTCGATTGTTATGTATCTACAAATTGCCACACATTGTACCTGTTACAATTGTTGCGCAATAAAGTTCCTCTTCTTATCAATGCGAGCTTTTCTACAGTTTACGATAGATCCATTGTAGCTGCCACAAACACTGACCTTCTTACTACGGACTTCTATATATGCCTCAAATCGCCTCATTCTTCCATAATAAAGTCTCAAAGCAGATGGCAAAATTAAAAGTTTACCTAGCTCCCCCTATCTGCTCGGAGATTAGGTCTTCCATATACTGTATATCTATTCATTTTATTTATCTATTGCGCGACAATTGTAACGGTACAATGTATGGTAAATTGTAGATACATAACAATCGACTATTTCTGATATTTAACAGTTTCAAAGAACTAATCTATAATATGAATAACAATCGTATGATCTATACCGTATCCAAAGGGCAATTTTTGACTAGTTGTATAAAATTGCTCTTCCCCTTTGGATAAGGTCTTTGCCACCGATAGATCTGCTTGGAGATTAGGTTATTACATCCGGGACTTCGCGGTCCCCAAGGGCATCCACCAATGACGAGGCCCGTACCTGTGACGTCATAGAAACTTCGCGTGACAGACAAGTACCATGACAGTCACGCAAGTTCGGCATAAATTCTGGTGACGTCATGACAGACGTCAAAGTGCCTCCCTCTATTTCAGAAACGATTCCTAACCCTTATCAAGTATTCACGGATGTATAATTTATCACCAGGCTCGCGGAATGGTCCACGTAATTGCTAATACCGTTTCGCAGCACGCAATTTACGGGAATAAATGGGTTTATATCTAGGTCATCCTCTTGTATACTAGAGTATGTCATCAATTATGCCTAGCGGCGTTTCTAAATATGTGTAGGGCTAGAATAAGATAAAGTTGGGAGAATCACCGGTGCACCAGAGCTCAATATAACTTCACAAAAGGCCGTACAATAAAGTAAACTCTAAGCAGATATTGAGTTAAAAATCTTGACTTCGTCAAGCTGTTCCATTGTCTTTCAATGGGCAACCATCGGAGAAAAAAATCAAAGTCAAAAACTTCACGATATATATGTACACATCATCTTCAAATGGCTTTCAATTAGACTTCTATAAAAGTCAAAATTGGTCTGAGTAAACCCTGGAAATGATACGAAAGAGAAAGCTCCAATCCCATTGCATTGACCATAAATCGATGTCTTTTGGCACAATCAATTAAGATACGTGCGTGTTGTTTTCATCAACAATGTGAATGTTGAAATGCGAAGTTCGCGGTGGTTTTATTTTCGCGATGACACTGCCGCATCTCCAAACCATGACACCGCAAATATTTATTTACATGCTAGGGTATAGCCAGGATTCATCTTTGACTGTGTAATTTAATCATGCTAAAGGTTTACTTATTATACACCACTTGCTTCCAGTAAAAGATTTTGACAACCCCCTGCATTTGAAATGGAATAGACCAATGTAAAAACCACTCTACCACCCCCAGGATGTTCATATCGCCATAAGCGGATGCCGGTTTACTCTCCAAGCAGAAGTTCGACTCCGGCTGGGTTTTGACGTGTTTTAGGCGTTTTTGTCGGGCTTTCTAGTTTGTCCCGTTTTCTTTATAAAGAAAACGGGACAAACTAGAAAGCCCGACAAAAAAGCCAATAGAAACACACGACAAAAACTAGCCGGAGCCGAACCTCTGTTTGTAGAGTAGGTGCAATGGCGGCGCCCCCCCCCCCCCCCCAATTAAACCCTCGTATATGTTTTTTTCACTAATAGAGATGTCATTAAAGTTACCTTTCTCTACCAGCACAATGTGCCCCTCAAAATGCAGGAAACAGATTTCAAAATTTTTGACCCCCCTAAAATGGTCGCACAACCAGCCCCTACATCTCCTGCCATGGACACTAGAAATGTTGAACTTTTCGTCAGCAACATCTCGCCCCCATTACCACATTTCCTGCCTCCGCCCGTGGTTCACACCGTGCCAGTGCCAGTGTCCCCTGTTGTTGACATGTGGTTCGCCTCCCTGAGGCCAAGGACACCGCTCGACCTTAACCCCCTGCGGGCAATGGGGGTTACGTCACACATAACACCAAGGGCCAAGGCCGGTCCCATTTGATTGTTTACAATTGCGGTCAATCACGTACAATGTAGTAACGATTGAAGATATCAATGGGTCGTCTTTTTGCTTACTGCCGGAAGAAATAAACCGGATAGAGCTTTTTGAAACAACAAACAGGAAAGAGTGAGTTAAAAGAAGTAATGGCCGGGGGCGTGGCAAACTAATCTGAAATACTTTAGACAGTTTAGAAAGATTGTGTTCGAATAATTCAAAACATAGCTTGGGTACCAGGCTGTTTCCAGGGGCTACACATGCCAGTTTCGCGGCTTCCATGCCCCCAAGCAAATTTAGCCACAGGCCCCGAATCTGGAGCCCAGGAGCTGGCCTGTGTAGGCCCTGGCACCCAGGCTACTCTATTGAAGAAAGGCTTTGTAAAAACTTTGCCCATTAAAACTTTTGATATCATTTGCACACATAAAAAAGTATGGTTTGATTAAAGGCTTCTAATCGCGTGTACCGTCTGTCCAGTCCAATTCAGTCTACTCTCCAAGCAGAGGAGTGGGTCCGGCAGGTTTTTGGCGTGTTTTTAGGCGTTTTTGTCGGGCTATCTACTTTGTCATGGTTTCTTTATCTCTATAACCCATAGAGAAATAAAGAAACCATGACAAAGTAGATAGCCCGACAAAAACGCCTAAAAACACGCCAAAAACCTGCCGGACCCACTCCTCTGCTTGGAGAGTAAATTCAGTCCACGTCCAAACTGTTGGCAGCAGCACAACCCCACGCTGAGTAAACACGTGGGTTTATCGTCATACGTAATAGTTTCCGGGTTAAGTGCGGTTACAGCACGTGGCTGCTGACATAGGATCTATCAACAAACCTAGATCCCCGCAACTTCTTCTATAGAAAACCAGATCTAAAAGCTTTGACGTAAACGATTTGACACCTGAAACGCCTTGCCACATTGTCGAAGTTAAATAAAGGGTTAACAGTAGGGGTGGGTACCGGTACCGTGTACCGGTACAAAACCGGTATTTCTTAATGGACCGGTCCAAAAAAACCGGTCCGTAAAAAAACAGTGGACCGGCCTATGGACCGATTAGAAAATTCATAGTGCCAGGCGGCCACATAACTGGTCTAAGAAAATACAAAACAGCAGATTTAACTTCGTTTTCGAAGACGTTAGCTGTGAATCATACCTAGAAACACTTAAAGGATTAGTAAACAGACGGCGAGAAGAGTATAATTATAATTTTGAGACAAAGTGCAAACCTAAGAAATTATATCGTTCCAGACATGACGTTTGGAGACTTTTGCGTGTGTCTCGCTCTCCAAAATATGATGTACTGCGACACTACTATAATCAGGTACAGGTACAGGTCCGGACCTGGACCTGACCCTCTGGACCTGGACCGGACCTGAATTGTTTGTACCGGTACCCACCCCTAGTTAACAGTGTTACTGAAAGAACTTAATAAAAAGTTGAGCGAGGTGTAGCTTTAGGAGAAGTCAATGAAAAATCTGGCTATTCTTGGAAACTGCACACATGATACAGTTCAAACGAGGACACCGTTTGACAACAGGATCACGTGGGAGGGAAACCTCTCAGCCAATCAAAACTACTCTCTATATACAGTACATTGTTGTACTTGATACCGTATTCGTGTGGCAAAGCCAATCTTTGATGTGTACTTCACACTTGTAGCCGGTACTTAACGGATATTCTAAAGTCAATTATGTCACGTGTGTTACTGTTTTCTCATGCTTTTACTCGTATTTTTGAGAGCAAGTTAGTCAAGTTTGTAGACTAAAACCTTTGGGTATGCATCGAGTATCCATCAGCGACGTAGGGTCTATTTCCAAGCTATCATTCAGAATCTTCACTGGTCAAACTGATGGATTAGAATGACCTTCAATTTGTTATCTTTCTTCGCAGACCGTCTTCAGTTGTTGCAGCCAGTGTTTTCTTTTAAGTCTTTGCACTGTTTCCTAATTGCTCCAGTGTTAAACATGATTCACCTTTAACGCGTTCTCTGTGCTGCGAGCCTAGAAGCTACTTCGTTGCTGTACCGATTAAGTTTGGGCATATAAGGCCATTATATGGATGACATCCTCTGGGAACCCCAAAACTGGTGCGAGCGTGCGAATTATAAAAAAAAAAATTATTAAAAAAAAGTTGCCGTCATTACGAAATCCACGTGGTCAGGAAGGTTGACTTAACACATAGAGACTGGTATACCAAAGAATGGATGCTCATTTTTGGTCTTTCACATCTTTGTCTCTGAGTTTAGATTGGCATTCTAGACATTAGTATTCGTTTTCCGAAATATCTTATATATATATATATATATATTTGCTCATTTTATAGCTGCTTTGCATGATTTACAGTGGTAGAAAACTTTTTTGTGTGGAAATGGACGAAACTTTATGCGCGCGGATGTCATCTATATGATCAAATCAACATGGCCTAAGAACACGCGAGCGATCAGAAAACTTCGCAAATTAGCCAACAAAAAGCCATTTCAAACCACCAACCACCCAGATCTACACAGGAGGTTACCAATGTGTGGCAAACACAGACGAGAGGTGGATACTGGGGCCGCATAGTCCACCCACACAACTCAACGGCAGGTGCCCTCAAATAGATCAGGCCAATTACTGAGTTTCTCCATCCACCTGTCCGCCCTGACACTTCACAATAACAGCTAAGGAGGTTTTATGATCATAACAAGTTTACTTGAGCTATTTTGTATTTGTTTGACCAGATTACATGTATCTTACGCCATCTTTGATTTGTTAAATCAAGGAGAACCTGTGTTTTCGAACCCGAGTTTAGCTCACTGAAGCGCTCATTTTCCACTGGTTGTGACAAGAAATTACAGACGATGTATGAACAGCACCTCCAGACAGTTGTTAGCCTCTACCAGGCTCCGTGGGTCGCTGGGAAAATAGTAGAAATCGGCCAAATAGAGTGAATTGTTTGAAGGGAGTCGGCTACGGAGAGAGGGTCAAATTTGCAACCCTAACTGCGCCTGCGAATGAAACCCTCCATGGCCAAAGTCCTCCGGTAAATATTCTCCCTAAAGCCGGCGCGGTTGGTCTGGTAGAGAGTGCAGGTGTAAGGATCCGGCTCATTTTCAGTTTTGAGGCTATTATTGCTGGTATTGCGCTTTTTTTAATCATTCGTCTCCTTCTTACATTGACTAATATTATCTACAGTATTATACAGTATACAGAGTCATTTTACCGCGGGTAATTCCCAAAGCTCTTCACGACAAGAAAAATAAATCGTGGACCGCACTTCTTTCCAATAGCGTGCAAGTTAAGTCAACTGAGCTACGACGGTCGGGAATTGAACTCTCGACCCCCAGATGCGAAGTTGCTCACCCGGCTAAGCTAGACCACACGCACGCTGCTCGCAAAGAACGTCAGAGACTCGGCCCAAGAACGTCAGCCAGTCCCAGCACCCAATCACCAGGAATCAAGGATTGCCTCGTGCGGACAATTGGTCTAGACGGGTCAGTGAGTGCGTGTATAGTTGGCGCAAATTAAGGTCTCATTCATGTACATGTATTACTCCGAGTAGAGATAAAGTTAAAGTGACCCGGGCGTTCTGAAATGACGCAGGGGTGGCGCCCATCTCCATTTCTATAGCCCTTGGGCCACACACATTTGTCACTACAGCAGGGGGCTGATCCGTTGGTAGTGATGTGTGTGTTTAACTGCCATACTCTTTCCCCAAATGCGGAGTGCTAAGCAGAGAAAGCAGTATGTTCCATTTCTAAAGTCTTTGGTATGACCCGGCCGGGGCTCGAACTCACGACCTACCGCGTACAAGGCGAACACTCTACCCACTAGGCCATTGCACCGAATTCGTACCCCCAAAAATGAACGGCTGCATGAACGTGTGTTTATATCGGTGGGAAATTCCCTTTTAGCCAGCCCGACTGATCCCAAGCGTCAAACTGACGAAAGCTTGTTTGTAACTGAAGAAATAAGCAAGTAAAGTTCGGCAGCCGCACGCGAGGTTGGACGTGCACAGCCTGGCATTGTAGGTGATGCAGTCATGTGCTTACAGCTGGAAAGTGCATTTTTGGGGCCGGTGTAAGCTAAGTGCAGTTTGTAATTGCTATAAAAAAGATTGTATATAGTGAAACTGTTGGCAATCTTTTTTTACATGATCTAGGATAAATGTTCTCAACATGAAATGAATAACATTGGTGCATAGGTTCATTACGAACGCGCCAATGTAAAACACGTATCATAACATGTAAGCCTATGGGGCGAAAGAAACTCATGAATGAGACTTTAATGATGCTCGACGTCTCTATGTATTGGTACCGTCTTCCACACACTGACTGCCTCTGGTTGTTAGTTTAATCATCCAGAAGAGGCATCGAATGTAACTTACTCCAGAATGATCAAAACCAAATAACAACTTGTAGAAAAGCCACGACTACCTACTCTCCAAGCAGATGAGAGGTTTCGGCTGGTTTTTGACGTGTTTTTAGGCGTTTTTGGCGGGCTTTCTACTTTGTCATCTTTTTTGTTTGTATAGCCAACTATACAAAAAAAGATGACAAAGCAGAAAGCTTGACAAAAACGCCTAAAAACGTCAAAAACCAGCCGAAACCTCTCATCTGCTTGGAGAGTAACGACTACCCACCGTTTGGTTGGTCTAAAAATGTACTTGGCGACTTGGCTAAGGTTCCTTCACTAACTTATTCAAATCCGTCCTCCAAACAGAATATTGTAGAGGACGAGTTAAATAACAGAAAGGCTGGCAATGTTATAATAGAACTGAAAATGGATGACAGTATAAGTGTGTGTCAAAGATAGATATATCAATATTCATTATATACTTAGTATATATCTATCAGTCAATGGTTTTATGATGCTGCAATATTCAGTAAAAGGTATATTGAACTAGAGTTAAGTATTTGTGCTACATATACTTCAGGTTTGCTATGTTAGTTTAGCGAGTACGGGGTCGTTCTATAAATATAAATTGGTATTGAATTTTTCTTCTTATTTGAGTTGAAGGTGTGATAGTAATGTGTGCTGATTTGTTAAAAATAGAGACAACGCTAGCGACCCTAAAGTACACCCCTCCCAATTAAATGGTATGGCTACCCTGCGACGTCACAAAATCAAGATGGCGGCCACCACACATGCCAACGGATCCAAGAAAGGTTTTGCTACGCCAACCTGTAATTGTTCAGCTATCACATCATGGGTGTCATAAAGTTACCATGTCATCATCATTTTCTTATAAACCTAACGCATGCTAACCTTAGCTGTTAAACTTGAAGTTTTGATAAATACATCGTAACATCAACTGTAAAATGTTCAATGTCTAATGACAATCAAAAAATATGATTGTCATGAGTATGGTTGTTCATCAAACAGAGAATTCCTTCTTCCTTAGTGCACTGGTGATGATGCTGGCAGAGGTGAGCATAGAGATGAGATATTGTTGTTTCATATGTTCCTCTTGTTTTCTATCTGGTACAGTGGCTGCTATGTCCATGCTATTAAGTGTACAAGCACAGAATGAAAAATGTCATAGTTCAATCTTATGAAAAAAAACATGGAAAAACCGGGAACAATCTCCATAAATTCATAGGCTAGATTCCTATGTTTACATCCCATGTTGAAAAAGTGCATGTCAACTTTGAACATTTTTATTTAGGTTAATGTGTAGACATATACATGTGTCTGGAAGTAAATAACATTGCAAGAAGAAAACTTTGAAAAAAAAAAACACTGATCAGGGTCAGTTTACATTCAACAGCTTTTGACAAGTGCCACACTTATGTTACCTTGAACATATCTAAACATATATCAGATTCATTATAACTTTAGAATCAAGCTTTGGCCTCAAACCAAGGAACTGATGCAATGTACTACAAATATATAATTATCAAAATGTTATAGATTAAAAAATTATATCATCGATACAATATCACAATTATAAAAAATATTATAAATATTATATAATTATCATAATGAGCAGCATATATTTATCAAAATGATGATCAATATCTTAGAAAACAACAACAGTTACATCTTTAACAACCTGCAGCTGGATCCAAATTGACCTTACCTATATCTGTTCTCATTGTCTGATGTTTGTGATTCAGATGTTGCACATGCTTCTGACCCTGAGTGAGCACAAAAATGTTTGCAATTCAATTGGTTACCTTGTTCTCAGTAAAAGATAGGGAGAATTGCTTAGAATCCTCGGCACGAGTATACAGAAGAAATATGTATCAAAAGGTAGACAGTATAATTAATTTCTTACCTGAGCTACACAAACTGTCATTCATAGGGACTGCTGAGGGTGGTCCACACGGCACCTGGGTAACATTAACGGCATGGATCCACTTTGTGTCACTTCATAAGCTTTTCTTCAGTGTAAGGCCACAGCAAGTAAATTTTATGGATGACATCAGCGCGCTCATTAATTTTCGCCTGATTTCGAAATAAAAAACAAGAAATTTCATTGCCCTCCGATGGTGGCCAACATGCCAAAAAATGGCAAATATGTCGTAAACATTGACAGTCTAAGGTGTTTCATTGCATTTGAATACCCAGTGTAGTTCCTGCCCATGATGGTATGATAACAAGCTGTTTTCTGCATTTGTTCTAGCAAGGACATTATATAAATAATGGGGGGGGGGGGGTCTAGTAAATTGAGCTGTATACACAAGGTGTTTCATCGCATATGAATACCCAGTGTAGTTGCTTCAGATGATGGTACAACAAGATCTTTTCTGCATTTGTTGTAGTTAGTCTATTGAGATATATACACATCTACAAGGACATGTTTACTATTGAATGAAGGAGGTTTTATATCATATATTAATGAATGCAGGACTAAAACATAGGTTGAATACAGGACTAAAAGACCTGTTGGTCATGATATCATATTTCGTCGCCTCAATTCTTGTTTAACAAGAATTGTGATCTCAAAATTTGAAGATATAGGAATCTTGTTTTTTTTGGCCCGCCTTGTTTTTTTTTCGCCCTATCTCATTAATTTTGGAGTCTGCGGAGGATGTCATCCATAAAATTTACTTGCTGTGGCCTAAATACATACAACTTCAGGCATGAATAGCCTTAGGCACCTGACCACCTTTACTTCTCTTTGAATTGTGGTCTGATGTATGGATTATAAAAATACATCTACATCTACATTTCTATACCCCCAAATAGCCCCTCCAGGGGCAAAGTAGGGGGGGAGTTGAGGTCCCGGGCTAAGGCAGGCAGGCCTCCAGCCTGGTACGGAACGACTCAACGGTGGGAGCCGTCGCAACCGTACCAGGCAGGGTGTTCCACTATGGGATAGTACGGGGAAAGAAAGAGTGTTAATGTGTCGGTTCTTACGTGGATTGTGTAAAACTTGAGGTCGTGGCTCTCCCGGGTGCGCCCCTGGGCTTGTTTCAGCAAACAGTGTCTATATTAATACCTACCAGGGCCAAAGGATTACTAAGTTTTACTTCCACCTCTATAGACAAGCTCTTCTTTTGTAGTCCTTAAGCACATCCACTCAAAAGCTATCACCTCTTAGTGGTAAACAATACCTTTCACAACAAGGTAATTAAAAGACCTCAAGCTTCTTGAGTAATCTACTGATCAGATCAAGATGCCACTTGTAGATAAGACACAAGACCCTTGTCAGGCTTGTGTTGTCTTGAAGTGGCAAAGAATAAACTTATCAAATGTACTTAAAATGGATCTCATGACATAAGGGTTAGAGTATACAAACACTGGTTAAGGCCACACCAATTCAATTTCTTGGTTAACAGATTTTAAAATTTTTTTAGCCAAAACAAATCATGAAAATAGAAGGCTGGGGTGAAAACTTGCACCTGACCCTGTTCACTCCCTGAAATTATGTGCCCCAAAGTAAAAACATTCCTCTGAGATGCTGTTTTCATGTTAATTTTCCAATCTAGCATTTTTTTAAAATCCGTTAACCAAGAAATTAAGATGGTGTGGGCTAAGGGTTACAGTATACAAACACTGGTTAATACAGAAAATGGTTAATTTGTACCTACTTCTGAAGTTATGTTCCCACTGTTTAAAATGTAGCGGTGGCGAAGGTAGTGGTCTGTTAGAAGACCATGTAAGTTGGACCGGAACTGTTCAATTTCTTCGTTCATCTGTTCTCTGAGCACGCCATCTACAGAGTGTTACGCAAAAATGAATCAAAGGTCGTGGAATTTTTTGCCTTAAGGTATACCAAGAGGAGCTCAAATTAGAAACAGCTGTGTTACCAGAGTTTTTAACATGTCCAAGCCTCCATACTTCAACTTTTGTCAACTTCATTGGCAAATTGAATTAGCACACCTATCAAAATTTTGAATGAATGTCACATAAGATTTTTGAAGCAATTCAAAGTCTATGGAAACTTGACACTTGGTGTGATGGCTTAAAGCACTACACATCAACGCTCGCTCGAACACATTTTGTAATCTCCGTTACCGATTGAAATAAGACGTTCCTGGCATTAGTATATGCCACATATAAGATGTTAAACTGTAGTTTTTATGAAGACTTAAAACTTTTCTAGCTTTTAAAAACGGCAGTTGCGTACCTTGTATGTGGCATATCTTATTGTCAGGAACGTCTTACTTTTAACGGTAACGGAGATTACAAAATGTGTACATTTAAATGAGAACGAGCACAGGTGTCCTTACCTAGTTGCCTCAGGGTCTCTGCCTCAGGTAATAGCTGCTCATCCTCCACACTGCAGTCCTGGGAATAGTTGTCTGTATTTGTCAGTCCACTTTGCACTGTGTTCGTATCCTCATATCCACAGACCTGCAGTTCGACAGACCACTATCTAATGTTTAAAACTGTAAAACAAAGGAATAGAATTAATGCCAGAAAACTGTCTATACTTTCTGTCTATACTTTCTGTATATTGTTTTTTGACATGACAATTATGTACAGTCATTGTTTAATCTAATTATACCTGGTAGTGGGAAGAATCAAGAGCTGGAGGTATTATTTTTATGGTTCGAAGCTTAAAAACGTCAGAACCAGTGTATATTTTGTGCAAATGTCTGTTATTAATCAATATCATTATAAGGCCACACCAATTTAATTTCTTGGTTAACAGATCTTTTCTTTTAACATGAAAACAGAAGGCTGGGGTGAAAACTTGCACCTGACCCTGTTCACTCCCTGAAACTGTGTGCATCAAATAAAAAACATTCCTCTGAGATTCTGTTTTCATGTTATTTTTCCAATCTAGCATTCTTTTTAAATTTTTTATTCCGTTAACCAAGAAAATAGATTGGTGTGGCCTAATGGTTAAATGTAATTTCAGGGAATTGTTGATTTTGCTGTCGTTGGTGTCTTAAACACTTGAAACAAAACTAGGAAACGGAACCTGCATGTCCTGATACTCCAGACAGCAGCCTGTTGGGTCCAGAGGTACGACTCCTTGGCTGCAAGTTTCCTCCTCATGTTCTGTACAATTCTGTTGAGACTTCTCTTCAATGTCTTGAACTTCAAGGATCTGTACCTCTTCTTCACCAGCCTATTGTGAATGGTACAAAACAGTATAAAATGTAAAGCAAATAAGTGACTGTCAAACCAGCAGCAGGTCTGAAGAAAATCAATTATGTATTTGCTTTTAAAAAACTAATATTAAGTCATTCCTGACATTTGTCCGTCTTGTAACTGAAGGTATTTTTGAAAATTGCATTGCCAGCATACAACAAGTGACAAAAGTCAAAAAGTCTTGAACATTAATACTGTAAATACTGGAGTTTTCGCGGTTAAGTCCTCACCGAGAACTTAAATTAAAACCACTGCAAAAAGGCTTGTTCTGTCTTCTGCCCGCCCACCCCTTTTTTCAACCATAGCAAAATTTTCTCCCTAAAGCAAAATCAAATCCTCGCAAGCTTGAATGTAGTTACAGTATCTGTCAACACCTGAGAAACCTGTTTGTTCCCGTCCGTCTCTGTAGGTTTCTGGTTCTGCTGTAATACTTGGGCCAGCCTTTCATAATCTTCATCTGCACTCATATCTGGCTGTTGGTACCTTTTGTAATGTTTAAACAAAAACGTTAAGATTCTACAGCCTGGTTTCAATCGCGAACATATTAAAAACCACCGTGAATTTTCTGCTGCAAAATCAAATTCACAGTAAACATAAAGGCATTTAGACTGTACACAAGCGAGCCTGGGTTTGACACAAAAATGCTGGTCACGATTACTGTAAGTCTAAATGTCCCACTGTGAGAATAAGCTAGTTCGGAGTTGTTACTACGCATGTGCAGTGTCAAAGGTGAAGGCCCCCGAGACGTGAACAAAGCCAGTCGGGGCATTGTTATACAAATCTAGATAGTTGTTATGCAAATCTAGACAATGTCCAGTCGAGCACTGTATACGAGACAGGGGCCTTCACTTTTGACGCTGCACATGCGTAGTAGCAACTCCGAACTAGCTTATATGGTTTCCCAAAAAAATGAACACAACAATAAGTCACTGTCAATGATTTAGATAACTTTAGATGCATGGCTGGTTGAGTTTATATTACCAGTGTGACGGGAGTTGATACACAGGTCCATCAGAACACAAAGGCTCAGAGTCATACAGCGATGGGGACCCTGTTGGAAGAGTGGTCGACTCGCCTCCAAACAAAACTTCAGAGCTGAAGGTCATCCTCTTAGCAGCAGGGCTCGCCATTCTGGTCTGAAAAAAGGAAAGAGGTATGATATCATTTTCTTCTTTATAAATATGAACTGTTATTAATATCAGAGTTTAAAAAAAAAATTCTGACAAAATAGAATCTTTTCTTGCAAGGATCATGCCATAATAAAGGGGGCATTGAACACCTTACAGGTGCTAAAAATTAAAGAAACAGGTGCATTTGACACTAAAATGCTTATGATTTAACAATACTCCAATCAGTGCACTGTATACAGGGTTTATCACTAAAGCACTCAGACCAAGGAGCTCAGACAGAACCATGCAGTATGGAAGCAACAGAAAAGTCAGGTCACCTTCAAAGAAAATTCACTATTCAGATCAGTAGGATGTCTGTGCAGCTGCTAATCAAATCTGAGTACGAATTAGTGACAAACTTGAGCGTTATAAAACTAATCCTGAAGAAAAACTTTCCCAGTGACAGAAAACGTCGTCTTACCAAATTTCGCGCCAAAATTTCGCACACGCGCAGTGGTATCCACGCATGCGTAGTAAGATTGAATGTCCCGGATGTACCTCAATGCGCATGCGGATTCGTCCGAAATGCCCGGATGTAGGGGGCGGTCTGCTGTGGGAAAGTGTCGTCTGATCTTTGGTGTCGTCTGATTTCTATGATCTTTCGACTTTTCCCCTCGAGTTTTAATCTATTTGTCTATAAACAAATGTTCTGCTTAGAGGAATATCTCCTCATCATGACGCTGGACGCTATTATGGTGAAATGTGAGGTTAGAGGTCCTTTTTGTTTACGCTTATTTTTCTTGAGTGCGATTCCAAAATCTCAACTTCAGTAGTTCAAAGGACAAGTTCATTTATGGCGAATATTTTCGAGTGTAAGAAATCTCAAAAGAATCTGTCTTTTATTACCAATACGGCATGTGCTGAGGCACGTGTACGGCATGATTCAGGGGGAGTTTACAAAGTGATTTTGAGAAGATAGGCCCGTTGTTGTTAGAGTGTATAACGACGTTATATATTATTTGTTACCCTGACAAGTGACAGCTACTGGAATTCAATTATAAACTAATAAATTTTAGATCCGTGACAACTCAATAGAGGGGGTAGTAGGTGTACAGTACATCCAACTCTCCTTTTAACACCTGAAGCTTATAAATTCTTCTTTATGTTTGTAAGATTTAACAATTTTTTGTGTAACCCCCTTTCCTCCCTCGTGATAAAGTTGAAGCACATAAAATGATATTATGGCATCGAGAAAATTAGGAATATGGAATTATTGATGTGAGTTTTTTGCCTCTGAGTCAATAACTTATAACAAGTTATTATAATTTAAGAAAACAATAACTGGATATATTGTGATTGTTTTATTGAATATTTAAAGGTAAAATACAATGTTGTTTTTATGCTGTTCTTTGGTTCCTTGACACTTTATTATAGTTTAAATTGAAACTCAAGTTGCTGTTTTCCTATTCATTTTTGTCGTTCTCAGGATGCTAGTATAACTTTATAAAAACCCAAAGAGGCGAGTATGCATATGCTGAAACACCAGATCAGTACTTGGGCGAAGCTGCATGATAATCCACCCTGGTATTTTTACTTTCAGGTGCATGACAGCTATGTGTTTTTCTCGTTGAGTGTGGTTGAGTGGGCAGCAGTATAACAAGCTAAGGGAAGTTCAAGTTCGACACCATGAAGGATTCGGAATCAGAGGTCTCGACAACAGTAGCACAAATACAAGGTATGTGTTCCATAGACCTTGGTATGATTCTAATGTTTAAAAAACAACATGTGGCTGTGTTATGCACATGAGGCTTTATTATTTTATCGTATGACGGTCCATGGATTTTCATAGTCCACCTTTATCTTTGGCTGGTATTTAACTTTTTTTTTTTACACACGGAACTGAGTACAGCTGTAAAGTCATGTTCATGAGATACACACGGAAAATATTAGTTTTCAAGGTTCAATTTTTTTAATGAGAGCAGTACAGTAAAACTAAAAGTTCCCCGCAAAAGAAGGATTTGATACTGCATCTAAACACATGCATTCTATACATATCATTATCTTGTGCTTTTATGACAGCCGTTATAAAGGCTTTAGAAAATGACAAAGATGAAGACAAGGCAGCACGACGGGCAGAGAAGTTGTCAGAGCTGTTGGACAAAGTGTCTGGGCTTGATGGTGATAGTGACAAGAATAGGGATGCTTCTGCAGAGGTAAGTCATGCATATATAAGTTTCAATAATTCAACTGAAACCATCCATATTGTATAGTAAGAATAAAAGTGTAGCATGCAAGCTTAGAATTTGGTCATATAAAAGGTATTGAGTTAAATGTAACTTGGAGACTACTGTAAATGAATTTACTTTTGCAGACTGGTCTTATTTTGCTGAAGTGTAAAGGAGGTTTTGCGGTGTTTGAAGTTCATGGTCAAAACAATTCTGTAGTGCAGCATATACTAGTACAAAACACATATTTGCAGCGCTATGATTTTGCCATACATGTAAGTAGTCACTGCAAAACCTGTGAAAATAAAACCCCTGCGAACATCGAACAATATATACAGTATTGTGGTGCCTTTTATGTCAAACTTGAGATAGAGCATGTGGACATTATTCATTTAGTAGGGTAATGCACTGTCTTGTTACACTTCCAGCTTCAGAAATGTGCAGTCAACCTGTGGAACATAGCAGTGGCAAAGAGGGCAGGGGGTCACCTCAGCTCCGACTTAAACGCAAGAGGTAATCTTTTTACACAACCAGGTAATCTCACCTGCTAACGTTTCGGTGTCTGTCAGACACCTTCTTCAGAGCTTCTGACTGGAGTACTGCTTCTCACCGCTATAAGTAGCCGATGTAGGTGGTGCTTTTGCTGTGAGATCACTGTCCCAAACGTGGCTAAGCTTGTATCCCCCCTCGTCTCGGTTCATCACATGTGTTGTCTGATAGACACCGAAACGTTAGCAGGTGAGATAACCTGGTTGTGTAAAAAGAATCTCCTATATCCTATATTCTACCAACCTGATGAAATTATTTTCGGAAGAGGTAATCATCTCATATATTTCTGATTAAGAGTTATGGCACAGTTGGAAGAGGTTAAATGCTAGTTGGCAATTGCATTAATATTACATTCATAATTCAGGCTGTAACATTAAGAATGGAAGATAATTCATCAAGTGCCCTTGAGGCTTTGTAGAAATGCAAGGATAACTGATAGCATCATTAATAATTGCTGAGTATATCTATTATGGTGTAATAATTCTATCTGTCGAAGTTTGAATGTGTCTATTTTATACCCCCTATCGTTTAATTGCGTCAGTGTTCTGATGTCTATTGTCATTTGGGACAGATATTCTTTGTGGAGTCAGTAGAGCGAAAAGAGCAGTATGGTACTTAGGCCACAACATTAAAAAAAAAAACTAGATTGGAAAATCAACATGAAAACAGAATCTCAGAGGAAAGTTTGTACTTTGGTGCACACAATTTCAGGGAGTGAACAGGGTCAGGTGCAAATCTTCACCCCAGCCTTCTGTTTTCATGTTAAAAGAAAAACTCCATTAACCATGAAATTAAATTGGTGAGGCCTTATCTATAATACTGATAAGGCCATGTCCATGTCGATTCAATTATATGGATGGCATCAGCTGAAAATTCCAAAACTAATGCGAACATGTGGAAAAAAAAGTTTGGCCAAAAAAATAATGAAATCAAATTGTACAGGAAGATTAAACAGATGACTGAACACAAAGAGTATGGTACACCAAACAATAGAGTCTTCATTGTTGTACTGTCACATCGTCTTCTTTGACTTAATGATTAGTATCTGTTTCCGATAAATATTTGTGCAATTTATGGCTGCTGCTTTTTACGATGTACAGCATGGTAGAAAACTTCTTTGTTGTTGGAAATGAGCAAAAATTGATGCGAACGTGGATCCATATCATTGAATCAACATGGCCTAAGTAGAAATCAAAGAGGTCAGTTAAGGCCACACCAATTTGATTTCTTGGTTAACAGATTTTTTTTTAATTTTAGCAAAAAATAAAATCATAAAAACAGAAGGCTGGGGTGAAAACTTGCACCTGACCCTGTTCACTCCCTGAAATTGTGTGCACCAAAGTACAAACTTTCCTCTGAGATTCTGTTTTTCTGTTGATTTTCCAATCTAGCATTTTTTTTCAAATTCCATTAACAAGGAAATAAGAATGGTGTGGCCGAAGGTTACAGTTTCTTAGGACAACTCTATATCATCTCAATAGTCATTTTCTTTTTTGTTCTGGACAATAATAAGTTGTTGCCAGCCAAATAATTATAAACTTGGCCATTATAAATGGTGTCTTTTTTCCCCAGTGCGACACCTTGCTTGTCAACTTGCGTTCAGAGTCAGTCCATTGGAAGCATCTGAAGTGGTTCTTAGGAGAAGGGTGATGGTCAGTTGATACCATTTCTATTGTTAAACATGCCTATTGGTTACGGAACTACATGTAGTGTATTGAATAATCTATAGTCATGGATAATCCTAAACTTGGCTATATCTATTAGGCAAGCCTCATGAATATTCATGACTTGTTGAAAACTTTTTTTCTAAAGTTGCAGGGTTTTTTTTAAGTCTTCAAAAATGTCTATATTTTCCATGAGACATTATCATGTATGTGGAGACAGCTTTTTTTCCAACATTAATTTGTCTTTGAATAATATTTGGCACATTTTATGTCTTGATGCAGTTAACAGCTTAAGATTATCTCACACTTTATCTTTAGAGAATGCACCTGTTTCCTTAAAAGGACATTTGTGTAGCATGAAAGAAATAAAACATTTCATGATAGGAATATTGAGTACATCTATTAGATTGTTACATTCAGTTATGGTATTGTCAATAGCACTGCATATTTTACTTTACTAATACTAGTAACTTTTTCTCATGAAGATGGCCAGTAAGACTGGACGAGCATGGTTGGACTGCGGTAACCCTTCCATGGCGGACAACTCCCTGTCTCTGGCATCGGAGGTGAGGTTCCACATTGCGCTATAACTTATAAGGGAGGTCATACAAATGTTATGGGGCTGGGTAGTTTTTATTTTCTAATCATAAAGCCACACCAATTTGATCTCTTGGTAAACGGATTTTTAGTTACAATTTTAGTAAAAACAAAATCATGAAAACAGAAGGCTGGGGTGAAAACTTGCACCTGACCCTGTTTACTCCCTGAAATTATGTCCACTGAAGTAAAAATATTCCTCTGAGATTCTGTTTTCATGTTGTTTTTCCAATCTAGCATTTTTAAATTTTTTATTTTTTTATTCCGTTAACCAAGAAATTTAATTGGTGTGGTCTAAAGTACAATTGCTACAGACACATAAGAGTGGCAACAAAACATGAACACTATTACTTATGGAACTGGCCAGATTTGAAATTTTCCTGATATTTAACTGCCTTACACATATAGAATACAACTGGCCATGGTGCTGGGTACTTTTTGTAGATATACTAGTAGGTACAAAAAGTGATACCCCCTACTGTGATAGTATTTAACGTTGGTCTACACTTTTTCTTCAAATCTGGATATACCTAATCTAATACTAATAGGCTTTGACATTACGAAGTTGTTATCATGCCATTAGCACAACTTCTGCATGTAACCTGATACAGCGGCAGTACTAGTCACCTTTGTCCTAGATCCCTTGTGACCACCTTTGCTCTGTCATCTTAGTTTGGCACCCTGACCCTTAGCTGAACCCCTGTGTCAATAGGTAGCGTGGTCTACCTCTGACAGCTCCTGACACACCTTGTAGGTGACATGTTTTAAAATGGGACTTAGCAGTACAAAGGATATTCTGGCCTCACTAGTTACATGTTAGGTGTTGAAGTATTCATCTGTGATCTGCGATGATGTGACATTAGCTTGCGCCAGGTACTAAATATACACTTTGCGCAGTGCACACCGTATTCAGAGCATGTACCACTTGATTGATCGCTTTTCTCATTAAGTCCAGTTTAGTGTATGGTTGACTGGAGTCGAAAGCGCCACCTGTTGCAGAGCCTTGTTAAACTTAAGGGCCGTTTTCTGCAAACATCATTAAGCCATTGAAACTGGATATATTCTTCGGGTTTGAGGCTTTCCTGTGCCCTATTTCTTTTGTTGATTACTAGTACAATGTATTTCTGTTTTATTATGGTAAATTCATTTAAGCCAAAGGTAGTTACTCAAGTAACTGGATAAAATTTTGAAACCGTCAGACTTTTCAGACAGCATCCGCAGTCTTTCGTCAGTGACTAAGGACAGGACCGGAAAACTAGGTTTTACACCAAAACTCTGAATAGATACGTCTAAGTCTAACCTTCATCTGATAGATATGTCTAACCTTCATCAACGTAAATTATTTAAGTTTGTGGCAGTTAGAATTTGTTTAAAGTGTAATGATTTAAAGTACTTCCAAAAGATACTTTGAAAAACACATGTTTTCTCCTTGGCATCTATCATGCATAGCAAACCAAGACATGACCTAATTAAAAGGTAAATTTGGCAAGAAATCCAGTCTTCGTCATCTTCCTGTGAAAAATGTGTTAATCATTTCTACGATGGCCTTTGCATTTTTTTTCTGGTGTGTATTCTAATTTAGAATCAACAGAACGTTTGATAACTTCAAGGGCAGTTCATACAACAATCAGTGGTGGATTTATTTATCTTACTCTATTCTTAGCCAGAGTCTTTGCACTATAAATTGGTAACAAGCGTGCATTAAGATACTTGAGAAAGATGAAATATACATGAAGACAAGTTAAAACACTAATGTATTTATAAGGCCACACCAGTTTAATTTCTCGGTTAACAAATTATTTTTTGTAATTTTAGCACACAAAAAATCATGAAATCGGAAGCTTGGGGTGAAAACTTGCACCTGACCCTGTTCACTCCCTGAAACTGTGTGCACCAAAGTATAAACTTTCCTCTAAGATTTTGTTTTCCTATTGATTTTCCAATCTAGCATCTTTTAAAAATTCCGTTAACCAAGAAATTAAAATGGTGTGCCCTAAGACATGTAGTCAATTACTAATACTAGTAGTGTGGTCACGACTGCTTTTCAGTTATGTGCAAAATTAGCATTGACTCGAGTCATGTATTTGTTGCTGCTACTAGTTAATGAGAAATGTAAAAAGGGGAAAATGTAGGCAAAGGAACAATACATGTGAGCTATAAAGGAATTTTGTTTATAGAAATTCATAGGTCTAAGCTTTCTATTTTTTTGCAAGCTTGGTCTCCTGAAAGTTTAGTCAAAACATGCATGATTAGCATTGCAAGTAGGCCATGCTGTTGGGAAGCCAGAACTCAATGAGTACATGTACACTTACAATACCCTCACTCAATATAGCATGATTCATAATTATCCAGATACCATCTTTGTGAAGAAATCTAATTCCGTCTTTGTAACAGAAGAGGCTCTAAAATGTACATGTGTTATACACAACAGCATGGTTTGGATATGTGACACACATGTAATCTCCACAGACCTGCATAATTCCTTCTTAATCCATTTATCCAGATTACCCCTGCTAGCTCTCACGACTGTAATTCGATTCTCCCCTGTACCAGTCAGTAATCTGCCTAAAGAGCCTTTTAATTCATCTTTGTGTATGGGACAGGTTTCAGTATTGTGGGAGTAGAATTAGTGCTAGTAAGGCTTTGTAGTGGTATTTTGTTTAAGAAATTAGGGTCATTTTCTATGATTGATCCTGCAGTGGTTTTAAATGCAGATTGTGTGAACGTGAACAGGACACAGATCAACGTGCATATGCAAAAAGGTAAAGCGGTTGAACCTCAGACTGAGAACGAAGCATGATGCTTTTTCCTTGGCTAGTAGTGCAATGCGGCTTCGCTACAGCTCTCATGTTTAGCCAAGTACACCGGGTTACCCCTACTCCTCTTGATAAGTGTGCTGGGTTCTTTCATGTGCAGAAGTTTGATGCTTGAGGCTTATGCATGTTGCATTACCACTTGCGCCATGTGGACATGTCTTGAAGTGAGACTTAACGTTCATGTACACTAGTTACTATCTTCAGGATGAAATGTTCAAAAGTCATTTCAGATTTTCTTCTTCAATGATTATAATATTTTCAATCGGCTGTAAGAAGGTTCAGGGGTTTTTCTAGAAAAATTGAATAAGAGCGAGCACACACAGGCGAGGGAGCAAATTCTATGTACTTATAAATGGAAGAATCAATTGCTGAGTGAAGGCTGTATGCTGGATATTAAGCTAAAACCTGAATTCAACAACCCTCTTTCCTGATTTAGATTATAGGAAAAAACTGTTTGGCAGTCTGCATTTTTGTAGGTGACTGAAAAAAGGATCTTTCTTGACCTGTAGCAGTAAGCGAGATTAAGAGGCCTCGCTTCACCCTGCAGATTTATATCATTTATCAGTGCCACCTGTTTGTTGTATAGCAAGAGCTTAGAGATAATTCTGTGTAAGCATCAAAGGGCATGGGGACAATCTGATATGGCTGCAAACCAGGGCAGTGTAGTTTTGGCACAGCACATATTATGGAGTACTGTACATTGAATTTTTATCTATTTAGATCCATAATTAGCCTCATAAGAGGCTGATTCTTCCTGTGGTCTACACATTCATATTTACACATTACAATTAAAACATACAAAGGCATACAAAGTGACAGTAGGTAACAAAAATAACATAGTTCCTTAAAAGCAATGATTACAGTTCAATACTTTTCTAGTTGTCGCCTGTATTGTTCCACAACTGAGACATTCTGTACAGAAAGCGCCTTTTCTGAGAGTTGTATTTTGGTTTCGGAAGTCTGATTTCGTTGAAGAGGTTCATCAGTCACGTATAATCACAGTTACTAGAATATTCTTCAAACAGTGACTTGATAAAAGGTAGCTAAATACTAAATACTAGAAGTCTGATTGTGTTGGTTCTGGTTGTAAATCTCAGACTGGAATGTGATTTTCTCCTACAGTATTGTTGCTTACTGGTTTCATTTGTGCGTTAACAAGGCACTACTGTAACAGTAAGGAGGGCCTGCATGGGGGGGTCCCGACAACGCTCTACGCTAAATTCGGAGGGCCGGCTACGTAATACGCTAAATTCAGAAAGCCTCCCTACGCTCTACGCTAAATTCAGAAAGCCCCTTCTACGCTCTACGCTAAATGATGGAGTGGTCGGCAACGCTCTACGTAAAATTAAAACGGCCGATTACGCTCTACGTAAAAGGGGCATGTAGGCCCTCAGTAAGTTACATAACCACCAAAACATGCCTTGAATGAGCTGTAAGTGCTTGGGGATGATTGAATTGCTTCAAGAGAGATAAGAAGAAAGAAAGCTTCTACAAGCACCCTAGTGACACCAGGCCTTCTATACCTCTCTGTGTCTGTTACAGAGATCTCTGTTTCAAAACAAAGCCATATTTCAGTACCAGCTACTGAGGCCAGGAGGTCTTTCCAAGAATTTGGCCAACTTCCAGTAACCACAACCTCATCCCCCTAAAGCGTATTACCACCACTCCAGTTTTGGACTCCTGTGACCCAGATGCTTTCGAACAGTCAAATAGGCCATTTGTATAACTTCATACTTGTAGAATTATATAATACATGTGCGAGATAACTTTGTCAACTTTCAATCAAAGGTAAATTTATATATCTGACTTTGATAGTATTTGTATGATAAAGGTAAAGTTTGTCGATAAGAATGCCACCTATTGGACTGGAGAAGAACTGCAGCTGTCAAGCCTGTAAACAGGTCTTTCCAAGAACGTGGGTCGTGGGTTGTGTTGTTGCCCCCATACCAGTTTAGGCCTTGACGTGCCTATTTTTGACATGTTGACTTCTCTGAAACGTAGCCTTCACAGGGCACCCCTTATGAGAGGCACGTTCAAGTATACAACTGACAAATTAACAAGTTAGCAGCTTTCTGGGAAAACATATTTTTTTAACATTGATGGCTGCTGTGTCTTGTTATTCTAGTTAGAAGTCTTTTATGATCATGCTATGAATTTGATTTGATTTGATTTATTTGACTGTAAAAAGTACAGCCAGGGCTACCCAACTAGCCAAAGGCTATTACAAAGGGTTAGCCCTGGGAACAGTATTCATTACAAATGTTCACAGAGTTCATTACAAATGTTCACAAAGTACGCCAAGCAGATTCATAAAACGCCAAGCTTAAAACATAGAAGAAATAAATTTAACAAAAAATATCACAAAACTAAAGCCCCTATGAATTTCTTTTCCAAAAAAACTGTTCCTTTTGCCATAATCATGAATGTGCTTGTTTTTCTTCGTCATCATTTCTGTAAATGCCATTTAGCATTTGCAGGTGAACATTGTTGAAATCGTCCCATTGGTAGAAATGCTTTTTCCAGTGTTCTGCATTATTGCAGAATGGCAAAATTTTGTTCTGCAATTTGAAAATATTTTCTGCAAGTACAAGCTTCCATACTACAACCCTCTCAACCTAGTAAATCCTACTTATTTATAGGCTCTACCAGCCTCTGCGGGTCGCTGGGAAAATAGTACAAATTGGCCAATTAGAGTCAATTGTATTGTCAAATATGCGCCTGCGAATGAAACCCCCCATAGTCCATGGCCAAAGTCCCCCAGCAAATGTTCTCCCTATAGCCGGTGCTGTTAGTCTGGTGGAGACTACTGTAACTTATCTACATCATATCGAGCTTTGCAACATTGCTGTAATTCTTTAGACTCTCACTCCACCTTTAATTTTCAAGTTTCAGTTTATTTGCAGCGCCGCAAGTTTGCTAAATTGAGAACCATTAAATCCCAAGCCTGATTTTTTTCATTCTGCAAATTTGCAGATTGTTTAATTTTTCTTCTGCAATCTTGAAAATCTTTCTGCAAATTGCAGACTGCAGGTGAACATTGTTCAAAATGGTACCAACAATTAACCTGATAAGGGCTCTCTTGAGTCCTGACACAATGAGGTCACTAGGACATAGAATCCTGCCCATCCCTGAGGTAAAACAGTCATTTATCCAAAAGTGTGGACAGGTCAAAACAGTGAACCAAAACATGACCTGTCAGGTGACAGGTCATTGACCTCTCAGCTGGCTTGTTACTGTCTGGATGGATTAGTGTAGTTAATCTTCTCACTAGCAATCCTATACAGCTGTCCCAGGGCTCGAAATTCATTTTTGGAAATAGGAGTGCACTGGTGCACCCAACCGAAAGAATTAGGTGCACTGAAAAAATTTTGGGCGCACCACATAAAATAAAGTCAGCAAAACATAAGTTTGACGCTACTACCTGTTTAAGAACTTCAATCTGTAATTCTATCCAGATTTCAAATTTCAACCAAGTAATACATCAGATAATACAACAAAAGGTTATATTGCTTTTTCTGATACTTACATTTCAAGAATATTCTGTATGCTAGTGTACAAGAGAACTGTTACCTTATAGAGTACAAAAATATCTAGGTGCACCCACAATCAAAAATTAGGTGCACAACTCCAATTTTGGGTGCACACAGGTGCACATGCACCCACAATTTCGAGCCCTGTGTCCTCATCATATCAATAACACGTGTGCATGACGCATTGGCATGTGTTGTACAGTGTACAAAACAAACCTAAAGAAAGGAGATACTAAATCAAGATGGACATCAGGTCAGTTGAATTTTAGCTTCCAACCCAAATGTTCACTTAAAAACTTTGCAGATGTGGTGCATTTGTATATAGTGTACATGTGTTACTTTATCGCTGGTGTAATGTCATTTATTGATTTAGAAATATGACAGAATAACACCCTACTTATGGAATCATTTTGTTACTTACGTCTTTTGCTGATCATACTTGATAAGTCAAGAATGGTTTCTATATATAAATGTCAATGGATTCATGCCAAATGTAGGTTGTACAATGTATGTTTACCTTCTGTTTGTGGAGGTTTTATGTTCGCGGATTTCGTTGTGACCTCTTCACTGCAAATTAAGGTCCCATTCATGAGTTTTTTTACCCCATAGGCTTTCGTGTTTTAATACGTGTTTTGCATGGGCGCGTTCGCAATGAAGATATAGAAAATGTGCCAGTGTTATTCATTCTTTGTTGAGAACATTTAACCTAGATCATGTGAAAAAATTGCCAACATTTCCACTAATACAATCTCTTTTTATAGCAATTACAAACTGCACTTAGCTACACCCCAAAAAGGCACTTCCAGCTGTAATCGCATGACCGTATCACGCATGATGCCCGGCGGTGTCCGTTCGACCTCGCGCGCGGCTGCCGAACTTTGCCTGCTAATTTCTTCAGATACAAACAAGCTTTCATCAGTTTGACGCTTTAGATCAGTTGGGCTGGCTACAAGTGAATTTCCCACCGATATAAACACACGTTCATGCAGCCGTTAATTTTTTGGCCACGGAGTCTACACGCGGAGTAACACATGAATGAGACCTTAAAACCACTGCGAACATTGTCTTCTGCTTGCCTACCTCTTTGTTTCAACCATGAACTTAAAACCACCGTGAACACTCTGTTTTCTCCCTTCTGCGAAATTAAATCCCTGCAAACATTTCTCCTTTTACGGTAGTTTTCCATAATACATATGTAGTAGCTTGTTAATCTGTATCGTTCCAGTGTCTAATTACTAGGATGCAGATGAACACTGATATGGCATGCAGATAACAACATTTAAATGACACTTTCTATGAACAGTTCATATCATAATGGTGACGTAGATATTGTTCTATTTTTCTTCAGTGTCTTGAAAAGCTGACCAAGAGTGTGCTGTTAGCAGTAGCCGATGGGAAACTGTCAGAGGACGACAAGGAGAAACAGAAAACAGAGATTGAAAAGGACATGTTCAAAGTCTTCTGCTACCAAGCCGAATCTGTAAGCAGTTTGAAGTCTCAGTGCTGTTCATATGTATCTCAAGAACTTTACATTCCCTCTTTGTACATTGAAGTCCCCATGCTAAGTGGATGATCTCTTTGTTCCAGGCTGTTGCACAAGAGCAGCATGATGTGGCCATGAGGCTTGCCCAGAGATGTAAAGAAATGCTGGCCAGGTTGCCAAAAGAAGTTAGTAGTCATGAAGAACTTTTTCTGATACATACTGCAATGCAGAACACAGTCAACAGGGGGAGCTTTAGTGTTCAAACATTACTGGGTTCATTTGTAGTGATGAAAGCTATTTGATTTAATTTGATTTGATTTATTTGACTGTAAAAAAGTACAGCCAGGGCTACCCAACAAGGCTAATATAAAGGGTTAGCCCTGGGAACAGTATTCAAAGTTCAATACCAACTTTCACAAAGCATGTCAAAACACACATGAAGGCGTACACAAAATGCAAAGTTAGAATACATAGAAGAAACAAAATTAACAAAAAGCAGCACAAAATTGGATAGCTATGTGTACAATACTTATTTCTAAGCCAAACTAGCAAGCAGATTGTTGTTATACTACTTAAAGATAGGTAGATTGATACATGATAATTCTTGTTATGATCTTTTTTCATGAAACATACTGCAAATGCACAAACACAGGGTGTTTTAGTGTTGACAAATCACTGGGTCATTTGAAGTGATGAAAGTGTACAATACTTAAAGCCAAGCTAGCAGCCAGATTGTTGTAATAAATACTTATTATTAGGTATATTGATAAATCTTGATTGTTATTATGATCTTGTATACAGTGCAGTTAACTTTGATTTTCTTGGACAACTAATTTTGTGAGGTTTTTTTTTCAGACAACATTCCTTGCAATGCTTTGTTACAACTTTGGTGTGGAAACTTACCAGAAACAGAAATATGAGGAGGCTGTTGCATGGCTCAGGTAATTTGAGAAACACAATTAGTTATATTATACTTTATATATAACTTTTGCTTGATACTTTGTACAAGGTTGCTTAGATGATAGCATACTTACAGCACATTTGTAATTGTCAATCTACATTTGGAATATAGTAGTTTTAAATACCTTTTTCACATCCATACACTTCAACAGTACAATCTATGATTTAAAGATTGCCTTTAATTTAAGATGAATGAAGTGTGTTTTTCCTTGCAGGGAAAGCTTTGAACTTGGGAAAGGTACTGGGCAACCAGCAACATCAAGCAAAAACCAGGTACAGCTTGTACTACCGTGACAGTAATGAGTTAGTCAAAGTCCTCCCACACCATGAGGTGTATAGGGCGGCGCCCAGCTCTGTTTCATAGCCATGGGCCACACTGTGGTGCAATCACTGCAGCAGGGGTCTAGTCCACTGGCAGTGAAGTGTATTTAACTTCCACACTGTTTCATAAGTATGTTTTAACCATTTTTATAAAGTCTTTGGTATGACTGCAGAGGTGTCCTACCCGGGAGTTGAACTCGGACCTTCTGGTTCCAAGTAATCAGAACCAGATGTGGTAAGTGACAGAATCGCAGGCCACTACACCACAGGGACACCCCCACGACAGTAATGAGACCACCTCTTAAAAACCTTTCAGTTGTCATGGTGATTTGTTAACAAAATCGGCCTGTAACAAATATTTCTGTTTTCATCACCCACAGGCAAGGACTTTGAGACTGCTTGCCAGTGCGTATCTGGAATGGGACAGTAAGCAACACTGGCAGAAAGCACTAAATGCAGTAGGTATGACCAGAACTGTGTCTTGTATAAGTTACTGTAATTCTTGATTTGTTAACTGTAACTTAATTTTAGCTGATTTAATGGTCACTAGTCAACAGCTAAAATTTCATCATTGCCAATATTTGATCACTTATATTTGAGACAGTAATGTTTGTTCCCAACGTTAAAATTAAGTGCCGTGACCTACTCAATTTCCCCCCAACCGCTATATTTTCCTGCCGCTATATTAAAGTGATTTACAGTATGTTCTTCCATAGAGTCCCAAATATACCATTTTCTCTTTCCAATAAAATTTAGAAACTATTTGATAGCACGTCCAGGATTGTATGTAAGACTGACTGTCTGTTATTTTCACAGGTCTGGCCAACTCGGTAAGTAAACCTTGGTTGTTGTTGTTTTTATATATTATGATGTTTCTTTCTCTTCGTTTTTCAGAATTTTTCGTTGTTTGAAGATGAAAAAATAACTTTCCCTATCTATGAATTAAAGGAAGTTTTCACAGTGTCAGGAAGGTCGGTTGGAGTTTGTTAAAGTTGTTGTTATTTCAATCTGCTAAGAACCTTTCTCTACCAAGCCATCAATTTTTGGAATACATTACTATCTTACATCAAATCATTGACAGTCCCATATCACTTTAAGAAGGCCATCTACCAGTTTGTCACCAATTATTCATAAGTTAAGTTAGCAATCTGTATATTATATTATGATTATGTATATATGTCCTTTTAATCTTGCACTGTATATATGTCTGTGTTTGTATCCTTTTTTTATGTTGAACCCTGGAAGATTAGTCGTAATTCGACTATAGGGTATCGCAATAAACCAATAAGACTGCATTCAAACTATGTCGTTTTTTCCCCTTTCCAGGAACATTCCCATCCAGCTGGTCTGCACCTCAAAGTTCACATCCTTCTTGTGTCAGACACTGTTGAGGACAGCAGGCTTGTGGCAGGTAAACTCACAACACCCCGAACAATCGAATCACGTGAATCGCATTGAAACTCAGATTCGTATCAGCCATTTCCCGACAAATCGCTTTCTAACTTGCGTTAACGACTTCATCTGACCAAACAAACTCGCCAGTGAGATGATGGAAGGTGTCTGCTTCCAAAAGACGTTTTCAGATTGACAATTTTGGCACTTTGGAAGTAATTGAATCGTCCCACGATGTAACGTTTAGAGAAAAGTAGTAGAAACTAGAAGTTAAATCGCAGGCGGATTCAATCACTTCCAAAGTGCCAAAATTGTCAATCTGAAAATGTCTTTTGGAAGCTGACACCTTCCACCATCTCACAAGTAACATTGAATAATGGACACATTGTTTAATAGACACAAATCCTTAGAATTTGAAAACAAGAAACCAGTTTTTGATAGAAGTGACAACAATCTTTGCTTGAGTTAATCGAGAAAATTGCTGATTCAGATTCAGCTTTATTCTGATTGGCATTGCATGTGACATTTATATAAAACAAAAATATCCACATGAATTGCGCCAATACTTACATGGCTTGCCATTGACTTTACAGTTACATAACATTGCTTAAACATTGATACATGATTCCTAATTCATTAACTTTGACGTATGATTACAAATGGTTTTGAAAATCTAACAATGATCAGGTGAAATGTTGCTATGGTAAAAGTTAACAGTCAATACTGACTATTTTCAAAAAGAACTTCACCATCCATTACACTACTACTGATGAATTCTTAAAGTTAAAGTATCCCATACATCTTGATCAGATGCGTTGGGGTGGTACCCATCTCCATTTCTGTAGCCCTTGGGCCACACAAGTGCAAGTCACTGCAGCAGGGGGCTGGTCCGCTGGTAGTGATGTGTGTTTAACTTCCATACTCTTTCCCAAATGCTGAGTGCTAAGCAGAGAAAGCAGTATGTACCATTTTTAGAGTCTTTGGTATGACCTGGCCGGGGTTCGAACTCACGACCTACCGTATGCAAGGCGAACACTCTACCCAATAGGCCATTACACCGGTTTAGATTAAATGAATTCTTCTCTGCCCCAAAATCTTATTTGTGTGACAGTGATGCCATTATTTTCCCAGCTGTAACAGACTGCCTGCACCATCCAGACCTCACAGTGGAGCTAGCGCTCAACACAATCAAACTGCTGGTAGAACACAAGAGGTAGGGGAGACCCTAAGGTTTTTTCCCAATTGATTATCATTTGTTTTAAAACAAGTTTATTTGTTATCCTTGTACATGATTGATGAAAAGAAAATCTCAGATATTATGAGAAAACTTAAGATAAAAATGTCTTTTGATAGTATGTCTTCAATGCAAAAAGTCCCTAAAGATATCTGTTTGCAATCTGATAGAACGCAGCTGGTTGTGTGGTCATGTGGCGTAACGGCAGTGTGTTTGGCCTAGAACCTAGAAGTCCTGGGTGTCATGTCACCAATCTTTTGCCCTTGGGTAAGGCACCTTACATGACGTACCTCACTCCAACCAGGTGTAAAAATGGGTACCTGACTTCAGTTGGGGAGGTAAAAGATGTTGGAAGGAGAGGGATGGGCTCTGCCTTCTAATACCGTGCCCTAGACACAGTGGATAACAGCCCACTGCCCCTACAGCCTTAAAAAAAGTTTATTTGACCATCTTTACCTTGAAGTTCTTCCTTTTTTAGAACGCAGCTTGCACTAGATGGAGTAAAACAGCTGACGCAGCAGTTCCAGGCATCCCCAGAGCTGGGAAAGGTTCGACTGCTCCACCTGAGGATCCTGCTGGACAACAGGCAGCTGCAGGGAGCAAAGGCCCTCGTAGAGGACTGCATTACTGGTTAGTTTCTATAGGTTGTTTAGCTGGAGATCTCTGTGTTAAACTAGCATAGGATCCAACGTTTTTTAAAAATCTGCTCTTAAAACATGTATGTCAAACCCTTCATTGTTGTCACATTGTCTTTTATTTTGTTCTCCTTAATGGTAAGTAAAACCATAGATTGAGACAGTACACAGAATCTTTTAAGTCTCTTCAAGCAATTTTTACTGGTTAGTTTTTAACCTTCTCCTTGCTGCCTATCTCTGTAATAAATGGGGAATTGGGTGCCAAATGGATACTTCAGAGCTGGAGACAAGAAGAGAAATCTCTGTGTTGAACTATAGCACAGTATCCCGATAAAAAAAGTAATAATATGCCCTTAAAACATGTATGCCAAACCCTTCATTGTTGTCACATTGTCTTTTATTTCGTTCTCCTTAATGGTAAGTAGAATCATAGATTGAGACAGTACACAGAATCTTTTAAGTCTCTTCAAGCAAATTTTATGATTCTGTCTTTTACAGTTAAGTTCGACATAAACATTGTCTAACATTATCCCATATGCTGCTGTCCTTAACCCTTAACAGCTAACGAAAAGAATAAGACCGCCCAAATAAGACCTACCCAAACATACAAAGAAAGGCTTTTTCACATGACGACATCATCACAGGAATAAAAACAGTGACTGTTACTTCAAAGATTCGTCCAATGGAACCATGGATTTCTCTGTTGAAGGTCACAACACCACACAGCCACTGGATACAACTACCAGGAAGCGTTTCCACCTCCTTTTGTGGGAACAGGCTGCCCAAGCATACGAGGTAGATCAAATTACACATTTTGACTCTTGTAGAGACCTTAACCATGTTGTAGTTACCTATTTATTTTTGGGCAGGGTACCTAACCTAAAAATTTAGGTGCACAGAAGACATATGGTGCACAACATAAGATGAAGAATATCAGCAAAATGTAATTACAAGTTTAAGAATTCACATTGCTTTTTTTGATACTTAAATTTCAAGAATATTCTGTATAGTATTACTTGTGTACAATAGTACCTTTACCCTATAGCCTACAAAAAGTAGGTGCACTGGTGCACCCACAGTCAAAATTTAGGTGCACACATGCACCCAGTATTTCGAGCCCTGTGGTCTGTAGCGTGTAGGTTGACATATTAAGTTTTTATCCATTGTATGTTCTTTTATTTCTGCAGGCAAGTGATCATGAAGAGGCGCTGAGGTGGTACGACTACTCAAGGAACCTTTTCTCTTCCAGTGACAGACAAGATAACAACATGGCCAAACTAGAGAGGAACAGGAGTTCATGCTTCCTACATCTCAAACAGTATGATAAGGTAAACATACTTAAGAAGCCTGGTTTAGCGAGGGTTTTACAATTAGAGAAGGTAGCGCAATACTTTGTGAAGCATAGTAAAAATGTAGCCAGTTGAAAACTGCAACTTGAAGCAGAACTATATCATTTACTGGCTTATTGTTGCTAGCCTGGATGCCATCCGATTACTACCAGGGTTCCTACACTGATTTTTCAGGGTACTGAGTATAGGAGCCCCAGTAGTGACAGGCTAGCAACAATGACCCAGTAAATGATATCGTTCTGCTTAAAGTTGCAGTTTTCAACATCGTAAAAATGATAAATATTAGGAATGGGTATGACATCTGCGCAAGGCACAAGTTATCGGTGATTATGTAAGCCAGGGGTTAATCTAAATCAGGAAAGAAGGGTGCTGCGCCCCCTTGTTTCAGCCCAGCACCCCCTTGTCGAATTCAGATTTTAGCTTAATATCCAGCATACGGCCTTCCTTCAGCGATTGATTCTTCCATAAGTACATAGAATTCGCTCCCTCGCCTGTGTGTGCTCCCTCTTGTTCAATTTTTCTAGAAAACCCTTGTATGCTATATTAAATGGTAGTGATAGCAAATCAGCACAAAGGACATGGTTATCATAACAGCCAAGGGTTGACAATATAGTGTATACTATGATGGTGACAGGTTTTTCAGTACCAAGGACAGATGTAGTATGCCTGTCCTTGGTACTGAAAAACCTGTTGCCACCATACTCAAACCATGTAGGATTATAAACCACATGTACATGGCTTCTGTCTGTAGCTGTTTCTGTATCTGTGTATCCGGTAGCTTCTTGTAGGTTGTGATAACGACAATAGGTGGACAGATTCTCAAGAGGTGATTTTTAAATTGTCTTGCAGGCGTTAGAGGCGGCAAGGCAGGCTGAGACGTGTGACCCCACCAGCCCCCACACTCAGTATGCACTCTTCAAGATAGCTCTTTTACAAGGCAACAGTGATGCTGGTAAGTCCTGAACAGGCTTTTAGGCCACACCAATTTGATTTCTTTGTAAACGGATTTTATTTTCCAAAAAAAAAAAAAAAAAATTTTAGAAAAAAAAAAATCATGAAAACAGAAGGCTGGCCCATGACTTTTTTTTTCCTAAAATTTTTTTTTTGGAAAATAAAAATCCGTTAACCAAGAAATTAAATTGGTGTGGCCTTAGCTAGGAATTAAAGACAAGGGATCCAAAAATGAGGGGGGGGGGGGTGTTGTGATGCAGGGGTTAGGTGTGTTCTGCATTATCATTCTTTTAGAAGACCATTTTAAGCACTAAAAACTGTTTGTTCCCTCTCTGTCTCCCAATGAGCTCTATGGATTAACAATTTCCTGGTAGCTTTGAATGTCAATCAATTTTTATGCTGTCCCAGTGTCTCCATCCCTCCCTATCCTCCATTACACTGGGCAGGTCTTCCAAAGGACAGTTTGTATCTACACGCAGTTGATGAATGTTTGTTCGTTTCGTTTCAAGGCATCCTCATTTGAGGTGAAGCATGATGCTTTCTCAAGTAGCTAGTGGTAACGTTAGTGCAATGCGGCTTCGCTACGGCTCGTATTTTTGGCCAAGCACACCGGGTCACCCTATACTCTTCTCGATATGTGTGTTGGGTTCTTTTACGTGCAGAGGTTTGACGCTTGAGGCTAATGCCTGAAGCTCCCTCATACACTGGGCCGTCGGCTTTATGTCACCATCCGAAATGCCAAAGAATGTATTACTAAGTAGTGCATACTCTGTCTACACGTTAGAGGTTGTAGAAATGTGTCATGTTTGCATTCTACCTGTTAACGTTACATGTTTCTGCAGCCATTGAAGCCATTGAGAGAATGGGCACTGCAGACGAGAAGGGGGAGGACGACAGCACTGTTGAAGGGCTTGTCTGCCTGGCAGCACAGCTCGCGTTTGAGGTTAGCAATAGAGTCCATTACATTGGATAAGATTAGATTTATTTTTTATTTCAAATTGGTAAAATGGCACATGGGACATTACGGTGGTACAAATGTAATCTAGCTAGCTACCTACCTTGGGGGTGGGGTGGTTGTTGTGGGGAGAGTTCCGTATTACATTTTTTGTCTTAGGTTAAGTTTGTGTTTGAAGAAACAGTTTTTTTCATTTGATAACCAGGCTGCACAACAGTGGGTCAAAGTGAAAAACAACATATTCCCCGCAAACTTTACCTATGCCAAAAAAATGTCAATACCTACAAAGTACATTAGATTAGATTGGCTGAGATAGACTGTAGTTGAGTGATAGAGCAGTCTTTGATTTCAAACCTAACCCTTGAATACCTCAGGTATTACATAATTAAATAATAACAGTATATTTCTATGAGTCTTTAAGACCAGTTGTATTAGGTTGTATGTCACCTGTAACTTATAGTTAAGCGATTCCTTTAAGTGTATTGTTTTCATAGCTTTCGTCAGCGCATATGTCTTGAATTACTTTCAATCAGTTTTTTTCTTCAAATATTTTCAGGAAAGTAACAGGGACGTGGCAATAAGAGCGCTAGAGAGACTGGTGCAACATTCTCATAACATCCAACAAGTTCTCACTGCCATTAGGCAAGTAGTCCAGACATCGTCACTGTTGAACATTTTTACATATTTTACTATTTTGAATAATAACTAGATGTGTTTTCATTCATATCTAGACAAAAAGATGGAGAAAGCTATGCTTCCTGTTTATAGCTGAACATGTAATGTAACTTTGGAATTTACCAAAAAACTTCAAACAATCACTTCAACTTGCACTCATGTATTATAGTATTATGTAAAAATAGGCAAAGTTAGACAACACCAAACGTGACCATAGATTCCATGTTTCATACTTATATTTCTGTTGCTGTTTGTTACTTGCTAAAAAAAGTATTTTAACCTTTTTTCATCATACACAGATGTTTAACAAGGCTTCGTCTGACCTTCTCTGCAGCATCTGATGGGCAAAGGTTTGTAAGAAAATAAAACTTATACATACACATTTACACATTTTATTCAATATGTTCACTTCAAGTTCAATGCTTTATCTTTCTGTCCAAGAAGGCGCATATCTAGCTTACTGTACAGTACTAAGGCCACACCATTTTAATTTCTTGGTTAACGGAATCTAAAAAAAAATGCTAGATTGGAAAATCAACAGGAAAACAGAATCTCAGAGGAAAGTTTGTACTTTGGTGCACACAGTTTCAGGGAGTGAACAGGGTCAGGGGCAAGTTTTCACCCCAGCCTTCTGTTTTCATGATTTTTTTTTGCTAGAGTTAAAAAAAAAATTGTGAACCAAGAAATTAGATTGGTGTGGCCTAAATGTGTACATACCCATATTTTTGAAACAAAAAAATTCTTTCTTCCACTGCAGAAGCGGTAATGACATTATCCTGTCTTACCTTGAAAAAGGTGAGTGCAAAGAATAATGCCGTGTGATGTGATTTTGAAAACCAATTGGCAATTCTTTAACTGGTGAGCTTTGTGCATCCTTTACGTGGTGTAACATTTGATGCTGCAAGAGTAGAATTTTCCTCTATTTTTAAATCATGGTAGTTTTTGTCTCATATAATGTGGTTTTTAAAAAATTGTAATCCAAGTCTTGTTACATCCCTCGGTCATTTAATGAATAGACAAATTTTGATTCGGCTTTGGGAAGAAACTAACTGTAACCTGTATATTTCCAAAATGTTTTCTAAGATTAGACTAATCATTGCTTTGTTTTCTAAGCTCACAGCAAACTCCAAGAACTGATGGGGACCAAAGAGGACGGTGTTGTCAATGAAGCAACTTGGTTCATGAAGATAGGTACGAGCAATTTGTATACATTAATATATCGTACATTAGAATCTGTTTCATTGTCTTAATTCTGGACAAATTGAATCAGGCTTAGATTCAATTTGTAAGCTAGAAAGATTTTACCTCATTGAATGTAAATCTACAAACTAAAGGAGGATATGATATGATGTACAACTTACTAGATAGATTTATACAATTAAGAGTAATGTTGTCAACTAGCACATGTTTAATGTTTTAACACCAGAAGAGCTACATCAGTTATCATAATGAAACTATGATTACAATAGGATACAGGAGATTCTTTTTACACAAGCAGGTAATCTCACCTGCTAATGTTTCGATGTCTATCAGACACCTTCTTAAGAGCTTCTGACTTGAGAACTGCTTCTCACCACTATAAGTAGCCGATAGCTGTGAGAAGCAGGTGGGGCAGAAATGTTAGCAGGTGAGATTACCTGGTTGTGTAAAAAGAATCTCCTATATTCTACCAACCTGATGAAATTATTTTCGGAAGTATTATTACAATTTATTTTTACAGCGTGGAACCTTGGGCTGAAGTGTGGAGATGACAGCAACATGATGCACCAATTCTTCGATATGTGCTTCAAGGTATCCCCTTTCTTTCATCCATCGTTATCACCTCTTAAAAATAATTACTGGTAGATAGTTCTTGCATGTGTAACGGTTATAAGATCAAATTTTCTTTCTACACAGATAAACAAAATGAAGTAAAATGTAATGTAAACAAAGATTTAAGTAAAGTGATATGCATGTACGCATTTGAGACACACTCTCCTAATTTGCATAAATTTGCATATTCGGATCTCTCTTGATTTGCATACTTGTGACATGTGCGAATCATCCGTCTCCAGTTTTCTTCCCTGTGTCCTGAGGACATGGCCAACCTTGTGAGAAAGAAGACGTGTGCCCTGATGGCAGCTGCCGCCTGCTTGCAGTCGGCCAGAAACGCCTCAGATCCAGATGAAAAGGTAATCTAACATCACATGGACTCCAAGACGAGATCTGACTGTATTAGGGTTGAAGAAGAGACAGAGTGTTCGTCTCGAAAGCTTCCCAGAGCAAACTACATGTATTTATGTTCTTTGTAAGGTTTAAATATTTGTCAAAACTAAAATCACATGTTTTCCCTGTAAAATACAGTTGATTGTAGATACGTTTAGTTCATGTTTTATACTGAAGTAGGATCATCTTTTTAGGGATACAGAAAAAACAACACGGTTGCTCCCCAAGCAAAAATTTCCGCTTCTTACAATCGGAGGCAGGAATTTTTGTCGTTGCAAAAACTAAGGCAACTTAAAGGAAGTACACCTAGGTATCATCCAAGATAAGAATAATTCTCGTTTCTTTCACTGTAACTTTTTGTTCACGGTTTTCATGGTCACCTCTATACCGTAAAAAAACCTGTACAGTTGTTGTTATTTATGATTCCTTCACACATCCGGTCTGTAAATCACTTGCCGCCACTGTGAAGTTAAAGTTCACTTACACCGTGAAATTTTGCTACAGTGAAGATAAAAAAAGTGAGTTACAGCAGTACTAATATGTATGTATCAAAGTTTTGATGCAAATGGTGTGTTCTACAGATGAAGATGCTGAAGAAAGCAATCCTGCACGTTGATACGTGCCGAGAGACCTGTAGAGAAATAAGCAACAGCAAGATAACAGACACAGGTACAGCATTAATGCCCAATGTGCTCCGCTAAGGAGCGTGTAGTGCGGCATTAATGCTACATTAGACAACAGTTTGGCAAGGGAGATGTCCTTACTTTCGAACTGTTCATTACACGCGACCTTAGATATCATAAGATGTTACTTTGTTAGTGATATTTATGTTATCAAACTATGTGTCTTAATTAGTTTGCTGTTAATGAGATGATACTGTTGTTGTTGGAGATGATAAGAATGTATTTTTGTTTGTTTCTTTGTGCCTTTATTTATTCTGGTATTTTGGTATCATAAGCACTTAAAGGATCATTTGAGAAAGTATTTTGCAATTTTCAAGTGCCTCAGGTCAATTAGCAAAGAAATGAGACAGTTCGAATAAAAGTTAGTCTTAAAATGGAGCCAAAGTTGTATTAAGCAATTTCCGTGAATGACTTAGCTCAATATTCTTGTCTAGTGCAATCATGATGTAACACAATATTGTTCTTCATTTGTTGAAATGTTTTCTTGTTCTATCCCTGGTCTAAGTATTTGACTGTTGGGGCAATGTATAAAATGTTCTGGAAATGTATTAACCCTTAAGTTGCCAGGTGTTTTAGGCAAATAAAAATAAAATAAATATTTTGACCCCTGACCTCCCTCACGAAACCCACGAAACATCCGATGGCCCTAACTACCCTAACTTGCGGGCTCTGAGCGCTACACGCACGCAAAGCTGTTTCCTTCTGGGGAATACTCTATTCCGGTTATAACCGGGTGCAGCACATAGGGCATGTTTCTGTATCCTTGTTAAAAACGGGACTGGCAGCTTAAGTGTTAAATGCTAATCATGGGCCTAAGAAAGAGAATTCTTCTATCGTAACGTACATTATGCTCAGTAGGTTGATATATGCATAATTAGTGTAATATGTAGCTAGACCTTATGGAGGAGGAGCTTAGTATAGGTAAGCCAGGATTGGCTGGTGAGAGCAGCCAATCAGATAGTTACCCATTGTTACCAGAGTTGAGCATGGAAGATGTACTTGTCTAAGAAGTTAGTTGGAGTTGCGGTCCTAGTTGCCATACATTGTACCAGCGACAATTGTCGCGCAATAAAGTTCTTCTTCTTCTCTCTGTTGCCCAGACTGTTCAGGGGACAGCACCCCCATCCTGCTGTGCCTGTACGAGTTTGAGGCCAAAGCAAAGCTGGGGGAGCGTGACCTGGCCCTGCTGGTGGACAGGGTGATGGACATGCCTCAGGCAGATGCCAAGACGCTGGAGACCATGGCGGGTGAGTGACATGTGGTCTAACCTTTCAATATTAATTGTGGTAGGATATCGGAGATTCTTTTTACACAACCAGGGAATCTCACCTGCTAACGTTTTGGTGTCTATCAGACACCTTCTTCAGAGCTTCTGACTGGAGTACTGCTTCTCACCGCTATAAGTAGCCGATGTAGGTTCTCACCGCAAAAGCGCCACCTACATCGGCTACTTATAGCAGCGAGAAGCAGTACTCCAGTCAGAAGCTCTGAAGAAGGTGTCTGACAGACACCGACACGTCAGCAGGTGAGATTCCTGGTTGTGTAAAAAGAATCTCCGATATCCTATATTCTACCAACCTGATGAGATTATTTTCGGAATTAATTGTGATAGTTGTGAAGGGTTCAGGTTTAACTTAACTATATCTCAAGCAGTACAGTGAGGTTCAGGCCATTAAGTTTGTGTGACACTGTTCAAGAGGAAAGAGCAGCAAATTAATCTGAAGGATCACTACTGTTTAAAAGATTCCATTGTACACCGTAACGGTACACCTGTAAGGCAACTTAAGCCATACAGGTGGCATGTATGCCCCTTTTCTGTAAGGCATAGGCAAGCTATTTTGATTTCTCGTAATCCGTAGGGAAAGCTTTCTTATTCACGAAATCCGCGGTGAAAAAATTTTGTGTGATTGCCTGCCTTTGCTTGAATTTATCATGTACAAAGAGGGTTCTCCTTAATTCAGCATAAGCATTATGGGGACCCGTTGTAGAGCTCATAATTAGTATCATACATACATGTACTATGGATGTCCCTGTAGCTCAATTGGTAGCGGCTTCGCAGTTGAGCCTCCTGTTTCCAATTAGTTGGTTCCAGGAGACCCTGGATCGAATCCCGGGAAGGGTATCCTTGTCGGAGCTGCACCGTCTTTCGGAAGAGACGAAAAATGGGGGTCCGGTGTTCGAGGAGGTGCCTCGAGCGCGTTACAACAGCCTCATTACTCATATGGGTACCTACTGGCTTTAATAATACAACCTGGTGAATTATAATAGTCCTGATTTTTGCATGTTTGTGCACAGCGCTAGCCCAGGAAGCCCCTGCAGCCCTGCCCACCATCAGTGTGAAGGCCCTCAAGGAAGCCATCAAACGACACCTGCAGACGCCCAATACAGACTTCACTAAATGCAGGTAGCAGATCTTATAGAATGATATTTCTTGGATATTTTGCAACAATATGAATGTTGATATACATAATGTACTTTGATTAAGGTAGAATTCTTACATGTGCTGTTGGAAGGTTGACCACTCAGAATTTTTTTCATTCCTGTTGTGTATAGCAAGGAGGTTAAATATACATCCTTGTGTATAGTAAGAATGAATTATGAAGTTTATGATATGAAGACATTCTCCTCAAGACGATTATTGTAATTGATTTACTTGTAATGAATTGTCATATACTTTAGTTAATAAGGTATATGTGTTATGTCAAGGTTGACTGTGTAGAGTAAAGAATTAAGATGATCAATATTAACACATTCTCTTTAATTGATTTACATGGCATGTATTATCATGAATTATGGCATGTATTATCATGAATTATGGCATGTATTATCAACGAAGAAGCAGCCATCATCATCATTATCATGAATATCCCCCTAGCATCAATTTGCTAACGGTTAACCTAATAACTTGGTCTTTCTTATTGCAGTAAAGCATTCCATAGTTTGATCCAGCTTGTCCTGAACAAAGGGTCCAATTCAGACCCTAGTAGCAAAGAAGAGGCCTGGGGATATTACAAAGAAGCAATGGATATTATAGACAACAAGTCACAGGTGAGTTTCTCCTGCTTTGCATCTGAGAACAAGTCGTTCCTGTGACGAATGAATGAATAGATGGAAACCTGGTGTTCTCAGTCCTATCGTTAGTCACTGACGAAAGACAGTGGATGCTGTCTGAAACGTCTGACTGTTTCAAAACTTTATCCAGTTGCTTGAGTAATTATTCTTGGCATGCAATAGATGGGACACTTTAGATTTTACAATAATATATTATCAATCATGTTATCATTGAATATGTAATACAGTGTTTCTACAACATGTCTATAATCACCCATTGTCTTGTAACAATTATAATTTGCCATTACACCATCTTGGCTCATACTAGTAATGACTGTATTTTTGCATTCTATGCCTCAGGTCCAACTCTTAACTACATGTGCTATTCATTCGGCCTCACAGTCACCTACACACAACATACATACATATGTATGGGGCTCAGAATATTAAGAGCTCAAATTAAGCAGTGAAACACTGGATGTTTCTAATGGTTTTTAGATTTTATTATACATGTACATGTAAGAAGTCTAGCTCAGTAGACCCAGTATGCTCAATCTTAAAAACTTTTTGCTGGCTTTCATTAGGGCTCTTATCCTGAGATGGAGATTTTGTGGTTGATGACCAAAGCTTGGAATTGTGGCATCCATTTCCTTAGGTTTGTATGTTTACATGTTTACATTCATAACTTTGTTTAGGGTACATTGCACTCTATTTTTATGTCAAGATAAAAAAGTATTACAAAGACTAGAAAGATGTCTCATTTCTTCTCATTCCAAAACCAATGATAGCATACGTTGTGTAAGCTTACTATTTTAACAGCAGAGCCATTATTTTTTCTAGAATTTGATTACGGAAAGTAAGTCTTAGAGCTATTCAAGAATATTTCCAACAAAACAAAATGTTGCTTTGTAAACAGATCTCACAAATCATTTCCCTTTTATGCCTTGTCCAAATCTGTCCTGTTGTTTATCCTCCACAGTGCTGGCCACTATGTAGATGCTGAGCATTGGTGCGGGATGAGCATGAAGTTGCTCAAGCACCTCTCAAGTCTGCGGACACACTACGACACCCAGGTATTCCTTTCTTGTCATTTACCTGTACTGATAACAAAAAGAAATTCGCCAAAAATCGATATTTCAAAATATCCGCGTTGGCACGCGTCATTCTTTTAGCATTATCATCATGTACATTCCTGCAAAGTTATATTGATGAACATCGAAGATTCGAAGCACAAGCCAAAGAGAGCGTTTTTTCTAAAAAAGGGGCGTGGCCTTATAAATCTTGATGACGTAATCATGACATCATAATAATTTGCATGAATTATCACCTTGCTATAAGGTACTACCTGAAAAAAAATTAAGGTTGAGGAAGGTTTATAAAGCTTTAAAAAGGGTTTTCTCAAAAACATCCCAAAATTCCTCAGCCACCCTTAGACAATACCTTAAGCCTTTTATTAATCAATCACCATATTTGTACATTACTTGTTCTATGTGGTACACTGTATGTGTCTTTGTATTGTTGTCAATAAAGATTATAAAATGTTTAAAAAGTACTGGTAACACTTAGAAACAAAGACTTATTTCTGATGCAGCAGTAACATTACCACAGTGACTGTTTCACTCAATTCTATTTCTTTTACAATGTTGTTTTTAACCTTTAGCACACTGACAATTCTCTATTGGTTACAGAGTTAGGCAGCAGGGAGAAGGTTAAGATAGTAGTTTGTAACAGTACTTTTACAGTGCAAATCAGTTTGGGATGAAGTCCATAAAAACATTTTTATGAATTAAAGATTCCTTTGGAGAGTATGTATGTAAAAATGAAGTTGTGTTGAAAGGATATTTCATTAAAAATCATTTTTCATTCTAACATTTGTAATGAGATGTAACTCAAACTTTAAAAGATGATATATTGTTGTACCATAAATATGTAATGATATATGTTGATAGCGTTATTAGGACTCAAATGAATGTGTATCTCTGTTATATTGTATCTGACCCTTACCTCTTCACTCATGACCTCAATGAAAAGCAGCCTGTGTGCCAATTTGAGCTTATCATGAATAAACAAAGGTTCAAATGTTTTGCCGCAGATGACTGCAGTCTATGGGGAGGTCTTAGCCAAGATTGAAGCACAGAAAGTACGATCCAGCAAAGAAGAGTGACCAAAAGTCACAGGCTTTGACAAGCCTACTTCGATGAAAGGCAAAGCAGCTTCATGTTAGTATGTACACTAAGGTCACACGAATTTAATTTCTTGGTTAACAGATTTTTTTTGGTAAGATTTTAGCATCAGGACATCATTAAAACAGAAGGCTGGGGTGAAAACTTGCACCTGACCCTGTTCACTCCCTGAAACTGTGTGCCAAAACTTTCCTGTGAGATTCTGTTTTCATGTTGATTTTCCAATCTAGCATTTTTTTTAAATTCCGTTAACCAAGAAATAAAATTGGTGTGGCCTAATCGATGCAGATCAGTAATTTTGAAATAAAAAACACTGTCCTGCTTACTATGCATATCATGCGTTGATGAAGGTTAGACATCCAGGTAATAAGACACGCCAAAAATAGTTACTCATTGAGAAGCAGCTGGATAAAATGTTGAAATAGACGTTTCAGACAGCATCCGCTGTCTTTCGTCAGTGACTAAGGAAAGATCTGGTAGAACCAGACAAAAGATAGCGGATGCTGTCTGAAACGTCTGACTGTTTCAAAATTTTATCCAGTTGCTTGAGTAACTATTTTTGGCGTATGCATATCATGGTTAACTGGAACCAGTTACAGTTGATATTATGAAAGAAATTGTTATGTATTCAATTTTTTTCCATATTTTTGCAAGTTGATATCTCAATCTTAAGACATGAAAGATTCTTTTAAGTGCTTAAGAATTAAGCAATGGACACTGAAAATTGTTGCAGCCCCACTAGACTTTGTTGTTGCACTTAATGTTGTAAATCAAAATGTTTAAAGTTTTATGCAAGGCGTTGAGTTGTGACTATATGAATGCAAATATTTGTATACCAATTCCTGTTCGCAAAAACGGTTACTGCTTCGTTGTTCACAATATGTTGCAAACAGCCTTAAAGGCATCCAGAGCATTTTATGAGGCTCGAAACTTTATGAAAAAAACTCCAATTTCTAGTCATTCCTACACAGTAAGTTTCAATAACACTATATCATTACATATCAACATTAAAGGAGCAAAGACATGATGTTGTTTTGTGGTGAGAACTTATAGAAAATCCAAGCCCCAATAGACTGATCCTGACTGTCCATCACAATTAGCGGTTCGACCAATGAGAGAGTCCGTCAAATATTTGCATTTTTATGTTTTAATTTTGCGTTTCTACGTCTTGACGGAGGTGGGCGGGGCTATGGTATCAGTCTATTTACACTAGGCGCGTGAAACTAAAATATCACCATATATCTTATTTTTGTGCCGCTTTCGAGCACTTTTGATCAGAAATCTGCACGCAAATGTGGTAAACATTGGCATTAAATGTCAATTTCTCAAAGATTACAGCAACTAGGATATTTCCAGTTTTCAAGTCTCATAAAATGCTCTGAGTGCCTTTAAACTAATGTCTTTAAGGATGTAATATATTGTATCAAGTAATTCAATGCATATTCTATAAAATGCCTCTACATTTCATCATGCTAATGTATAAGCAGAATTGAATAAAGATATTTGAATCTAGAGTAACAAATAAAATGCCATAGGCTGTGATTGTGTATTGGTCATTAAAGAAACGTGTTACATTTAGTACATGAAAGTGTGGAAATATATATAATCATATTTATTTCTTGTACTAGTATATATATATATATATAAATTTGTATTGCAATGATTTGTAGTAACTGGGTAGTATCGTAGAAAAATGTACAATATAACGTTCTATTTAAGCCTCCTAAAAATATAACATTGTATTCATATATTGAGGAATGCAGCCGCATGGCGTTTCTATTACTGCAGATGCAGAAAACGGAGGATTATGATGATGCGTTGATGAAGGTTAGACATCCAGGTAATAAGATACGCCAAAAATAGTTACTCAAGGAACTGGATAAAATTTTGAAACAGTCGGCCACTTTTGACAACGCGCCACAGACGAGCAACATTAGCTCCTAAATCAACAGGAGCTAATTTATTCATTAGCTTACAACCTTGTCTTAACTTGCTATTCTATTGAACCATCTGAAATTGTCTTTACTCATTAACATATCTATTCAGAGTTTTGGTATAAAACCTAGTTCTACCAGATCTTTCCTTAGTCACTGACGAAAGACAGCGGATGCTATCTGAAACGTCTGACTGTTTTGAAAATTTTAACCACTTGCTTGAGTAACTTTTTTTGGTGATTATTATGACACTGGGCTCAATCGGTCGGCTAGCATCATCGCTTCTGCTTCCCCCACTGACGAAACCTTATAAGAGTTGTTAAAATACATAAACTGCAAATCAGAAACACAAACATGTACATATACACGCACGCGCGTGCGCGCACACACACACACACACACACACACACACACACAAAATAATTACACACAATACAATTATACTTAAATCCCTTGGCGGTGTAGCTTTAAAGGGTTTGAAACAAAGTAAAAATGCGACCCATCTGTCATCGTACAAAAAGGGGCCTGCAAAGTGGCATGTGAATGGAACTCTGCCAGCACGCTTATGTGTTAGCTGTTATAGCATTGCAGTTCAGAACATGTTAAAGGACACGTATGCCCGCCTACTCCGCGGAAATTTGTAACGCCACAACCAACGTGTAGCTTCGTGATGTAGTCACGCCTTCGTCCTGTGTCATTTTGACTTGGTAGAGTGTTGGCTAGTTTCATGACGGGACTGAAAAAAATTCAACCTCAAAGGGTGCTTTTAATGTCCATTCTCGGTATAGAATAGCCTGAATTCAATCAAGCCTCCTGTGACCGCTCTCCGCCCTGTAACCGCCTCGCAACCCAAGAGGGGAGAGAAACCCCCGGACAGCTGGAGTTTGCGTTATACAGACTAGGTATAGAATATTTCATTTCTAATTTTTGGTTTGCCCCTAGAGATTTGTTTGCCAATGACACCACCAAAACGCCCCCGTCGTTCCTTGGCAGCATGCCCACTGAACTTTGCCAAGCGCTTATCTGATGTCGACGACAGAATGGGATCGTATCGTATATGGAAGGGGAAAGGAAGTTGGTTTTAGTAGACGTGGTCACAATACAGGAGAAGTCAGACTGATGCACAGCGCAGAAGAAAAGCGGATCCGCAGAAAAGAGCTTTGCAACAGAACTGAGTCAGCTTACAGATGTGATTTTTGTGGCAGAGACTGCCATTCTCGTATAGGGCTGTTTAGCCATAGTCGATGCTGTAGGGCTGTTGTGAATTAGGATGTTACCATGGTCAATACTGACCGACGGAAGCCATATATATATGGTCACAATACAATATAGGGATAGCCTCCATAGAAGGCTCTCCGGGCCTTTTTTGGCGGCTTATGATACACTTTTTGCTGATGACTTCTTTTTGTACTGGGTCGTTCGTGCAGCCAGCCCATAACCATGCTAACTATTAGGCCCGGTGTAATGGTTATGGGCCTAAGGGTTACCGACTGGCTCCACAAACGACCCAGTACAAAAAGAAGTCATCAGCAAAAAGTGTATCATAAGTCTAGCTACATATGTAAGCCTAGCCTCTACCAGGCTCCAGAGGCGGCTGGAAAGAGTAGAAACTGGCCAAATAGACAGAAAAACATGAAAGAGGAGTTAGCCTGCTATAGGGTACAGTTTGCCGCTCCGATGGCATATTGGACCCTCTCTCCGTAGCCAACTCCCTTGGCATACTATTCACTCTATTAGGGCAATTTCTACTATTTTTCAAGCCGCCCCGCGGGGCCTGGTAGAGGCTAATGTAAGCCCCCAAAAGGCCTGGAGAGCCTGCTATGGAGGCTAATACAGGAGCTGCTGCTACACGTCCAAGGAGAGCACCGGAAGCTGAACGATAAGTTGACTTGAACTTCCTGTGATGTCCTGGTTTCTGTCAAAATCTAAGTTTTTGATGATGCGGTCATTTCTTATCGCTGTAGCGGTACAACAACAGGAAATGGATGGATATAAAGGGGCAGTGCGTGCGTTTGGCTGGAGTAGCTGTGTTACGGGCGGCTGGCTGTTGGATGCAAACCCCCGCTAGGGACTGTACTAAGACGGCTTGTGAGATTTTTTTCTTTAATACCTCAACAAGGTCAAGGAAGGTAAGAGGCCACTGCTTACGTTATAAACTGAAACGTTCTGTGACAGTCATAATATTTGATTGTCTTTTAATATCTTTGGCGATGAAATAACAGTCTGTTTTCTGATATCTTCTTTTTTTCCACAGGTAAAAAAAGGCCACCATGAGGGTATTGTGTCTCTTAGTAAACTGAAACATTCTGTCGTAATATTTGAATGGCATCTTTGACAATGAAGTAACAAATACTAAATCTATTTTCTGTCTATATCTTCTTTTTCCACAGATAACTCCTCACCATGAGGGTATTGTGTCTCCTAGTACTTTTCGTCCCAGCTTGTGTTCTTGGCCAGAGCTTCCTCCAGCGAGCTCTGTCCGACTTGGCTCAAGGCGGGCGCAGCGTGTGTCCGTACTGCCCGTACTGTGCCTACGCCTCGCGGTGCGGCGGCAGATGCACCCGGCCGGAGTGCGCCGCGTGCGGTTACCGTTTCCACTGCTCGTCCACGTGCGTGACGCTGTGTCTGCAACCCGAGACCACAACGCCTCGGTCTGCCACTACAACCACAACTACAACCACCAACGCGCCTACAACCACTGCGCCAACGACGCCACCAGCTACTACAACCCCAAATCCGACAACGACGACTCAAAATACAACTTCCCCCACCAGTCCAAGCCCGTCCACTCCGCCTCCAGGTCCTTCCCCAGACCCGTCGGCGTCCCCGTCGTCCCCTCCCGCCGCCACCGCGGCATCCCCGACGCCTCCAGACGAAGACTCCGGTTGCGAAGAGCGGGGAGGGTACTGCGAGGAGCGTAGCTACTCCTGCCCTGGACGCTACGTCTTCCACGGCGGGCTTTGCGCTGACCGCCCGGGCCGCGTCTGCTGCCTGCCACACGAGGAGCCCCTGTGCCGAGAGAAGGGAGGAATCTGTCGGGGCGACGCGCGATCCTGCCCGAGGGGATACCGCGAGGGAGGCGGTAGCTGTACGGGACCTAGCGACAAAAACAAGCGGTGCTGTCTACCAGACAACACAACCCCAGCTCCTACCACCATGATACCTTCTACTACTGAATCTTCCTCTACTCCACTCGCGACGACCACTCCGAAAGCAACGTCTCCTCCGCCGTCAAGATGCGGTAAACTGAAGATGGTCAGTCGGGGAGGTTGGGGTGCCAAGCCGGCCAAGAAACGCACGCCGTTCGCCCGTCCCCCCAGCAAGGTTGTCGTTCACCACAGTGACGGTTACTTCAGACACCTGTTCACATGGAGTTACTCCAGCCGGGCGGACTACAGGGCGAGAGTGCAGGAAATCCAAGAAGACCACTTCGACAGAGGCTTCGACGACATCGGCTACAACTTCCTCATCGACGGATTTGGCAACGTGTATGAGGGGCGTGGCTGGGACTACAGGTCAGTTGAATATTTGCAATTTGTTTTTGTATGTATTTATATTTCACAAAAATAATACATAAGATAGGAAAAATAAAGTACAAGGCTGGGGCAACAGGTCAGTTAAACACTTGCGAATTTTTTTTTCAATTACGTGTATATATTTTTTTATATTGCGTTTGACAAAAAAATGATATGTAAAGGAAAACCATTAGAGTACAAGACTGGGGCAACAAGTCAGTTGAATACTAGCGAATGTGAATCTAAATTTCATGAACTTTATTTTGTTCCAGTGGCGCCCATGTCCCGTGCTGCAACAGCTTCGCACTCGGAATCAACTTCCTCGGTTACTTCGAGAACGCCACGCCCACCGCAGCGGCGCGGGAGGCCGGGGAAGACCTGATCGCCTGCGGGGTGGAGATGGGGAAAATACGGCAAGGTTACGACTTGAACTGTCACCTGGACCTCGGGGCGGCCAGTGGAGACACGGACTGCCCGGGTGCAGCTCTTTGCCGCTACGCCAGGAGGCATTACAGCGGTCTGTAGAGACACGGACTGCCCGGGTGCAGCTCTCTGCCGCTACGCAAGGGGGCGTTACAGCGGTCTGTAGAGACACGGACTGCCCGGGTGCAGCTCTTTGCCGCTACGCAAGGGGGCGTTACAGCGGTCTGTAGAGACACGGACTGCCCGGGTGCAGCTCTCTGCCGCTACGCAAGGGGGCGTTACAGCGGTCTGTAGAGACACGGACTACCCGGGTGCAGCTCTTTGCCGCTACGCAAGGGGGCATTACAGCGGTCTGTAGAACAACAGACTTGAACAATCAATGTGTATGTACCAGTGAAATCACAACATCGCACCCACTGTGAATGTCATTACTGAGTGTTGATTCAGCTTTTCAAAGTTTCACGTCATTAATAAAAATGGAAGACGAAGCACATTTTATTTCCAATTGTCCAGTTAACCATGACGAAAGAACCGAATTGTTTAAACAAGTTACCACGAAATACCCCTTCTTTAACACATTCACGGATGAACAAAAAGCTACTTTTCTCTTGAAATCACAGAGCCCACAAACTCTAGAAAAAGTGGGACTTTTCGTCTTCCATTGTCTCCCAAAAAGAAGTCAAACCCAGCTTGTCTAGATATAGCCAACAGTCGTATTTAGTATCAGTAGCCTATTGTTACAACAGAGTCAGTCGCAGTTCACTGACGCATGTATGTTTTTCCCTATGTTTCTACCATGTATTTGCAATAAGTCCACGGGCATGAACTTGCAATAAAACTTTCATTAAGTCACCGGCTATATTGTTATCAATTGTCTGTCCGTCCTTTCATGTTACATGTACTTGCAATTAGCCTACGGGCAAGAACTTGCAATAAACTTATTATTATTAAGCCAACTCACCCACCGTCTTTTTGCTTATTAAAGGTCTAGAATGGTTAACATGAGTTCTTTTCTGTCTGTGGCCGCGAGACATTAGGCATGCGAAGAGAGTGAATGGGTTAGAGAAAATTGGCACGGTGGAAGGAAAAACATAAGATTCTAATACCTCGCGACTGGACTATGTGCTAATTTCCTATTGTCACGTTGCGTAAGCGGGTGGTAGAAAGTACTGGAGGGTTCATATCGCCCACGTCCCTATTATTGAATGATGATGATGATGATCCACTGTATTCTGCGGCTCGGAGGTTGTGGAAACAGCCTCTAGCTGCATTCAGTCTTTCTTCATTTCTTTCCACTGTGCCTTCTTTCCTGCGAGCAGCCGTAGCTCTCTGAGTTTCTTTGCTGTTCTTAGGTTTCCCATTCCTTTGTTCTTGAGATCTGTTTTCAGGACACTTAGTAGGTTCGTGCAATGTCTTCCTTTCCTGGCCTTGTATTTGTTGCACCCCACTGTAGCAAATTCTATTATTGAATATCATGATTAAATAGATGAGCATGCCTCGGCGGCATCAGAGGCTTCATGAGGTCCTTTATCTTGCGCACCAGTTCTTCAGGAGTCGGCCGCTTGGACGGGTCGACTGTCCAGCAGGACCTGATGACGCGGTACAGGTGCCGCGGACAGTTGTGCGGCTGCTGCAGACGGACCCCCTTCCTCAGCAGCTCCAACAGCGTGCACACGTCGGGGTGCATCGGACCTCCAGGATAGCGCGGCTCCTCCCCAAAGCTGGCGATCTCCCACAGCAGCACGCCGTACGACCACACGTCACTCTCACACGTGTACACCCCGTCCCGTAACGACTCCAGGGCCATCCACTTCAGCGGCAACAGTTCCTCCTCCCCGCCCTGGTTGGTGCGTTCGTACGCCGACGACACGTAAACGTCACGCGACAGCCCGAAATCCGCGATCTTGGCCACCAGTCTGTCGCTGATGACGACGTTGCGAGCTGCGATGTCCCGGTGCACGATCTTCAGACGCGCCAGCTCCGATAACCCACTGGCCACGTCGGCAGCAAAACCTAGTCGTTCTAACACCCTCTTATGTCTCGTGATCTTAAAGTCTTCTCGCAAAGTCCACAGGAAACGTCGCAGGTCCTCATTGCTCGCGTACTCCACCACGATGTACTGAGGCTCGGACTTCGTCACAGCACCATAAAACTTGACTACATTGGGATGTCCCTCTTTGTCCTCGTGGATCCTGGCGAGTATGCTCATTTCACTAATCTCACTAATCACCCCGCCACTGATATCTTTTTGGTGTCGTTGGTTTGCTTGTGGAGTCAATCATGTGAACGGAATAAGTACAGACGGTGAATGGATTCTAGATAAACTGTGTCTGAGTAAAATGAACTTCAAACAACCGTTTTGCCTCACCCCTAGGCCATGTAGTTCCCTGAGTTTAACCTTCTATCATAAAACTCAAGGACTCGTGAAGTGATTCAATAACAAAAATAACAATAGTCAAGGTAAAAAAAAGACTATGTATACAATAATGTAATTAATTTTAAATAAGATTTAGAAATTTATGTCTGTAGAACATTATTCATAAGTATAGTGCACTATCAATACAAACTATTAAAAAACTTAATAGGTTTTGCTATCGCAAACCTGTAAATATAACATTTAGTGATTTGCTAACTTTATTATATGATTGAATTAGTAAACATTACTTTAACGCCACAATTTCCCGCCAAACCTTGTTCAATTCCGCCTTGTTGGGAGGGCTATACCAGGAAAACTAACTGAATGTTGTCATCAGGAAATGTTTTGTTCATTTTTCAAAGTCAATAATGTTACGAAAGTCGCTACAAAACTGCTTCAGTCGCCACAAAATGCGAAACTGAAAAGGGGAATTCCCGCCATATTGATCACGTGATATCTTCCAGTAAACCAATCAGAGCACACTTTTCCTGTCGCGAACCAATCAGCGCGAACATTCATATCAATGTGTAAACAAAGATGGCCGCCCGCCGCCCCTTGCCGCTAGTTTGAAGTGAAATCACAGCGTAAAATACGACTCATCTACGCTACCTAAGCAGAATTTTCACGGGAAAAAAAATTGAAGGAATAGGTTTTCCACCGAACACGGTCAGAAATGACGGCATATCGCGGCAAATTACAGCGTTTGGGCTCAAATGCTCGGGCGAACATCTTGTTTTCCGTTACGTATTTTCGTTGGCTTTCTTTGATTGAGTCTTGAAAAAATAGTTTTTTTTTAATGAGATCAACGTATGTCAAAGGTACCGATATCGATTGTTTGCAAGCATAACAATAACAAGAAACAAAAGTGTGATTGTCCACTTTACTCGGCGTCCCCACGCCCGTACAAATTATGCAAAGCCAAAATTGTGCTGTCTATCTCGGTGATTATTTTCTGATGTGCTGTCCACGACATATGACAAAACGACGTCATCAGAAAGTACAGATGATATACGCCAAAAATAATTACTCAAGCAACTGGATATAAAGTTTTAAAACAGTCAGACGTTTCAGACAGCATCCACTGTCTTTCGTCAGTGACTAACGACTTAACCTCATTAACATACCTATTCAGAGTTTTGGTATAAAACCTGGTGTTCTCAGTCCTATCGTTAGTCACTGACGAAAGACAGTGGATGCTGTCTGAAACGTCTGACTGTTTCAAAACTTTGTCCAGTTGCTTGAGTCACTATTTTTGGCGTATCTTACTACCTGGATGTCTAACCTTCATCAACGTTTACAGATGATATACTTCCCAGGGCATTGATATAATATATCTTTAGTTTGTGAGATTTTAGCGTCACTTCGGGACACTGTAGCCGCGTCAATGTACCCGATTGCTGAGAACTCAGGTTGCAGTACTTCAGTCAGCCGTACGGTGTCTCTTTTGAACCGTGCGTGACGATGACGTTAGTGCCCTACTGACTGGTCCAACAGGTCGGGCATGCCCGCATGGTTTGCCTGAAGGCGGTTACAATCCAAGACCAAACATAACAGACGTGACGAACAATCTTACATGGCATGATGCCGAGTTGTGTTCAGTTCCTTCAAGACTTATCTTTTTCTACATTCTTGGTATTTATCAAAGGAAATTCTCTAAGGTTATTTTGCGTGATTTAAACCATGCGCAAGTCTTTGAGACTGCTAACTCCGCTGCCCCTTCACATTTGACCCGCCATTATTCCGATCGCCCCCAGGATATGGGATGTCAACATAACCTTTAAGTCACCTCTAAAAACGCCGAATTTTGTACTAAGAGTAATCAAAAGTAAAAAAAAATCAACCTCATCTAACATTGCCGATGTTAGTTACAATCTACCGATAAAGATTGTTTTAAAGATTTCATGGCTTATCAAAGATGACGTTCTTTTGTTAAAAACATAACAATTTGAGGTCAGACGAAGCCTGCGGCTGTGTGACATCTGTATTTCAAGTCACTCTTATCTTGAAATATGACATGATACTCATGGAATGAAAAGATTACTGCATATTGTATAAAATTTCTGTGAATAACTTATTGGTTCACTGTTATATGGCTTATCAACTGCTATCTGTATTTCTATTATACATAATGACCTGCTCTCATCTCCAAAAGTGTAGCACTCTGGGGTTTAAAGCAAATTCGTATCTTTTAGTACCAATGATTGACGAAATTTACTTAGTTGGTCCAGTTAACAAAATTAACTATAAGTTAAAATTGCTCATATGGATTTATTCTTGCATTAAATGATTCTGTGCAGTGGAAGTAGGGGGTTTAATGCAAAATAACTGATTCATTTTCTAAGTTGTTCTCTGAAAAGAATCCGAGTTTCAAGAAAGTTAATTGAAGTGTCCTTAGATTTAGATCAAATATCTGATAAGTTTATATCTTAGCATTGGTTAGCTGAATAGTGCTTAGGAAAGTGTCCAGCACTGTGCTGTTACATTTCGAAGACACGGTGTAGGACAAATTCCAGAAAGGAGGAAATGTTTATTCCGCCGTCACAGATTTAACCCGTCATTCTTTGCGCTAAAAAACGAGCCTCGATTTCGTGCCCGTCGCCGTTTCCCGCCCCACAGTAGGCTAGTCCCCCGGTGCTTGCACAGCTGTGTGGTCCAAGGGCTGAACATGCATTTTAGAAATTCTAACAGAACATCTAACACAGCTGCAGAAAGGCTTATTGCGAAGTAACCACCTTTGGTGACAAAACGTTAAGATCACTTTCGAAAAGCTGCACTCGCCTGAGCTATGGCTCGTGTGTAACATTCTCTTAGAGTTCATATATCTAATCTTAAGTCTTAGATATTCAGGGTCAAATATGTATTTGTAGCAGCGCTGACCATAATGGGGTTTTATTGACATGGACATGTCATTTGCTTCAACGGCACTCCATTGAGCACTAACAGATGCATGAAACTACTGTTACTCGTTTATATTTAAGTCTTACATCTTGAGATATGAATATATTCTCTACCCGTAATGGTTCTGTTGACATGAACACATCATTTGAATCAATTAACGCATTTTGACCTCAAGGAACCGGCTCAACAACATCGTCACCTCACCTGCGGGTACACGCGTCATCCAGGTGTGGCACTTGGGTGTTGTCTGGCAGGACGAAGTTTTGTCGGATGTTGCAGCAGGATTTCCTTTAGTTTTCTCCAATATGTCGTCCCAGAAGTTGTTCCTAAACGGTGAGGCAGCTCCGGAAGGATCTGTAGGTCGCCATGGAAACCGGCGGTCCGTTGGAATCTTCATGGCGCTGTCAGGAATGGCGGCTGTGGTGAGTTTTGTCACCCTGCTGTTCATGGTGCGGGAGAACGCCTCAATGCGGGACCAGCAAATGGCGCTTATGAAAGATATTGCTTTCCTACGGGGCCAACAAATGGCGCTCACGAAGCAACAAGAAGCCTGCATGAGGGAGCAAGGGAGTGATCATGATCAGATGGTGCTACTGCGCAGCCAGCTTCAGGACCTGATGCAGTGGAAGCAAGAACAGGGGGCAAAGGTAAGTTAGGAGGATTTCTTTAGGTTGATTTTTGGTCACTTAGTCGTTACCCCGTCTTCAAATAGTGACCTCTTGATGCAGCGTGTTCAATCTTATCCGCGCGTAGAATAGAGAATGCAGGAAAAGTTCGTCTTGGGTACTGCACAAAGTTCGAATCTTACTCGAGACTTAATTTCCCCCAGAACACGACGGTTTTTGAGACATGACAACATTTTCGAAATATTCATTTCCTCATGACGTATGAGGAAACGCCATGTCAGTGTGTGCCTCTGTGTGCAAGTTTGTGCTTGTCTGTCTTCCTTCGCATACGCGTACGCGCGCGTGTGTGTGTGTGTGTGAGTGTGCGCGCGCGCATGTACATGTGTTTGTTGTGCGTGTGTGTTTCTATGTTTATCTGTGTCTCACTGTATGTGCGCGTGCGTGTCTGTGACTATGTGTGTATGCGCGCGTTTGTGTGCGTGTTTTGATGTGTGTATTCTTATGTGTGTGTGCGTGCGTGTGTTTGAGTGTCTATGTGTGTGTGTTTCTGAGTGTATGTGAGTCAGTGTACATGCATTTATGTGTGTATGAAAAAGTGCATCAGTGTGTGTGTGTGTGTGTGTGTTTGGGTGCGTGTATGTGTTTGAGTGTTTGTGTGTGTGCGTGCGTGCGTGCGTGTGTGTGTGTGTGTGTGAGTTAGTGTGTGTATATCGTTGTGTGTGTGAGACAGTGCATAAGTGTGTTCTGTGAGGGGCGAGTGTCAATCTCAATCTAGACCTACATGCGCCCGAATCATGGTATCATTTTAGAAATCTTCATTTCCTGATGACGTATGACGAAACGCCATGTCTTGTCGTCTGACATTTAACGCCCTGAGACGGCCGTGACGTCAGCGTAGCCTCCACGCCAGGCTCTGTGGAGGGCGTCTTCATGTTTTTATTTCGCTGGCCAACTGTTTTCCGTGACTTGTGCTGTATAAAACAGGAGTCACCAGAACTCGGTAGCCTCGGAAAACAGCACGCCGTCAGCCAAACGTTACGTGAAAGGACAATGGCAAATTAGTCCTGTATGCTTTCTGTAAAAGACTCCCCTGACGTGTTTTGCCGTTGTTTTGTTTTACTCTTGACCAGTCCGGGTTTGTCATGTCGACGTTCGAAGTTAATTAATACGCATTGTGTGAAATGAAAACAATTGGAACAAAACAAAATGAAAGAGTTTATAAAAAGGTTCAGAGCCTTTAGATCAGAATACAGAGCGACAGGTTACCAATCAATTATGTGTGCCATCCGATTACTACTGGGGCCCCCATACATAGTATAGGAGCATACATGTAGGTACCCCGGTAGCAATCGGAAGGCACCCAGGCTAACAGTTTACCTAGATTAAAGCAAAGTAGCCACTGAACAATAAGTCGAACGAAACTCCAACCTGAGATCCGAGACTAGAGCCCGGGACCAGTGGAATGTTCCTTGATTGTAACCAAAGGCGGCATCATTCAGATTTTTTTTAAACTATAATTTTGTGTTGAGATATCAAAACGTCAACAGATTCCCAAGGCCGTACTACAGATGATTAGGGCATTTCATGCAGGTACTATATGTAAAGTTCAGAGTTGTCATGAGCGGCTTCGTCATGGTTCAAAATAGAAAAAGCAAATATTCCTTATGTAGGTAAAACGCGTGGACCGAATGCACTATTCAGTGCTTTTCGTGTGATTCTGTTTTCTGATAGTACAGTATGGCCTATGATGAACCTGCTAGCTCTACTGTAGTTGTTCACTCTAACGGAAAGATAATTGCCCTGTTGACAGACTGCTGCGCCGCTCAGCCCTGAGGGCACCGCTAATGACGCCGACTCAACTGGAGACTGGCGACCTGATGACAGCGCCACCTTGTGGAAAGGTTCGGAAGTGCACCACAGAGCCAAGAGAGACGCAGCGGCCAACACTGTCCTTGTGCATGGCAAACTCGGAGGTAATCTCTTTCTCTCTATGTCTCTCTGTGTCTCAGAACAGAAATTGAATGCGTAGCTGCAGTTTGTACTACTTGCATTTATTGAATTAGAGTAAACTGGCTTTCAATTATACATCAATGAAAGTTTATGATTATGAAATCAACAGGTCTCGGATGTCTGTCCGGAAGGGATGGAAGGGACGGTCTGCCAGGTCCGCCAGGTTCACAAGGCCCGTCCGGTCCAGCCGGAGACCCAGGAAGGGACGGGACAGACGGACAACAAGGCCCGCCCGGTCCACAAGGCCCGTCCGGTCCACCCGGAGACACCGGAGACCCAGGAAGGGACGGGGCAGACGGACAACAAGGCCCGCCCGGTCCAGCCGGACCTCCTGGACAGGTGATTTAAAAAAAAAAAGAGAGACAAAGAACGGAAGAAATGCTGTAACTCCGTACATCATCCACGGAACGCTTCAAACCAACGGAAGATCACGCGTGCTACTTAAGATACTGCAAAGTGTGTACATGTAGCTTAGGAGCAGACTAATACTCCAACACTGTTAGCTGGAGTATTAGTCTGCTCCTAAGCTACATGTACACACTTTGCAGTATCTAAAGTAACAGACATCTTTCGCACCCTCTTTATTCCGTATTCTGCGTTCTACAGTTAAGGGCGATGCAGGCTAGTATCGTCCATGTTACCTTTTTTTGTTAAGATATTGGAGGCTGTGGACTTTTCATGCTTAATTCTGCTTTATCTATCCTGGTGCCAAACGACTTTATCCCGATGTCACATTCATACCTGTCCCCTTTGTTTACAGTGTTCCTGTCAGGAGACGACCACCCAAACTCCTGAAGTCACGACTCCTCCTGCAGGTGAGTTGGAGGGTCCGAGTATCTCATATTCCTGATGCTGCACGTGCACGTGTTGGGTTTTGCGCAGTGATAACGTTTCTATAAGGGTGCTAACGAACTGAGATAAATCAACATTATTTGATAATTAGAATTACAACAAGGCAATCAGCCCAGGCAGCATTGCTGATATCTGGTGTCATATAACATACATTATACTTATTATATCATACACTGAGGTAGTGTTTTTGCTAAGACAGTGTTATTACTTACCGTTTCCCAGAGGCAGACTGTGCTGCGTATCATGCCTCCGGACAGACGACCAGCGGAGTCTACACTCTTAGCTCCGGTGTAGAGGTCTACTGTGACATGGATACAGCAGGTAATGTTTACTAGAGACGGCTTTACCAACAGTAATTGCCAAGCCATGATGCTGTTCTTAATGTTGATGTTGATCAGTGGATTGATGTCGTACACTCCTGTTCAAATTGATAAAACGAAACTGAAGGTGGATCCGGACCAGGTAATCATCATATTTCGAATGTGATGCTTGATGCGCAATATTTCGGCTTCTGTCAGAACTCTCTTCAAACTAATTAGCTCTGGATTGTAATGTTCTTATCCGAACTGTTCTGTTTCGCGCGAGTTTCCATAGTGACATCCATCGGTCTCTCATTGGCAGTTCATTTTTTTGGCACTGGTTGTCTGAGTGACAGGTCTTTGTCCACAAACACAGGTCCATAACGGTCCCTAACAGCCAGACGTTACGTCATTATTGCCGAAGACAATCTGCGGTATGCCTAAACACCTCACCCGACCTCATCCGACCTCACCCGACCTCATCCGAGTCTAAAATGCAGTGTATACGGGGTAAGGACATTATTTGACGTTCTGGATACGTTGAATATGCAATTATGAATGCACAACAAGCAGCAAACTCTAAGTATTTACCAGTTTTTATAGGTAACTCCGCTCGTTTCCAAGATATAAGATTTCTGGCCGCCATATTGGATCATGCCACTGTTGGGGTCTACATGGGGAAGTTCTTCATACCTTTTTTATTTATTTTTGTCCGACAGGACGATAATACGGTGAGTGCTAGTTACGTTTTCATCACAAACTACTCATAGTAACTGTACACAATAACTGTACACAGTATCTGTACACAATAACTGACACAAAGTGTTTTTCAGCCTCGAATACACGCACGTAGTGTTTATTCATTGCGCCGGCCGTCTTGACCTCCCATTACCTATAAAAACTTGTAAATACTTCAAGTTTGCTGCTTGTTTTGCATTTATAATTGCATATTTAACGTATCCAGAACGTCAAATAATGTCCCTGCCCCGTATACACTGCATTTTAGACTCGGATGAGGTCGGGTGAGGTCGGATGAGGTCGGGTGAGGTGTTTAGGCATACCCGACAATCTGGGATACAGATCACCATCAATTCAAGTACTGGTCTTCCTTGCAAAGTCAACAGCTTCTATAAAGTTATCATGTAAACGCTTTCATGACCTACAAGTGTTTTCCCACAGGAGGCGGCTGGACTGTGATCCAGCGGCGTCCCAGAAGGGAATCTGGAATACCAAAGTAAACAGCCTCTATAAAGTTATCATGTGAACTCTTTCATGACCTACATGTTAATTACAAGTGTTTCCGCAAAGGAGGCGGCTGGACTGTGATCCAGCGGCGGCAGGACGGGTCGGTTCCCTTCAACCGGACCTGGGACGAGTACAAACAGGGCTTTGGGGACAAGAACGGGGAGTACTGGCTTGGGAACGAGAACATCCACCTCCTGACCACACAGAAGAGTTACACGCTGCGGATCGACATGATGGATTGGCAAGGGCTGAGTCGCTTCGCGGTGTACAGCACATTCAGGTTGGTACTCCTCCTTCTAGAGGGAATTCTGGGTAGGTGATGATGGCTCATGGAAGTACATTCTGAACTGCGCATGAATACCTTTTCTAAACACTCTTGCTCTACAGGCGAGCAACAAGGGTCTAGTTGATAGCCGCACATGTGTCGCCCTTCCCTTCAATGTTTGACCGAGGCTGGGAAGTTAGCCCATACCTCTTCATTTCTGTAACAGTGCAGCCTCAGAGGAGAGCCTGTGATTTGACTAACAACTGTGCTCTGAACGGATTTATTAATTGCTACCTTGATTTTGGAAGTCTTTAGTCACTCTTTCGGACAAATATAGAGTCAACCATCATTATCATCGTCGGCCAATCAGAAGGCTCCATTTACTCGATAACCCATTAATATCCCATATATTACCAGCTTCTTTTAAGGTTAATATTGGTCTAATTTTCTTATAACGTTAGCATTTAAATGGGGTTTGGTTTTTTAATAGTTTGATACTAAAGAACTTTATGATATAGGCAGACTTGAAAAGGCAAGTCATAAATTAATTTAGTAATGATATAAAAGTGAAAACAATCGAAATCTGTACACAGGAATATTACTCACCAATTCTACTTGACACCCCAAGTACGCACCTGGTGCAACCAGCTGAGGAAAGTTAAGCTGCGATTCTCCCGGCTCGACTGTCCTCAGCTGAAGATTTGGGAGATCAAGAAACAGCAGATACGACTTTAAATTAACAGAGAGGAGGAGTAGTATGAAATATATAAGAGATTTATATGTTATAAAGTTACAGGACTTGTCTCACTCATGTGTTACTTTGAAAGTGTTATATGATAATTGCTTTTTGACAGTAACGTTAATGATCCGCTTTCTCTCGGTGCATACGGTGTCATAAGGCATAGCCGGTTCCTATAGGCATAAACAACCCCGTTGCTTCGCGGACTTGTTCATTCGGCAGTTATAGTAACTAAGCATGCCTTATGACACCATATACACCTGACGGTGAGTCATTACCCTATAGAGTATGACACAAAAAAACTTCACAAATCATGCAATTCACAGCAACAGTCACCCCACCACAATATCAATTTCAACAGCAAATGTTACCCCCCCCCCCCCCCCGTTGTCAGCACTATCTAAAACGTATTGTTTTGTTTTGTCTTGTTAACAACAACGTGTCATTCATTAACTAACATTTGTGCTATTCAATGTCCCCATCCAGGGTGTCCGGTGAATCCGACGGGTACCGCCTGAGCATACACGGGTTCACAGGAGACGCGGGAAACTCCATGGCTGGTTCTCGCTCCAACAACGGGCAGCAGTTCTCCACTGTGGACAGGGACAATGATGCCTGTAGCTGCCATTGTTCTCAGCACTACGGACAGGGCGGCTGGTGGTTTCGGAGCTGCAGCTTCTCCCTCCTCAACGGCCGCTACCTGCGCAACTGTGGGAGCTCCTGTCCATTTGGGCAAGGTGTGGTGTGGGCCCACTGGAGAGGCGCTTCTTACTCCCTGAAGTCTGTGTCCATGAAAATCAGGCCATGATTACTGCATTTTCTGTACTGAATCCGATCACGCCCAGCTATCCACATAATACTTCATCCTGTGTAGTCTATAAAAGTGTTGACAAGTAACGATATGTGTTGCTAGGACTTTGTTACAAAATTACACCAGAATCAATCTAATGTGAATGTATCAGTGAAAATTCACGTTTAGTGGAGACCCACAGCTAACTGGATAAGTGTTCAGATATGGAAGAAACTGTTCAATATGAGTTTTGGATACAACTGAAAATCCTTAAATTTATGATTACGTAGACAATAAGTAGTTTATTTTAATGCCGGGCGCTTCTAATCTAACATATTAGCGTTCTTTTTATGAAATGTTCAATTTGTTGGAGTATTTCAGGAGGTGCTACGCAACCCTAATGCTGGAGGCATGGACTTCTTATCATATCAAACAGTATACAATTTCATAGTCTCATACACCTATGGAAAGTACAGTCTTTTGTAGACCATATTATTCTTTGCGAACTATTGTTACCGTAGAACCCCGTAGAAACCCGGAAGTGTAAGGTGCCTTACGTTGTATTTTATACAGTGGCTGAGAAATAAGATGATATCATATTCAATATGGTATAATATCACTTATTTTCCTCTTAGAAAGAAATTAAGGCGAAAGCAAGTCCAAATATAAAATCTTCTATGATGTAATTGTGCAGCTGTAATGCGGTGGTCAGTCATGTAATTGGAATGACCTTGGCCTTTGATAAGACTTTCTATATCTTCTTGTATGGAATAAATGGGTTAAGGATATCTGTGGACAGTGTTTGCTTTTCTTTCACAATGTTAGCGTTTTTACAACTAATCAGTCGCTTATTTGATTGGCAACTGGACACAAGACCACCAAATTATAAATTTATGTCAAGAACATACACTGTACATGCAGTGTTTAGACTGGTTATTAAGACAGATCTGCTGAAAATACTTTACTGTGTGTCTAACGAATTCATGTTGACCCAAATTTTTGCGAAAATAAACACGTAGAGCCTTAGCTTGAATACACGTCAAATCTCCAGTTCCAGACTGCGATGATTTCCATAGGTAAGGTCGATGGCGTCACTGATAAGTTCAGTATCGAGTTATCATATTATGTATGAAAAGCAGGCTGTACAGCAACACTGTAACGCCTTCTGTCCTGTCTCCTTCCAAACTGATCCCCACTTTCAATGTGTTTATTGCATGATATGCTTCCTATGTTTTGACAATGATCATAAGTGAACATCATTTTATCACAGTAAATCTTTTTTTAAACTGTTAAAGCACTTTGATAAATTTACATTGTATTCTAATTCATGGACAACACTGCGATTTCCAATTACCTGTCCATCTGACCTTCAAACACAAGTGTGCCGCACGTCAGTGAGATCGTAAAGGAAAATTGGCGAAAAATCAGCTACGGTGCCGCAATGATTTACCGCCAACATGCCGCAGTGCAGTGAGATAGGGGTTTTCTATTCAACCCAGTTAACAGTATAATGATGTCAACCCCCCTGTGTATATGGCATGTCATCACTGTATCTAAGCCAGCTCTTTTAATGGACATTTTGAAACGTTCGCGGTGGTTTCCTGTTCGTTGTTTTCGCGTTGGCCTCTATACCGCGAATGTATTTTATCTGCAACCTCGCCTACCTTGCCCATTTACATGAAGCAATATATGACCCCACTTAGCCCGACAACCAGCCTATCGTGTAATGTAAAAAATAAAATAAACACGTGAAGACAGAAAACTTGTTAAACAGCTTATTTTTCAGAGCCCATCGATTTTCACTGCGCGGTGCCGACATATATCCAATGTCTGCATTCATTCAATTCCCACGCGACATGATATTGAAAATGAACAAACAGCTTATTAAGAGGATAATGTTGCCAACGTTTCTTATAAATGAAGTGAAATAAAATGCATGGCACCGACTGAACTTGGCCCTTGGCCATGAACTCGGCTCTTGGCCATGAACTTGGCTCTTGGCTATGAACTTGGCTCTTGGCCATGCACTTGGCTCCTAGCCATGTTTAGTGCCCAAATCCAGCAGACACGCACGCACCCTGGGAAGCAGCCATTGCCTGGTTTGTTTAGTCTAGCCAGTTTCTCCAAGATGGCGAATGTCTTGTTGCTCGCTGTCTTCCTTCTGTGCGGTAGTTTTCATGCCCGAGCCCAGAGCTTCTTTATGGACCCCGGCCCCGAGTGGTACCTCCAGCGGCAGATTACCGAGAACAAGAAGGAAATGAGAAATCAACTGGATCGCCTGTCGTCGATGGTTGAAACCCTGCTGTCCAGGGTGGACAGTTTGTCTGCTGAACTGTCGGAGGAGAAAGTCAGGAGTGCACAGCTGGAACAGAACCTGACACAGGAGCTGCAAGAAATCCGTCTCCAATTCCAGGTTAACAACCGTTTCCTTACCTCAGATTGAACTGTTAAACTGTTTCTCGTACCTGTGCGCTGTGTGTTTCGATTATTTAAGTAGCTTTTCGAACTTTTTTTGTTGAAATTTTGTTTGCGCAGCTCACTAATATGTCATAGTCTGTATAGACTGACTGACTATATACTTACCTCAGACTAGGAAAAGCGTTCTACCTCCCGACACTTTCAGAAGATTATCGCACCATCCTTATCCAAACGATCTTATCATCTAGCTATTTTTATACCCCTCAACGTTACTCAGTACTACGTACGTAGACCCTCATTACCCTTGTCAACAAGGTTATGTCTTGAATGGATCTGTATAACATTTGGTATGTGGATTGGTGTCGGCAAAGCATAAGACAAGATCAATTATTTCTATGATACTGCAGCAGAAAGTGTTGTTTTCACATATTCTTGCCATGCTATGGTCAATATTTTGATTAGCATTTGGACTCGACAAACTGTTATAAGTTTGAGTCCCTGTAATGTTTCAATTAAACTGCGATGGGTTAGCTTTCATCTACCGGTATCCAGACCTATCATAGCTCTCGAGTCTCGTCTTTCGGGGAGTACAGAAGAGACTCGTGACCTATAATAGCTTGGATTCCATGCTAAGTTTGTCGGAGACATTGGGGTAAGATTAATTCAATGAAAGTTTCATGAAGGGTGATGACTTTTGAGGATATAGGTATACTGTACGGTGATACTTGGCATACTGTAAATGTAATTATGTCCGGTGCCAACGTATTCCAACAATGTGTGTATTCATTAAATTCAAACTAAAATTAACAATATTTTGTTATGTTTATGATATTGAATGTGAAAGAACGACGGTCAAAAAGGTCTATTGTCGTTTATTTCTTGTACATGAAGTATCATATGCTTCTTTAAACGAGTTTTAACTGTAATTTCCAACACAAAAATCGGACTTACCCAAATTTTCGACCGTACGACATCGGTCTTTGTCAAGGAGTGATCCATCCACCGCTGGGATGCATCACATACATCACTCCTTGACAAAGACCGATGTCGTACGGTCGAAAATTTGGGTAAGTCCAATTTTTGTGTTGGAAATTACAGTTAAAACTCGTTTAAGAATGATTTCTACCAACACAGATGAACTTTCAAGCTAACTTTCATATGCGTGACACCAAACCCCGTTTTCAGTGTTCAAATCCAGCAGATGCCCTCATGTGTGACCTCAGCGGGGCTGGCAACTGTTCAGTAAACAAACGTTCGTGCCAGGCAAGCTTTAGCCTTAACTGTCCCCAAGGCTTCCAGCCTGTATAAGTACCCGTGCAGCGCACTTGTCTGGGGTAAAGTGACGTTACAAAATGCCTCTTGTGCTGTAATACTGTACAGGCGGAATGTCACATACAATAAATAGTCGAACCTGCCACAGTCAACAACCTCCATAAAGTTAAAGTTCCTTCTTGCACCAGATGGTGCATATGGCGGCGCCCTTCACCGTTTCAGTAGCCCTTGGGCCACACAACTTTGTGCAATCACTACAGCAGGGGGCTAGTCCACTGGTTGCAGCGTGTGTTTAACTGACAAAATATTTCCCAAATCGGCAAATGCTGAGTGCTGAGCTGGGAAAGCAGTATGTACCATTTTTAGAATCTTTGGTATGACCCGGCCGGGGTTCGAACTCGCGACCTACCGTTTGCAAGGCGAGCATTCTACCCACTAGTCCATTGCACCGGTGCGCCACCTCCATAACCCCATTAAAACATTACCGTCAAATACATAGTTAAGACCTTCTGCTGACCAATAAGTGTGCTATCTAAAGGCAACCTAAGCAATATTAGGGCGCTGAAAGTCATATATTCAAAATCAATTTTTTTTCTGATTTCTATCCATAGTAAGTTTAGATAACACTATACCATCGCATTATAATCGACCATCATGGAGCAAAAATACAATGTCGTTGTGAGGTGGGAACTCATTGAACATCTGAGCACTTGGAGGCCAGCCATCATTTCAAATCTTCCGAACATGCACGATTCTGACCGATAAGTCCCGAACGCTTCCGAAGAAATAATCACGTGGTCATGGCTCAATGTGCTTGGGCATTGTGACGTCACACGGCCGGAAGTTACCAAAAATTGTCGACAGAAAACGGTTACGGTTGGATTCTGGGCTGATTTTTTTGGGGACCCAATAAATAAAATACTCCTTTTGTGGCTTGCTTCTGTACTATTTTTAAATGCCCAAAGTATGAAATAACGATGCAGATGTGCTAATATAGGGAAGTAAATGTAAATTTCAACCTCACAAAACAGAATTGCTTTCCCCAGAATATTTCAAGTTTTACCCCCTAAAATTGCTTAGGGCACCTTTAATATACAGTCAGGGCAATATATCTAACCTGATGGCAGTGTAGAAAACAACCCTGAACAAGCTGCTAGGGGGCCCAAACCTACATTACTTCTTCATTACATCACAAGCTATCAGCCACCCAAAAATCAAGACCATAGCACGCCCAGGTCAAGAGATACAAAAACGGAAGTTCTGCTGCAGTACCAAGATCACATACCAGGGGGCCCAAAATAGACCTTGAACTTGGGCTTCACAACATCTGCCCACATTCCAAATATCATGATCGTAATCCATCAAGAGGTTCTGGAGTTATGCTGACTACGGTAGCGCGGAAACACAAACAGACAAACAAACAAACAAGCAACAAGACAAACAAAGAGACACACCCAAAACTATATCTCCATTTTTCATGGAAATAAACATACGGCATTCAACAGAGTTAGGGGAATCAAAGATAATTGGTCTGTTGTTCCAATCTTATGCCACCCACAAGTCCATAGTGCAGGAACACATAATTTCATGCTTGTTGCCTTTGTTACAGCGTTGCTGCCCAGAGTCGACCACCCAAACTCCTGCAACTGAGGGACCGCCTGCTCCTCCTGCAGGTGAGTGGGAGGGTCCGAGTATCTCACGGTTCTGATGCTGCGCGTGTACTGGTTTCGTCTTCCGCGCCGGCGACTCAGTGATAACGATTCCACCATAACGTTTGCAACCCATCATCATTTCAACATATCATAGACGTCAGATGTCTTTGGATGGTCATATGAAAGCGTTCTTACCATTTCCCAGGGGCAGATTGCGCTGCATATTATGCCTCCGGACAGACGACCAGTGGAGTCTACACACTTGGCGCCCCCGTGGCTGGTGTACAGGCCTACTGTGACATGGATACAGATGGTATATAATGTTTTAAGACTCATAGGTCGGTCAGGTACACAAGCGCGTCGTATCTACACAGGAGTGAACTTCAAGGTAGAAAGCTCCGCGTGCCTGCGAAGCTGGTTTGTTACGCCGAATGGCGGTAATACCGGCTATATAGATACAGATACAGATAGAAACATTTTGGAGCATCTTTCAGCCAGTTTAACCCTATCCAGACTGGGGGGGGGGGGGCTAAAAGTGCCCGCGCCAACTTTGACATCGTATAACTGCCGAACGACATATGCTAGGACTACCAAACTTGGTGACTTTTCCTAAAATTTAGTTAGCAACAATATTATGATGATTGTATAAGTTTATCATTTTTCGTGTTGCCATGGCAACGGGTTTCTGAAAGGCATTTTATGCAAAAATCACATATTTTCTAAAAACAATGATATTTCTTAGGTTTTCTTGCTCAATCACACTAGTTTTCCCACAAGTATAGCATCATATGTAATTAGGTGCAACTTTCATGATTTGATATTCATAATTTATGCTCATTTGATGACGTAATCGGTCAAAATCCAAGATGGCGGACCATTACACTATTTTAGGTATCAACAGGCTTTTTCGCCTTCAAAATCGTCACTTCGTAGCATTTTCTTCACCAGAAACATTTAGATGAACGTTTCTAGTCTATTTTTAGTGTTTTTTGGGGTCAAAAGTGGAAAAAAGTATTTTTGAAAATTTCAAAATGGCCGATCCAAGATGGCGGATCCCAAGGGGTCACTAACAACACGTGACGTCATTTAATGACGTCATTTTGACGTCAACGTAGTTACGATTTACGTAAAATGTCTTGGTATACCTTAAAATTAACAATACAAACTATTTTGTTTAATACCTTTAGATATTACGGGAATTCCCTATTCAGCCAAAAAAATCACATCAATGACGTCATAATTACGTCATACTATGTCGTGACGTCACAAAAATTCTAGGAATTATAAAACTTTACTTGATCATCAATACCTATAAATTTGAGAAGGATACATCATACCGTTCAGAAGTTATGAGGGGGGGCCGAATGAGACCCCCCCCCTCCCCCCCAGTCCCAGATATCCCAAAAAAGCCCAGTCTGGATAGGGTTAAGTCCAAAATCCTTGGAATGTTATCATACACCGAAACCGAAAAATGGATCATCCTGACGCGAGTCCCTGCAATTCCAATATTCGTGATGCTATCATCTAAAATATTTTACAGTCTGTAACATAATGAGTGTTCCCCCCCCCCCCCCCCCCACACACACACACGTGTACAGGAGGCGGCTGGACTGTGATCCAGCGGCGGCAGGACGGGTCGGTTCCCTTCAACCGGACCTGGGAGGAGTACAAACAGGGCTTTGGGAACGTGAACGGGGAGTACTGGCTGGGGAACGAGAACATCCACCTCCTGACCAGTCGGAAGAACTTCACGCTGCGAGTCGATTTACAGGACTGGGACGACCAGACGGCTTTCGCTGAGTACAGCACATTCAGGTGGGTACAACCTCCTCTATTGAGAATTCTGGTTAAACATCATAATTGGACCCTTGGAAATGCATTGTAAAATAATGTGGATATCGATCATTTGTATATGGAATACTAGAGTTCCACGAACACATTATCTTCGCCAAATAATCAAGGCTTGTTATGGAGAGTGATTAATATTTACATGCTTATTACCCCCTGCAAATTTGGTCACGCACCATACCATTTGGAGGTTATAATGGGGCGAATGAGTCCAGTCTAGATAGGGTTAAAGATCATTTGGTGGTACAGGACTAGTATATGTGTAGAGTGTGCTGATATGTGTTATAACTGGTCATGAAAAAATATGAGTATGTTGATATTATATGGGCCACAAAGATTCGATATTGCAGTGTTTTAAGTTGAAAGTGATGATGAAATGGTACAGTCAACATATATGAATAGAATAAATCTTAAATCCATATCATACACATTTTGAAAGATAGTACATGTTACTTTTCCGCACCTAGCAGTGGTGCAGTTTTGGTGCAGTGTACTCTCCCAGCAGAGGAATGGGTCTGGCTGGTTTTTGACGTGTTTTTAGGTGTTTGTCAGGCTTTCTATTTTGTCCCCATTTAGTTATGTCGCCAACCGTGTTGAACAAAAATGCCTGAACTGAACACGTTAAAAACCAGCTGGACCCACACCTCTGATTGGAGAATAGTGGGTGCCCCATCAGGCCCATCTATTTATTTTTTTGACCTACATGTACGTTTATGCAAGGCCATCTATTTACATGACCTGACACTGTCCCATGTCCCATAATGAAATGCAAACTTTCCTTACTAATCATGCAAATTATCTCCTGATTTGCATAATTTTTCATTGATTATGTAAAGCACCATCTGAGCTCTCTACATACCAAACATCACGACGATCTGTCGACCCCTTCTCAAGTTATTCATGTCCGAATGTCAAAACAAAACACCCACTGCAGTTCTAAACAAGCCGCTAGGGGGCCCAAATTTACAGAACTTACTTTCTGTGGCATGAACTATCTACCACACAAAAATCATGACCATAGCACTTTCAGAAAATATGCCCCTAAATTTTGAAGTTCCGCTGCAGTACCTTAGGTCGAACTTGACCTTCATTTGTGTAAACCCTACCCATCCACTAAATATCATACAGATCCATCAACAGCGTCTTGAGTTATGCTGGCGACATACAAATACATATCCACACAAAGCCCGCTGCAATACCAACGGAAAATGCCAGGGGAATCATTTTTGAACTTGACCTCTGTGTCCACAACATCTACACACCTGCAAAAAATCATGAAGATCCATCAACGTTTCCGTCACTTTTTTTGCATACATACAAACACAAAAAATGCAAAGTCCGCTGCAGTACCGTTGAAAAACGCAAGGTGAACCATTTTCGAACTTGACCTTCCTTTGCACAACCAATACACACCTACCAAAAATCATAAAGATTCATCGAAGCTTTCTTAAGTTATGCTCCTGGCATACATACAGACCCACCCAACAGATTTTTCAACCGAAAACATAATCTTCTCCGAGTACAAGTACTCGGCGAAGATAACAACACGGGGTATTCCGTATCACCCGAGGTACTAGCCCGACCGCGGGTCGGATCGCGCTACGTCAATGCGGAATGCGCCAAAACTTGAGGGAGTTGGAACACAAAACTGTAACAACTTTGATTTCAACCTCTGAATCCGGTATTCGAATTTTCGACCGCGGCGCAACCGGCGCGCTCGAAATGCGGTCTAAATATTCTATGGAAGCCGTCTGATACACGTCTAGACCCCGTGTGATACGGACAATTATCACACGCTCCGGAACACCCATAAAGAACATTTTCGCGGCATGGTATGACATGATAACAAATATAATTGTGTAGATAGTCCCATAGCTTTTTTGAGGCCATAAGGTCAGTGGGTTGGGATCCACAGTGTCTAGAGCAGGTATTGGAAGGGGAAGCCCATCCTTCTCCTTCAACCGCCTTTTACATCTACAACCGAAGTCAGATACCCATTTTTACACCTCTTCCAAGGGCACGGCATCAGTGATATGTCATGGGCTTTAAACCGAGGACCAAAACGACGCCATCTTATTCTACTATACTAACATGTGTGTGTTGTAATCCCCTTCCAGGGTGTCTGGTGAGTCGGACCAGTATCGTCTGCATGTTGCCGGGTACATAGGCACCGCGAGAGACGCCATGGGTTACAGCAACGGGCGGAGGTTCTCCTCTGTGGACAGGGACAATGATGGCCGAAGCAGCGGCACCAGTTGTTCTCAGCAGTACGGACAGGGCGGCTGGTGGTTTGAGACTTGCAGCTTCTCCCTCCTCAATGGCCGCTACCTGGGAAACTGTGGGAACCGCTGTCCAGCCTGGCAAGGTGTGGTGTGGAACTTCTGGAGAGGCCTTAATTACTCACTGAAGTCTGTGTCTATGAAGATCAGACCATGATCAGATCATCGGCTGTATTGAATCTGAACGCACCCGGTTATCTTGGCTAACTGTCCTTCAAGCTAACTTCTTCATGTGTAGCCATACTTCAACAATTTCTTATCTGTTGTCTGTAGATTTCAAACATGACTTGAAGAGTAACTTGTACATGGTAAACTTTCTCAGCCAGGCCTCCACTGATGTGCTCTGTACGGCGCTGCCAGGCGCCTATAGTTTACATTATCCCGTATTTATATAGTTTTACTGGGGTCTTTAACCCTACGTGGTCTATAATGCCCACAAGTAACGCTCTCTATTACAGGGGCTTTTTTTGTTATAATCTTGAAGCAGAATCAGAAAGTGTGAATGTATCAGTGAGATTGACATTTGCGTTTAGTTACGTTCAAATATAGTTGCTACGTTGCAGGTGGGTTTTTGGTACGACTGACAAGACCTAAAATAACTGGCGTCTGGTTAGAAAAAACAATCGGTAGCTGGATGCTTCTGGTTTAACATATCATCGATCAGTGTTTGAGAATAAAGCTTCAGCAATGCTCGTGTTTCAATTCACCCAGTCCGTTATAAACATTCGCCAATTCCTTACCTTGTTGAACTATTGAATGACTGTTAATCAAATGCATTATCTGGCTTCGGACTCACTTATCTTACACAAAGCTTGATTTGACACGGTATTCTTCGCTTTTGTTATGTCACAGTGTAAAGTGTACAGCTTTTAATGTGTTCGTTTCGTTTAATCAACTCCCTTATAAATTTTAAAATGTTTGTAATGCTTTTAAGTCATTTGAAATGCTTTTAAATTGCTGCCATGTAAAAGCAAATCAATTCAGAATTTTAATGTCTGCCAGTTTGCTTGAATAAAGATTGATTTGATTTGATTTGATTTGATCCACCCATGTGCTGTTGTACATGTACAAAGAGTGATTGTGAAATATTTTAAATGGTCTAAGTAAATGTTTTAACTGATATTGATTGTCTAAAAACTTTTAATCGATGCCTGAAAGCTGTGTAAACTACAATGAACTATGTTTTATTTTGCCTCGCAATTCAGCCTCGTAATGGCTGCCATGAGGCTTGTCTGTCAAATGATGATGACAAAATAAACCAGTCTACTACTACTACATTTCTACACGTACATTTGAAGTAGTTATATACTAAGGCTGAATCTATTCAATTTCTTGGTTCGTGGACTCGCCAGCTTGATTTTCTTTGATTTGAAAAAAAATATCATGTGCCAATGTGTTTCAATTTATTGGCACTTTTGGTAATAACTCTGATTTGAAACAAAATCAATTATTCATGAGCAACTAACGACTGTTTGTACCAATAAGGATAGCTCATTAATTATTTATGAGCAACTGACAGTGACGCCCCCAGAAGCCAAAATCTCCGTTCAAAAGATCAGGGCCGAGACCGGGAGGGTTTGCCGAACATTTCCCGAGCGAGTTTCAGCGCTGATAAAGGAGGGTGCCTGTACCACGGAGGGTGCCTGTACCACGGAGGGTGCCTGTACCACGGAGGGTGCCTGTACCACGGAGGGTGCCTGTACCACGGAGGGTGCCTGTACCACGGAGGGTGCTCGTCTCGACATTGTCTAGATTTGAATAACAACATCCCGACGGGTTTTGTTTACGTCTCGGGGGCCTTCACCTTTGACACTGCACATGCGTAGTCGGAACCGGTACCGTGAATGGGCTTATTGTCTGTGCAATATTTTGGCTTAATAGCGTTTTGATGTATTCATTTGAATGCAGATTTGGAACAATTCAGCCTTGAAAATCCAATAGTAGCAGTACCAGAGGGGGGGGGGGCGCGGGGGGGGGGTGGGCATCGGTCTCATATTCTATTTTATACTCATCATCATACTACATCATTGTTAAGATTTCACCGACATTATCAATAGGAAGAAATTCGATTTTTACTGAAAAGGGACATTCTAGTAAAGAAATGATAACACAAACAAACAAACAACCATCATTCATCGGGCAGTTGGCACATTTTATTTCAGCAGCATAATCCAAACTCACAGTGGGAAACCGTTAAGCACATCTACCTGTCACTTGATGACATCGCTATCCATATATCTCGAGCCATGTCTTCTCTCTAACGATGGAATGTAACGCTTTAATTGTAGCTTGATTTTCACTGTTGTTGGTTTATGGCGAACTGTTTTGTTGGATAGATGGATGGATGGATAGATGGATGGATGGATGGATGGATGGATGGAGAGTCTAATACTCCTCTCCCTCCTCCTCGCCCTCCCCCTCCACGGAGTCGACGCCCACCTCCTCGTAGTCCTTCTCCAGGGCCGCCAAATCTTCACGGGCCTCAGAGAACTCTCCCTCCTCCATACCCTCACCGACGTACCTGCGGGGTGCAGACACACAGGAGGGTTAGTTACACCTTTTTAAACAATTAGATCAACATGAATGCTAGGTCTCTTATGAAGAAGAGCTTTATTGCACGACAATTGTACATGGTACAAGGTATGGCAAGAATTCGGTAACATAACCATAAAACTTAACATCATAATTACTAATTCAATACAATAAGGGCTAGCATATATTTTCGATATTGTGTTATAATCATTGATTTACTCTCATCTCCCAAATAAACATACCCCCCGGAATAAACATACCCCCTGGACAAATTTTTAAAATCTAATAAACATACCCCCCGGAATAAACGTACCCCCCGGAAAATTACCAAATTGACACGTTAACTGTGTCCATGCTACTTCTGTCTTAGGGAAAGAAGATGATAAGCAGGTAAGTTCTTTTTATTTACATATTCTATATAAGTATGTAAATGATGAACCGAATAACTGTAGATATCTTGTTCAAATTATAATCATTTTCTCCACTTTGGGAAAAATTGGGCATAGGTTCCCCGGGGGGACCAACGGTGCTTCAAATTCAACAAGTGAAAATGTACATGATACATGTATTTTCTACTTGGAACTTGAACCAAGTGATCAAGGAAAATTGTTGTATAAACTGGCATATCATTAAAACAGAAGTAGTTGCCAAACTTCTCAGTTCACTTGCATGGGTAACACCTTGTACAAATGTATCAACATTTAGAACTTGAACAGAAAATTACCATATCCTGAATATCCGATGAAAATACAAGTATTACGTATTTGTAAAAGCCACGTAGAAAAGGTTGAACTATGACATGTATGATGTTAGTTGTTACTAGTACTTTTTCTTGCTCAACTTTCCATTTATCATGTATGCATTGCATATAGAAACATGGATTAATTTTGTAAACATTACTAGAAGTATTTGCTTTCCACAAAATCACCTTATTATAAAGAACATTATCATATATTCTCCTTTATTGTGTTGTTGCAATCCAAATAATTTCAAATCCAAAAATTACCCTTGATGTATGCAGAAAAAATCTTTCATTTTGAGAAACTTAGTTGTCAACAAATTCATTGTTTAGATGTGAGAAATCTCAGGCTTGCTCTATTTTGTGCTCTCTCTTTCTGATTAAAAGTTCCTTGGTTACATCTAAAACATTGCCACAAACCACAGGGTTCTCATGTTACACATCAAAGCGCGAGTCAGACGGAGCGGCACCGAACACAGGAACACAGACAGTAAGGGGCGGGGCTAACAGAGAGCTACATGAAGTTCTGAGAATACTCAGCCAATTTGTTTGTAGGGGAGTGATTTTTGTCAAAACATCGTAGGTGATAATTGCTGAATATAGATTGCAACTTAGTGTTGTTTATCAACTATTAAGTGGGAATTCACTTTCTTGAAATACCACACATTTCTGACAAAGACAAAAGAGTTTTATTGGAACTTGGAAGATCAAAAAGAGCTGTTTCCCCTTGGTAGAAGTGAGTTCTTCCGTCCGTGGGAAACTTCTAGTGGCGTGCGTTACTGTACTGTGGCGATTTTCCAAGGGCTGAATTTTCATGTTTGTGGTAGGAACCGTAGGATTTAAATGTTTTTGTAGATTTTAGAAGTATTATTCAGTTTTTAATGCTAAGACACTGTCATAATGTGGTGTTATTTTCATATTCTAAAAGTTTTGAGGAAAGGCTGTATTTCACGTGAGTAGAATTTACATGCGACTCAATGGTAACTTGAGCATTCATGGTGTTGATTACGTTGTTCCAAGATTGTTCTTTTGGCAATGTTTTTGTCTTTTTCGAGCGTACATTTTGCGATCACTGTAAGAATTCAGATGGTCTAGAACGGGAAAAGACTGTCAATGTTGTTTATATGAAAAATAGATTTCAAAACTTAAGTGTGGCGTCTTATTTTGTCTGAGATAACAACATTTACTTTGTATCGAGATCGACTGACATGTTAGTACCGCCAGGATTTCACAAATGCCGGGTCATAGCAGCAGGGAAATCAACGCCGCTAGGCCGAAAAATAGCAAATTATGAGCAAAAATGTCGGGGAAATATGGGCAGGAATACCCAAACTTTCGATTTTGATGGGATCCCTGGTTAGCAAAACTCTGATTTTCAAAAAATTAATAAACGTACTGTCCAAAATAAGAACGTACTGGGTGGATTTTGAGGCTGAAAAAAATAAACGTACCGGTACGTTTATTTGGGAGATGAGAGTAATCATTAGTTTCTGTATTTCTTCTAATGTGAAAGCAGTCTTTTAGATATGTACCTATGTTCGCATTGTGGGGCCGGGATTGTTGCATTTAAATATGTACTCAAAACGGTCTGTAGCATCGAGACTCTTAAAACTTGTGCTTGTTTTGAGAAGTGTGAATAGCTTATGACGTAAAACATCATATCTAGAGCATTCCATGACAAAGTGAAATTCATCTTCAATTTTCATTGGACAAGATGGACAAAACCTTTGGTCAGGGGCTACATTATGATATCTGCCCCTCTCTATTTTCAACTTAAGACTACTAATTCTTAACTGAGTTATCGCTTTACGAATATCAACGTTATTTATATCATCAAGATATTTTTCTTGTTCATAACAGTTTTTCGATTTGTTGAGAAAGGACAGTTTTGAATTACTTCTAATACGGCTAAACCACTCTTATGTCTTAGCGAATGCATTCATCATTTCTATTCGATGGTTCTGTGCTTCAATAAAGGGTTAGTGTCCCAACCCCAGGTGTGTGTATAATGATAACATAAGACCTGCTCGGTTTCTGTAACAACCGAATAAACCACCGAGCATAACTTTTTGTATCACTGCTTCATAATCAGTTCAAAACGTGTGTTCCTCATTGATCGTTGACGATTATTTCTGGTTATATGATAATGGATCTTACAAAACAGAAGATATATGGGAAAGTGGATCTTACCAGTGGACGAAGGCACGCTTGGCGTACATCAGATCGAACTTGTGGTCCAGTCGGGCCCAGGCTTCAGCGATGGCGGTGGTGTTGCTCAACATGCACACGGCACGCTGCACCTTGGCCAGGTCTCCACCAGGCACCACGGTGGGAGGCTGGTAGTTGATGCCGACCTTGAAACCGGTGGGGCACCAGTCGACGAACTGGATGGTGCGCTTGGTCTTGATGGTGGCGATGGCGGCGTTGACGTCCTTAGGCACGACGTCACCTCGGTACAGCATGCAGCAGGCCATGTACTTGCCGTGACGGGGATCGCACTTCACCATCTGGTTGGCTGGTTCGAAGCAGGCGTTGGTGATCTCGGCAACGGACAGCTGCTCGTGGTAGGCCTTCTCGGCAGAGATGACCGGAGCGTAGGTGGCCAGGGGGAAGTGGATACGCGGGTAGGGCACCAGGTTGGTCTGGAACTCGGTCAGATCCACGTTCAGGGCGCCGTCGAAGCGGAGGGATGCAGTGATGGAGGAGACGATCTGGCCGATCAGACGGTTGAGGTTGGTGTAGGTCGGGCGCTCGATGTCCAGGTTACGGCGGCAGATGTCGTAGATAGCCTCGTTGTCTACCATGAAGGCGCAGTCGGAGTGCTCCAGGGTGGTGTGGGTGGTTAGGATGGAGTTGTAGGGTTCAACCACAGCGGTGGACACCTATTCAATTCAACACAAAGTCAACCATTTAGACATCACAAAAAACAACCAGGTCTAACACTTTTGTCGGACAATAAGCTACCTCGTAATTCCGAGTGCGCAGTTGCAGTACAGTGCATTGTGGGCTAAGGTCAAAGTTTAAGACTCATTGCTTTGACGTGCTGGCCACGTGCGTATTGTTTTCGATCGTGTCTCTGGCCTTAATTAATCACTGAACTTACCCACAACTCCCTACTCGATGGGGTGGCTTATGGTCTGCGAACAGTTACGAAAGAGTTTCGTTGTACATGTTTAACGCATAGTGCTTGTTGTCGAGGCTTCAGAAACACAGTCACTAAATAAAATTCTACGTTATTTGGCAAGCCTATGCATGCTGGAAGGATGAAAGGAGGAGGGCTGCTGACCGAGCCTGCTGGGTCAATCTAACTGCCTCATGTGTCGGACGACACGGGAGCCCTAAGTCTAAGTCTATGACCCCCATCTCACTGGACCCGCGGCACGCTGGCTGCGTCGCTGCGTCCTAAACTGGATTTTGTTACCCTTGACTTCATAATGGGAATGCCACTCAAAACGTATAAGTATGACCAAAAAGACAACAAAACACAAAGCTTAAAAGATTCGTTTTTTGTCCCATGAAATTCGTTGAGTGCTTTGTCAATTCGATCGGCCGCAGCGACGCCGCCGGCGCGCCGCGGGTCCAGTGAGAGGAGGGCTTAATGCCTCGGTCCCATTACCAAAGCGGGGCCCGGCCGGGCAGCTTGTGGGAACATAAAAATGATGTAAAGACAACAAATGACACAAAGCGTAAAGGAATTACACCTAAACATATATTATGTATTTTCTTGATATGCATTTTTTATTTATCGTTGCCGCAAACAGCCCGGCCGGGTCCCGGATTGGAAATGGGACCAAAGCATTAGTCACGTATGCTTACCTGCGGGGCGGGGTAGATAACGTGTGCTTACCTGCGGGGCGGGGTAGATGGCGAACTCCAGCTTGGATTTCTTGCCGTAGTCCACTGACAGCCTCTCCATGAGGAGCGCGGCGAAACCGGACCCGGTGCCGCCGCCGAAGGAGTGGAAGATGAGGAAGCCCTGCAGACCGGTGCACTGGTCGGCCTGGAGGGGGGAAATACAATAAAATATCACCTAAACAGCAAAGAAACAAACGTATAAACTTGTGATGTATCACGTAGTACGTACACAGTATTGGGATTCTTGGATTGTTACGTGTTAGCTTATTCTATACCTGAATTCACTGTAAATGTTGACGATGTTGGATTTTCTCGTTTATTCCATGATCGTGAGTCATAGATTTTTACGTCTCAAAAGTCGTTAGAGTCACACGCATACACATGTTTCAAGTCAAAACATGTTTAGATTCGTGATGCGAAATTTATAACAGCTTTGAAGAGTAGCAAGCTACTGGAGAAGTATGCAAAAAGTGGTCAAAATCGCCTCACAAAAAACTTGCTAGAAATGATGTAATAGTACTCACTAGTTATAATATAGATATAGTAGATACTGCATACTAAAACTAAATCCCGTATGTAGTTACAACAATTGTATGATATACGTACCAGCTTACGGATGCGGTCCAGCACCAGATCTACAATCTCCTTGCCGATGGTGTAGTGGCCGCGCGCGTAGTTGTTGGCGGCATCCTCCTTACCAGTGATGAGCTGCTCAGGGTGGAACAGCTGACGGTAGGTACCGGTTCGGACCTCATCTGTAGAAAAAATATTTTCAATATCATAAATAACTTTATTGCACAACAATTGTACAAGGTACAAAGTATGGCATTCACTGGTACATAGATAACATTCTATCGGCTAATCAGTATATCTTATGCAATATGGTGTAGTAGTATGGGATGACAATGGGATTTTACAATCATTGGAGGAGTTTCTAATTTCTAGACATTCTTTGATATACTTCCCAATGTATAGCATAAGTTGTCACATTTCATTATGTACTTAAATTTGCTATTCAAGTCCATTGAGATAAATCCTGGTAGATCCGACGATAGCACTGAGTATAGTGAATTACGTACCTCAAAATATTTGGGACATACAATCATAGAAAAAAACTGCGACCAACTTAGTAGTAGATTACCCAAGCATAGAAAACGACCAGTAGAAAACAGTATGTAACGTTACAATGTATATGGAAGTTGTTTCACTGGAACAGCTGGCGGTAGGTACCGGTGCGGAACATCTTTAAGAACACACAGGAAATTATGACAAACATAAGTCAGTGTGTTTCTAAGGAAAAGATAGATTGCGACCAATTTGATTACCTACGTAGGAGCCAGCAGAAAGTAGTATCTATATTGAAATTGTTTAACTGGAAAAAAATGTAAATAGGTATCAATTTTGGAATGCCACGTGTTTATCAATGACAATGTGTGTACGCGTGTTGCACTGACTCTGTTGAGATTAAGTCTGTTCGAGGTCTATGTCGACTGTGTGACCACAAATGAAAAACGCCACGGGTTAATGAAACGGGCTGAATAATGTCAATATTTCTGCAAGCCATACTACATGTTAGACCTCTGTGAATGTTTTCAAGAAAAGTAGGTGATTTTCAGTGATTCAATAAAAAAAACCGACGTTCTTGCGACTCAATATCAAAGGATACTCATTTGTTTATACATCATCCATATCAAGATTTTTGTTGTTCGGAACAGGTTTACGTAGTACTACATAACCATTATCGAGAGAAGAAAAAGTGTTCTTCAAATCTCGTTACAAACAACACGACAACAACACAAGACCGTGAAATGTTACGTTACATGTAACGGTTCACCGCAATTCCAAACAAAGAAAACCGTTGCTAAGGCCCCGACCCGACCGGGACGGGGGCCAAGATTTCTCCTTTGTCTGGACAAACAAATGCGCCATGCTTTGAAAAGCTACACGCCGGCAAAGGGGGCAAAGTTTGCTTTGAAAGTTTATCCGCGGGTTCTTATATACACGCTACGCGATGGTAAACAGAGGCTCGAGTCTCGCCAAGACAAAAGTGTACCTCTTATTTCAAACAAGGTGTGCACCCGCCATTGTGTTCTGTTTGTCGAATACGTCGCGCTGTTATCCTATCAAAAGAAGTACAAAACTTCAGCATTATGAAGCCTAATTGGTCTTTGTTGATTGTAGAGGAATTTCAGGGACCTAGATATGGGAATTAGTCTGAGTATTCCTGTTGGAAATTAAAGAGACCAGGGCCTGGGAAGACGCGTGTGTAATACGCAAGTGGTGTTTGTATACCAATGATGGTACATTTTCTGCGGCATTGTCGTTGAATCGTAGTCAACGAGAAATTTATCATACTCTTTTATCAGTGATCATTCTTTGTTGTTGTTGTTGTTGTCCTTTTCAAACATAGGGTCTTTCGGAGGTTGGAATTTTAAAAGCGTTTTTGTGCGTGGCCATTGCAATGCAAAGCGTTGGCCAACATAGCAACGGTGTTTTGTTTATATCACGACAAAAAGGTCTATTTTGCACTTGTTATGGGAAAAACACATGAGTAACGGCCTCCTTGTTTGAATGCAATGCATTATAGCGAGGATAGCTGACGAAACTTCTTTCTTTCCTATAAATAAGGGACGTCCTAACGGCATGAAATGTCTGCAAGCTCATTTCTATAAGTGCTTCGCAGTATGCCCAACATTACTGTAAGAGATGCCGGCGTTTTTGAACTCCCAAACATTTGAACTCGGCACATATTTGAAAACACTAGAGGACTCCTTGATCGCTCGGTCTCTTTTCTGTGATGACAAAAATCGATCTGCTTTGCTCTTAATACACCGCAAATCTCTCTCGTAGAGGTCGCGTATGAAACCAATACATCACGGAGGAAATGTGTGTGTTTTTCAGCGATACGTATCTGGTTGTCTCATAGCCTGGAAACCATACCGTCGGGAGCTCCCCGGTTTCTCTACGGGGCTGGGGGTGATGCCCGCCCGCCCAGACAGATTAGCCCGCCCGAGGGGTAGTTAGCGGCAAAACTACGGTGGCTGCTAAACTATGGTGGCTGCGAAACTCTATATGGCAGCTAAGTCAGACTGACAGAAACGGGTCAATTTAGCAGACTGGGCCCGGTAAAACACACCCAAGCCGCCCCGTAGAGACTGGGACCAGGCTAGTTGTACGTCTTACCGATAACGGTAGGCTCGAGGTCCACGAAGACGGCACGGGGCACGTGCTTGCCGGCGCCGGTCTCGCTGAAGAACGTGTTGAAGGAGTCGTCCCCGCCGCCGATGGTCTTGTCGCTCGGCATCTGGCCATCAGGCTGGATCCCGTGCTCCAGGCAGTACAACTCCCAGCAGGCGTTACCGATCTGGACACCGGCCTGGCCCACATGGATGGAGATGCACTCACGCTACGAGAAAAAAAAAGAGAAAAAACAGTTACGTTGATGAAGGTTAGACATCCAGGTAATAAGATACGCTAGAAAATGTTACTAGTACTTAAGCAACTGGATAAAATTTTGAAACAATCTCCAGTCACCGACGAAAGATAGCGGATGCTGTCTGAAACGTCCGACTGTTTCAAAATTTTACCAGTTGCTTGAGTAACTATTTTTGGAGGATAAAACAGTTGATATTTTTCAAAAGACAACATCGCCTCATATGACGGAAACTGACAATCCTTTATTTCTATTTCTGCAAATTATCATTTTTCAACAGACAAAACGCCTTTAATATCTGATGAAAAACAGCTCTAGTTCTCACAAATTCTAATAGAGCTTGTTCTAGAGGAATGTGATTCGTGCAATGATAAAATACAATCAGAGGGGCGTCTTGTGAAGGATGGCAAGTTCATAGTCATGTAAGTCACGTAGCTCTCACGCTGAAGGTGATGCAACGCTGCGGGTAGCTTCTTAAGATAGTACTTGGCCTTTAAGTGTGGCACACCGTCTTACGAAGACGATGGAAACGTCTGATGACGTCGTTACGCAACAGGCTTTCAATTCTCGAATAAAATTTCGCTAATTAGAATTGCTTGGCCTTTTTGGACGAACATGGCATATGTAGTATTTCTGGGGGATCAGTGCATAATAACTATTGCTAGATATGCCAGTAATTAAACATTTGTTGGTGGTATAACAGAAATACATCCGTATAGATTCTGTGCATTGATATAAAAGACCGCATCGCCTGTGGGGGGATTTAGTGCAGCTAGATAGAAGTCCAAAAACGTTTGCACAGAATTTTAATACTGAAGGGTTCTTCAGATATTGCGGAAAATCTACTCACCATTTTGGTTCAGTTGTGTTGGTCGAAGATGACGTCAAGAGGCGAAGATTTTCGCGTTTTTTTACTGAGTACTCGACGATGCTCAAGGGGCTGACGAGTATTCTGGAACTGAACCGGTGGGGCCGGGACCCGCGCTTTTATTCTCACAGTCACGTGATCGTTTCCCCGCGCGCTGATTGGTGCAGACGACATTTCACCCCGTTACGTGCCTTGGATACCAAATGACGCCCCCGTGCGAGGTTTAGTGTGATACACGGTTGCTGTTGTTTCTACCGACGGTTGCTTGGGTCGAGGCTTTTGTCAGGAGTTTCAATTGAACGTATCGCTATAGTGATCTGGCTATTGTGTCCGCCATGTTGTGTTCTGAAACATTATCCTACTTGAAACATGGCGTGACCAAACAACAATCGCCAGTTTTGTATCCAACCTTTTCCTCTATCTGCCCGGTTAGTAGTATAGAATGTAAGCCTTTTAGTCATACCGTTCACTTGCTGTAACAAGTTACGCTTGCCTTTTTCCTTTTCAAAGCTGCACATTTGTGACTCGTCTGGGTGAATAACGAGTCTGACCGGTGTTGAAAATAGCCTAAAATGTGTAAGTTTGAAAGATTTACCATTCGAAGGTGAGTGAATGAGTTTCCAGGGGTAAGGAGTTGTCAGTCTCGCAGACTCATTCGCGGTTGTTTTGACCATCTTAAATATATCTGAGGAAGGGGAGCGATGTGAGGGAATAGATATAACCAAGGCGGTTATTACCTCCTTGATATAACGTAAACGTTTTGAACATGCCATTGAGTTAGCCTCCGTTGCAGTCCTTCCCACTAGCGTACGATTTTTCAACTTATCGGGTCCAGGTTCTTTGGCTGGGGGGCCGTATCTGCTTGAGGTCCCGTATCTGCTTGGGATCCCGTAACCGCTGTGAGCCTGCCTGCAAGCTGATTTCTATAAGTGCTTCGCAGTGTGCTCAACATTACTGTAAGAGATGCGGACGTTGACCGCTGTCACTAAAATCGCTAGTGGGAAGGACTGCAACGGAGGCTACCATTGAGTTAGGACCGTGAATTATACACGATGTAGTATATTGGCAGCTACCGCAAACGCCAGTAGTGGTGGTGGTGTCGGTGGTGACTCAGATACATGTACCGCCAAAACGCTGCAAGTTCCGTGTGCACTGTTATGGCAATCATGACAGGCAGGTTATTTGTACACCTATGTGTATATGATCATATGAATACTTGTATGAGAGTCCCTAAGTTTTTTTAACATTTTCTCGAACAATTTAAGCACGAGAACGCTACGTTTACCTTTTGGAGGAAAACTGTGTAAAACAATAAGAATTAGACAAGTTAAGATAAGATAAACATAGTGTAGTGTTGGCAACGGTTTTGTTGTTTTCTACACAACAGACGTTGATCTTTATTATATCCCGTTGCTATGCTGAGTCGACCCGCGCTCTATGTTTGTGTACATTTTGTCCGGTTAAAGTTGACATGTAAACATTGCAAATTAAAAGCTCACTGCTGGCGTAACTACACGAACGGCTGAACACTTGGATCGCTCTGTTTTGCTAAGTACTAAATCGTCTATAACCATGAATGAGACCGCTGGGTTGAGTGGTTAATTTTTGGCGATTAGAAATGATTGATTTTTTCTACATCTGTGCACGCCGTGTATGGCCTATATGGACGTGGTTTCAATAGTCGTGCGATTCTTTTAAACTGCTGTATGGTTTTAAGGGCTCGTTCACACTTGCAATTGTGTGTATTTTCAATTCAGTATGAGTTGCGTATTAATGTTTTTTGGGTTTACGTAAAGTTTACGGGGAAGAAGCAATTTTTAGCCACTGTTATGCACCCTGGTTATCGAACCGAAAAAACGACTTCTTCGACCGGAAACTTTACCTAAACCAAAGAAAAGTTAATACGCAGCGTACTTCAATATACGCACAGGTATGAGGAAGGGTAGACTCAATGTTATACCATCAATTGTTCCATAACCTTATCAAAGAAAAATTCCCATATTTCAAACATCTAAATGCAACAGACAAACTCATATTTTTATTACGCCTGGATAGTCCTTGTATAAGAAATAGTCTGTTCATACATTTACACATGTACAAAGAAGCGAGAAGAAGTCGACTCTACTGTACTAGCTTATAATTAGTTTGATAACACGTTTGTCTACTCTATATGTTTACAGCTTGTGTTGTTGTATTTATGTCCTTGTATGTTCCATGTGTTAAGTTAGACGACATGTACCTAGCCCCTCGGGGCATGAATGCACAATAAAGGTCTTTCATTCATTCATTTATTCATTATCATATTTGACCAGGAAGAATTGCATGAGATGTTGATAAGTTCTGCCCCTCCCCCAATAAAGCAACTTGTAAAAGCAGTCCCTTCGTTTACCTGATCACTATGGTAACGCGGTTGGCAATAAACTTGCGTTGCCATGTAACGTTCTTCAGATGGACTATACCATTTTGAAAGTACCGGATGAGAAATATTTTCGCTTTTTTTTTTCATACGGACTTCTTTCTGTCAGGAAACACCTACACATACACACCTTTTCCTGTGTTGTCTATTACACAATTTCTCTACTTATGTCTATATTTCACCCACTCAAATATGTACATGAAAGATTTTCAACCCCGAAAAGAATAGTTCTGCTTGTATTCTTTGAGTTGCAGTGTTTGAAATGTTACCCCTTTTTATTTTGGGTTTGTCCAGTAAGCTTGTGTGTCCGTTGCTCGTGTGAATAAGGCCCTCTGTAAGGTCGGTTAACTTGATACATGACGTTGTTTGTTGTTAGTATTTTGGCCGAGCATAGAAACAATGTTTGTCTCAACGGTACCCATATGAAACATTGTAAACTTTAACATTTTGGGTGATATGTAGCCTTTTCGCCTAAGAAAGAAATAATAATTTTTTTCTTTATTTTTTTTCTATTGTCATTTTATCATATTTTGTATTGCGTAAGAAGCGTATTGCCTTTACGTCAGAAAAAAATAATTGAGAACGTTGCCTTTTTGTTGTTTACACTACTTTTGTTCAGGAACAAAGTGTGTCCCCCTCTCATGTGGCACTCCGATCCGTCACAACGCATGGTATTTTCGTCCCTCCGTGAAAGCGGACGTACAATTGAAACACTTCGGCTGCCATCTCGACTCGTGGCAAAACAGAAATATTTTCATATTTTTTTCATTGCAAATTTCACGATCTAAGGAAGGTTTATGATGACTTAAGACAAAAAGGGAGTATGACTATGCATAAGCGAGAGATTGTTTGTTTCAAGTCCGGACTTGTTTCCAGACTTTAAGGTTTGTTTAGACTTGAACCTAAACGTTATGTCCAGTCCGGATCAGGTCCGGGGTTTAGGTACGCATCACTAGTAATGAAGGAAGTTGTGTTGTGATCAGCGTTCGTTGTTTGATATAAATTTTTATGATTTTTGTTGGTCAGTGGCCGTCTTCAGCGTTCATTTGCACAATTTTTATGTTTTCGTATGTTCGTATCGGATGTAATCGTTTTAGTCATCTTCTGTGCAATTAAGGGCAATATAGCTATGACCATGTATTCTACTTGCTGCATTAATGCATTACAGTGCATAAGTTCAGAGTGGACTGGAAAACCGAGGTTTCAAGCTTTGCATGGAGTACCGTGACTTCCCGGTAGGGGCGTGCATAGCATGCACCATCATAGAGTCCGTTGAGGCCAGCAGAAGGACCGCCCTTCTCCTCTCGCAGAGTTTTGTGGACAGCGAAGAAACATGGCTTGATTTTGTTGAAGAAAGGTAGTGCTCACTATTTAGTTGACATGCGTGTTAATGATGAATACATATAATATACGGTTTTCATGTTAGTATGACGCCAGTGAGGAGGCGACAAGAGCTGGCCTAGACACAGAATGAATACCATAGGTATGGGTAGAGTGAAATATTGTTTTTGTCGGGTTTCTTCTCCTTCTCCTGTCATTTCAGTTAAATCGATTCAACTCCGTCATTTTTGGGCCAAACATCCTGAAATTTGGCATGGAGGTAAAGAAGGCAAATACCCCAGATGTTTGTTTTCCTTTTTTTGAAAGAGGCCTTAAAACATTTATATGGAGTTTTTTGGGGCGTTTTTAGGCAAAAATGGATTTTGGGCTCCTGTGCCCTGGTGTTACAAGCAAATGACCTGGGATTCGGTACAAGGGTGCCTCGAACATGTCTTTACAGGACTTCAATTCACATTTCTGGTATACATCACTTCAAAATGCCTCATTATGAGGACTTTTGAGCCTATTTTCAGACCAAAAACGGGCCAAAATTTCCATGTTCTATCTAAGGTTCCACGCGTTCCATTTGCTGTTGACCAAGGAATACGTGTTCCATTCGGGTTACCTGAGGTCATGTTGCAAGAACACACGCGCAATGAAGGACACATTCAAACAAATGTAGCTTAGATAATTACAAAACGTCCATTATTGCATGGGGAAGGAGTGAAATATGCTGTATTTGCTCAGGAGCAAATGGCGGCCTTTCTAGTTGCTATATATGCTTTTGTCACGTTTTATCACGCGTGAGCTGGCATTGCAATGTGAATACCAGATGCTGAGATAGATCGAGTCTGATTGGTTGCTCCAAACAGGCCAGGGACTGAGACTTCAAAGGAAAGTTTCACTTCGAGGGGTATATGTTTCATGCATATTCACCACGTGGATGTGCCAGTTAATATGTAGGATAACTAAAGTCACGTTACCGAGAGGGATGTGTCACTGCAAGACAGGTCACTTTCCTTTACAGCATATAGAAACAGTTTACATCCCAGAATAATACATAGAATAACTTAAATTTATTGCACGACTATTATAGCAGGTACAAAGTGTGGCAACAACAATTAACATAGAACAAGACATAAGTATGGAATAAAACTACTAGTATTCACTACAACAAAATGACTATCTTAGGTTTTACATTATTCAAGTTGGGCTAATTATGAGTATCATTTTTTTTCTAATAACAAAACAATATTTCATATATTTGCCTATTTTATCACTGTGTGAGCTGTTGCATCTAAAGATATAGTCGAATCTATCTGTAGCATTGGGCGTCTTAAAATCTGAAGTACTTGAATTGATATTGTGAATAACGTATTGCGTAGGGCATCATATTTAGAGCATTCCATAATAAAGTGAAACTCATCTTCAATTCGATTCGGGCAGAATGGGCAAAACCTTTAGTCAGGAGCTACATTAAAGTATCTACCTGCTTCTATATTCAATCTATGGCTACTAGTTCTTAACTGTGTTACAAATGAAACAATAAAAATGCAGGAGAGGCAGATGTAGAAGATGTTCCAATGACCAGAGCAGTATAAAGCTCCAGCCCTCCTGACGATAAAACTGATATATTTTGACACAGGAAGGTTTCGTCACCACATTTCATTCACTGCAATATTTCTTAAGTACTTTTTATGTATAAAGAAAAAGTATTCATCTTACAAATTTGTAAAGATTTAGGTGCAATATGCCAGTATGTATGAGCAACTGCCAGTTTGTATTCAACAATGTTATACACCTTTTCCTGTAAACTGACGACTTTTTCTTGGAGGCAGGCGAGAGTTTTATTAATTTATGTCTTTTTTTCACACATAAGCCTGAGAAATATAGACACCTGTAGAATTTCGCGCCTTGTTCACACCGCTAAATGTAAGTGCCGTGAGCTACTCCATTTTCACCCAACCGCTATATTTACCGACAGTATTGTTAGATTGATTTACTGTATCAAAGATAAAACTGTCCATGTTGCCGTATGCTTGTGGTGCGTTGCATTACTAATGTGCCAGAATTACAAATGTGAATAATTGCACCAGATGCCGGGATAGACCATACGTGATGGGTCGTTCCAAGGACTAAAAATCAAAGGAACAGTTCACTTCGAGGGGCATATATCGCTCGTTCTCATTTAAGTGTTCACATTTTGTAACTTCCGTTACCGCTTGAGTCGTTTCTAAAAGCCAGAAAAGTTTTAAGTCGTCAAAAAACGACAGTTTGGCACCTTTTATGTGGCATATTTTAACGTCAGGAACGTCTTACTTCAAACGGTAACGATAGTTACAAAATGTGTACATTTAAATGAGAACGAGCGATATATGTCATGGATATTTACCACGTGGTGTGCTAGTTACTATGAAGGACAACTGAAGTCACGTCCCAGCCTGCGAGGGATGGCGAGTGCAAAATAGGTCACTTTCCTCAATAACAACATAATAATAGAAACACTGGCCGCCCCAGAACAGACACGTTGGGTGGCACAATTTATTCATTCATTGGTTCAGCATGTACATGCCAGGGTTAACGTTGCCCAACTAGCCGGAGGCTATTACTAAGGGCGAACCCATGTGTGGTCATGGGACTGTAGGTTTTGGACCATCGCACACCGGGGCATGCCCCTACTCTTTTTCGAAAGGTGTGGTGGGTTCTTTTACGTGCGCAGGGTGTGGCTCTCCCCAAACACAATCTAAGCTATCTAGAACATTCCATCCAATGATAAATTCCACCCCAGAACAGACACGTTGGTGGCACAATCTAAGCTATCTAGAACATTCCATCCAATGATAAATTCCACCCCAGAACAGACACGTTGGTAGCACAATCTAAGCTATCTAGAACATTCCATCCAATGATAAATTCCACCCCAGAACAGACACGTTGGTAGCACAATCTAAGCTATCTAGAACATTCCATCCAATGATAAATTCCACCCCAGAACAGACACGTTGGTGGCACAATCTAAGCTATCTAGATCATTCCATTCACTGAATCAGATACATTTACATGTTCGTGTTCGTAATTTACATAAAGTGAGGAAACAGAAGACAGTAGTGAAGTCCCAATGTCAAAAATCTGGGTATGCTCTCGTTCTCTCGTGCTAGAATTTAGGATTTGTTTCAAATAGAAACACTTGAAATGAAGCGAAATAAAGCTTTATTTGACCACTTAAGCACATTAAAAACTGTTTTACTTTCACCGTTCAATAATTTCATGGAGTAATCGTACAGTCTTGACAGCAAGTCAGGAAAGCATAGCCGCGAAGGAGTGCACTAGGACTTTTAGTCAACATTTTGGAGCCCTTCCTACCTATACACTTAATGATATGTTTATACCTTAAACGAATGTGTACACCATTTTTGTTTGAATCTTCAATAAACACATGGTAAACATAGCCGTCAAGAATTACACTAGGATTTTTCAGAGTTAACCTTTTGGAGCCCTTCGAACGCTGAATAATATGTTAATACCTGTTTGTACCGAATTTGCACACCATTTTTTATTGAGTCTTCAGTAAACGTATGTAGCGATGGAAGTCTCCGACTACACTAAGAGCCCGAACACGCACAGAGGCCAAACGGATTCGGGATTACGACCCCCACCTACTTCACTGTCCTTCAGCTAGAGTAGCATCTTACCGCAGCAGTCTACAGCATTTATGCATGGGGCTCAGTTATGGAACACTCTCTCGCTGAAGCAAAGAGCTGCACTTACTTACAAGACATTTAAGAATGGCACTACCGGCGGCAATAGATATCTGTACTGTATGTAACATGGCTTTTATGATTGATTGGTTATTATTGTTACTGTGTAATTAGTCGTAGTTTGTGTTTTTATATGTGAAATCAGGGGTACCTGAAAAACAGGCCTCACAGTCTGAGTGTATTTTCCCTGTATAAATAAAATGGAAAAAAATGGCAGGCAGGTACATATTGCAGACGCAACAACGGAGACTAGATTACAAAGTTCCTTATGTCCTAGTTTTTTGTTTTGTTTCAGAACAGGCAAATTAAAACGCATGCGGGGCCACATGTGCTAAATTTGGAAGGCTCTAATCTGAGCGTGGGCAGTCATACAATATTCATCAAATCAGTCTAGGGTTTCGTATAAACAGAACGTTTCCAAGCCGAGTATTCAGTCTCTAAGTTTACATGCCCGTCTGTCAAACTCTAGAGATTTTGTTTCTTCAAAAGGGCGCCTGTCATCTCATATTTTGACCATCTCAATAATATTCGGCAATCGGTGAAATAGATCTACGAAGAGTCTTCAGAAACTGATTCTTCTGTCTGCTGTCGACTGCGGTCTGCCGAGCCCGACGTGTCTAGCAGCGAAGCCCGTCACTTCGCAAAAACCCTGCCGGGAAACAAGCCACGGTCTCCCGTCATCCGTTCATTCGGCACGTTGGGACCATCAGAACGTTTCAGGTAAACCTTTGCAGATCACTCGGTCTTCTCAAGGCAGCAGCAGGTCGTACTTGGTTCTATATACAGAGCAATTTTGGTTCTATATACAGAGCACTTTTCTCCTCACAATACGAAGTAGTCCATTTACTATTTACAAAAGAGTTACTGAATCACTAGTACTGTACTTTAAAGTGCCATCACCGCGGTTGGAACATTCAAAACATTTCATGTAAACATTCCCAGATCACTCGGTTTGCTCTTTCTCAAGGCAGCAGCAGGTCATACGTGAAGTCACTTACAGAGCATTTCTCTTCTCACAATACGAACTATTCCATTTACTATTTATAAAAGAGCAACCGAATCACTATACTTTTAAGTACCACTACGTTGGAACATTCAGGACATTTCATGTAAACATTCCCAGATCACTCGGTCTTCTCAAGGCAGCAGCAGGTTGTACTTGAAGTCACATACAGAACATTTTTCTCCTCACAATACGAACTATTCCACTTACTATTTATAAAAGAGCAACAGATTCATTGCACTTTTAAGTACCATCACGTTGGGACAATCGGGGCATTTTGTTTAGATAAACCTTTTCAGCTCATTCAGTCGCTATTTCTCAACTGAAGGCAGATCGTACTATTTATCTACAAAAGAACAAATCACTTTAAGGTACTAGCAACGTCACGTTGAGACAATCAGGACAGTTGTGTAATACTACTAGGTAAATCTTTCCAGATCACTCCGTCCCTTTCCTCAGGGCAGCAACACGTCTTACTTTAGAATATTTTCTGTATATGTACCATCAATTTGGGACATTCAAGACATCTTTTTAGGCAAAATTTTCCGGCTCAGTCAGTCGCTTTTCCTAAAAGCAGCTGCACATTGTTCTTGAAGTCATATATATACAGATTGTTTTCTCGTCGCAATTCAAACTACTAGTACTAGTTCCGAAAACAATTTCATCAGGTTGGTAGAACATAGGATATTTAGAGTTTCTTTTTACACAACCAGGTAATCTCACCTGCTGACGTTTCGGTGTCTGTCAGACACTTTCTTCAGAGCTTCTGCTTTTCGCCTAGTATTAGTATTCCATTTCATGTACGATTTACAATAGAGCGACTGAATTACTAGAATTCAAAGTACCGCCAACATCCTCGGAATCCACAACGATAAGCAAGAGACACTTCGAATAAGAGGCATTGAAGCGTTGTGTCAAGGTAGCTAAACAATTTCAAAACCTATCTACACAATGGAATTAAGTTTTCGGCACAAGCTCCTTGTTCTCTTCACTCTTGCCCTGTCAAAGCTACCGATGCTCTCCGCAGATCAAACGTGCCTTCCAACATGTCAGAGGAGAATGATGAACAGCTGTCTGGTCGGTAACATGAAGAGCGATAGAAATACAAATTACATCGACAAATTAAATTCAAACTATAGGAGGGAGTGCATTTTATGTGACGATGGTCCCACACATTTAGCTAAAACTGCTAGAAACTCAACAGAAAAGTGTTTTAAAGGTGTAGATTGGCTCGGTAAAAGAGGTTTTCAGTTCGGAATATTATCGTCCAAAACTTTAGCTGCAATCGACTCTACGTCGCTTGTAAGCCTTCTGTTGATCGAAGCAGGGATAACTGAAATGGGTACCGCTACATTCAAGGACTTCTACCAGCTACAGAATCTGCATCTCGACCATAACATGTTGAGGCACATTTCCAGGAATTGGTTCGGGGTCTCGCCGAGTTTATCGACAGGATACTATATCGTTAAGATTACGGTTTCTCACAATAATATCTCAAGCTTAGATGCTGGATGTTTTCAAAATATGAGCCACCTCAGTTTGTTAGATTTGAGAAGTAACGCATTGAGAGAACTACGCAGTGGATGGTTGATCGGACTTGAAAATTTAGAAACACTACTTCTGAACGGAAACAGAATTGAAACAGTCACAGCGAATGTTTTTGAATCAATGAGCAAAGTGAAGTTTCTGGACATGAGTCAGAACGACTTAGTGTGTCTTTACAGAGAGGCATTCTTGACCCTGCAAAACGCCATCAGAGTCGTACTTGGTGGAAACAGGCTTGTCGATTCCATAGAAGGCACTTTGCACGACATACCGTGGAACTTAGTGCTGGATAACTGTGACAGAAAGACAAAACAGTGGATACGATTCGAGGCTGTTGGCTTAGTGTTGCACATCAACTATGAAGCTAGTGATGACAGCTTCACTATTGACTGGTTTAGCACTTCAGGAAGTAAGCATAACGTCCCGGTCAATCTGGACTCGTGCAATCCACTCCGCGAAGATGTGCGGTCCGGCCATATCGCGTCTTACGCTCCTTTCGTCATCATCGCAAGGAATGGTCGAGGGGTCGTAAGCAGGTCTTTATCAAGTCAATGTTCAGATGCATGGAAAGGCTCTAGTGGCGTAAATTTGGCATTGAAAGGTCTGTCCAGTTTGCGATTTGCTCGGGTAAAATCAAGTGACAATCATGGCAACTCTAGAGTGGAGGGCTTTAGTGTTGTAGCAAATACCCTGTCAAAGCGAACAGCATTTGATTCTCAGAGCACAGGTAAACTCCAAGACGACGAAAATAATTCAACGTTAAGCGTCGGCTGCTTTGGTCTTTTTCTCGACGAGAAACATTTTTCGCAGTTTAGCACATCTGCGACAGAACAAAAAGATGACACGCATTGTTTTGCGGGAGAGGATGATACGAATGGGAGGTTCTCAACAATAGAGAATGAGACTGTCAATAACACAGCATCGCAGAGTACCACACTAAGAACAACAACCAGGGTACCTTTCGCAGAAACTAGCACTGACTCGTACTCCGGTGTAGCTAGCACTACAAGTCTGATGATTCCTGTCATAGTCACATCTGTCGTGGTGGTTCATCTTATTGTAACATGTCTCATTGCATTTCTTTGGTACCGAAAAAGAAGTAGAAATCTTCAAGACCATGCTGACAGCAGCGGACACGACGGCGTAGATCAAGGACAACCATATGTAATGACATATACCACAGATAACCCTGTATACAATGTCCGTAGCGACGATAGTGAAGTTTCCGATCAAAATGCTGAATGCAGCAGCCCAAACTTTGCATTTTCATCGGAAGATATGATAAGAGGCTTGCAATGGAATCCAATGTATAGACAACAAGATACGCCACAGGCAGAGAGCGCTCTTGCCAACTGTCAAACAGACGACAACGTCGTTCACGCAGCCTGCATCCAAGATTTGCCATCAGGGCATAGCTATTGCGAAATATCAGATGATAGCGATGAAGACGTTTTTGATTCTCCTTCCGTGGGTGACTATGACGAAATTAGAGACGAGGACATTGAAAATGCGGCTGCTGGACAAGCCTCGCAAACGGAGGCCGAGGGAGACGAGTCTTTGACTTTCTATGCCGCAGCTTCAGCTAATGTTAGCCTGTCCACAACCGGAAATATTGGCGATAATACCTCGCATTACGATACAGGTACACCACACGGTCAAGAGGAGGCAGTATGCAGAAATCTTATCGATCGATCAAATCGCGCGGACTGTTGCGTCTATGGAAAACCGGATGGAGTGTCAGCCGAAGAAGGCAGGACATTAGACTAGGAGAGGTGTACTGCCCTTGGCCGAGAGACGGCAGAAGAAAAAGTCGAAAATAAGGAACATGAAAACGTAGATACATATATAACAAGATCATCAGATCAAACCTACCGTATGGCAGAGCGTCATGAAAGAAAGACTCTTTACGAACGGACAATAGAAATATTGTCATGACTTGGATTGTCATTTTTGTCTTCGGTGTGATTAGGTGTAGTATATGATTGTGTAATGCCTTGGAATGGAGACAAGTAGATGCTGTCGCTGAGTCGCCTGATTCTGTTTTATACTTTATCCTGTTATATCCGTATTACTTCTGTATCTTTACTATTTCATATTTACCTTAATTGTTTCGTCAATTCTTTAAGCTGGGATTTTGTATTGTGAAATTGATGTATTGGGTGTTGTGTTAAGTGCACCAGTGGTTATTATTGTTATCGTAGTTATCATCACTGGATTGTTATTACTATGTTGATATTCGAAGTCTTAAGTTTGCAAAGATATCAGAGATTATCCGCTGTAATATAAAGTCTTGTTTTGTTATAAAATACGTAAGGTAATTGTGTGTAAACTTTTTGTGAATAAACATAAAGAAATGCCAATCAGACATGTGATGGTGAATCTTTAGTACTGGTGTCTTATCGGTAAAAAGAAAATCAAACTTCCTTCCTACGTTGATGAAGGTTAGACATCCAGGTAGTAAGATACTCCAAAAATAGTTACTCATTGACAAGCAACTGGATAAAATTTCAAAAAATTATCCAATTGCTTGAGTAACTATTTTCGGCGTATCAAACTTCCTTCCTCTTCGTATTTTTATACAATGCCGAGGAGATGTCCCATATAGCGGTCAGTGACCCATGTCAGCATAAAGTGTGGTAAACAACGTCCATAAACTGGCACTCCCATGTAGTTAATATGTAACGTTATGTGCCCCTGTTAGAAAATAGATTAGACTGGTTTGTCCTCGGAATAAGCAATGACGTGCGGCCTGTCTCTCTATGGAGTTTGGTTATTCACATGGCAATTCTGACCTCAATTTAGACAACGTTACATCGATATATATACATATATATACATATATATATATATATATATATAGAGAGAGAGAGAGAGAGAGAGAGAGAGAGAGAGAGAGAGAGAGGGAAGAGTGAGAGAGGTGATAGAGAGGGGGAGGGAGGGAGAGAGAGAGAGAGAGAGAGAAAGAGAGAGAGGGAGATAGAGAGGGGGAGGGAGGGAGAGAGAGAGGGAGGGAGAGGGAGAGAAATAGAGAGGGAGAGAGGGAGAGGGAGAAAGAGAGGGAGAGAGAGAGGGGGAGGGAGGGAGAGGGGAGGGAGGTTTCATTTGTTTCATTAGGATTTAATCTATTTATGGTATAATTTCAATTTGTTCTCTGGTTAATTTTGCTTAGCTTTCATAATGTATAATTGAACAAAATTCCAACTGTCTAGTTTCGAGGGGAGGCCCACGAAAAGCCACATAGGCTTTTGCCCCCCCCCCCCTGCATGTTTGTTTTGTTTATCTTTGTTTTATCTTTGTTTTATAATTGTACATATGTGAATAAACAATAAACAATAAACACTAATTTGGGATATGATACAACAACAGGTGGTAGGTTGGAACATACGTTGTTTGGGAAATCCCTCGATAAAAGTTTAGGTCACAAACTTTCTGGATTTTTTTTTTTTTTCATTGTATAACAAGCGTGTACAGGCCACGTGCCGAGGCATGGTGTGCAATTGGTGACCATCTGGATTGTCGGATTTGTGTCCTACTCTGTACATCATCTTATATAATATGGGGTTCCGTATCATTGGTGACCACTTGGACTATCGGATTTATGTCCTACTTTGTTCAATATCTTATTATGAGCTTTCGCACAATTGGTGACTATTTGGATTGTCGTATTTGTGTCCTACTCTGTTCACCATCTTATCATGAGCTTTCGTACAATTGGTGACCACTTGGACTATCGGATTTAACTCTGTTCACCATATTAGTCTGGAGTTTTGTATAAATCGAGTGTTTCGCGAGCCAAGTTGGTAGTCACTGATTTTTTTTGCTTCATTGCCGAGCATTGAAGATTTTGTTCTTCAAAACAGGGCCTGCCTTTCACTCGTTTTGTCGATCTCACGATCACCAGAAACCGCATTGCTCAATATTCGATAATTGGCAAAATTGATCACTGAAGAAGATCGACTCTTTTTTTTGCTGTCGATTTCTGACTGCGTCATCAGACGTGACCAGCTGCTGACCAAACCTCTCCGCGCAGAACCCACAAACATCACGGCTGGCCATTCAACTATCAGGAACATTCAGCAAACTTCAGACTTCTCCGCGCAGACCCTACCAACAACACGGCTAGTGATTCAACTATCCGGAGCATTCAGCAAACTTCAGACCTCTCCGTGCAGACTCTACCAACATCACGGCTAGTGATTCAACTATCAGGAACATTCAGCAAACTTCAGACGTGACCAGCTGCTGACCAAACCTCTCCGCGCAGACTCTACCAACATCACGGCTGGTCATTCAGCTACCAGGAACATTCAGCAAACTTCAGACGTGACCAGCTGCTGATCAGACCTCTCCGTGCAGACTCTACCAACATCACGGCTGGTCATTCAGCTATCAGGAACATTCAGCAAACTTCAGACGTGACCAGCTGCTGATCAGACCTCTCCGCGCAGACTCTACCAACATCACGGCTGGTCATTCAGCTACCAGGAACATTCAGCAAACTTCAGACGTGACCAGCTGCTGATCAGACCTCTCCGTGCAGACTCTACCAACATCACGGCTGGTCATTCAGCTACCAGGAACATTCAGCAAACTTCAGACGTGACCAGCTGCTGACCAAACCTCTCCGCGCAGACTCTACCAACATCACGGCTGGTCATTCAACTATCAGGAACATTCAGCAAACTTCAGACGTGACCAGCTGCTGGCCAGACCACTCCGCGCAGACTCTACCAACATCACGGCTGGTCATTCAACTATCAGGAACATTCAGCAAACTTCAAGCGTCTCCGCGCAGACCCTACCAACATCAGCTGCTGGCCAGACCTCTCCGCGCAGAACCCGCCAACAACACGACTGGTCATTCAGCTATCAGGAGCATTCAGCAAACTTCAGGTAAACGCTTTGCTACTTGTCTGCCGTGTTTATATTTCCAGAGTCGGCTCGGCTCCTCTCGTGAAGTGCAAATTACGGCATTTGTTTACAAACAACTAGTTTGTCTATGAATAAAAAGACTTCCGAAAATAGCGGCGAGAAGCAGTACTCTAGTCAAAAGCTCTGAAGAAGGTGTCTGACAAAGACCGAAACGTCAGCAGGTGAGATTCCTGGTTGTGTAAAAAGAAACTCCAAATATCCAATAAAAAGACTCCAACCAAGAGATTTATTCCACCGACGTTTCGGTTGGAACTATTCACGGAACTAGTTTGTCAACTTTCATGATCAACAGCTATCGGCCTGTATCACCCCGGACCAAACAAGAGGTACATGTTTCACACCACGTTGTCCTATCAAGCATAATTGTTTCTAAGTGTTCGTATTCAATCCTAGTATCTCTAACTATAGCGTCCGTAAAAGTTAAACTTCTGCACTTCAATCGTCCCCTTGGCAACGTAAGTTTCTCGTAACAGCATATTTTAAATCGTTGACCAAAAAAACCTCAACCACGTGAACTTCTGCCATCTAGAGCTTCGAAAGTGAAAAATAAGTTGAAGGAATCGAAAAAAAAATCATCCTCACAATGAAATTTATCGAGTCCATCGCTGTTATCGTAGTCGCCATGGCGACGATTCCCAGGCTCTGGGCAGATCAAAGCTGTTTTCCGACATGCCAAAGGAGGGTGTTCGGCAGCTGCCTGCTCAAAAGCCAACTGTACCGCGACGACTTAACACGTCGACTGCATCCGGAGAGTATAACAGTATGCCTTTCATGCAACAAGAGCATCAAATATACAGCTGAAGCGGCCAACAGGCCAACAGGAAAGTGTTTTGTAGGTGTGGAATGGCTCGCCATAAGAGGCTTTCAATACGGGGTTCTATCGTCCCAGAAATTAGCTCCAATCAAGTCAGCTTCCATTCTGGTTCTTTTTCTGATCGATGCAGGAATAACGGAAATAGACAAGGAAACATTCGTAGACTTTTACTATCTTACAGATTTGCATCTAGACTATAACATGTTAACGCGCTTCACTGGAAACTGGAGCATGCATCCAGCGACTAGACGTTACCTCGACAAGCTTTCGCTCTCTCACAATCACATCTCCGTTTTAGTCGACGGGTGTTTTGAAAATATTAACCATCTTAGTTTGCTAGATCTAAGAAATAATGCATTGAGAGGTTTATGCCAGGAATGGTTTATCGGACTGGAAAGTCTCAGAACACTACTTCTCAGCGGAAACAAAATCAAATCAGTCCCATCTGACGTGTTTGAATCAATGAGCCAACTACAGTTTCTGGACCTGAGTCATAACGGTTTAGAGTGTCTACACGGAGAGGTATTCTTGACTTTACCAAACCTTATCAAAGCCGAGCTTCGCGAAAATAGCCTGGGTAGCTCCGAAGCAGGCACTTTGCATGAGATGGCATGGAGCGTCGTGCTGGAAAACTGTGAAGAAATCACAGACGAAACGATGGTAATACAATGGATACGATTCGAGGCCATTGGCTTAGTATTACACACCAATTATAAGGCCAACGATAACAGCTTCACTGTTGACTGGTTTAGTACGTCAGGAAGTAAGCATAACGTCCCGGTCAATCTGGACTCGTGCAACCCACTCCGCGAAGAAGTGCGGGAAGGCCACATCTCATCTTATGCCCCCTTCGTCGTCATAGCATTAAACAGTAAAGAACATCCAAACAGCTCTTTTCCAAGCCAATGTTTAGATGCATGGAACGGGTCTGGTGGTATGAGTTTGGGTTTAAAGGGTTCGTCCAGTTTGAGAGTGTCTGCCATAGAAGGAAGTAAAGATTCAGCTAGCAATAGGGCGGAGGGTTTCAGCATGGTAGCAACCGTACGCGTCATGGACAAACCAGCAGACCACTCTCAAAACACAGTCAGCAGCGTGGATACGTCTTTAAATATCTCCTGTTATGGTGTCTTTCATAATGAAAAACTATTTTCGTTCTTCAACGTGTCCAGAAGAAAGCAAACGGACAGCACGAAATATTTTTCGTCTGAGGTAGTTCCGACTGGCATGTGTTCTACGGGGGACATAGCATCAGGGACAGCAGACGCAACCGCAGAGCCAGCAAAACAAAATCTTACATACATGTATGGAACCACAGCCAGGGTACTTCTGGGTTCCATTACGCAAAATAATTCGATAATTTTGGATGGAGATAAAGATAGCGCTCCTGGTGTTTGGCCTCCTCTTACTACATCACTATTAACCTTGGCGTGTGTACCGCTTATGTTAGTACCTTTCATCGCATTCATCTGCTACCGAAAAAAGATTAGACATCAGAACCAAAATCATGGTATCGCTGGCTCAAACAGTGCAACTCGTGGAGCACGTGGGATAACATATTCCACAGGCAACCGTAGAGCCAATGGTGACGATTCTGATCAAAATGCAGACGGCAACAGCCAGAGACTAAACTTGGCAACTTCAAGAGCGCATACAGTACAGGTCTTACGAAGTAACCCCATGTATCAAATAGATGGTGCGCACGAAACGCCCCATGGAGAGAGCGCGCGTGACGACTGTCGGACAGACGACAACGATTATAATCGGATAAACGAGGACGAAGTGTACGATCCACGGGGGCACGACTACTACGAAATCCCAGACGATGATGGTACTTACGAAAACGACGACGTGTTTGAGAATGAATATCACGAAATAAGAGACGAAGGCACCGAGGCTACTAGTCGTATCTACCAAAACGACGACGTATTTCAGAGTGAATATCACGGTATAAGAGAGGAAGACGTCGAGGCTGCGTCTGAACAGGCCTCACAAAACGAGAACACTGACTCTGAGAGCAATAACGGAGACTCTCTGACTTTCTATGCTGCGGCATCAGCTGACGTTTGCTACACCGCAACAGGAAGTAACAACGCGAATGCCTCACTTTACAAGCAAGACGCAAAAACCGAATCTGTAAACTGTACAATGGACAGTCAGCCTGCCGTGAATACGGTTAATCAAGTGGAAGCTGTTTACGGTTTAACAGATGACTGTACAGACTTATCAAATCGTGCGGACAGCTCTGTGTATGGAACACCAGATGGTGTTACTACATGTGATACAGGCAATGTATACTCGGAAAGCTGTATTGGTACGAGCGAAGATTAGAATAAAGACTAAAGAAATGTCAACATTTGTCAACATTAGTTCTCTTTAGTTTGAATATGTTATCTTGGGTTGATACTGATTTTGGTATATTTATTTGCCAATGAGGCTGTTGTTACTATTATTTTGATATTACTTATATTCACAAAGTACTCCATTTCTATTTCCATCTTTACTTATTGTTTTGGATCCGTGGCTTTTGTGCATTTTCCTGTTCTTTATTTTTCTCTTGTTTGTATTATGTGTTGTCCATTTTGTGAAATGCAATTAAAAAAAGAAGAAAAAAAGAAATGACAACCGAATAGACGATCAATGGTCGCCTGTATTGCTGCAGGTGTGTTTATGGTATGGTATTCATAGATGGTCTCCTAAACGTTACAATTGTGGTACTGTTAAAAGAACCATACTTTAAGATGTTTGAAGTATTGTTTTTATCGTCATAAAGGTAACTATTGCTATTGTATTTTACTGATTATTTGTTAAATATAGCTGTGCATATGTCATGAGTGGGGTCCTGACTAAAACGATAAGACTTTGTCAAATTAGGATACTAGAACCATTGTTAGAACCATTGCAAAACTTAACTGTTGAGTTCTCTGAATGTGCAAAGAGATTATGTATATATAATGTCATTATTTAGTACATTGAAGTCAAATCTTAAATTGTGATTGTCAAGTAGTAGTGAATTCCTCCATCTCAATTACTTATCATAGTAATAATGATAGTCACGTGGGATGTAAACATAGCAATATGTGGCATTGTACTTGAATGCTTCATGCTGTCGTTGTAAACACTCGGTCATTGTATTTTATGAATTTGCAGAATATAATCATAAAGACAATGTGACATTAACTAGTATCATGATACCATGGTTATGCAATGCAAGTTTTATGTATTTTAATCAAATCTCAAGTCTTTTGTTGATGAAAAGATGATCAATAAATAAATATCAGTGATCTTCAGTCATGCTTCGTTGTTTTGATTTTGTTTTCACAGAGTTAGTTCTACTTCTAAGCTAGAAAATATGAAACGTAAATCTTAGCTATAAACCAAACACTATGAAATAATAGATGCATAGTCAAGTCAAGTCAAAGTTTATTGCACAACGATTGTAACAGGTACAATGTAAGGCAAAAGTAAAATAATACTGGCTAGTTAATAAAAAAAAAAATATATCAAACTACTAAAAGCTACAGGGAGGTTCTATGCTATACAATGGTTAGGTTCTAGGCTGTACAATGCTCCATTTCAAACTACGTGAAGGCACTATCTATATAATATTGCCAAAGGTAGATAATATCAACATGAGATACAATACAGGGAGTCGTATATGTCAATTAAACAATCACATGATGAGGAGATGAATGTCTTATACAACTAAATCGCTATTTCACGGATTCTTTTTTGCATAGATGTATAGATATATTGGCCTAGATATACAGATATTGATTCAGGACATGACATAAGTACACGAAACGTCTCTGTTTTCGACTGAGGTAATGTTACATTTGTTTTGCATACGACATATTGCTATTTTCAACGGACACGATACATCTTTAAAATTTGATAGACATCGGCTGTGAAATGGACAGGAAGCAACATGCTAACAACAAAACTAGTGGTAGTGGCTCAATTCGTACAGAAACATCATTTTGATAGTGCAACGGGACAGACTATTTCAATAAAGGTCCATGTCGTTAAAATACCGAATTATCATATGTCGTAGTCTTCAAGCAGACCTACGGGTTGGCAAAGACCGTATCCAACAGGCAGAAGGAGTTTTCATAGCCAACCCAAGTCTCATAGCCAATCCAAGAGTAATCAACTCATAAACACAAGCAGTTTGAATAGGTAACAATTAGATGTTAATAGCCTTTGTTCAGACCGACTTGTGGCAGACCTTAAACAATAAACAAAACACTATGAACTATTGCATGCATACGACATATTGCTATATTCAACGATACATCTTTAAAATTTGATAGACATCGGCTGTGAAATGGACAGGAAGCAACATGCTAACAAAAAACTAGTTGTAATGGCTCAATTCGTGCAGAAAACATTATTTTGATAGTGCAGCGGGACAGACTATTTCAATAAAGGTCCATGTCGTTAGAATACCGAATTATCATATGTCGGTCATCTCAGGTGTTTCTACGCGTGTCTACCGTAAGGCAAGTGGCCTATTTAGCGGTCAGTTCCCCGTCTCGGCAACGTGATCACAGTTCTCATGTGCAGAAACGGGCACATCCATGTAGTAAATATGCATGGTACGGGAGCTGGTTAATAAACATTTCGCATGAACCACTTCTGGTTTATGTGAAGGAAGCAGAAATGTCGCCTGTATGGAAATACATTCGTCACATGCTTTTCTTAAATTCTACCCTGGGAACCAGACTGTCATCGGGCCTTTTAGCCGGTTCCTTCGGCGGTCCCAAGCTCTAAGCCCGCCGATACAAATAAGCGCAACGGTCAGTTCTAGCCCGAGAGTCGACCGGCCCTTTCACTCCCCGGGGTACAACTCCCCGGAGCGTTAATCTAGATCGGGCGGGCTGACTGCCTCGGGCCGCCGACGGGATTCGCTAGCGGCCCGGTCCTAGTCTGGTTTCCCAGGGAACTTAAATTCTGGACATAAAGTTTTACCATGACAGCTGCTATGGTGGAGCGAGTGGCAATGTATAGTGAATTCGGGTCATTAGATTAGTCATACAGGATGTAGTAAAGGAGTAACAGTCTCAGGGGCAATGGCGAGCCTAGTGCCAACTTGCACAGCCTTGTACAGGATTAGTCATACACACGTGTCATGCACCGAATGCATTTCTCAGAAAGCTAGGGGAGTCCTTTACTTACGGATAGATTTCAATATGCGCTATATTACAACTACTCGGTTTCTTCATAGTTCTTCTAGATTAAGGTATTCCCATGTATTATCATCATACAACGAGTGGCGACATGTTGGCGTGATGGTTAGGGTACGCCAAATAACAGTTAACGTTACTCAAGCAACTGGATATGATTTTGGAAACGGTCAGACGTTTCAAGTAGCATCCACTACATTTTGTCAGTGACTCTTATCAAGATTTGTCGAACAGCAGGTTTTTAACCACGAACTATGAGTTGATATGCAAGTAAAGAGAAGACAATTTTAGATAGTCCAATAGGGAAACGCATTAGACAAATTACAAATTAAAGTGAAGACATTATTGATGTAAAAGAGACTATGATTGGTTAAGGTGTTTGACTTAGAACCACTAGAATCCCCTGACATACTGTAAATGCATTTAAGTTCGCGTGGTTTTTATTTCGCGCTAAGACGAAAATGGAGTGTTCGCGGCAGCGCCATAGTCACATACTGCAACAGTATTGGACAAAAATGTTAGCGGTGGTTTTAAGTTCTCGTTGAAACGGTCGCCGCGAAAACCGCGAACATAAAACCACCGCGAACATTTCTGCATTTAAAGTACCACCGAAAAGAAAAGAGGGCAAGAGAAGTAACACAGACTATCATGTCGGCTTCCCAAAACTCAATGTCTACAAGAACCCAGACCGATATGTTGACAAGTTAGAATCGTTACATATTAATCACACGTGGCTCCACATGTGATTCGCTCTGGTTACATTAGGCAAAATGGGGCAATCAAATGGTACAACAGGCGACATCTACGAGTAATTTCCGACAATTTCAATTCGGTCCAAACAAAATTAGTCTCTGTTCCCCAATAAATTGTGTGGTTTGAAGACGAGTGGGTAGTTCTTACCATTTTTGGGTTCTCTGCCGGACGTTTAGGACGAAGGCTCGTGAGTAGTACAGGTCTTTTCATGTTTTCACCCTCTCAAAAGCAGCGATTTCAACAACGATTTGTTCAGCTTAGAGCCAAAAAGAGAGGTCATCAGATATTTTTGTTTGTTTTCCACGGTATCGATCGAGGCCCGGCGATCACTGATCATTTGACGACTTCTAATCACTGGCGCAGAGAACCTACCCAGCCTGGAACGACGTCATCCAACTGCCAGCTGTATGTAACCTACAGCACGTCAACCTCAGGTGAAAAAGACTTTGCTGCTTGTATCATTTTTGTTTGTTGAACCGGACCATCTCGAGTTTTTGGAGAGAAGGGAAACCCGTATTCCCATGCAAACAAGTACCAATCATTAATAACTCCGTCTTCGAAAAACTAGAAGCCGTGAGTTCGATTCCGGCTGTGTCGCTCACCCGACATGCACGCTACCGGAAAGGGTCGCAGTCCTTAGGACGGAACGTTAAGCCTAGGGCGGGACATTAAGGGTGGTCCACTGTTCATTTGTGCTTGTCGAAAAGAGCTTGGGGAATTTCCCCGGTACAACGAACCTGTAAATACTGTACATAGGGTCTGTCTTCTCTGTCACGACCAGTGGAAGAGTAGCTCTTCAGTGAGCTAAACTGGGTCGAGATCACTTTCCTTTCTTCCAGCATCATAGCCTGGTCCCAGTCTCTAGGGGTCGGCTTAGGGGTGTTTTATTGAATTCGTTTCTGATAGCCTATCTGCTTAGCTTCTATATATATAGAATTTCGCTGCCACCCTACTTCACCCTAATCCAAGGCCGTAAACCAACACCCCGAGCGGACTAATCTGTCTGGGCGGGCGGGGTCACTCCCAGCGCCGTAGAGATATAGGCTACCAGCATCGTAAAAAGACATCAGGTGATTTCTGCACAGGGTCAAAGCAATATTTATCTTAAAAATGAAAGCAAGATTACAGCAAAAGTTCGTTGTTCTGGTCTTTTTGGCCTTGTCAATGTCATCCGTACTCTCTGCATATCAACCCTGCTTTCCGACATGCCAAAGGAAAACGTCAACTAGTTGCCTCCCCATCAACGAAATACCCAATTACCGTAAACTTTATAATGATTTTCATATTTTTGATTTTAGGGCAAAGTGCATTTCATGTAACGAAAGTTACCCACATTCTGCTACAATTGCTAACAGGCCGTTACTAGGAAGGTGTTTTTCCGGTATTGAATGGCTCGGTATAAGAGGTTTTCAATACGGGATTCTATCGTCACAAAAACTAGCTGTAATCGACCCTGCTTCAATCACAACCCTCTCTCTGATAGAAGCAGGGGTAACTGAAATGACCCACGCGACATTCAAAGACTTTCGCAAGTTAAAAAATTTGCATTTAGACTATAATAAGTTGACCACCGTTCCCCGAAACTGGTTCAGAGATTCAAATTCGACAGGTAGCTGCTGCTTCGATAAGCTTTCGATTTCTCACAACAACATCTCCAGTTTAGACGACGAATGTTTTAAGTTCGATGAACAGAATAGACTCAACCTGTTAGATCTAAGCAGTAACGTGTTAGAAACGATGCGCAGAGAGTGGTTTATCGGACTGGACTATCTAAGATCGCTACTACTCAGCGGAAACAGAATCAGAACGATCCCACCTAACATGTTTGAATCAATGAGCCAACTACAGTTTCTGGACTTGAGTCATAACGACTTAGTGTGTCTACGCGGAGAGGCATTCTTGACTCTACCAAGCCTTATCAAAGCGGAGCTTGCCGATTCCAGAAAAAATACTCCACACGACATACCGTGGAACTTAGTACTGGATAACTGTGACAGAAAGACAAAACAGTGGATACGGTTCGAGGCTGTTGGCTTAGTGCTTCACATCAACTATGAAGCTAGCGATAACAGCTTCGCTGTTGACTGGTTTAGTACGTCAGGAAGTAAGCATAACGTCCCGGTCAATCTGGACTCGTGCAATCCACTCCGCGAAGACGTGCGGTCCGGCCATATCGCGTCTCATGCTCCTTTTGTAATTGTAGTACATGATAGAAATGTAGATGAAAAACAGATTTTATCAAGCCAATGTTTGGATGCGTGGATGGGGGCTTCGAGTATAGGCGTGGCATTGAAAGGTTCGTCCAGTTTACGATTTTCTTTTACTGGGACACGCGACGAAGAAGGCAACTCCGGAGGGAAGGGTTTTAGCGTGGTAGCAAACAACCCGAGAAAACAAAAATTTCGCTCTCAAGGTTGGAACGATTCCAGGTCAAGAATCACCTGTTTTACCATTGTTCGTGACAAAAAACATACTTCGTTCTTGAACGTGTCCACAACGAAGCAAGCAGGCAGCGGCGTATCATGTTTCCCGGGTGAGGTCCTTACAAAGGGTGTCTATTCGACGACAGAAATAAGTCCAGTATTTGAGAATGCATTTATTACTCGCCCCGACAACATGTACAATCAAACGGGGACAGCAAATAACAGTACGGACTTCCAGAATAATACACGCGGAGCAACGGATGGTGTTTTAGATATTAGGATCGCTCTGATAGTGAGCTTTGCGATTGCACCATACCTCGTTGCTGCCTGTGCTCTTGGTACGTGCTTTTACCAAAAGAGATGTAAGCAAAGAAGCAATCGTCATGATGACAACATCAGCGGATCCAACGACGCAAACCCGGAGTCACATGGAATGTCAAACACGGTCTCTGGCGAGGCGGGTACACATAGTGACGGACACGGTCCAGAAAACAACACAAGCATGGGAATCCCTCCTCTTTCCAGGGATGCTGTTTTAAGTCTCTTACAGGTAAACCCAATGTACCTTGGTTATGCACAAGAAACGCTTCAGATCCAGACAGAGAACATGCATGGCAACTGTCGAACAGGCGGCAATGATGTTGACAGGCCATTGGCCCATCATGCGCCAGTCGCAGACACTTATAATGACATCGACGATGCTGACGTGTACACCCCACATGGACACGATTACTGTGAAATCTCAGACGATGATGACAGCGATGACAACGACGACGTGTTTGACGCGCCTTCAACTCAACGTGATCACGATGTGCGAAACGACTCAGCTCCCAGAAACGCATCTGCACAGACCTCGCCGTCCGAGATCTCTGACTCTCACGGCGATCATGAGGATGTTTTGACTCTCTATGCTTCAGCTGCGGCTAATGTCAGGCTGCCGACAAGAAGAAATATTGGCGATAATACACTTTACAACATAGACACTGAAGATTTATGCCGTACAATGGAGAATCAGCTTGTCATGGATACCGTCGATCAAGAAGACACAACTTATGAAGAGACAGCCAGCACGGCTGGAGTAGAGCGTAGGAACGTGTGCGTGTATGGCACATCAGACGACTTCATTGTACATACTAGTAGCACAAACTATGAAGCGAGAAGAGAATCCCTCACACACTCTCACTCTCCCCCATAGAGAATAGAAAGTATTGGTAACGACGAAGGTGTTACTGGAGATGAAGTCGAATGAACAATGACAACCTAACAGACAATATATAGATTGTTAGTGTCTTGTGCGAGTTCTTGTACTTTGTGTGATGTTTGCATTGTGCCACATGTAACTATTATCATCATTATTGAATATAGCTTATGGCTATCATTCAGCCTATGGAGTTTCTAACGTCTAAACATTCTTTGATATTACCTGGTTGTGTAAAAGAATCTCCTATATTCTTTGATATATTTTCCATTGTATACCATATGAAGATACAAAGGTTATGTCATGCAATCTTTGGCGACGATTTATTTTGTTTTTGTAGTTTATTTGAAAAATTATTAATAAACTTCGCTCGGGCATAGCTTCAATTAGGCTCGTTGTGCTTGTTTTTTGTTTAAGTTTAAATAAGTTTATTGCAAATTCCTGCCCGAAGGCTAATTGAAAATAACATACATAAAAGAACAGGGTACAAAATAGGTATAAAAGCGGCTAAACTAGATGATACAAACGTAAGTGTCTATAACTAGTGAAGGGTTTGACTCCTCTTTTGTAAGTAATGGAAGGCGTAATGTCCCACCTTTTCTATAATTTGTGGGTTTTTGGTAGTTAAAAATAAATAAACTAGAAAATATAAACTTCGAAAGAACCAGAAAAATTGCGTTCGTCCCCTGTGATCGCCAGTGTTATTGCTGTTATATGTCGTATTTTCCTCGGCTGCACCAAGGAAGTTAAAACATTTTTAACCTACCTGGCTACGCGAAATATTTTTGTTGCAGTTATAAATCCAACGCTAGATGACGCTTTGACTACTTTGACAGTGATGTTTAGGCCACGCCATTCATTTGTAGGGGAGCGATGTTATATTTGAATAAAGACTGAATAAACGCAAAATAAGAACTAAAGGGGTTCCAATATCTCTATGTTATTGATGTCAATACTTCTTTTTCGTTATTCATGTCAGAAATGTAACCATTATATCCTTTTTTTATTAAAATATCGTTTATCCCCTGTTTTTATGAATCGGTCATTCCAAAAGGTCTCGTGAAAACAACATGGCCGCCATCATGTGTTTGTGGTGAGTTAGTTTGTTTCCTAGTCATTTCTTACGCTTACGCTTTAGCTGTTGTGTATGGAGACCGTCTCTTCAAGCAAAAATCAACCTACTCAACCAATTTTGTTAGCTTATAGGGTTGCAGTTGTCTACAACATTGTGGAAATGGAAATAAGGCATCGGGGGAAGAGGGCGGCGAAGGGTGTGTTGTGGGTGTGGTTGGCGATTCTAAAGAGTTTGGACCGGTGAAATGTTTAAGTTAGAAGTTGCCCGGACCAGGTTTTGTTCTAAACAACCTTTTTATAACTAAGAGACTGAAACAAGGCCTGTCAGGGTTGATATTGTTGATTTTTTGCAGTATTTTTTTTAGAGTAGAGTAGAGTAGAGTAGAGTAATAGAATCTGGCTAACAAAAACAATAAAACGGTTTACGTTCACCCCGAACTAACTACGGGTTGAAAAGAAATCATATCGCCCAGTGTGCAACAAATCTAAGAGAGAATTCCAATAACCTACATGTAGCAATAAACCCATTTGTAGATTCCAGTACTCATGTGGAGTGTCAAAGGTGAAGGCCCACGAGATGTAAACAAAACCCGTCTGGGCAATGTTGTGATATGCAAATTGAGACAATGTGGAGACGAACTGTTTACAAGCCAGGGGCCGTCAATCTACGAATGGGCTTCAACTTCAACTTTAGATACCCTCAAATGACCCCGCGAGGGGCAAAGTAGGGGGGGAGGAGGTCTAAGGAGGGCAGGCAGGCCTCCAGCCTGGCGCGGAACGACTCAACGGTGGGAGCCGTCGCAACCATGCCAGGCAGGGCGTTCCACTGGGGGATAGTGCGGGGGAAGAATGAATATTTGAATGTATTATATAAACAGAACTTCCCCCGCCCCCAAAAGAAATTAATGCTCACTACATTTCATCAAATCATCTCTGTTGGAAACAATTACACCTGCAGACAATCATACTTTTATTAAACAGAATCACAACTGACCCATTTACATTTATTGATTTCATCAACAGTAGAGAAAAAAAACACACAAAAAAAAACACTACAATATGCTTGAAGTTATTGCGGAATAAACATTTGACCTTTTCTAGGAAATCAAATTTTCTAGGACCAAAATATATTGTCTGACAGGATGTAGGTAGAGCCTGGAACCAACCTGGATAATACTCAGGCTAGTAATGCCGTGCTTAAAGGCACAAGACAGGATTTCTATAGTCCCTAGTAGAGCCTCAATCTCCTTTGAAATTATACTGCTTAGGGAAGGTACAAGACAGGATTTCCATAGTCCTTAGTAGAGCCTCAATCTCCTTTGAAATGATACTACATATAGCGACCTGTATAGCTACATATAGCGACCTGGTTTCATACTAGCTTGGCAAGACTGGGCATCGGGTGTTAGAGGGTTTACGATATGAAAAGAATGGCAGTCAAACATCATCTTATAATGCCTGCAAGGGATATTAAAATCTTACCCATATGGTTTTACTTCTTAAAGGATTGTCTGTATCCGCTGTTAGTTTAGTGTGTATACATGTATACGTAGTTTAGAGGTGAGTGCTCTCTGCCTCTTGCCACGTCTGGTTTAAATTCTGTGGAGCCAGCAGGGTTTATGCCTGGGCCTGGTTACATCGTGCTTTTAGAGGGGGACTTAAAGCCGGTGGCCCTGTGTATGCGGAAGCCAATGGCGTCAAACCTCTGCACGTAAAAGAACCCAACGCACTTATTGAGAAGAATAAAGCTTAGCGAGGATTACGTCTAATTTAGTAGCATTCTGAACAGATGTATCTTTATTTGGGTGTATGGTACACAGTGTTGAGTCAGTGCAGTAGAAGCTGTGAAAATGTAATGGTGAAGGGTCAGATTTGCCATGAGAATCAAACTTAACATAAGGCCACACCAATTTAATTTCTTGGTTAACGTTTTTTTTTATAAATTTAACCAAAAAAAATCGTGAAAACAGAAGGCTGGGGTGAAAACTTGCACCTGACCCTGTTCACTCCCTGAAACTGTGTGCACCAAAGTACAAACTTTCCTCTGAGATTCTGTTTTCATGTTGATTTTCCAATCTAGCATATTTTTTAAAAATCCGTTAAGAAATTAAAATGGTGTGGCCTAATGCTCTGGTGTAAGTATGACCCAATATACACTGGGAACATTTTCTGGTCGTACGTCGCGGAGGGCCGGTTCACACCCAGGTAAAAAGGCGATGTACGTCGTACGTCATTTTCGTACGTCCAGAAAATGTCCCCAGTGTTCATCAGGTCTATGACACACTCTCTGGAGAATTTTGCCTGGGATCTGATTTAAAGCATCGCAGCCGTAACTGATAAAATCAGATCCCAGGCAGAATACCCCTGATCATGAGTGCGTTGATTCCCGGGCGGGCGACCAAAGCTCCTGGTTGGGCAGAAACCTGGCCAGTCTCACAATAGACTGGTTACCAGGTACGCTTGACAGGCAAAGATGATCGAATAACATTTCGAAAATTTGAACAGGGTTCGAAATAGAATTTGCTGGTGTAGTGCAATATTGAATCTTAAACAATCTTTCAAGCCCTGCATTTTATCACGAATAATATAGTCTCTTTCTGTTACCTCTAAAAAGAATGCTAATGTCTTTTGCAGGAGGAAGTTTGGAGTTACATGATGTTATGAAGACCAACAAGACCCCATGTTAGACACAGAGAAGGACCCAGTCCGCCCGGCAAAGGGAAAAGTCTCCCATCCCGCCATGCGTCCCGTCCCACTCATCTCCTCCGTACAGAGGATCGTGCTGTACGAGACTAAAGCGGTGAGTAAAGACATATCTGTACCTATTCATTAATCTAAAGAATTTTTTTTATTGGTCAGAAATTACCTGCAATGGCAGCCTTTCTAGCGCTGAAATGATGCAGGGTTTACAGGTTTCACATAATACACAACATGTACATATATATATCTTATCCACACTTGCATTTTGTGGAATTGTCGCAAGGGTCAGGGCGGCTGCCTTTCGGCGCCACCAGGTGACCTCAGTACGACCTTCCCAACCGAAGTCAGGTACCATTTAAATTTGAGTGGAGTGAGGAAAGATGGTTAAGTGCCTTTCCCAAGGGCACAAGATCGGTGACATGACAGGATTCGAACTTGGGACCTCTTGGTTCTGAGTCGAACGCTCTGCCGTTGCGCCACCCGGCCCCACTAAATCATTTGTTTGGCTGTTCAGGACACACAGCCAGGGATGCCCAACTAGCCTGTGGCTACTACAAAGGGCTAGTCTACTAAGTAATGTCAACTTTCATGATTCCACCAGGCACCCTTAGACTACCATATTGAAAAAAATGAATCATAGAGATCTACTAAGTACAGCATCAGTAATCCCAGAGGTGTGCACACTTCAGATAGCCAGGTGTTCAAGACATTATTAAGAATACTGAATGAATGAAGACCTTTATTGCACATTTCTGCCACACTTGGCTAAGTACAGGTCACAACAAAAGATAATACAAGTACAGTTAGTGGATACACACTGCCAAAAATACAATTTCTTGTATTCTAGTTTTTTCTTACATACAGAAAAATATTACTTCATGCAAGCAAATTTTTCTGTATTCAAGAAAAAGGTTTTGTCCACGAATTAAGCAATTTTTTACTTACTGAACTTTTTCTTGTAGTAAGATAATCTTTCTTATAAAAATGACCTTGGTTACTGTCGGAAAGTAATTCTTGCAGTAAGATTTTTTTTCTATGTATATTCTTGATTCAGACACCTGGATCTGAGGTTCTTATACTAAGAATGCATTTCTCTTCTTAAGACCAAAATTCTTGATAGCAAGAACTACTTTCTTATTTCTAAGATTTAGGTTCTTACACCAAGACTTTTTTTCTTATCTCAAGACCAAAATTCTTACTGCCAAGAAAGGTTTTCTTCCCTTTAAGTTTTATGTTCTTATAACAAGAATGCATTTCTCTTCTCAAGACCTAGAACTGTGTTCTTATTTTCAAGATGTAGGTTCTTACACTAAGAATATTTTCCTCACTTCAAGACCAAACATGCTTATTGCTGAGAAATGTTTTCTTACATCAAGATTTATCTTCTTACATCAAGAATCATTTTCTCGCTTCAGGGGTAAAAATTGTTATCGCCTAGAAATACTTTCTTACTTCTAGAGCTGATCTTCTTAAACAAAGAATATTTTTCTCACCTCGAGAACATAATTCTTGCTGCCTAGAAAATGCTTTCTTACTTCTTAGATTGATCTTCTTACAATAAGCACACTTTTCTTACATCAAGAGAAAGATTGTTTATTGCCAAGAAATGTTTTCTTACTTCTAAGATTAATCTTCTTACATCAAGAGCACAATTCTTGCTACCAAGAAATGTTTGCTTACTTTTAAGATTAATATTCTTACACCAATAATATTTTTCTTATATCAAGAGCACAATTCTTGCTGTCAAGAAATGTTTGCTTACTTCTAAGATTAATCGTCTTACTCCAAGAATACTTTTCTTATAGAATTCTTGCTACCAAGAAATGTATTCTTACTTCTATGATTGATATTCTTACAACAAGAATATTTTTCTTATATCAAGATCAGAATTCTTGCTACCAAGAAATGTTTGCTTACTTCTAAGATTAATATTCTTACACCAAGAATATTTTTCTCACATCAAGAGCAGAATTCTTGCTGCCAAGAAATGTTTGCTTACTTCTAAGATTAATATTCTTACAACAAGAATACTTTTCTTACATCAAGAGCACAATTCTTGCTGCCAAGAATTTTTTTCTTACTTCTAAGATTAATATTCTTATACCAAGGATACTTTTCTTACATCAAGAGCACAATTCTTGCTGTCAAGAAATGTTTGCTTACTTCTAAGATTAATCTTCTTACAACAAGAATACTTTTCTTATATCAAGAGCACAATTCTTGCTGTCAAGAAATGTTAGCTGACTTTTAAGATTAATCTTCTTACAACAAGAATACTTTTCTTACTTCAAGAACACAATTCTTGCTACCTAGAAATGTTTTCTTACTCTTATAATATATTATCAAGACTGATGTTCTTACAAGAAGAATCTCACTCCAAGAGTTACAGTTAAAATGACATGTTGATGGCTTAATATTTCTGTAAATTGTGGACTATGGTAAACAAAAATGACATTGGCAAAGCTTTACAGTGTATTTTTTCAAAAAATAATAGGTATAATAATAATATATAATTATACAATACATGTATTGTTGTACAAATACCAAAACTAATTTTGATACAAAGCCTTCTGAAACTGAAAGAACATAAAGATTACAAACTGCTATGTAATTAACATGCTATATGATTTATTACATATGATATATTTCATGATATATAATTCTTTATCGTCTTGGAAGGTGGTATAGAGCAGCCTCATCTGACTTGGATGATGATCTTCGACTACGGAAACCAAACCCTTCAACTTGTTCAAGCCCATTTCTGTTGACTTGGCATTCCCATTGGCATTCAAATGATCTTCCAACATCTGGGGAAAAAAATGAAGACTATGTCATTAATTTTTACTTTCTGAGTTGAACTAACTAACTTCCAGCTCCTAGAAGTGAAAGTTCCAATTGAAATGATTTCTTCACAAAGCACATCATATGTTTTATCATTCTTTAACCTATCCTTATATATGTTTCCAGAAACAATACAATTAGAATAGTCCACCCCTCAGCGGTGGAATGTAATCTTCCTATGTGTGCGGATCGCTTTTTGATTAAAATCTATCAATTCGTCGACCAAAAAGATGTTTTGAGTTGGACCCAAAGAGGCTTTACTTATCATTATCTCTAATGCCTGATGCTTTTGATGATTAAACCAACCAGGGGCCCTTTAACTTAGTTTTTTTCATATGATAGATAAAGTTGAACTGATTTTCATATAGTGGGTGGGGAGGGGGGCACTTACCTTTTCCATACTGCTATCCAGTGTTTCCGTGCAAAATTTGGCATCTGCTGCAGCCTCAGACCATGATCCCCATCTTGTATATGTTCTCTTGTACCTGGGTTTTGACTTTGAAACCGACTTGAGTCTTCAATTAATACAAATAGAACTAGAAGTGAACAGCACTTGAAGGCATGAACTTCTCACAGCTTTGGCCCTACTGGTCAACTGCCAGTGGGATTCGATTCCACCAACTGCCAGTGGGATTCGATTCCACCAATCAGGAGTTAGGAAAAGATCACATGGCAAGTGTTGCCATTGGTCAAAATTTTATGCAGATGTTTGCTAGAACAATCAAGATTTTTAAAGAAAATTTAACTTGGCTTCTATTTCTTGCAATAGCCTCATCTTAGCCAGGAAACAACCATTATATTATGCGAGTTAAAATAAGAATTTCAAAGTATTTCTTGTATTTCGTCAAGTATTATTATCAAGAAAAACAAGAATTGCCTTGCTCAAAGTTTCTTGATATGAAAAATAAGAAAATTCAAGAATATAATTCTAGTTATGACTCGAACTTTGTCTTCAAGTTTAAATATCTTGAAAATTCTTGATTTTCTAAGCAGGATTCCTCAAGAAAGGCAAGAAGAAAATTCTTCTATTTTCTTAAACATCCCAAGAAAAACAAGAATTTCTTTCTCAAAGTTTCTGGATACAAAAATCAATAACATTCAAGAATATTATTCTAGTTATGACTCGAGCTTTGTCTTCTAGTTTGAATATCTTAAAAATTCTCGTTTTTCTAAGCAGGATACCTCAAGAAAGGCAAGAAGAAAATTCTTCTATTTTCTTAAACATCCCAAGAAAAACAAGAATTTCTTTCTCAAGGTTTCTTGATACAAAAATCAAGACCACTCAAGAACAAAATTCTAGTTGTTACTTGTTTTCATAATTTTGAATTCTTGTTTTTTCTTACTACCAGAAAAAGAAGATAGGGGAGAGAAAAATTCTTGTATTTTCTTATACATGGCAAGAAATAGATTCTCCATTCAAGAAAAACAAGAACTTTTAACTTTAATTTCTAGAAAATTCTTATGAGAGAAAATCCTTTATAGAAATTATTTCTTTATTTAAGAAAAATAAGAAAATGTTTCTTGTTGTGAGAATTTACAAGACAAGATTCTTGGAATGGTCTGTTGTGCTTTTCTTATTTATTCTTATCATTTTCAAGGAAGTTCTTCATTCAAGAAAATTTGTCCACGAATTAAGTAAAAACAAGAAAACTAGAAAAAACAAGACAAATCATTTTTAGTAGTGCAAAAGAATATGACTATCATAATAAATTCTACTTCTCCTCGCTTTTCGGTTATAGTAGATATAAAAGAACAGACATGTTTTTCAATGGGAGGTTTGTCTAGTCGCATTAGAAATATGAATTTTTGAACAGTACTTAAATGTGTGAAGTAGGGAAATAGGTTTTCTACAAGTTTATACAGTTCATTAAGAAGGTCTCGATCGCGATAATATCTTCGTAAAATAATGTGGCAGTCTTTAAGGGTACCCAGCAGAACAATGATATGAGTACTAGTTGAGGTTACTTAACATTAACCACTTCCTACCATTAAAGGTTACCTCAGCAGCGAAAGAATTTGCTAAAAAAAGAAAGTTTTGTGTTTATATAGTGAGCTGTGTTTTTCATGTTTTTTATGAGAACAGAAGGCTTTGAGTAAGACAACAATTTGACAATAGATCTAGACTTGCACATGTTTATTTTGCTTGACATAATATATGTACACAAAAATACGGATATTCACGTTATAGAAACCAACATTCCTCAGTCAAGGCCAGGTCCATGTCTTGAAGAAATCTTTATTCACAAGTCTATGGAGCTAAGGAGTAACATTGAAGCCGCTATCTATGTATGTATTAGCTATATATATGTACAGGAAGGGATATCAAGTATTTCTTATCATAGTTCTTAAATACGCATCATTGCAAGCACGTGATTGTAGTCTTTTCATTACATTCTTGTGTTACTGTGTTATATATATATATCATCTGATACTTTGCATAATGACTGTGCTACTAGCTTTTTTGTTGATTATGACTGAAATTAAAAATTGGCTGGTCTAATTTTCATCTCTACGAACTTTAGGGAGTAATAGTCCGTGTCTCTCCAGTCCTCGTGATTCCAGACTATCCCGTCCGGAATGCTCGAGCCGGAATCCCCGTACGCCCCTCCTTGGTAGTACTTCCCATTCAGGTTTGCATAAAAGCAGGAGTTGTACCACCACCCGCCCTTGGACAAAATGGCGCAGGTGTTTCCCGGCGCGGGCACGCTGAACCCCTGGTAGTTGTGATACCACGAGAAGGCGTCGCCCGCGGTACCAGAGTAACCGTTCACGAGAAGGCGGTAGTTGTCGTTTTCGCTGTTGACGCGGAACTGTCCGTATTCCGCGTAGCGGCGCTCGCCCTGCCAGTCCTCCATGTCGATTCTCAGTGCGTAAGGCCCCTGATTGGTCAGGAGGTGGATGAGGTCGTTGCCCAGCCAGTGCTCGGTGTCGACTTCGCCGAATCCGACCTTGTACGCGTCGGCCGTGCGCTGGAAGTCGGTCGAACCGTTGAGGCGGCGCTGGATCACGGTCCAACCGCCGCCCGACGTGTCCATGTCGCAGTAGACGGGAACGGGTTGCTGGGCGTTCTGCGGAGTTACGCTGTACACCGTGCTCGCGTTGTGACCCAACCGGTAGAGACTGGCACAGTCCCTGGGAACCTCGGGGCCTGAGGTAGAAAAAACAGAGATTCTTAGAAATGTAGTCTTTAATTGAAAGCTATTCAACAGACATAGATTGTTAACTACTAGTTACCCTTTTCAAACGTTCTTTAAACAAAATATGGTTTCCTGGAATCTTTCTTTAATCACACAAAAATCTTACTTATTTTCCCCACAATACCATACCTCAAATACCTCAAAGTGCAGAGTGCGGTTTGCTTCATTTCTGCAAGGGGGCACTTTCGCTCAATTGTCAATCCAAAGGCCAGTTGTATGATAGAGCGCATTCCACTAATCTTTATCATGATGGATTTCTATAGCTATGTCTTGGCAAAGGGTAAATCATGAACCTAACTTGTATGTGACAGAGGGACCAGGAATTCACAAATCCCCAAATCCCTAGCAATACAGCAGCAGATGGCAAAAATGTGATCTTCTGTCTATCTGTTAAAACATACTAGTAATGGACTACTGGGACCTATCGGGTTACAAGTAACGGAGCACCTGGAATCATATTTCAATCAAAGTCCCTGGTAAAAGCATTAGTCTTTGCATTAATGAGTCTAAGGGTGATTATTTTAGTCGTATTCATCAATTGATCATTTTTTCTACTGAAAATGATTGTAGTTATACGGTGTGAAATGGGAAAGGATATGCAAGTTTGCAGAGATAAGTTGATTTACGGTAACTGTCCAACAAGTACTGTAAATGCATTTAAGTTCGCATGGTATTTATTTCGCGATTAGGGGAAAATGGAGTGTTCGCGGTGGTTTTAAGTTCACGGCAGTGCTATAGTCAGATACTGCTACATTATCGGACAAAAATGTTTGCTGGGGTTTTAAGCGAACATTTCTACATTTACAGTATTTCTGGCACATGGTTCCACCTCCCCTGCCAAATCATGGCTAATTACACGGAAGCCTCCTTAAATAATTCAGCTGCACATCAATTTGTTTTGCCACTTACAGGGCTTGTGTTTCAATACAAGGTCTGGTTTCTTTCCAATATAGAATATCCATACATTTTGACAGTATTTCAAGGAAATTCATTATTGCAAAATCTTACATTTTGTAGGACTTTGCTTGAAATACTGTAAAAATGTATGTGTCTGAATAATGGCACATGGAGAGAATATTAAGTAAAAAGGATTTTCATAAACTTTTGGAAGTGCAGACAAAAATGGAACTAGAACGATAGCAAGATCATTTTAGAAAATACAATTTTGATGACGTTGTTCCCTAACATGATTTGTATTTCAGGAACAATGTAATGAGTTAACCTTTAGCACACTGAAGTAGGCGTTTAGCACACGTTTCCCTATTGGTTACAGAGTTAGGCAGCAGGAAAAGGTTAAGTCTACAAAATAGCAAATCAAACCGCGAATGTGTGAAGAAACAAGTCTTACCGGTCTCCGTGACCTCGTTGGGCGCGTCGTTGACCACGCTGTGGTTCTGCATGCTGTTGATGACCTCCATAACCTGGTGCAGTTTGCTCTGGAGCTGCGCGATCGTGTCCGTGTGCGTCTCCAACAACAAGTTCAAGTCCTTGTTCACGTTCTCCAGGTCCGTGACTCTGTTCCATAACATCTTCCCCTGTTGTGAAACAACACAAAAAGCCACATGATGCAATGTTTAACGTTCTGCTGGCTGTTTTTTTACCATACATTCTCCCTGTGCTGGGCATTTTAGACCCGTTGAAAGATAGGTACTGCTTTTACTTTGCTCTGTTACATGTATATGCTCGTTCTCATTTAAATGTACACATTTTGTAATCTCCTTTACCGTTAGAAGTAAGATATTCCTGACATTAAGATATGCCACATATAAGGTACCAAACTGCCGTTTCTAAAAAGTAGAAAAGTTTTAAGTCGTCATAAAAACTACAGTTTGACATCTTATGTGTGGCATATCCTAATGCCAGGAACGTCTTATTTCAATCGGTAACGGAGATTACAAAATGTGTACATTTAAATGAGAACGAGCGATAGTCGCTTCTTTTCCGAGTAAGCCTATAATGCTATACATCAATAGAAAGCTGAGAGTCTCTACTTTTAGAAAATGTCTTGCAATCTATACCTGGATTCAGATAAATAATGATTTATAATAAATGCAATAAAACATGATATTTTCAGTTTCTGTATTAGTGTTTAAACCATATAAACAGTATTAGTATCAAAGGTACAGACAGCATCCTTGATTGGTACTGATAGTCATGAGGATGATATGCATCAAAATGCCATCACAGGCGATATGTTACCCCTGGATAAATGAAAATAAACAAACAAGCAAACAAACATCAGGCCTGACTTCCTGTTGTAGGGGGTATTTTCAATACGAATCATATCTTACTTGACGATGAAGAAATGGTTTTCTAATGAACTTACTGTACTTGTGGGTAAAATTGTTTCAAATCCAATTGATTGTTCATTACGTGCGTTGACAATATTGCAATATTGTTCCTTTTTACTTAAACATTGATTTTGTTCCTGGGTTCGGTTTTATCACAGATATATAAGGCCACACCAATGTAATTTCTTGGTTAACGGAATTTTAAAAAAAATGCTAGATTGGAAAATCAACATGAAAACAGAATCTCAGAAGAAAGTTTGTACTTTGCAAATTAGTGCACACAGTTTCACGGAGTGAACAGGGTCAGGTGCAAGTTTTCACCCCAGCTTTCTGTTTTAATGATGTCCTCGTGCTAAGATTTAAAAAAGAAATTCTGTTAACCAAGAAATTAAAATTGGTGTGGCCTAAGTATGATAAATATCAAAATGTCAAGACAAAAAATCCTCGCCTGTTGTTCTTGTGCTGTCAAGTTGTTCATCAGGTTGCTGAACTCTGTGCACTGTAAGGGGTTGGGGCACTTTCCGTCAGCGTCTTGCGGGATGACCGCGGTGAAACGGCAGTTGCCGTCTCCGAGACGTTCGTTGGCGTACTGGCCGCAGCGTCGGCGCGTGTTTAGCGTAGACTGCCCGTCGGCGCCCAGGAGAAAGAGTAGACTCAGGAGGGCTGAAGCGAACCACATGGCGGCTTGTTTGTTGTCACTGTGCGCGCGCCTGGTGGACTTAAACCCTGAAATAACACACAACATTCGGTGAAGCACCACATGCCTGAATTCAAGGCACAAACTTTACAGTGTCTGCGTATTTGTTCTATCAAATACACATTTGCCGAATAACTATGTTAAAGCATATATCTCAAATACTTCCGAAAATGATTTTATCAGGTTGGTAGAATATAGGAGATTCTTTTTACACAACCAGGTAATCTCACCTGCTAGTACTCCAGTCAGAAGCTCTCGGAAGCTGTCTGACAGACACCGAAACGTTAGCAGGTGAGATTCCTGGTTGTGTAAAAAGAATCCCCTATATCCTCTAAAATACTGTTTATATACTAAAGAATCATATCGCTGAATAAAGCTAACTTGCACTCTACATTTAGAGGTTTGAAGGAGTCTCACCATGCATTGATTTGCAAGAAAACTAATATTCAAAACAGAAAGTACTGTAGGAAAAGAGAAGTTCGTTAAAAATACACATCTAGAACGAAATCTTACCTTTGTGCTTTGGTAGAGTCAATATCTGATGTGAACTGACTAATCTGTGCTATGCCACTGTAAATGATGGCCTTCAAACTCCCAGCTGGCACCAGTCAACCCACCACAGTGAACACACACGCAGTATAAAAATAGCAGCTCGCCCTAAAAGTAAAACATTCTTCACACAATTTCCTTACCTCTTGCCAAGCGCCTTGTCTTACACCAACAGGAAGTTACAGACAATGTCTGGAGGCCTTCCCTCGTTAGACACACTTAGCTAATTATCCCCCTGGGTGGGGAAAACATGGACAGAAGCACCTACCTGTTATCTGTCCAGGGGTTGGTTAGACAGGTCAGGTGCCTTTGTCCCCGACCAATCAGGGGTCAGGAGACTAATCAGATTATGCGGAGAGAGTGTATGGCGTGCCCATATTTGGTAAATGGGATGTCACGGTTTTCCCTGGAGTTGCAATTGATTTACATCAGGGGTAAGGCCACACCAATTTAATTTCTTGGTTAACGGATTTTTAAAAAAAATCCTACCGGTAGTTGGAAAATCAACAGGAAAACAGAATCTCAGAGGAAAGTTTGTACTTTGGTGCACACAATTTCAGGGAGTGAACAGGGTCAGGTGCAAGTTTTCACCCCAGCCTTCTGTTTTCATGATTTTTTGTTGCTGAAATTAAAAAAAAAAAAAGTTTTCACCCTAGCCTTCTGTTTTCTTGATTTTTTTGTTGCTAAAATTTAAAAAAACACAAAAAATCCGTTAACCAAGAAATTAAATTGGTGTGGCCTTATGTATGTATGTATGAGGGTGATGTCATGGGACATACCGGCTAGCGTTACGGCCTTGCTAATAAATCTGATTATAGGAGATTAGGAAGTCTGTCAGACCAAGAAGATGGTGCGAAGACAATTCGATTTGTGAGCTCTCAGATTCTAAATAAAGTTCTGAACAGGAAGATCAACATGAAAAGTCTTTACCTTCAAGTCGGTTAGTTAGTACACAAATTTTCAGCAAGGACGTTTAAAAATCGTTTCATTTTAAGCCTCCTGCCTGGGTTTCAGTGAGTGTGTATAGACAACTACTCCCAGCTCTCCACTTTTATGAGTGTCCTCTTGCCAAAACTTCACACAGAAATTACTCTCCAAGCAGAGGAGGGGTTTCGGCTGTTTTTTTTTTTTACATGTTTTTAGGCGTTTTTGTCAGGCTTTCTCATTTTGTTGTTGTTGTCTATACAAAAGAAAGATGACAAAGTAAAAAGCCTGACAAAAACAACAAAAAACACGTCAAAAACCAGCCGAAACCCCTCCTCTGTTTGGAAAGTACTAAGTACATAAAAATGTGCAAGAACAAAGGAAATTGAATGCACGAAATTGTGTCTATAAATTTTGGACGAATCCTGACTTGAGACATGACACATGCTCTAGCTGTTCAAGTTCTTTACCACGGTCTGAGATCAAGGGCAGGTGGTCCTCCGACTCCAACTGTAGCAACACCGACTTCTGTTTTATATACATCGGTAAGTCAACAGCTGATACAGACCAAAAATTCCAACATATGCAACCGTACCAATCCGACGTCCGCCCTTTTATCACGAAAGGTGGAATGGAGTAGGTGATTTTTTTTTTAAATTACCCTTTTTTTAGCAACACCGACTTCTGTTTTATCAACAGCGGTAAGTCAACAGCTGATACAGACCAAAAATTCCAAAATATTCAACCTTACCGATTCAGTGTTCAACCTCTCTCATGACATAATGGAGGAGGTGGAACAGACAAGGTGAAATGTTTTGAAAGTATGCCTTTTTTTCAAATTCGTGCAGTGTTGTGGCCAATATTTCACAATACTCTTCACTGTTGCAGCAAAATCTATAAATTGCACTTTGTGAGGGGGGGTCTTGGATTTTATTGGCTAATTTCTGGCAATATATGAATATCTGATGACCAATAAAGATTTTGATTCAAAAAGCGTCAAATCGTTCAATGCCTCAGGCCACACCAATTTAATATCTTGGTTAATAGAATTTTTAAAAAAATGCTAGATTGGAAAATCAACTTGAAAACAGGATCTCAGAGGAAAGTTTGTACTTTGGTGCACACAATTTCAGGGAGTGAACAGGGTCAGGTGCAAGTTTTCACCCCAGCCCAGGTTTTAACGATGTCCTCGTGCCAAAATAAAATAAAAATCTGCTAACCAAGAAATTAAATTGGTGTGGCCCTATGCACCAGTGCACCACTCCCAATACTTGCGACACCTTTTGTGCATCAGATTCGGACGTAGCTTCCGAGAGCGCAAAAATGGATAAAGGGTCACCTTATGCCTGGGGGGAGGGAAATACTTTAACCAGGATGGTCCATTCAGCCATACATGACAACATCACCGCCTGGATTTACTGATAAACCCACACGGAGACAAACACAAACACGTAGACACCTATTTCCTCTCTCTGTCAATCATCTGATGACGATGACTTGCCTCAGGAAAAATCTATCTGACATGCTAACCCTTAGCTTTACAAGATATACCCATACAGTTACTAGTAGCTGTTAGTGTGTCATATGTCCTTGTGCAACAGATTTTAATGGGTTATGTAGGTAACATGATTGTATAGTTTTATGTTTAATAACTATTTCGTAAACTTTTTTTAAAGGACAGTCATAATTCAGGTCGTCCCATGGCGTCATACCCATGCTCACATTCACAAGGTCTTTTATTTCTGTGTGGAACCTTTAATTATAAACCATTTTTCACTTTAAAAAATCTTTTAGATATAGTATACAAGATACCTGACAGACAGGACTCACCCCTCCTCTTGTCAGTTCGTGTACATGCATCCCATTTGTCAGACTGTTGCTACTAAAGCCGTACAATGTAAGATGTTTACGACACACATCCCGGCCGTTGACAGGCCCTGAAGCAGACTTGAAGGAGTCTTTGCAACAGGATGTGCTGGACAAAGACTTCCAAACTGCTTCTACAGCTAAAAGAGTATTGAGAAGGAAAATTGCCCGCCAGGTTACTCTTTATAAGATCATTAATAACATCATCTCCGTCCCACACTCAACCAGGCTCCTCCAGGTGGCTCGATGCTCCCGCCGCACCAATCACACACAAACTCTGCAGGCCATCGCGAGCAAGAACAACTTCTACAGGCTCTCCTTTGTCCCGCGCTCCATCAGGGAATGGAATGATTTAGAGCCTGGTGCGGTGGAGGCAGAGTCCCTCGCCCAGTTCAAGTCCGAGCTGGGGAGGACTCTGCTGCATTGAGTCACCCCCTCACGTCTTGTACATATGTAAATATTACCTTCACTGTGTTGTCTTTTGCACCTACAGGATACGTTTTTGTGTATTGACCGTGCCTTTTCCCATGTTTGTCAAATCATAACCCATGCGCAGCTGCCAATAAGCCTTGTTAACAAGGGTTCGGCAGTACGAAAGAAGAAGAAGAAGAGTTGTCTAATTTAGTCTATGGATTTTTTGGACAGACTAACAAGATATGAGAGGAACTCGATTTTGGTCTGATTACATTTAGTTAACAATACTTAGAAAGTTTACTAATTAAAAGTTACAGACAGTTTGAACATGTATCAGCTATAGATCGAAATTTAACTAAATGAATATAGAAGGTTAATTTTTAAAAAGTTAACTTGAAAGAAATGTGCATGTGTTACAGAAACACTGTATGACAGTGCAAATAAAATAGCGTCAAAAATTGTCTATAAATTACATTGCCATTGTCTCGACTCTGTCCAAGGAGGTTTGATTAAACCTCCTTGCTCTGTCAGAGCTCAATAATTATGCAGCTGTGTTTCTATAACTGTTTGATAAATATTCTTTCCTAATAATAATACCTATTGTGTTTCACAGCACACTATCCTTTCTGGGAGGTACCACCTGCATATAATTCCCCTTTTCTTCATTTCTTTAATTGAGTACTGTTTGTCTACACCATTCTTTTTCCTCAGCATGTGACCGTCCAAAGACAACTCGTGTCTTCCCCTTCTGAAGAAGACTACAAGAACACAGACAACACGCCTTGTGTAGATTTAGGGTTGGGTCCTTTGTGTGCAGGTTTTTGTGGTTGCATGGTAAGGTGGGAGACCCTTGGGCTGTGTTTGTTTTGATAAGGACACGACGGGAGATTAGACACTGACAATAGACATCGTTGACAAGCGTCTGGTAGGGGGTGAGCTATTGTTTTGTTTTTTGTTGGCTAATTAAGAGTAATTATGGCATGAAGTCATCTTCCTGCATAGCTCCAGGTGTCTACAGTAGGGGGAAGAGGGCAGGAAATAGAAATATTCTAAAGTTACTGTAAAAGCAGATAGTTTTTGCAGTGGATTTTCAAAGAATTTTGTTTAAAAAAAGTATTTTGCAATTTTGGAAATCACATTGTCCAAGCTCACATGAGTAAAGTTTTGACAATGTTGGAGTCAGCTAGGCAGGCATGAATTTAAAATCAAAGCTTTTCTTTATTCTGTTAAATTAAGGAGGTTATAACCTCCTTGGGTGAACTTAAACACGAGAAAAATGTTTAGAAAAGACACCAACATGTACACTGGAGGTTTAGATTTACTTGCTTCATTTTTGAAAGTTAGTAAGAAATAAAACGAAGAGAAAAATTTGTGGTTGCGTAACTTTAAAAGCTTCATACAGACATGACTTTCAATTGACTGAAAGGTCTATGCATGACCGGAATTTCTTACAGTTTTTAGTAAACAATAACGATTATGTCAGGTATAATCTCAGTCCAATTACTCTAAAGATGCATTATTGTTGAAATGTTGATTTTCAATAAATTACATGTATCAAGTTTTATTATGTAAACCTTTCCTTATCAAATCCACTTTAAAGTACATTTTACTTCTCAAAGTTTTCAAATAACTATACTTAGATCTAGTCTAGTAACCAAATACATCATGTATATGTACTTTTAGTGTCTCTAGTGACGACAGGTAAAGCATCCTTGTTCAACCAATAACCACAACATGTTTAGAAAGCCACTAAAACTGTCTTTTAGTCCGTAGAAGCTAGTGGGTCACTATGTAACATGTTTGGGGCTAAATATCTCTCGAGTTTACGCGAACATGTCTGCATAAACACATTGCCCGCTGTTTTAGATAAGTACGCATTTTTACCTGTGTACACGACAGTGGTTCTTCTACCATAACGTGGCCCTCTGCTTTTCCAAGAAACCTCACTGCGAAACCTGGAAAGAGCTGGAATGGGTTTTTCCCTTAGGCCACACCAGGGTAATGTCTTGGTTATCGTATTCGCTCTTTTTTTCTAACTTGAAAAAAAGAAAACATTATGATGTTATTGATGTAGCATTTAGCTGTAGGATAAGAATAAATCTGAATATATCCCAAAAAAGGTCGTATTCTGGAACCAACAGTTTCAGAAAGTCCTTGTCTTTCCTGTTTCAGTCTTTCATCAATGCACTGAGAAGTTGAAAATTCATTGTTTAAAACATTAAATAGCCTGATATGATGACTTTGTGACCAGAGTGTGAACTGGGATTTGAGTCTGCCTGTTTTTTTTCCTCCTTTTACTAGTATTTTGCCCTCTTATATAGCACATTAGTTTCTTGCAAAACTCCAAAAACCAAGAAATGAGATTGGCATGGCCTTTTGGTTAAGTAGGAAAAGTATGAAACAATTTTAAGGCTGCAAATTAAGGCCACACCATTTTAATTTCTTGGTTTAAGGAATTTAAAAAAAATGCTAGATTGGAAAATCAACAGGAAAACAGAATCTCAGATCAATGTTTTTAATTTGGTGCACACAGTTTCAGGGAGTGAACAGGGTCAGGTGCAAGTTTTCACCCCAGCCTTCTGTTAATGACTTTTTTTTGCTAAAATTAGAAATAAGAATCTGTTAACCAAGAAAATAAACTGGTGTGGCCTTAAGTAGGAAAAGTATTGAACAATTTTAAGGTTGCAAAGTAACCACTTAATTTTAAATACTTCTTGCACGCTGTCAGGTAGCAGCAACTGCCATAATAGAAAAAAATCTAGTCAAAATAACGCATCAACGTTGTACCAACTTTCAAAGCGCGTTGCGTACAAACTATGCGGAAAGCAGAAATGCCGATTTCGGTCTCCGCAAAGGTAAGGTCAGAACGAGTCGGCAAGCAAGTTTGTAGTAAGTCCAGGCGTTGGACAATAGCAGACCCAGATATAATCTGTGCATGTGTCTGGGACGGACCAACGGACAATAGAACATCTTCAGACTGAAACTGAGCGCGTCTGGCCAGGCTGGCGTGTCGCTAGCCTCACGGAAACGCGCCACTAAAAAAAAGCTTGCGCCACTAAAAAAAGCTTGCCATAAATGTCTGTCCATGCACCCAGTGCAACCTTGCCCCGATTACCAGGACATGTGTGTTCACTGCACTAATGCAGAATCTTGACTGGCCCTTTTCTGTTGTGCACTTGCCCGTTGCGTTCTTCCAGATGCTATCTTTACTTTAGTTAGTCTTCGTCATGGCTCAAGAAAAGATCTGCCGTACACCGTACCTTTGAAGTCACTCGCAATGTACTGCCATGTACTTTAAATTTTGATGGATTTGTTGTGTAATAAGCAACTTTTTGTATTTTATGTTTGCTACACACGCACACACATATGTATATATATACATTTAATTTTACTTTCAGGAAACTAGGCCTTTTCTCAAGGCTACATGATAAATGACCTACATGTTATGCACAAAAGTTGCTGCCCAGTTTTGAAACATTGTAAATGTTTGGATTTTATTAGAACCTACTTATTTCTGAACCAAAAGTATATCTGTTTCATGGTCTGCTGCACAGTTAACTATGGTAAAGGTTGGTAAAGGTAGTCCCATAGCCTTTTTGAGGCCATAGGGGCAGTAGGCTGTTGTCCAATATGGCTAGGGAATGTTTTTGAAGGCACAGCCCAACCCCCTCCTTTCACCGCCTTTTACCTGACCCCAACAGAAGTCAGGTACCCATTGGCGGAGTGAGGAAAGTCTTTTTATCTAGAAGTGACTTCCCAAGGGCAATTGTCAGGGAATTCAAACCTCTTGGTTCTAGGCCCTAACCGTTACCCCAAACCAATTTCACCTGCCAGTTTATTCCGAACTTTACGGTAATGCGGTTTCTGCCTGTCCACCGCCCCCCTCAGACCGGGCCTGGTGGCGTTGCTGTTGTCACAACAGCCCCGCAGACTTCCCGGACCCCCCACAGAAATACTTTCTATTTTTTGCAGCAAGAAAAAAAAGCCAGGCTTATTGAGGTAAAGGTCAGAGAGGATGTAACATATTGGGGGGGTTGTGGGGCGAGCGATTTCCCTGATAACCAACAGGAGATGGGGATGTTGTCTCTTTACTGTAAACACTAACAACTGGCTGGAAGGGGCAACTCCAGACTACTGGGAAGGATGATAAAAAAGATGACACTGATATGGCATTGTCAGACACACGTCATGTATAGCTGACATACCAAGCTTAAGCTTGCTGTGTCCCTAATTATGCATAATCTTGCTGTAGTGCCCTTCACATATGAAGGCTGGAAGAAGAATATACAACTTTGAAGGCTGTCATGTTATGAAATAGATTTAAAATGTTTTAACACCATATTGTGTATTTTTGTGTTATTTCAGATCTATGACATTTTTTGTTTAATCGGAACAGCAATTGTCGCATATTTAGGAAGTTCAAGACAAATGCAAAATAAGTGTTGAGAATGTTAAGTTTCAACCTGCTTAACTTTTGATGAAATTCATGTAAGATCTTGTAGACCAAGCTCTTCCATTTTAAACAATTTTGATGACTGAAATTCTGTTTCACAATGACATTGAAGTAAATGATATTTAGCCTTCTCCCTACATTAAAGTAGCCTTTTGGCACCTTTTTTCTTACCAAGATAATCTGTTTTGGTGATAGTTTAGGCAGCAGGGAGAGAGAGTTTGCATCTTGAAGCATGTGTCGAGCCTGTATGAAGAATTGTATTGAATGAAATCCTTTTTAATTGCAGCGCTTCTTCCTGGTTGGTTCCAACAACAGAGAAACCAAGTTCCGAGTCCTGAAGATTGACAGGACGGAGCCCAAGGAACTCGTCATTATCGATGACAAGGTACAGTCATTTTTAATCTACTTCCATTATTTAGTACAGCTACTTTTTCTTTGGTTGCAAAGATAGAGTCACTGGTATATGTTTGGATCTAGATTGTGATCTGAAAGAATCGCAGATAGATCTAGAATCACTGATTCTGCCAGAAAGTGATTTCTATACCCTGACATACTAGTATATGTTGCAAACAATTTTCTATTGTGATATTGTATGATAGAATATTTGTGCACTGGCGGCCCATGTTTCAGTGATTCCCACCCTGGGAATCAAACCCGGGCCTTGGCGAGAGTACCAAATCCTAACCACTAGACCATGTCATTTGCCTCATATGTTTCATTGTAAATGATGTGTCTCTGCTCTCTGCAAGTTGTGAATGATGTGTCTCTGTTCTGTGCAAGTTGTGAATGATATGTCTCTGTTCTGTGCAAGTTGTGAATGATATGTCTCTGTTCTCTGCAATGATGTGTCTCTGTTCTCTGCAAGTTGTGAATGATATGTCTCTGTTCTCTGCAATGATGTGTCTCTGCTCTCTGCAAGTTGTGAATGATGTGTCTCTGTTCCCTGCAAGTTGTGAATGATGTGTCTCTGCTCTCTGCAAGTTGTGAATGATGTGTCTCTGTTCCCTGCAAGTTATGAATGATGTGTCTCTGTTCTGTGCAAGTTGTGAATGATGTGTCTCTGTTCTGTGCAAGTTGTGAATGATGTGTCTCTGTTCCCTGCATGTTGTGAATGATATGTCTCTGTTCTGTGCAAGTTGTGAATGATGTGTCTCTGTTCTGTGCAAGTTGTGAATGATGTGTCTCTGTTCTGTGCAAGTTGTGAATGATGTGTCTCTGTTCTGTGCAAGTTGTGAATGATGTGTCTCTGTTCCCTGCAAGTTGTGAATGACGTGTCTCTGTTCCGTGCAAGTTGTGAATGATGTGTCTCTGTTCTGTGCAAGTTGTGAATGATGTGTCTCTGTTCTGTGCAAGTTGTGAATGATGTGTCTCTGTTCTGTGCAAGTTGTGAATGACGTGTCTCTGTTCCCTGCATGTTGTGAATGATGTGTCTCTGTTCTGTGCAAGTTGTGAATGACGTGTCTCTGTTCCCTGCATGTTGTGAATGATGTGTCTCTGTTCTCTGCAAGTTGTGAATGATGTGTCTCTGTTCTGTGCAAGTTGTGAATGATGTGTCTCTGTTCTGTGCAAGTTGTGAATGACATGTCTCTGTTCCCTGCAAGTTGTGAATGATGTGTCTCTGTTCTGTGCAAGTTGTGAATGATATGTCTCTGTTCTGTGCAAGTTGTAAATGATGTGTCTCTGTTCTGTGCAAGTTGTGAATGATGTGTCTCTGTTCTGTGCAAGTTGTAAATGATGTGTCTCTGTTCTGTGCAAGTTGTGAATGATGTGTCTCTGTTCTGTGCAAGTTGTGAATGATGTGTCTCTGTTCTGTGCAAGTTGTGAATGATGTGTCTCTGTTCTGTGCAAGTTGTAAATGATGTGTCTCTGTTCTGTGCAAGTTGTGAATGATGTGTCTCTGTTCTGTGCAAGTTGTGAATGATGTGTCTCTGTTCTGTGCAAGTTGTAAATGATGTGTCTCTGTCCTGTGCAAGTTGTGAATGACATGTCTCTGTTCTGTGCAAGTTGTGAATGATGTGTCTCTGTTCCCTGCAAGTTGTAAATGATGTGTCTCTGTTCTGTGCAAGTTGTGAATGATGTGTCTCTGTTCCCTGCATGTTGTGAATGATATGTCTCTGTTCTGTGCAAGTTGTAAATGATGTGTCTCTGTTCTGTGCAAGTTGTAAATGATGTGTCTCTGTTCTGTGCAAGTTGTGAATGATGTGTCTCTGTTCTGTGCAAGTTGTGAATGATGTGTCTCTGTTCTGTGCAAGTTGTGAATGATGTGTCTCTGTTCTGTGCAAGTTGTAAATGATGTGTCTCTGTTCTGTGCAAGTTGTGAATGATGTGTCTCTGTTCTGTGCAAGTTGTGAATGATGTGTCTCTGTTCTGTGCAAGTTGTGAATGATGTGTCTCTGTTCTGTGCAAGTTGTGAATGATGTGTCTCTGTTCTGTGCAAGTTGTAAATGATGTGTCTCTGTTCTGTGCAAGTTGTGAATGATGTGTCTCTGTTCTGTGCAAGTTGTGAATGATGTGTCTCTGTTCTGTGCAAGTTGTAAATGATGTGTCTCTGTCCTGTGCAAGTTGTGAATGACATGTCTCTGTTCTGTGCAAGTTGTGAATGATGTGTCTCTGTTCCCTGCAAGTTGTAAATGATGTGTCTCTGTTCTCTGCAAGTTGTAAATGATGTGTCTCTGTTCTGTGCAAGTTGTGAATGATGTGTCTCTGTTCTGTGCAGGTTGTGAATGATGTGTCTCTGTTCTGTGCAAGTTGTGAATGATGTGTCTCTGTTCTGTGCAAGTTGTGAATGATGTGTCTCTGTTCTGTGCAAGTTGTGAATGACATGTCTCTGTTCTGTGCAAGTTGTGAATGATGTGTCTCTGTTCTGTGCAGGTTGTGAATGATGTGTCTCTGTTCTGTGCAAGTTGTGAATGATGTGTCTCTGTTCTGTGCAAGTTGTGAATGATGTGTCTCTGTTCTGTGCAAGTTGTAAATGATATGTCTCTGTTCTCTGCAAGTTGTAAATGATGTGTCTCTGTTCTGTGCAAGTTGTAAATGATGTGTCTCTGTTCTGTGCAAGTTGTGAATGATGTGTCTCTGTTCTGTGCAAGTTGTAAATGATGTGTCTCTGTTCTGTGCAAGTTGTGAATGATGTGTCTCTGTTCTGTGCAAGTTGTAAATGATGTGTCTCTGTTCTGTGCAAGTTGTGAATGATGTGTCTCCGTTCTGTGCAAGTTGTAAATGATGTGTCTCTGTTCTGTGCAAGTTGTGAATGACATGTCTCTGTTCTGTGCAAGTTGTGAATGATGTGTCTCTGTTCTGTGCAGGTTGTGAATGATGTGTCTCTGTTCTGTGCAAGTTGTGAATGACATGTCTCTGTTCTGTGCAAGTTGTGAATGATGTTTCTCTGTTCTGTGCAAGTTGTGAATGATGTGTCTCTGTTCTGTGCAGGTTGTGAATGATGTGTCTCTGTTCTGTGCAAGTTGTGAATGATGTGTCTCTGTTCTGTGCAAGTTGTGAATGATGTGTCTCTGTTCTGTGCAAGTTGTGAATGATATGTCTCTGTTCTGTGCAAGTTGTGAATGATGTGTCTCTGTTCTGTGCAAGTTGTGAATGATGTGTCTCTGTTCTGTGCAAGTTGTGAATGATGTGTCTCTGTTCTGTGCAAGTTGTGAATGATGTGTCTCTGTTCTGTGCAAGTTGTGAATGATGTGTCTCTGTTCTCTGCAAGTTGTGAATGATGTGTCTCTGTTCTCTGCAAGTTGTGAATTATGTGTCTCTGTTCTCTGCAAGTTGTGAATGATGTGTCTCTGTTCTCTGCAAGTTGTGAATTATGTGTCTCTGTTCTGTGCAAGTTGTGAATGATGTGTCTCTGTTCTGTGCAGGTTGAGTACACCCAGCGCGAGGTGCGAGAGTTACTGTCCATGTTGGATGTCGGTAACCGGGCGACACGCCCGGCGCAGAAGGGCGGAGCAGGACTCACCAGGACAGTGTCTTCATTCGGCATCGTTGGTCAGTACCATATTCAATAGCCAATGGCAGAAAAGCTTAGATGTAACAATAGCCAATGGCAGAAAAGCTTAGATGTAACAATAGCCAATGGCAGAAAAGCTTAGATGTAACAATAGCCAATGGGATAACAGATTACATTATTACATTATAACTTAGTAAATGACTGATCTGTTATTTTATTGGCTATTGTAACATCTAGTCTTTTTTGCCAATGGCTATTGTAACAGCTAATCTTTTACCTCATTGGCTTGTGTGCTAAACTGTTTAATGTTAGAAAAAATAAACATAGAGACTTTTATTAGAAGGAAGAATGTACATGCATTTTTCCCTCGGAATAATGATAAATATATTCACACATAAGAATACATAATGATCATATATTCTTCCTCTTAACAATTCATGACATTGTATTACATGTATAGACACAATAAACTTAGGAGCAGCTTTTTATGGTTTTCATATTCTTAAACTATTGTATCCAGAACAGGTTATTTTGATATGAATGACACAACATGGTTGTTTCTTGACTAAGTCTTAATCTTACAGGTTTTGTCCGATTCCTGGAGGGTTATTATATTGTCCTAATCACCAAAAGAAGACGGTAAGTGATGGAGATATGTTTCTTCAATCGTTATGGCAATACAGTCTTTTGTAGAAAATGTTTTGAAGTGTCCGAATGTACCCAACATGTTACATTAAGTATTCTAGTGCCATATTCTGTTGGAGTGAGTGAGTGAGTGAGTGAGTGAGTGAGTGAGTGAGTCAGTGAGTGAGTCAGTCAGTCAGTCAGTCAGTCAGTCAGTCAGTCAGTCAGTCAGTCAGTCAGTCAGTCAGTCAGTCAGTCAGTCAGTCAGTCAGTCAGTCTGTCAGTCAGTCAGTCCTTCCGTTAGTCAGTCAGTCAGACATATTTTTTGCTGAGGGTTGCATGTTTTACAATTTGGATGAAATGTGAAAGAAGAATCAGAAAAGGAAGCAATTTATTTGTATTGATCAATTCTAGAATATAAAGACGACATAATACATTTAGAAAACTTGTAAATTTTTTAGAAACAGTTCTATCATTAATAATCTAATTAGTATGCAAATTACATTCTTGCTATACAAGTGCTGTACATAATACTGTAGATGGCCAAAAATCCTTACAGAAACTTTATTTTTGGTAAATCTATTATAATCTTTCCCTTCCAGAGTTGCCATCCTCGGTGGCCACACTATCTATAAGATTGAGGACACCAGTATGATCTATATACCCAATCCGTGTTTGGGGAGAGCCACACCCCGCGCACGTTAAAGAACCCACCACACCTTTCGAAAAAGAGTAGGGGCATGCCCCGGTGTGCGATGGTCCAAACCTTACAGTCTGGTCTGGGTTGACATCTTGAAAAGGTGATAGTCACCTGTTATGTCAATCCTTCCACAAATGTGGTAAATCGAAATAAATAAATAGTGTCTGGCATGGCCGAAATCCTTACAGAAACTTTATGTTTGGTAAATTTATTATTATCTTTCCCTTCCAGAGTTGCTATCCTTGGTGGCCACACTATCTATAAGATTGAAGATACCAGCATGATCTACATACCCAACGACAGCGTCCGGCACGCTCACCCAGACGAGTCGCGATACGTCAAGATCTTCCAGAATGTGGACCTTTCCAGCAACTTCTACTTCAGGTAGCGTGCAGCACTGCACTTAGTTGCTAGAGGGAGCTTCTCAAATATAACTTCTTTTTCCAGTCTTGTGAAGTGTAGTCCTGTGTATGGTAGCCTGGAGTCCAGCCTTGTTAGCTTTGGCCTACTCCCTACATCATTAGGCAGCTAGCAGATGTTGGGAGCCGTCCAGGGCTAACAAGGGTGCACTCCAGGCTATGTCTATAGTGGAGGCATTAGACCTTGGCATGTTAAAGAATCCAACACATTTGTGGATATGAGTATTAGTAAGAGTGCCCTGGTATGCTTGCCTACAAAACATGAGCTGTAATAAAGCCATGAAAAAAGCATTGCGCTTTGCTAAACTAAACGATGACTTCTTGCCCTTCAATAATTGCATTTTGGAGCAGCTTGGAAAATCAAATCAAATGTAACATTGACACATAATCCTGCCATGTACCCTACTAGTAAGACTGCCACATTATAAAAACGATGAATTTAAAGACATCTGCAAATTAAAGCAGCATCATAATTCCCAAGGTATGCACACTTTATATATCCAGGTGTTCAAGACATGCTTGAGAAGACCCCCTCAATACTAGCACTGTTCTCAATTTGGTGGTCTTTGGGTACCAGTTGGAATCATAGAGGAAGAACTTTATTGCACGACAATTGATTTACATGGTAGAAAGTATGGCAAGAATTCGTAAACATAATACAAAGTAGAAGTATAGAATAAAACTTAACATCCTAATCACTAATACAATACAATAAGGGCTAGCATACATTTTGATATAGCATCCTAATTTCTAATACAGTAACTATACAATAAGGGCTAGCATACATTTTGATATAGCGTAACAGTTATGATCGAGTTGGTTTAATCATTAGTTTCGGTATTTTTCCTAATGTGAAAGCAGTCGTTAAGATATTTACCTATTTTCGTATTGTGGGGATTGTTGCATTTAAATATATACTCAAAACGGTCGGTAGTATGGATACTCTGAAAATAAGAGTTAACGTTGACTGTAGTTCCTCCTTTCTTACCCCAACAGCTACAGCTATGACCTGACTCACACCCTCCAGTTCAACCTGACAGCTGCCTGTAACTTCCTCCCGTTCGGACGGACAAGGAAACAGGAGAAGCAGATGGACTCTGGTGAAGAGGATGATAATGAGGAGGAGGAGGAGGAGGAGAGAGAGGAGGAGGGGACCAAGGATCATGTGTTTGAGACCAGTGAGGAAAGTGGGGACGAGAAAATAGATGACTCTGTGCCAAACATTGAAGTAGAAAAAGGTTTGTTTACATCTTTTTTTTTTTACATCTCTAAGGCCCCAACAATATTGGGGGGGGGGGGAATATAGCCATAAGATCAACAACAGAGTCAGAGAGGAAAGTCTGTACCTTGGCTCACATAGTTTCAGGGAGTTGATATGAGGTGCAGGCTTTCCTCCCAGCACTCTGTTTTCATCTGGGCCTCTTGCTAGATGTTTATTAGAATGTGCTTCTTGAGAATCAAGAAAATGAATTCAACTTTTGGTGTATCCTAACCCCAATGATATAGACAATGGGTATTGAATTCTTTTATAATGAATGATGGAAGAAAGTGATACAGTTGAGGCAAAACTGAAAGTAAAGGAATAAACTGAATATGACTGGTCATACTGACGGACTGTCTGTTATAATTGGTTTTTAAAATCATACAACAACAAAAAAGAGTAGTATGATACTGGTCTGGTTGGTTTGTACATATATTGTAAAATGTGACTCAGCTTAAATAGATATGGCATTATTTCGTATTTTCCCCTCCAGGTCATCTCTGCGGTGTACAGAATTCCCCTGAGTACAAGTTTGTGTGGAACAGCCACATGCTGGGGAAGTTTGAGGACAGGGTCCACCCTGACTGGAGAATGTCCATCATTCACGGCTTCTGTGCTCAGTCAAGTATCCTTCAACAATCTATATATATATGTATAGAAGTCGACATGTACTTTGACATAATTACTACCCCGGTAGTATAAGATCACAGAAAAAAAAGGCTGTTGAGCATATGATGAAGTATATAATATGGAGGGCTGTGTGCCTAAATGTGACATCAGGTACAGGTGCAAGAACAGGTACATGTACCTTTCAGACACCCAACAACGCCCATACAATTTTTACAGCTTTTTCCAATGCTAAATGTACAATATTTCTTTCTGGTAGACAGAAATATATATATATACTTAATAAATAAAGTAACAAAATATACATCGATATACAATACTGATACATTAATGTTACTGTATTTCAGATCTGTGCCTGATTTTTGTGGTACTGTACTCTATATTGGTATGCTGCACTAGGTACATGTATATGTATGTGACATGACATCTATTCAGATATGAGGGCTTTGCAAAGTCAGTAGCCACAATGAATCACAAAGCACATCAAACAATCCAAAGTTGCCCCTTGACGACTGATATCAGATGTGTGCGTGTACGGGCGCCCCGTCTTCATCACTCTGATCGCACGCCGGTCCATCCTCTTTGCCGGGACCAGGTTCTTAAAGAGAGGGGCCAACTGTGAGGTCAGAATTTAAGATCTTCATATTGCTTGATTAGTGATGGTCCCTTCTTTGTTTGACTTAAGATGTACGTACAACTTAAGAGTATTACTAAACATTTTAATGTTAAGTGCTGATGTTGTAATAGGTGAGTTGTATTTGTTGTCCTTAAACACTTTTACAAAGCTAAGGCCACACCAATTTAATTTTTTTGCTAACAGATTTTTGTTTTAAAATTTAGCACAAAAAAACTTATGAAAACAGAAGGCTGGGGTGAAAACTTGCACCTGACCCTGTTCACTCCCTGAAACTGTGTGCACTTAAGTACAGACTTTCCTCTGAGATTCTGTTTTCATGTTGATTTTCCAATCTAGCATTTTTTTTTAAATTCTGTTAACCAAGAAATTAAAATGGTGTGGCCTAAACTCTTTTGTAAAGGGAAAAACATTGTGGCAAAGATGTGGGTTCCACAAGTTAAATATCATTATAGTCATATCCCCCTCCCTCAGCCATAGAATAAAGCCTTCAAACGGGTATCTGTGGATGATAACACAATACATGTATTGTGACATCTGAACTTTGTGTTCTCAAGAGGACTGCAGCTAACTTCATTAGACCCTGTAAAACCAAATAAGTATCGGACATGTCAAACATCAGGGCCAGATAGCCAATGAGGGGGAGACGGAACAGATACTGTAAATGCAGAAATGTTCACGGTAGCTTTACATGTATTTTCGCATTTTTCGCGGCGACCGTTTCACAGCAAACTTAAAACCACCGCAAACATTTTTGTCCAATACTGTAGCAGTATGTGACTATAGCGCTGCCGTGAACACTCCATTTTCCACTTAGCACAAAATAAAAACCACACGAACGTGAATACATTTACAGTAGTCCACAATGCCTCGGTGCTGTAAAAAAAAATTTGCAGCTAAGATATGCATGGCTATTCTCTGATTATAAATTTCAAGAATATTCTGTATACTAAGTGTACAATTATAGTACCTAATAGTATATATTAAGTATTAGATATGTCAATCACCAGGGCCAGGTAGCCAATGAGGTGGAGACGGAGCAGATAGTCCATGACGCCTCGGTGCTGACGCTGGGCAGCGGGCGCTACACGGCGTACGTCCAGATGAGGGGCTCCGTGCCGCTCTACTGGTCGCAGGACATCACCACCATGATGCCCAAACCTCCCATCGGCTGTGAGTAGATTGTGGATAATAACATAATATTCTGACACACACAGATAAACTGGTGTGTGTGTGTGTGTCTGTGTGTATGTGTGTGAGCGTACGTCCAGATGAGGGGCTCCGTGCCGCTCTACTGGTCGCAGGACATCACCACCATGATGCCCAAACCTCCCATCGGCTGTGAGTAGGAAATAAAACCTTATTCAATATACTAAACATTGCGAGGACACCTATCTTATGTTTCAAACACTGCAGCTAGTCAGAGATACAAAGCACCACCATGATGCCCAAACCTCCCATCGGCTGTGAGTACAAAAAATTTAAGACAGCGAGAACACCTATAATAGTATGTTGATTGTTCCAAGAACTGCAGCTAGTCAGAGGCACCTAGTACACATTGTAGCACATTCAAGTTGATTGTCGTACAGATTCATTGACTTTTTTCTTTGCTACAAATGTACACCAAGATATAGTTAAAGAAAATTGTGTGTGTGAGTGAGTGTGTGTGTGTTTTATAAAATTTGCTGTTACTCTGACCAAGGAGGTTTTAAAACCTCCTTGCTCTGACTTACTTTTCTATGTCTGGAATAGACGTGTGACATCCCCTTACCTTTGGCTTGGCCGGTACATTCAAAATCTTTTACCATCATCGTATTCCCTTGTACTGAAACATTTTCCTTTTTGTACATTCTGTAATGATAATGAATTGTTGTTATCTCGATATCCTATGATTGTAGTGGACTTGGCTGACCCCTACGCGTGTGTTGCTGGTCTTCACTTCAACGACATGATGAAGAGATACGGAGCACCAGTCATTATCCTCAACCTGGTGAAGGTGAGAGCTGAAGAAATATACTGTGGGCATGTACATGTAGTATAGTTTTAGTGTGCTAATGCCTAGTTATACGTTGATGAAAGTTAGACATCCAGGTAGTAAGATATGCCCAAAAATAATAACTCAAGCAACTGGATAAAGTTTTGAAACAGACGTTTCAGACAGCATCCACTGTCTTTCGTCAGTGACTGACAGTCACTGATGAAAGAACTCTTTCAAAACTTTATCCAGTTGCTTGAGTAATTATTTTTTGGCGTAATGCCTAGTTATGTTTTGAGTGCAGTACCAAGTTATGCTGTATACATTTGTACATGAAGATGTATATAAGACATCTGTCATTCAGGATTAATCAAAAATAGATTTATTGTTTCACAACTGCGAAATTTGTATATACCTGCCTTCACTTTTGTCGTCTATAATCTGGTAAAAATATGCAAGCCGTAGGAAAGCCGCACAGCACTACTAGCTAATGAAAAAGCGTCATGCTTCGTCCTCAGTCTGAGGTTCGACCAGTTATCTGGTACCTTCCTCCAAGCTGCAATGCTACTTCTTGCTGCTAGATGGCGCTTCAGTGAGAATGCAGTAATATTGACTGAGGCAAATAGACTTACCACCTGTGTTCTGTTTGCAGAAACGTGTGAAGAGAAAGCCAAATGTCGCATAATTGGCTTCTTATATACCTGGTAATGCGTAGGGATTCCGTGTGAAGCATTGTCGCCCCCCCCCCCCCCCCATGCAGACCCACATGACTTACCACCTGTTCTGTTCGCAGAAGCGCGAGAAGAGGAAGCACGAGAGCGTCCTGACCGAGGAGCTTGTCTCTGCCATCAACTACCTGAACCAGTTCCTTCCCCCGCCGCACGCCATCCAGTACATCGCCTGGGACATGGCCAGGTTCACAAAGAGGTCAGGGTGGCACGAACTGGGAGAACCCCAGTTTCCAACTCTCCAAGCAGAGCATGGGTTTCGGCTGGTTTTTGACGTGTTTTCAGGCATTTTTGTCGGGCTTTCTACTTGTCAACTTTTTTTTTGTTAGGTTGGCTATACAAGAAAAAAGATGACAAAGTAGAAAGCCCGACAAAAACGCCTAAAAACACGTCAAAAACCAGCCGAAACTCATGCTCTGCTTGGAGAGTACCAGTTTCCTACTACTCCTTGTTGACCCATTGTTTGGAATGAATGCAACTGACAACCCCAGTTTTCAACTACTCCTTATTTATCCAAGGACATAGTAATGTCCTTGGTTTATCCATTGTTTGGCATACAGCCCTTATCATGACAACCCCTGTTTCTAACTTTACTCCTTGTTTATCCATTGTTTGGCATACAGCATTGGCATTTCTCAGAATGCAACTGACAAACCCAATTTTGAACTGACAGTCACAGTTACTGCTACTTTGTTGATCCATTGTTTGGCATACAGTATTGTTGTTTCTCAGAATGCAACTCACAACCCAATTTTCAACAGTTACTTTTCTTTGTTGATCCATTGTTTGGCATACATGCAGTATTATTCAATTTGTTTCACAGATCCCCCTCCTTGCTGCATTCTTAAACTAAAACTTCTATGTTTACTCCCCACCTCCCCTCATCAGCTTATTAATTCTGTGTCTAAATTAAGATTAAAATTCACGCATTGTTTGGCATACATGCAGTATTATTCAATTTGTTTCACAGATCCCCCTCCTTGCTGCATTCTTAAACTAAAACTTCTATGTTTACTCCCAACCCCCCCTCATCATCTTATCAATTCTGTGTCTAAATTAAGATTAAAACTCACCCATCGTTTGGCATACACTGATACAGTGTTGTTGTTTCCCTGAATGTGACTCACAGTGCCCCCCTCCCCCCTTGCTGCATCTCAACCCCTCCTCCTTCATGAGCAATTTAATTTTATTTCTAAAATTGCAGCATGTGCATTTTATGTTCATGATGCAGCACATTTCAGTTGTTTGCATGTTTGCAAGTTAATGTCCCAATTCAAGCTATGGGAATCTGTTGAAAAAAAAAAACAAACTCCATGTTGTTATATGCTATATTCTAGCTACTGTTTTTTTGTTATGCTTGTTGTAGTAACACTTACTGTTATAATATTACAATTAATTCCTATGCATTAAATATCTATTAAAGCGATCATATGTGATTTAGAAATTTACAATTTTAGTTTAGTAGAGATAATTGTAGAACTGGACTTGAATTTAATTGCCTGTGCCCCTCTCCCCTCTTGACTGATTTCAATGTTTTTCCTTATCTATTCTACAGTAAGAATGTGAATGTGATGGAGAGACTAGGCGAGATAGCCGACCGTGTTGTGAAGCGGACGGGGTTCTTCAAGAGCGGTCCCCATCTCTACTGCACCAAGCTCAGGCCGGAGGAGAAGTGTAGCGAGATGCAAGGTACTTTTTGTTTGTTTGCTCATATTGCATACCCAGTAAAAAACGCTTCAAGGTGTAACACACCAGGTTTGTACTGAAGAGTACAAGCTGTATATCTGGACAGATTTATTTGATCCACTTACAGTGGGTTAGACCCCTACTTTTGTCTGTAAGTGTAAGTGTGGTGGGTTCTTTTACGTGCTCGAGATGTGGCTCTTCTCAAATACAGGTCACTGGACCTCCATTTAATGTCCTTTCTGAGGGATGTCTCTAACCAAAGCTTATTACTAGTTAAGACATGAAATAAGGGAGGAAATTGGTGGAAAATACCTTTCCCAAGGGCACAGCTTCGGACATATCCGACCGGCCTGACTTTTTTGCCCCCCTCCCCACAGGTGTAGCAGCCAAATCAAGCCTGCCTGACATTTCTGTCCCCCTCCCCACAGGTGTAGCAGCCAAATCAAGCCTGCCTGACATTTCTGTCCCCCTCCCCACAGGTGTAGCAGCCAAATCAAGCCTGCCTGACATTTCTGTCCCCCTCCCCACAGGTGTAGCAGCCAAATCAAGCCTGCCTGACTTTTCTGTCCCCCTCCCCACAGGTGTAGCAGCCAAATCAAGCCTGCCTGACATTTCTGTCCCCCTCCCCACAGGTGTAGCAGCCAAATCAAGCCTGCCTGACATTTCTGTCCCCCTCCCCACAGGTGTAGCAGCCAAATCAAGCCTGCCTGACTTTTCTGTCCCCCTCCCCACAGGTGTAGCAGCCAAATCAAGCCTGCCTGACGCAAAGGTACCCGGGTCACCGGTTCCTCACTGGGCGCCGAGTAATGAACGCGTGAACAAAATAGCGTCGTCGCTGGACGTCCAGCACCAAAGAAAGTTCATCACTAGAAATCCAGTGACGAACGGCTTTATTCCAGTAATGAAGCCCCCTCGGTGCTGGAATTCCAGCACTGAATCTTGCCTCGGTGCTCGGTTTCCAGAAATGAACTCCGCTCATCACTCGGCTTCTAGTGATGATCTCCGCTCGTCACTCGGGTGCCAGACAAGTAGGCTGGTTCAAAGGTCATTCATCACTGGTTACCCAGTACGGAGGTCCCGCGGTCACGGGTTCCACGCTAGATTTACCAGTGATGAGTGACTCTCTAGTGCTGGAAGCCGAGTGATGACATTACTTCGTTAGTGGCCTTCCAGTGATCACATATCATTATCACTGGAATGTTCCAGTGCTAACTATTAGACAATATTTTGAGTGCATTTTGAGTCGATACCGTTACGGCGTACTACAATAAGACAAAGCCGGGAACCTTTATACCGTATAATTTTTTAATGATTGATTTGTCAGTGTACGGTACTTTTGTGTGACACAAACAATTATTTATTCAAGCATCTGGATATATTTTATTCCGTCCGGGAGCTTGCCCGGCTTTGCTACCGCCCGGCAGGTATTTTGGCCTTTTTTCGTATTAAAGCGTAACGTTAATGTTACGTAAATTGATGCGTACGTTAGCGTAAACTGCACATCGGATTAGCTGACTCGGTTTACAATTACGGTGCGGAATCTGGTTTTCCAGCCCCGCGGGTACTCTCATCTCTCGGTTTCCAGTGATAATTCAGTGATTTCCAGTAATGAAGTCGCCTCATTGCTGGAAGGCCACAGATGACAAAACTTCATCACTGGAAGTCTAGCGATGAAGGCACCTTCGGTGCTGGACACCGAGTGATTACTAAGGAACCCGTGACCCGGGTACTTTTGCCTGCCTGACATTTCTGTCCCCCTCCCCACAGGTGTAGCGGCCAAATCAAGCCTGCCTGACATTTCTGTCCCCCTCCCCACAGGTGTAGCAGGCAATTCAAGCCTGCCTGACATTTCTGTCCCCCTCCCCACAGGTGTAGCAGGCAAATCAAGCCTGCCTAACTTTTTGTCCCCCTCCCCACAGGTGTAGCAGCCAAATCAAGCCTGCCAGACATTTCTGTCCCCCTCCCCACAGGTGTAGCAGAGGAGTCTGGGCGGCGCCAGACCGGAGTCCTGAGGACGAACTGCGTCGACTGCCTGGACCGTACCAACACGGCCCAGTTCGTGACGGGGAAAGTCGCCTTGGCCTTCCAGCTGTACTCACTAGGGGTGCTGGAGGACCCAAAATTAGAATTCGACACTGATGCAATAAGGTAAGTAACATTTTCATAATAACAGTTCTTTGCCAATGAGTTCGAAACATAGTCAACCACAAAGCAGATTAAATAGAGCCATTCTACATTAAATTTTGTCTTATTTTGTGTCATTCTATTATGTAAAGGAGGCATTGTGTAGTATCATTAATTTTCTGTTTTGTTCAAGTATATTCGTCATAAGTAGATAGAAAGTATTTCAAACATGTGTAATAAGGAAAATTGCTTTTCTATCTAATAGAAGATCAATGATTTAAAAAAGATAAGCTATAATGATATGTACTGTAAATCGTTTACTGAAAAATCTAGCAGTAGTTTTCTGTGGTAACTTAATTGTGTTCCTTCTGTCAATGTAGATTACATGGGAATATTTGGCAAAATGATCTGTTACATTGTGAAATATTTCATCAACAGAGCAAATCTGGCGTGTTGCGCTGAAGGGTGGTTATACCAACTATACAGAATGATACAGATACAGATCACATCTTTTTTTTTAGATTAATGATCTAACTTAACGAGAAACATATTTCAGTAGGTCATGCATCAATGTATATATGTAACAGATGGTTGACAATTTCTGATTTTGCCAGAGTATTCGAGGAGCTGTTTGAGGACATGGGGGACACGCTGGCGCTGCAGTACGGGGGGTCCCAGCTGGTCCACAGCATCCAGTCCTACCGCAAACTGTCGCCCTGGACGTCACACTCACGGGACATCATGCAGACCCTCTCCAGATACTACAGCAACGCTTTCTCAGGTTAGACCATAGATACTACAGCAACGCTTTCTCAGGTTAGACTATGCACAAATCTTTAACCTTCTCAGTGCTAAGATAGACCTTTTAGCACCTTAAACTGTCTCCATGGACGTCGCACTCACAGGACATCATGCAGACTCTCTCCAGATACTACAGCAACGCTTTCTCAGGTTAGACCATGCACAAATCTTAAACCTTCTAGAATAGACCTTTTAGCACCTTAAACTGTCTCCATGGACGTCACACTCACGGGACATCATGCAGACTCTCTCCAGATACTACAGCAACGCTTTCTCAGGTTAGACCATGCACAAATCTTTAACCTTCTAGAATAGACCTTTTAGCACCTTAAACTGTCTCCATGGACGTCACACTCACGGGACATCATGCAGACTCTCTCCAGATACTACAGCAACGCTTTCTCAGGTCACACCATGTACAAATCTTTAACCTTCTAGGATAGACCTTTTAGCACCTTAAACTGTCGCCGTGGACGTCACACTCACAGGACATCATGCAGACTCTCTCCAGATACTACAGCAACGCTTTCTCAGGTTAGACCATGCACAAATCTTTAATCTTCTAGGATAGACCTTTTAGTACCTTAAACTGTCGCCGTGGACGTCGCACTCACGGGACATCATGCAGACTCTGTCCAGATACTAAAGCAACGCTTTCTCAGGTTAGACTATGCACAAATCTTTAACCTTCTAGGATAGACACTCACGGGACATCATGCAGACTCTGTCCAGATACTACAGCAACGCTTTCTCAGGTTAGACCATGTACAAATCTTTAACCTTCTAGGATAGACCTTTTAGCACCTTAAACTGTCTCCAAGGACGTCACACTCACGGGACATCACGCAGACTCTCTCACGATACTACAGCAATGCTTTCTCAGGTTAGATTCAAGGAGAATAAGTACGGCTAAGTGTAGTTTATTTTACCTTCTCCTTGCTAAGGTAGCCCTTTATCAGGTAGCCTTTTACTAATAAAAAGTTTTAGCACCTTAATCTGCCTCCATGGACCTCACACTCATTGGACATCAGATACTACAGCAACGCTTTCTCAGGTCAGACTATGAACAAATCTTTAATCTTCTCAGTGCTAAGATAGACCTTTTACATTGTGTAGTAACGTTACCTTACACTGTCTCCATGGACATCACACTCACGGGACATCATGCAGACTCTCTCACGATACTACAGCAACACTTTCTCAGGTTAGACTATGTACAAATCTTTAACCTTCTAGGATAGACCTTTTAGCACCTTAAACTGTCTCCATGGACGTCACACTCATGGGACATCATGCAGACCCTCTCACGATACTACAGCAACGCTTTCTCAGGTCAGAACATGTACAAATCTTTAACCTTCTACCTGCTAGGATAGACCTTTCAGTACCTTAAACTGTCGCCGTGGACGTCACACTCACGGGACATCATGCAGACTCTCTCACGATACTACAGCAACGCTTTCTCAGGTTAGACCATGTACAAATCTTTAATCTTCTACCTGCTAGGATAGACCTTTTACATTGTGTAGTAACGTTACCTTAAACTGTCTCCATGGACGTCACACTCACGGGACATCATGCAGACTCTCTCACGATACTACAGCAACGCTTTCTCAGGTTAGACCATGTACAAATCTTTAATCTTCTACCTGCTAGGATAGACCTTTTACATTGTGTAGTAACGTTACCTTAAGCTGTCTCCATGGACGTCACACTCACGGGACATCATGCAGACTCTCTCACGATACTACAGCAACGCTTTCTCAGGTTAGACTATGCACAAATCTTTAACCTTCTCAGTGCTAAGATAGACCTTTTAGCACCTTAAACTGTCTCCATGGACCTCCCACTCACGGGACATCATGCAGACTCTCTCACGATACTACAGCAACGCTTTCTCAGGTCAGACCATGAAATTAAAGTAGTACAATTTAACCTTTCCCCTGTTAATTATAAGGTTATATAAAGTACCGTAAACTGTCGCCATGGACATCCCATTAATGGGACATCATGCAGACCCTCTCCAGATACTACAGCAACGCTTTCTCAGGTAAGTTAAAGTGACCCGGGCGTCTTGAAAAGACGCATAGGGGTGGCTCCCATCTCCATTTCTATAGCCCTTGGGCCACATATACGTGCAAGTCACTACAGCAGGGGGCTAGTCCACTGGTAGTGGTGTGTGTTTCACTACCATACCCTTTCCCAAATGCTAAGCAGAGAAAGCAGTATGTACCATTTTTTAAAGAAGTCTTTGGTATGTGTGTATATGACCCGGCCGGGGTTTGAACTCACGACCTACCACGTACAAGGCGAACACTCTACCCACTAGGCCATTGCACCGGTCAGACCGTGGAAAATAAGTATGGCTAAATGTAGTTTCTTTAACCTTTTTGTTGCTAAGGTAGCCCTTATAAGGTAGCCTTTTACTAAAGGTTTTAGCACCTTAAACTGCCTCCATGGACCTCACACTCATTGGACTTCTGATACTACAGCAATGCTTTCTCAGGTTAGACCATGAAGTTTAAGTACAGTCAAACCTGCCTAGGCGACCACCTTTTCAAGGACGACTACCTGGCCATGGCGACCGCTTTTTCTCGGTCCCGAAAATTTTCCCCATAGGCACAAGCACTAAACTGCCTGCCCAATGTGACTGCAACCGCTAGAATCAATAAATGATTTGAATATGTATTTTTTTATAAGATGGAGGAGAAGGCTAACTTCAGTTGCTAGTTGGTTGGGTTTGTGGTTTGTCGGTTGATTTGTGTCTTTTTCTGCTTTTCTATAGATGCTGAGAAGCAGAGTGCGATTAACCTGTTCCTGGGGATGTTCCTGCCCCACGAGGGGAGAGCTAACCTGTGGGACCTGCCGACCGACTACTACCTACACCACACACACTCCCGGGGGGACTTCCCCAGGGTCAGGAGAAGGTACTGTCATAACGTCAATAATACTCTGCCCCAGGGGGGGGGGGGATAGGGGGAGGGGGGAGCGAACCTGTGGGACCTGCCGACCGACTACTACCTACACCACACACACTCCCGGGGGGACTTCCCCAGGGTCAGGAGAAGGTACTGTCATAACGTCAATAATACTCTGCCCCAGGGGGGTGGGGATAGGGGAGGGGGGGAGCGAACCTGTGGGACCTGCCGACCGACTACTACCTGCACCATACACACTCCCGGGGGGACTTCCCCAGGGTCAGGAGAAGGTACTGTCATAACGTCAATAATACTCTGCCCCAGGGGGGTGGGGATAGGGGAAGGGGCGAGCTAACCTGTGGGACCTGCCGACCGACTACTACCTACACCACACACACTCCCGGGGGGACTTCCCCAGGGTCAGGAGAAGGTACAGTCATAGCGTCAATAATACTCTGCCCCAGGGGGGTGGGGATAGGGGGAGGGGCGGGCGAACCTGTGGGACCTGCCCACGGACTACTACCTGCACCACACACACTCCCGGGGGGACTTCCCCAGGGTCAGGAGAAGGTAGTCATAACGTCAATAATACTCTGCCCCAGGGGGTGGGGATAGGGGGAGGGGCGAGCGAACCTGTGGGACCTGCCCACGGACTACTATCTGTACCACACACACTCCCGGGGGGACTTCCCCAGGGTCAGGAGAAGGTACTGTCATAACGTCAATAATACTCTGCCCCAGGGGGGTGGGGATAGGGGGGAGGGGCGAGCTAACCTGTGGGACCTGCCAACGGACTACTACCTGCACCACACATACTCCCGGGGGGACTTCCCCAGGGTCAGGAGAAGGTACTGTCATATTAATGTCAATGATACTCTGCCCCAGGGGGGTGGGGATACTGGGAGGGGGGAGGGGGGTGAGCTAACCTGTAGGACCTGCCGACGGACTACTACCTGCACCATACATACTGCCGGGGGGACTTCCCCAGGGTCAGGAGAAGGTACAGTCATAATGTCAATAATACTCTGCCCCAGGGGGGTGGGGATAGGGGGAGGGGCGAGCTAACCTGTGGGACCTGCCGACGGACTACTACCTGCACCACACACTCCCGGGGGGACTTCCCCAGGGTCAGGAGAAGGTACTGTCATAACGTCAATAATACTCTGCCCCAGGGGGGTGGGGATAGGGGAGGGGCGAGCTAACCTGTGGGACCTGCCCACGGACTACTACCTGCACCACACACACTCCCGGGGGGACTTCCCCAGGGTAAGGAGAAGGTACTGTCATATTAATGTCAATAATACTCTGCCCCAGGGGGGTGGGGATAGGGGGAGGGGGGCGAGCTAACCTGTGGGACCTGCCAACGGACTACTACCTGCACCACACACACTCCCGGGGGGACTTCCCCAGGGTCAGGAGAAGGTACTGTCATAACGTCAATAATACTCTGCCCCAGGGGGGTGGGGATAGGGGGAGGGGCGAGCGAACCTGTGGGACCTGCCCACGGACTACTACCTACACCACACACACTCCCGGGGGGACTTCCCCAGGGTCAGGAGAAGGTATGGTCATATTAATGTCAATAATACTCTGCCCCAGGGGGGTGGGGATAGGGGGAGGGGGGAGCTAACCTGTGGGACCTGCCAACGGACTACTACCTGCACCATACCCACTCCCGGGGGGACTTCCCCAGGGTCAGGAGAAGGTAACGTCATAATGTCAATAATACTCTGCCCGGGGGGGTGGGGGGGGGGGGGGGGGGAGGGGGAGAGCGAACCTGTGGGACCTGCCGACCGACTACTACCTGCACCACACACACTCCCGGGGGGACTTCCCCAGGGTCAGGAGAAGGTAAGGTCAATGATACTCCGCCTTGGGGGTGTTGGCAAAATATCAAGAAGTAGAAATATTTTTTTGGTGCTTTCTTTTTAAAAGAAGAAACATTGTTATGACTGAAATGGAGCACTGGAAAAGAATGGCTGCATGTGACTGTATATTGTATGCATCATGATATTTCTAACAATTTGATTTTGTTGTTTCCACTCAACAGTTACACACAGTGGTGGGAACTTCCAGTTCTTCGAGCCCTGCCCTTACCACAGGATGAAGGTAACAGTAATATAAAAAATCAAGTGTGATAAAGTGTATGTATGACAACTTGTGCTCCTCTACTCTTTGAAGAATTTTTAGAAAGGTTAACTAATACAAATAGGTACTAAATGGCTCAAAAACTCATCACATAAAACATTGAGCCCGAACCAAATCCTTACATCTTCTTCAAGGTTTAAAAAATCTGTCCTTACCCCTGCTGTTGACCAGTGTCCAGAGACCTGATAAAAAAGTACAGGTATACCTAGATGTTTCAAAAATATGCATAAAAGATCAAGACTGAGCCGAGTCCTTACAAATACTTGGAGGTTAAGGAATGTGTGTTCTCCCCTGCTGTTGACCAGTGTCCAAGGACCACAGGGAGGGCCAGGTCGTCCACTGGGGCGGCCGAGACGACGAGCGGCTTGACGAGTTCTCGGAGTACTACCGCCCGTTCCAACTCACCATGTTTGAGGATCTGTTCGTCAGCAACATGCCGCATTCCATCAAGTAAGCAACAGGGGATGTTACCTTCTTCAAGATCAATTTTTGAAGAATTGTTAAAGATGAGGCTATTAGATGTCACGGATTGAGTGTTAGCTTTAAATCCCTAAACCAGAGCAACAAATGATGCATGGCATATATTATCTAAGTTGCTTCAAACTTAGTAATACATGAAGTTGAACATACTTAGTTCAATAGCCGGTAGAAATAATTATACAGTACTCAGTTCAGTTATCTTTTGGATTGGTTTTGATAAAAATAAATACAGTTACTGTTACAGTAGTTCTGTTTACCACTAAGTCTTGTAGTTAATGCTGTGTTTTGTTATTTGTCTCCTATTATTATAAGATAAATGTATTGATACAACTTATTGCAATGTTTATGACTGATAATTCATTTTGATTATTGCCAATTTGGGCAAGAAAATGTTGCATTGTGACAAAATCAATGGTCTGTATACAAGACTATAATTTGAGAACTTAAATGATGTATTTCAATTGAAATTTCCTTGTGTTTTTTTTGACAGGGACTTTATGCCAAATCCTAGTGACCCCAAGTCGGACCCATGTCCCTTTGCTGTTAGGAAAACCACTGGGAAGTTTGGGTGAGTTCTTTTGTATCTTTCTTCAGAATATGTTCCTTCTAATATGATAAAATGGTGCTATTTACATCAAGGATGTAGTTGTTATGCCTTCATTCATAATTCCTTCCTTCCTGCTGTTCCACTAATTACCGTAAATGCGTTTGCTTTTGCAGTGGTTTTATTTTGTCGTAGGAGTTTTCACCGTGTTTAAAGTTTGTAGTTGAAACAATTTTGTAGAACAGTAGTAAAAGTACAAAACACCAGTTCTATTCGCGGTGTTATGATTTCGTGGTAAGAGGTCACCACAAAAACTGTGACAATAAACCCACTGCGGACATTTCAAGATGTGGAGTGCTTGTATTTTTACTAGGTTTGGCAGTGACAGAAAGGCGATCGGCGCGACTCCTCCTATCAGCACAGTTCCGGAAACACCAATTCATTTATTCAAACTTTGAATTGATATAAGCCTAGTAATACACATTTCTTCCAAACTCAAACCAAATACATTCATTCATTAATACATTTATTCATTGATTCATTCCTGTTGCTTCACTAACGTCCAGGTTTGGGAGTGGCAGGAAGGCGATCGGCGCGACCCCTCCCACCACCGTGGCCCCGGAGGACAACAGCTCGTCGGAGAGCGACGTGTCAAGCGACGACGACCTGACCTCCTCAGCCACGCCCATCAGCCCGCTGTCCTCCAGCTCAACACACGTCTCCTTCAAGGTCAGGGGTGTACATCACTCACACACACACTCATACGCACACACATGCACGCAAACACGCATGCGCACACACGCTCACGCACGCACGCACACACGCACGCACGCCCATCAGCCCGCTGTCCTACAGCTCAACACACGTCTCCTTCAAGGTCAGGGTCATACATCACTCACACACATACGCACACATGCACACACACGCACGCATGCACACGCACGCATGCACACGCACGCACACACACGCACGCATGCACACGCACGCATGCACACGCACGCGTGCACACGCACGCACGCCCATCAGCCCACTGTCCTCCAGCTCAACACACGTCTCCTTCAAGGTCAGGGGTTATATATCACTCACTCACGCATGCACACGCACGCACACACACGCACGCACACACGCATGCACACACGCTCACACACACACACGCACGCACACACGCACACACACACGCACACACACGCATGCACACACGCATGCACACACGCTCACGCACACACACACGCACACACACACACACACGCACGCACACACGCACACACACACGCACACACACGCATGCACACACGCATGCACACACGCTCACGCACACACACACGCACACACACACACACGCACACACACACACGCACACACACACGTACACACACACGCCCATCATCCTGCTGTCGTCCAGCTCAACACACGTCTCCTTCAAGGTCAGGGTCATACATCACTCACACACATACGCACACATGCACACACACGCACGCATGCACACACGCGCACACACACGCATGCACGCACATCAGCCCACTGTCCTCCAGCTCAACACACGTCTCCTTCAAGGTCAGGGGCGTACATAACTCACGCACACGCACGCACGCATGTACACACACGCACACACGCACATCATCCTGCTGTCATCCAGCTCCACAGACCTGGTGTAAGTTACCACCAGTAGACATTTGTCTCGAAGTTTACTCCCTAAATTTTCAATCCAGATGAAGAATCGGTGCTTCAGCAAATTACACATTAAGGAAGCAACAATTTGTGCCCTAAATACATGCACTTTGTACCAGGTACTTATAATATAAATGTTGTTCTTGCATTCAGTAAAACTAGAATTCATAATCACATGTAATCATATTTTTAACAGATGAATGAAGGCTGATTTCAATCAAAGGCAAAATGTTCCTGTGTATGTATCTTGACATGACTTTTTTGTGTGCTTTCTTTTTTTTCCATACCAGGACCTGTTCCAAACCATGAAGGAGACGTACGGAGTTTCCATCAACAACATGGAGGCCATGGACAGGAAGGACCTCGCCGTGTACAGGAGGTATGATGTGGGTGCTGTAGTGCTATCGTGGTGTATTTCTCCAGTTTTACAGCAGTAGGGTTTGGGTTGGCGTTAGGAAGGGCATCCAGCCGTAAAAACTCTTGCTACAAAAAATACTTGCACTTGCTTCTCGAGGAGTCCACGGGCTCTCCCATCCATGTGCAAGCACGTCTAACCCCCATATGATGGGGAATAAAAGACATAAAATTGGAGGGAGAGAGATACTGTTTCAAGTTCAAAGTGCCATAAAAAGGGTACAATCATGCTTGCAAAGTCTCTTTTTTGATGACCTTCATTGCAGACCTATGCTAAGCCTTATAAATGCACACTTCTTGTTCATTCCATATTATTTGTTCATTTTTCACTGTTGTGTGCCTTTAGTATAATATGTATCAGATTCTGTTTTATGCAGTTTTTTTTATACTTCAACTTCATTCATTTTACTCAACATCAATGTGTACAATTAATGATATACTTTCTAAAACAAAAGGAATTTTGTAAGACATAAAATTCGTATTTTGTGATTTACCCCAAATAGATATGTGATGATTGGGCTGAATGCGTCCAAGCAGTTCACCGACCCTAAAGGAGTCCCGAGGGCCAGAAAGACATTAACCGAGTTGTAAGTAGTCTTAAGAGAACTATAGAATTAAGATGTCTTGATATAAATGCACATGTTACTGTCCAGGCTTGTGAGTCTACCATGCAGGGTCTAGCCATGCAAACTGTTAGATAACGTTCTCTTTGAATTTGTGACAAAGCAACCCACCAATACCGAATGACATGTATTGGACTTTTGGTCTTGATTAGTTCACAAATTCACACATTTAGTAGACATTATTGTCATTACTTCTCTGTAACAGCTCTTAATAATCATCTCAAATATGCTGTTTGTAGTGGTGGACCTGACAAAGTTCATGTCATCTGGACACTGATTACTTTACTTTACTTCACTGTGTCATTATATTGTAATTACATTTGATAAAATGATATGATATACAGTGAAATTCAAGTACAAAATGTACAAAATCTTGCAAGAGATATTTTCAGCAATATTAGCATTTAGGTCTAACATAGCATTATCATCAATGAAAATTACCTGTATACAAAAAAGACTATTCCAAACATCACACTGTGAAATCGTTCCCTTCTCCAGCTACCCCACCAGTGCATTCAAGATTGACAGCTCCAGGGAAGTCATCCCTCCCACGGTGGACAAACGCTCCAAGAAAGTTTACGAAGACTACTTGGAGCTGGGAAGGACGGGTCATACCAAACCTATAACTAGGGAGGACTTTGACGTGTACAGAGGCTATGTCAGTAAAAAGTACAAATGAAAGTACATTCATTTGTAAGAAAACTGAAAGCTTTAGGCCACACCAATTTAATTTCTTGGTTAACGGAATTTTAAAAAAAATGCTAGATTGGAAAATCAACATGAAAACAGAATCTCAGAGGAAAGTTTGTACTTAGGGGCACACAGTTTCAGGGAGTGAACAGGGTCAGGTGCAAGTTTTCACCCCAGCCTTCTGTTTTAATGATGTCCTTGTGCTAAAATTAAAAAAAAAATGCGTTAACCAAGAAATTAAATTGGTGTGGCCTTAACCAACTGTTGCAAATGTGTATTATATATACAGTATGCAAAAACTGTACAATAGTAAATAAACAGTGTCGTTGTGTACATTACAGTATTAGCATAAAGGTTATGATAATGTGTTTATAGCAAATGTATGTACAGTTTGACTCAAATGTAACGTGTTGTATACCTGTATGTGCAATAATGTCTCTGGTGTATTGGAGGTAGGCAGTTGCAAGAGGGACATGTCAACATAAGATATTGTAGCATCATAATGGGATTGAGAAGTGTTAATAAGGCCCAATTTACACTTGTTCAATAAAACTGTAGTACTACACATGGTAGTCTACTACTGTAGTAGACTTCAGATTCATGTCCACTTTACACTCAACACAGGAAGCCTAGCAGGACACCCCACTGTTCCTGATTGTCACGAAACTGTAGTGACCTATTGTGACCTTTGAAAAATCGCGGGAGGAAATTTCAGCATGTTTCTTATTTGTGAAAAGGTAGGGGTTTTATCTGATGCAAAATACTAAGGAAAAGGGCCTGACAGCTCAGTTTTACTGAGAAAACTAGAGAATGACCGCAGATGACCCGAAATGGAACACGCGATCAGTTCGAATCACGTCAGATGGAACATGGTTGTTGGCTTCGAAATGAAGTCTACTACCACTGTACTACAGTTTTGCTTTACACCCAGTTCGAAGTCTCGCAGAACCTCCGCCGAAGTGTAGTACTACTACCCCCGAGGTTGTAGTAGACTTCTGCAGTAGTTTTCTTTTTACACCCAGAAAAAAGCTGTAGTCTACTACAGTAGTAGACTACCATGTGTAGTACTACAGTTAAAAGGACAAGTGTAAATTGGGCCTAAGTCTCTGAAATGATGTTCTAGAACTTCATGATTGTCAAGAATGAATTTCAGGTAGAAATTGATTTTTTTGACATTGATTACCTACATGTACACAGTGGCTTTTAAGAGCCGTTTGAAAATATACAAGTTTTAAGCATAACTTTGTTCTTCATGATCCCCTCTCGGCAATGGTAATATTTGCCTGGACGTCACCATGGAACAATATTTGAATACTTAAGACTAATGAGGATTTGATTGCTGCCTGTATTCTGTTCTGAAAACGATGTTGTAAATATGGCGAGTGCTACTACCACAAGGAAAGCATGCTAATGGCCTTTGGGTATGCCTACAACGTTGCCACTTGTATCAGAAATGGAACAGATAGGGGTGACCACCATTAGTTGTAATGAGATAGCCCTGTTCAAATGTACTTAATGATATTGAACTTAACATTACATTATAAGAAAACAAGTTCAATCTGTATACATAAGGAACATGTATCCATATAGAGTTACACATAGAATGTGTACCTGATATCTCTCCTTACTTGCAGTATGAAATAAAGGCAAAACAATTACTTTGACTATGTCATGGTAGCCTGTGTATTCATGATATACTGGAAGAGCAACCTATAGAAATGTTATACAGAGATAAATGCTGACTTATAAACGGTACAGGCCTATGGTGCCAGTAGAACAATGAAGATTGTAGATCATCATAAAATATCATGTTACAGGCCAATTGTATACCACTCAGTTTGCTTGCTATTGTAACATAATGGTACTGTTACAGTAACTTGTTATTTCTATACTTATAATCATACTCTCATAATTCCACCATCGGGTTGAACCAATAATTTAATCAATTTCAACGCTACAAAATACTCTCTGGGTGAACCTGACAAGTTTAGTATACCACATCTGACATAAAGCCGTGCACTGCACTTCGGCTCAGAGGCGTGTATCTTTCATAGCAGATGTACTATTCAAAAGTCCTTTCCAAAGTGCTAGAACAAAGACATCTATATTCTGTCATCCATAGTGTATCCTATTTGTATTGACGCGATGTTACAATTTTCTGTCATCCACGGAAGTGCAGAAGAGTACTGCTGTTGCATTCCGTGTTCTTAATACGGGTATGGGTGCGGATTTTCACGTGCAACAAAGTGCCATCATTGGTATGGCACTCTTCATCATCTCTATAGCCGATGTAATGACCCGGATACACTCTGTATAGCCGGTGTCATGACCCGGATACAGTCATTCTTGTCCATCAGCTACATGTACTCCACATACTCCCACAGCTCGCTGGCTACTCGCCGCAGCACCTCGTCGTTGACGATGTCCAGGTACTGCCGGTAGATGCTGCAGATCCGGCCGCTGGCATCCCGGTACCCCCGGGGAGTGTTGCCGTCCTGGCACGCCACCAGCTCGACCTCGTCTGCAGCCTCCCACTTGCAGGGATCATCGTCGATGTGGTTCACCAGAACCGTCTCACCAGCTACGACATCGTGGTAGGTGGAACCTGGCCTCAACAACAGACGAGGACTCAAGAACGTACTAGGCTCTAGGCAGTCCGTTTTCTTCGGCTTGTTTCTTCTCTCCCACTTTGATGAGCAAACAGCGTCGCCTTTTTTCTCAGCTTCCCTCTTCGCTGACTTTCGAAGGGCATTAGAGTCAGCTGAAGCGGCATGAAGTGAGGTATCAGTCCACTCTGTTTGGGACCGAAGGGCGTCCCGAATGACAGTCCAACCGTTGCTTTCATTTTCAGTGACGTCGATTGTACCGACAGCATCGCCGTTTGTCGTGTGACAGTCTCTCTCGGATGCCTTTTGCTCCTCTCGTCTCTGTGGTGTCGACCGAGAAACATCGTTGATCTTTGAGGCTGTTACACTCGGTTTTGGAGTATTCCTTCTTCTGTTTCGTGCTTTAAAATTGCAGGGGGCACATAGAACGGACAGTCCACGGCTCTTGCCAGCCTTCGTGTTAGCACGCTGCCTCTTTCTCCTGGACTTTGATTGAGAACACTCGCCAAAGTCTCCCGTTGAAACGTTTGCATTAGCCGTCGATTCGAAAGCACTCTTCTCTCGATGAGTCTCCCGCCTTTCTGTCGATACAGCCTCACCGATTCCTACATTGTCATGGCTTTCCGTATCTTCTTGCTCCTTTCCTTGCCAATCTAGTGACGAAACACCACTGGCTATCTTCAACTTGGACTGTTTGCAGTGCTTCGTATCAAGAGCGGTTTGCAGCGAGTCAGTGACCCGTCTGGTATGTTTACGAGATTGAGGATCGGCTCCAGGTTGGACGATCCGACACCTCTTCTGACCTAGGAGGACACCACTAACTTCTTCCTCATTCCCGTGTTCAGATTCCGTCACACCATTCTTCCTCTTTCTTGGTAACTTCAGTCTGGAGCCGCCGTCAGCTTTGTCAACTTTCCTTTTCTTCGGCTTTGTAGCGGGAGCTGAAGCCCCTGCGCTCTTCTCCTCAGGAGTGTCCCACGTGGATCTTGTGTTGGGCCGACTGGCTGCCTGAAGATCGGCCTGACACAACTTTCGGCTGTCACCACCACACGCATTGTCTTCATCGCCCTCACAGTTTCTCTTCTTCGCCTCGGCTACGGTCGACTCAGAAGCTGCGCGATGAACATCGTTAACCCTCTTGGCCCCAGCCACCAAACGGTCCGTTGCTATGCGAGGGCTTGTTGGCACATCGACCGCTGAGGAGAAGGAGGATAAACTTTGTTTTGGTATGGTGTAAAATATACAATGATAAATATTCTACTTACTATGACCGAAGGAACGAATTGACAGAGAGACTAACAACGACGCTTGCAGACTCGTGGAGACTGCCATGCATGTTTCCCGTAAACATTTGAATTGACAATTGGCCCTAACTAATACAGTTTGTGAATAAACATAAACCTAGATAAAATATAGCATAAACTTCATGAATCAGCTCTGTGTGATGGTAAGCTTGGGTACTGTCCTCTGTAGCTACCGCTAACTCTCCCTTTTCGCTTGCTTACCGTGGCAGCCAGCGTTAACTATACGGGTACGTAATGGTACTCAAGCTATGTGATAGTTACAGAAACGGCCATATACTCACCGTAACACTGTTGTCTTTCCATATCTTCATGTTCGGAAGCAGATGCTGTAACAGATTGATCCTCGGGTACGATACGTAGCAGGCTCCGTTGGTCTTCATCACGAGCGAAGTCACTACTCTGTGTATCCATATTCGCCGGCCAGTGTGTCTTATGATTGCGCATGTTTCAGCGCTGTAACTTGATATCAGAATCCTTTGACAGGTCATGGAATAATCCCCATCCCTGACGAGGCCATTGTGACGTCACTGGAGAAAGGGATGGAGCGCTATTGTTGAGTAGGGAAACCAAGAGGCCGGGTGCATTGCGGAAGTTTGACTTTTACTGACACTTTAGTTAGAGACACTGGAATTGAATATGACCATTTAGAAAAAAATGATGCTTGATAGAGCAATGTGGAGTGAAATATGTACTTCTTGTCTGCTCCCGGCTGTTACAGGCCGATAGATGATGATGATGATGACGTTTGTTGAGTGTGGAACGTCGTTGGTGACGTCAGAACTATGACGTCATAAAAATAGGTGGAATCGTTGGAAGCATTTCAAAGATATTGTAAAGAAGAAAAAGCATTCTTTTCAGGACCGGACCTTCTGCATATTTGGTGGTAATTTGACGGTGTTTAGAGTTGTGAGCAGGTTTGTACGACAGTATTTTAAAGGCGTTTTTGGAAATGTTTCTTCGGCTATGTTTGATAAGTCTTCAGTACCAGGGACAGGTTAAGTTGTACTGTGTGCGGATGCTCATTCTTTGCGGACTCCAAATCAAAAACAAGAGTGCAAAATAAGAAGAATAAAAAGGTTTTGCAAAAAAGCAAGACGCATAAATTTTCAAAATAGAGACGTTCGTATAAAGGATTGAAGCTACAAAACATGGTATAACAGTACTTCCTTCTTTTATTCCTGTATTCTGGTTGCGGTAGCTTAGTATTGCTACTCAAGGCTACCACACTAAATTAACGACATATCTTCCCAATTTCGGCATTTTCTTGTTATGTTGGCCATCACCAGGGAGGAACTAATTTCTCAAGTTTTTTGTTTGTCAAAATCTGTCGAAAATCATTGCGCGCGCGGGTGCCAGCCTTCTGTGGCCTTAGCGATGTTCTAGAACAGAATTGTGCGTACTACTCATGTCTGGATAGTGGCCATTGCTATGGAGACGTGTGCCCCCTGCAGCGTTGATATGTTACGCATGTAAACCTCTGAGATAATCCCCAGTCACACATAGATCTGGGTAGGGGAGGGTGAGAGCGTCTATTCCGTTCAGCCCCTGTCACACTTGTGCGTATATACAAGCCCGCATGAGTTGCGTATTAACATGTTTTGGGTTTAGGTTAAGTTTGCAGCCGAGGAAGTGATTTTTGGTTTGATAATTAGACTGGTCAACGGTGGGTCAAAGTAGAAAACAACTTCCTCCCCGCAAAATTTACTGAAACCAAAAGAAATGTTCAGATTCAGTTTTATTTCTTATGACTTTGCATGTGACAATTTCATAGAAATATGCACATGAAGTGCGTCATAATTCAAAAAGGGCTCATGATTTGAAAAATTCACTATGTAAAAATTGACTATAACATTACGAGTTTAAAATAACATTGCACGAACAGATTAAAATAAGGCGGCAATTCAAGTTTCCCTTATACATGTTTCCCTTATACCTTAAATGTTACTGCGGAACTCATGCGCACTTGAATATACACACAAGTGTGATAGGGCCGTAATCATGTAAGTCCGTATTAGTACCCTATTATCATTTTTGTTTGTCTTCGATAAAATTAGCGTCTAGAGATGTAGTTTTCGGTTCGACAACCAGGCTGCACAACAGTGGGTCAAAGTGAAAAACAAATTCTTCCCCGCAAACTTGACCTAAACCAAACGAATGTCAATACGGACGGGTGGCTCACACGAGTACGCTAGGTGGGCGCCACGCATACTGCAATGTCACCGAAACATTTCGATATTTGTAGCGAACGGCTACGCATTTGTAAACTATATATACGGAACTCATGCCGACCTGACATGCACGTACAAGTGTGACAGACCCCTTAGGCACAAGAATTACGAGGCCAATGACCTGGCCTACATTGTTAGTATGTGAGCAATGACATGCCAACCACTTTTGGGCACATTCAACATTATGATGATGATCCACTGTGTTCTGCGGCTCAGAGGTTGTGGAAACAGCCTCTGGCTGCATTCATTCTTTCTTCATTTCTTTCCACAGTGCCTTCTTTCCTGCGTGCTGCCGTAGCTCTCTGGGTTTCTTTGCTGTTCTTAGGTTTCCAATTCCTTTGTTCTTGAGGTCTGTTTTTAGGACACATTCGACATGCCTCCGTTTGATGTGCCCAAACGTGGTTGTCACGTCATGGCTTACATACGTCAAAATGTAGGCTAGACCTCGTGACCCTTGTTAAGGGGTCAATCCATTAAATAACAGGAAACTGCATAATGTAGGGATTACTGATTGGCTAAGCGCAAAAGCATCGATGCAGGCTTGACGTTGATGAGAGGGTTAAATATGTGGTCGGAAGGCCCTGCAGTAATGAATCAGGCTTTGATATCCTGACATGTTTAAGTAGCGACGCACACTTTTAGAGTCCGGTCATGACTCGGCAGGCTTCGGCAGTAGTGCCACTGCGTTGTGCAATGGAGTGTTTCGGGATGGCAATCGGTTTGCAGAAAATTCCAAACCAGTTTATCTCGAAGTACTAGAGCTACTCTTCCACTGGTCGTGACCGAGAAGACAGACGGTATGTATTGTATTTACAGGTTCAATGCAAAGCTCTTTTCGACAACCACATTATAAACGAACAATGAAACACCTCCCTTCCTATGGACTGCGACCCTTTACAGCAGCTTACAATTCGGGTGAGCGACATCATGAACCGGGATTCGAACTCACGGCTTCTTGATCAAGAGGCAGGACCACTAACCACAGGACTATACACACTACTACAGGAGTGGTGCATGTTGAGAAGGCGGTATGGTTAACGTCAGCAGTAACGGTACCGTAGAGGCAGGGGGTGGAGAGGACTGGTGGACGACTTACACCCCGCGGCTGGGGGTGTGGAAGACAGTCATCATCTCTGTCGTGCTGGTCTTGATAATCAGCGGGAACTTGTTGGTGATGGCGGTGATGCGGAAGGTGAGGTCGTTTCCCCCGGTGGGCCGAGTGTGCATGATCTCCCTGGCAGTGTCAGACCTTATGGTAGGGATGGTTTACGCTCCGTTTGCGTTGCACATGTCTCTCGGTAAGCGGCCCGTTATTATCAGAGCGTGGTGCGTAGCTAACTGTTATCTGGGAATCTACTTCTCTTCTGTGTCCATGTGCAACATGGCAGGCACAAGTCTGGACCGGTTCCTGACGGTCTCCCTGCCGCTGGTTTACGGAAAACATTCCACGACTAAGAAGTGTATGGTGATCGTGAGCGTGACATGGGTTTTCCCTGCACTGTGTTTCATTCCACTGTGCGTAACCGAACTTAAGCTGAAGTACTTTCCGGACTCGATGACCTGTTCTCTGGACTTCTACCACCACTACGCTTGGACAATTTCTATGATCGTGCTCGTATTCGGCGTGTGTTCAGTCATCATCGCCGTTTCGAATGTCTGGCTTTATAGAATTGCCAGCAGGCACGTCGTGGCAATCAGAAGACAATCAGGACATCGTGACGATATAGAAGTTGAGTCAGGTGCGACGTCAAGAAGAGACCGCAGACGATCCTCCGCAACGCACCCCACCGTCTCTAAGATTCTCATCGCAGTCGTCGTCATCTTCTACTCCTGCTGGACTCCGCTGATGACCTACAAGGTGTTCACCTTCGTCGACAGAACGGACGGTCCTCACGGACTGGGCTTCGCGCTCGTGTGGATCGCGCTGTGCCACAGCTTTCTGAACGTCGTGACGTACTGCGTCTTCAGCGCCGAGTTCCGCGCAGGTCTGCGGCGGCTCCTGCCGTTCTCGCGCGGCGACGCACATTTCCGTTTCGTGAACGGTCGTTGCCTTTGAGAACGGTCGTTGCCCTTTCTCGGAAATCCGGGGAAGTTACGATAAGTTCCCGAACACGCCACGAGCGTTCGGAATTCAAGATCGGTCGCTCGGATTTGGCAACGACCGTTCAAAATGGCAACGTCCGTTCTGAGAAATGGCAACGACCGTTCTCAAAGGCAACGACCGTTCACGAAACGGAAATTTGCCACGGCGTCAGCAAGGTGGCGATGTCGCCCTGCAAATAGTGTGAGCTCCAGAACAAGCCCAACTGTAGCTGCCATCGCTCCACGTCTCGGTCCGACCCACCGGGAACTGCCTGCGACCATCCCCTACACGACTTGGTGCCACCCACGAGAACAGGAGCGACGGAACGCTCACCCAGAAACTGTAGCTCAATAAGCGTTCCGAAAGCCCGCACTAAGAGGCTGAGCAACTCCTTTCTGCACACTGCTATTCGGCTCTACAACATTGAACTCAATCAGTAGTACCATCAGTACTATTTTTATTGTATCATATGTTATATGTATTATATTGTTCTCATTCCCTTCACGTTATGTCATACGTGATAATGTATCGACGTGGCTAACTTGATTTAAGAAAGTTTGGATTTTACTGTGCAAGTTTTTTTAAATGTAATGATATTGTGATTATGGGAATTGTATCAAGATTGTTTATTGAAACACTTTTGAAATAAAAAAGGAATTAGGATTATGTTGTAACATAATCCGCGAGCTTCTTAATGAATAAAATCATCATCATCAAATACAAGAGTCGTGCTCATCTGTGCGGTTTACTTCAAAGCGAAGACTCCTTCGTGGACAGCGAAGTTGTGACTGTAGTTAAAGTCTAATCTCCAAGAAGATCTATAGCCATCGATAAATCTGCAAAACTCTCGTTGTCAGTTGGATACGGTCTTTATAGCCACCGATAGATCTGATTGAATATTAGTTAAAGTCGTGAAAAGCGTAAAGAAGAGTAGTATTGTACGGTAACGTGGCCCTAAGAAAGTTGCAAGACAGGACACGACAGGTGATGTGGCCACTGCCAAAGAGACTGCTGGTTTAAAAGAGACTAGCGCGATCGAGTGTCTACAGGGTACAAGTAAGGGAGTAGACCAAGTGCCCTCTTTGGAGATCGCTAGCCTACCCACTGTAAAGCGGTGTCTTCTACTTAGATGAGTCACTCTGGCTGAGAGCAGAAATAGTGAGAAAAATTGTATTGAAGTTGTCGGGAGAGAACTCTGTGTTCTAGCTAGTATAATTTGGGCACTGGGGGCCCTTGAATTATCTGTACCCCTATGCTGTGATTCAGACCTCTACGTTGTTTGTCAACCAGCATATGGGGTGTTTCTATCCGGGAAGAACCCTTTGACCATAATTTCTCTTAATCAGAGGCTTCTCAAGTACATCTATACCGAAACTGCTTGTATCCTAGGCCTTTTGTTCTCCTAGTGATTTGAAATGGGATAAACATGTCATAACAAAAAAAGGCTAGCTCACGAATCCTCTGGTGAAATAAACAAACATAAACTTCCAATTCAAAGTACTTGCGACGTTTACTACCAAGGTCAGAAACGTCCAACTCTTGAATATGCGGCTCCAGTCTGAAAGTCAAGTTCTCACCACACAGCAAATCCTGAAAATAGAACGCATACAGATGGGAGCACTTAAAAGTAATTTTCGTCCCCCAGTATATATCTTAGACTGTGAGTTTACTGGAGTTTAGTGCCCTAACCCAGTAACCCCCACCTCCCGATGCTGTTTGTTTGTATTGCCTCATGGCGTAACACTCCGGGTTTGTACTGAACAGTACAAGCTGCATATCCGGACAGATTTATTTGATCCACTCACACCGGAAAGGGCCGTCTCTCGGATAGGACGTCGAATAGAGGTCCCGTGTTTGAGGAGAGCCACATCTCGAGCTAATAAAGAACCCGCCACACTTATCAAAAAGAGCAGGAGTCCTTCCCGGAAGGAAAGGACCAAACGTTACAACGTTACAGTCAGGGCCGTGTTGACATATTGAAAAGGTGATAGTCACCTGTTATGTAACGTAACATGACCTATTTACGTGCAGAACCTATTTACGTCCGGTTTGGTACTCTCCAAGCAGAGGATGGGTTCCGGCAGGTTTTTGACGTGTTTTTAGGCGTTTTTGTCGGCCTTTCTACTTTTTTCTTTCTTTTTTTCTCTATAAACCCATTGGGTTTATAGAGACAAAAAAAAATGAAAAAGTAGAAAGGCTGACAAAAACGCCTAAAAACACGTCAAAAACCTGCCGGAACCCATCCTCTGCTTGGAGAGTACGGTTTGGCTCATGTCCACATGTCGCTGTGTATTATGCCAAAGCCTGTTCTAATTAAGGGTTAATGACCCGCCCCGAGGTGTATATGGTGTCATAACGCCTGGTCATGTGCTATAACCACCGAATAAAACCACCAAGTGAGCGAAGCGAACGAGGTGGTTTTATGAGGTGGTTATAGCACATGACCAGGCGTTATGACACCATATACACCGAGGAACAGGCGGGTCATTAACGTTATTATCACATAGCCTATCCAAACTGACCCATATAAGAGAGACAAATTTCTGTATAATACATAGATTCTTTATTTAATACTATACATGTAAAATCAATCCATTGTACATATGATCTTCATATAATCCAATGTAAACAAGCGGTGACTTGTCTTCGAGCCCACACGGTTATAAATTGACAGGTTGTTAGACGCCTAGGTGTGGTAAGAATCGTACATGTTTACCTCCCCTTTGCCGCAAGTTGTAGTTTCCCCGGATAATTATTACTCAAGCCGGAAAAAAAATCCCACAGAAGCGTACACATATCGAGCCGAGATCATTGTAGGTACAAACCTGTAAGAATTTGGGCGATTTTGACCGTAATTCTTTCGATGCCAACACATCGGTTTCGGGAAGTTACGTGTTCGTGACTTGGGCCATGGGGAGGGGGGCGTTTGTTTTTAACAAGACGACATCACTTTGCCAGTAACATTTTTAATTTTCGTCAGGTAAAACCCCTCAGAAACGTGAACATACCGGTCTGGGGTCCTCTTGGGTAGAAACGTAGGAGGTTTCATGGGCGATTTCTTTGTCTGCCATGATTTGCTACTTCGGGAAATACAATGTGATGAGTGGGGAGGGGACTCTGTGTGCCCGCTGCTTCTTGTTGGTCACACTCGTCAGCTTCCTTGCCCCTCAACCGCTGAAGTATGTTCCTGGGCGTCTTCCCCAACTTCCCATGACCCGAAAACTGACTCTAAGTCGGCGTCTGACAGTTCCTCGACGAAAAACTGTGGTACTCTTATGGCGGACGTTCGAACGCGTTCTGCGAACGATCGTCTGGGCCGGTTCCACTTTGACGGCGGGGGTGTGAAAAATATTGTTTTTAGTCCTTCCGTTTAAATTTTACTTGAATTGAATTTTTTTCCTTTTTTCATGAATTCTTCATGTATTCTTAGGACATTTGGGGGAATTTTAAGACAATAAAGATATTTTAAACAAGGTTAAGAAAAAGATGCATCAAAAAGATACCCCCATCTACAAAATGCAACGGTTTTGTTATGGCATGACGTCAATAAGTGGTGTGTTATAGCGTGATAACAGACCACTTATTGTGGGCAATGGAGGCTTCTGATTGGTCGACACCATCTGGCCATGTGGTAATGAACAATAAAGAACATCATAAGTATGATCCTTAGCCATCTCTTTAATTTTTGCACAGCAAAACATAATGGCCATGCGTTTACCACGTGAACGCCACGTGCCGCGCATGTGGGGGAAATTTACAGATAAACATTGTTTTTTTTTCCATCGCGCTAAGCAAGTGGCCGGACAGACATAGTGATTTTACTATCATTTGTCTGCAGACTACTTTGGACAGTTACTGTGCATTTTTTTCTGGTCTATGTTCTTCAAGCATAGCGCTAGAAGGGAAAAGATTCAGAAGTGGACGATAATGGGTTACCCTAGCACAATTCTTAATCATATACCTCAGTATAAATACATGCTCGCACGGCGTTAAACAGGCGGAGAAAAACTTACAGACCATGCATTTTCTTTTTAGAAGAGCTGATATTTCTGCCCATGGGTTTGAAATTTCCCTTTGTCTGCGCGGTTTTAAGATAGATAAGTTTTGAATAAATCGGACGTTAATCGGTCATCTTACGTTAAATCCTTCCACAAATGTGGCAAATCTGAAGATTTAGATAGATGCAAAAGAAATCATGATGAGAACCCTGCAGAGTATCTAAAACCTTTACATTGCTAGAGGTCATCATAATGATGAAAATCGTAGTTTGGACGGTGTGCTATCCATCATAATACTGGTGTCAGGATATTGATTGAGTTGTAGAAGCTTAAAATTCTTTATTTCAACGGGATTCTGAGCTTCTGTTTTGACAGAATTTTGGATCAGAAACATGATTGAAATGGGAGGAAAATACATCGTCAGTGCAACTTCACTTGGCCATGGTAAGCTGGGATGGCCCAGTGAACTTACTGATGTGTGTCACTGTTTCACAGTTTGTAATATATTCTATTGTTACTGGAAACTGACATCTAGATGTAAAATCATCACCCTTCTGGAACAACTCTAATACCTACAGTAGGCTGAAAACCCATTCCTATGAATTCTATAATCAAAAAAATTGAATTGGTAAGATATATGATACTGTAAAGTACTAAACAATCAACGAAATTAAAAGGCAGCCATGGATCCCTTATAATTATCTCCCTCCATAAACTAACTGTATGGTATGATATGATATTTCAAATGTTTTGCTCGATTTGATCTTTTTTGGCTTTTACATTTTTTTTTTAGATGAAATGAAAATATGGATTCCTCAAATATAGTTACTAATTCGAATGGTAAAAGGACTGCGGATCTGTCTACCTTTTGGCCAATCGAAATTTTAAAGCTGATGTACCTTTGGCAAACAGATTATTTTCACTTGCTTTGGAATCTTGAACCCAGGAAGTTTATTCGGTTGGCAACTGTCCTTCAAACAATGATGGGATTCGTAGCCATGAAATGAAATCAATTAATCCACGGTGACCCAGAATTTCAGATCTTGTCTTGTCTTTCATTTTTGAGGCTGCCAACTTCAACTTGCTGAAGATTTTTGTAGCCTATATACCGACTGTAAGGTTTTGGACCATCGCACACCGGGGCATGCCCCTACTCTTTTTCGAAAGGTGTGGTGGGTTCTGTAACGTGCGCGGGGTGTGGCTCTTCCCAAACACGGGACCTCCATTTAACGTCCTATCCGAGGGACGTCCCTAACCCTAGTGAGGAAAGTCGTGTAAAGTGCATTTCCCAAGGGCACAAGATCGGTGACCCGACCGGATTTGAACCCTGGACCTCTGGGTTCTGGGCCAAGCACGCTGCAGTTACGCCACGCGACCCCACGACTAAAGATATTAAAGAGATTGATTCTAATCCCCCTCCGTAATAATGGATCAACCTGGTTTGACACATCTTACATAAAGTAAAAAAATCAGGACCATAGCATGTCCAGAACACGAGGAAGTTCCGCTGCAGTACCGTGACAAGCCGCTAGGGTACCTAAAATCTAATCACTTCTAGGTCTCATCAAGACCTACCCACCTACCAAATATCAAATATCAAGACAATCCATCTAGGCCTTCTCGAGTTATGCTGGTCTTTTACATACATACAAACAAACATACAAACGCTACCCTCTGCATAACCTTCTTCGCGAAGGTAAAAATGTATCGTTGTGGGTCATCCATACCGACTTGCTAAATATCTACTTTGCTTAAAAGTATATGTACATGTAGGTCATTGTGCTTTATGGTATAAGATATTTCCATGATGTTGGTTCGTCCGTCAACATGACGAGGACCGCTGTAGTCATCCATCGTTGGGTTGGGTCGCATGCGTCCTCATGTGGCTATAGAGTCAAGTATACACTAGCTTTTCCGTTCCAGTGCATCGCTCAGGATGTTTCGGCTACTGATTTGCATTACAACACAGCAGTTATGTATAAAAAGATCCGTGAATAGTTTCATCAGGTTGGTAAGTCACTGAATAAAAAGACTCTTTTTACACAACCAAGAGATTTACTCAACCGACGTTTCGGTGACCATCTCTGTCACCTTCTTCAAGGCAATTCTGACTGGTTCACATAGCAATGCAGCACTGGTGTTGCTGCCTTTACATATTAATGAGATGCAAGATAAGAAGGTGACAGAGGGTCACCGAAACGTCGGTTGAACAAATCTCTTGGTTGTGTAAAAAGAGTCTTTTTATTCAGAGTCAAGTATCGTTGTGGGTCATGCGCCTACCTACCTACCTAGTCACTTGACCCCCGGGTCGTTGGGGGGACAAGGTCATGCACACCAACTTGCTGAATATCTACTTTGCTTATATGTACATGTAGGTCATTGTGGTTTACGGTATAATTTCCATGATATAACCATAGATGGAGAGTGAATAAACACATGTTGACTTGAAGTGAATAACGACCGGGTATCACTCAAGAGTTCATCTGTGTTGGTAGAATTACAATTTCTAGCTCAAGTATTTGGACTTAACCAAAAGAAGCCATCTATATCAGGGCTTTACAATGATCCCTTAACAGAGACGGAGGGCGCCACAGACTTTCTGAAACGTATGATCCACCCCTATCTTCATGGAATTGTGGATCAGGTAATCAGTGCTGTTGGCTTTTATAGATCTTCAGTAATTCGGTTTTCTCCAAGCAGATGTTGGGTTATGTGTTGTTTAACGTCCTTATTTGTCTAGCGACTTGCTTTCTACTTGTATGCAGGATGTGTGTTGTGGTATGGTTAAGTTACAAGTGATATCTATGAATATCTATCTATAAATCTATCTATTTATGTATATTTCAAATAAAAATAAAACTTATCCATGTTTCCTCTAACAACATCACTAAATAAAGAGTCAAAACTAGCCGTATGGTAGTGCTAAAATAATCGTTTTAATGAAGAAACAAACAAATGAATAACATCACAATTTTCAATCTGCTACGTATAAATACTCTGTCTTTGATAAAGAACAGCATTACAAGATATACTGTACATTCATTTGGCTAAGCAATCAAAGTCCAGCTTATCACTGCACTGTATCAGGAGCTCAGCAACAAAGGAAAAATGTTCAAAAAACCTCTCCTATGAAAAATGCGAAAAATCTAAAACCAAATGAACAATACTTCGTTCTGGAAAAATAAACATTGGTCTGTGAATTATTAAGAATGTCGGCACGTGTCTTATTCTTTCTAATACAAAAATGAGTGAATGATAAGATCGCGAACAACAAACTGCTACCCAAGCAGGCACAGAGCTAAGATTCAATCCCAGTGTGTGTGATCTACAAAATTATTTATTTCATGCTACATACTTTCATTATTTATTTTGACCACCTTGCCAATGCCTTCCAAAGTAATATGAATCTCTTTCAAACCTTCTCCTTGGTAGACGAGGGGATGACATAGGTCGTATCCCCTCTTTTACCATAAGGAGATTACATAGTGACTATCTGGCGCAAAGAAGGGATGGCATAGGTCGTATCCCTTCTTTTTACCATAAGGAGATTTAGAGTTCATAGAATCTCTCTGGCGAAAATATGGGATAAGACCATAACAATACCACTATCCCCACAACGTTCTTTATCCCAGATTGAAGGCATGTATTCAATTCAGTACTAAATAAAAGGGATAAATAATCAAGTCTCTCCTTGGTCACACATTTGAAAATTTCAAATCTGACCGTGTATGTTTAGCTTACGCCATGCTGACTTACACATCAATACAACAGAGTCAACCTATTTTGTCATATACAATATATATATGGCCTCCGTCGGTCAGTATTGACTATGGTAAAATCCTAATTCACAACAGCCCTACAGCACCGACTATGGCTAAACAGCCCTATACGCGAATGGCAGTCTGTGTCACAAAAATTAGCTGTCTCAGTTCTTTTGCAAAGCTCTTCATATACATTATTGCATTATGTATTATAGGCTAATATTATATTGTTGTGAACTATGTCTCTCCTCTATGGTCTATGTGATGAAAAACTGTCCTATTTGTCTTTTGGTTTTCTAAATCACACAAACGCTTATGGTATGTTTTTTCAAACTTTACTTGTAAGTCTCAAAATGCTACAGAGTAGGTTTGTTCTAATCCACAAGGTATTAAATTCTATTCTATCTTTTCATTCATTTTATTGAAATTGCAACACAGCAATACACAGATCACCCAGGCAGTGTTACTGATGTCGGGTGCCATCTAACATACTTTAAATATGAGATTCAAAAGGTTTCTCACTTATTTACAGAAAAAGCATTTTAAGAGTCTAAAATAGTAAATACCCACATAGTATGTGTTATCCACATAAAACAGACTGGTCTAGCATAGATTTCTTATGAGCCTTGAATTCAAATTCAACATACCCCTTCAGATTCGGCCCGTCAGGTCCTAATTTCATGTCTGTACTTCTCAAAGGAGACACGTTACCTTTACAAAGTCTGTACTTTTCACTTTGGCCATGTTTGGACAACCGTTCACTTGCCTGCAGCATCTGTAGTGAAAAACAAACGTAACCAGTTTTTACTATCAATTTTGCATCTGAATTATACTAATATTCTCTCAAGTTGTTTCAATGATCTGAAAAGGTTGCATGTTTTGTTTGTTTTTTGCAACTCCGCCCTTCCTACCCCTATCCCAAACAGTATTTGTAGAATAAATGCAATCTTGCAAATGCAAAGCGCGTTTCATTTGGCTCTCGAATGTTAATCAACATAGCGTCATAATCTAATCTTGTAATACCAACCTGATGGTGCAACCTGACAGATAAAGTGGCGCCGAGTGGCACAGCTCTCATCATTCCAGGTAACCGACGGCAGGCGGTACTCGGCGCAGTCCTCACCCAACCCGTTATTGTTGGGTTCCCCCTCTTCCCACATGCGGTAGGTCCCCAGTGGGCTGCCATCTATCCACTTCCACTCTCCCTCCTCTCGCTGATCGTGTAAGCCGAACCAGAACCGGTCATCATTCGGCGCGGCATTGATGAGGGAGACCAGGAAGCCGTTTGTCCCGGGGTCGCGGGGCATGGCGAGGGTGCCTCCGTCAACACGACAGGTCGCAGCCGCGCCGCTGAAGGTTTTGTAGGAGAGGAACGCTTTAAAGCAGAGCTGACGGAATCTCTGATATTCGTAAGGGCAGGTCACTGACAAGAAAACAAGAAAAAGACACGTTTCTCTAACAGGTCTGAAAAAATCTCACTAATCAATATGTATTATAATTCATCAATCTTGGGTATTTAAAATCATTACAAGGTGGATTTTCTATATTGGGCTGGCTCCTATAAATATAATAGAATGACTCTCGATTCAACAATAGAAACATGATAAGGAGATAGCATATGTATGTATATATATATAGAGAGAGAAATGGAGAGAGAGAGGTATAGATATAGATCGATCGATAGATACATGTAGATGACCGAAAGTCATTCTATGATATTTGTAGAGGCCAGCCCGATATATATAATCCACGCTATAGTAATTTGAAATACCAGAGATTAATGAATTTCTTCAACATATACTTTGACACATATATTGATTAATCCTCCTATATCTTAAAGACCTGTAACATTAAAAGACAGTGCAGGACATTATTTCCTTGTTTTTTACTCAGTGACAACATTGTTTATTACATTTGCATGGACAACGAATTGTGTTGAAAACAGTTTAAAAAATGTTTATAGAATTGTTTAAAACTTATAATTTATTGTATCTTTGAGGAAAAGCAAGCCGTGCAGCTATATACATATACATGCAATACATACGTGTACACACTTGGTAAAAAATTATATACTAACATAGTGGACTAGCTGCCGGGCGCACTTCAGAGTTGTCTTGCAGATCCTTGAAACTTTTCTCCAGCCTCCCCAGTCGCTGCAGCATCTCATCACGCATCTTCCCGTTGTTCCCCTGGACACCAGCGGGCTCAGGTTTAGTCATTCCGGCTCCAAGCTGGTGCAGAGCCTCTTCATGTGCTTCGAAGCCTCCTGAAAGGCCTTTGATACTTTCCATTGCCTGTAGTTCAAAATACAAGTAATTCGTGGTATTTACTAGATTTTTTTGTCAACTTTGATATAAAGCTTAAATTAGTCACTAAGGTACCTGATAAGCAAGTGTACATTGTCACTTGTTGTACATACATTTTGTGTCACAATTCATATCGCTCCACGTTACATCGGTCGCGGAATTGGCCCTGGTAAAAAGCTTCGCCACATATGGTTACGGCAGGTCCACGAGACTTGCTCATGAATAGGTAATGAGCTGACCTTATTTGGCACAAACGGCAGTTGTAGCTCATGAATGATTAATGAGCTAGCCGTAACACGTAACCTAATTGGTGGATAGCTTCCCAGGGTTTTTTGCGCGTTGGCTTCCGATGAGAGGAAGCAAACCCTCTGATTGGCTGAAGCTGTTTTGGAGGCGACGTCGTCATAACCATATGTGGCGAAGATTTTTACCAGGGCCCCTTTCGCGACCGATGTAACGTGGAGCGATATGGGTCCTGGTTTACCGAGGATGGTCAAGATTTGACAAGCGAAAAAACGTTTTCAAACGTCTTTCGCTGTTTCAATCATATCTTCATGGTTACCTGTTGCAGCCCAACAGAGACACGGGTCATGTTAGCAGCGGTCATCCGAGTCTTCTCCTCTAGTTGGTTGACTGACAACTTAAAGCCGGACAGATCAGCAGCTGTCTTTTGGTCCAGCTTGCTGACTGACAGCTTCAGGTCCGACATTTCCATCCCTGGATAAAGTCAAAGCAAGACCTTAGTATAGTTATAAGCTTCTAGCTTACTCAATAAGCTAACGTTACCTCTAAATAACAAGGATATAAATTAAAGCCAAACGGGGAAATGACTTAAGATTTACCATCCTTGGAAATGAAGTACATGTTTTTCACCTATAAAAACGAAAATGTCTTCTGAAATATTCCACCAACAAAAATATGTAGAACAGCATCATTCAAATGGGTAGGAAAATGAAGGAAAATGTCCCCACATTAGTCAAAAGAAAATACTTTCTAACAAATGTCAGATAATTTAAGCATATACTCACGCAATTTCTTAGCGGCCATCTTCGTCTTCTGATCCAGCTGACTAAGGGACAGCTTCAGGTCTGACTTTGTCACCGCTGTAGGAAGATTAAACAACAACGTGTTGTAGATGATGGAGCGCCTATGTTACATTTGTATGCGGAAGTGCGAGCAGGGCCTGGGATGAGTTACGTCTGGAGAGAGTTTGTGAGAAGTTTGCTGTGTGGCTAGGACTGGAAATGACGTGTTTGCATCGACATCTAGTGTGTTCGAGTCACCCTTTAATATGGATCTATTACAGTCTACATTAAACATATTGTTTTTTTAAATATCTTTCGTATTCAAAGACAACAGAGACAGACAAAGTGGCGCTGCACTCAAGTTATACAACTTATTTTATCAGCGCCACGTAACAAATATACAAACTTATGAATATGAATATATGTTTATATACAACAAAAACCTACAGTGTGCCTTCGTCTCCCACCCACACCGAAGAATCTATTAATTCAATTCAGCTGAGATAGTTGACTTCTATATCTCCTCTATATCTCTGACCTCTCAAACCTCCAACCTCCTTGACATTTATTATTATTATTATTAGAGTCAATTCCACATTACCGAGAGGGTGTTTGTTGCCTTTTGTTCTAACATTTGCAAAACCTTTGTAACAATTTAAGGGAGATAAGTGACTGTTTAGAACAATTTCCAACATTCATTTGATGTTCTAAATAGTTTCTGCTGTGTTCCAACATGTTAGACAAATTTCTAACATTGCACATGTTATTTGTATTATTTTCGAAACTGTTGGAAAATAGGTTGATCATTTGTTCCTACATGTTCCAACATTATAACAACATGGTATAACTGGGTCAGTGGGATGGGAATAGGGCAATTCACACATTCCTTCAAAGTATAGGGGATTAGGCCTGGGTGTCATGTATAGACACTTCAAGAGAAAGGTCCAGACGTGAAATCTAAAAATATACAGAGGCAGACAATAGAGTGTGATTAGCACCTAATTTTATGGGGGCAATAACCCAAATCTACCATTTGAAAAATGATGCAAATTGTTCCAACATGTTCGAACAGTGAAACAATCACATAGATGTTTGAAAATTGTTCTAAATAAAGAGATATTTGTGCAATTACTTTCCAAATAGTTCCAACATATATGAATAAGTTCAAACATGTTCAAACTTTCATTCTTGATTGTTTGAACAATTTAGAACTATTTTGACTGGAATAGTCTTTTATCTGAAATTGTTTGAACTTACTAGCAATATTACCTGAAAACCCTCTAGGTGACACGGAATTGACTCTACTATTATTATTATCATTATTAAATCATTGTGTACGTTAGGGACCTTATTTGTATATATGCGTAGTTTTCAACACTGTAATTGTATGTGCTGTGTTAGACGCCCTACTGCTTCCTGGGTGGTCATGTATTGCCTGTTGCAATTTTGAATAAAATAAAATAAAATATCTCTTGCACTAAGATTCTCCGTCTAGCTATATATTTGTGTAAGTAGCATAATATTTAAGAGTAGCATAATATTTAAGAGTAGCATAATATTTAAGATATTAAACATAATGCATCAGCTATCTGAGAAAAACCTCACGTCACTAACCCAAGAAGATAACAGTGCCCAACAGACAGCTATGCAGCACGAAGGACAGTACAGTGATGATCTTTTTTATGACGGTGGTCCAGACTCGGGACTGATCAGGGCTCCTCATGCCCACCCCTGGGATGTAACCAGTGGCGGCATCTTCGGTGATCTCCGCAGATCCGGGATCAGCCTTGTGAGCGTTGTCGATAGGCCCAGAGTAGGGAGAGCCTGCAGAGTGTTTTGGTACATGGATTTCTTGTTTGCTTTTCGGGGATGTAGTAGAGGTAATAGAGGTTGCTAACTGGCTAGAGAAAGAATTACATTGTAATGCATTCATTCCACCATGACATCGGTAAAGCTGGATCATGCTGGTATGCTTTTTTCCAGCAGTCCTACTAAGCTGTTATATATATATTGGTCTATCATCATTACATCGCAGTCAACACAAGATTAAGGTTCAGCTTTTGTACTTTTAAATTTCCAATCACAACACTCATTGGCTACTAAACTTGCACTATATGTTTGTTGCCATATCCTATTCCAGACTTTGTTCACTACTTGAATACAGGAATAAAGGACTTGTTGGCTGTGATACTATCTATGCATAGAAGAATAGAAGATGTGATGTTTTTTCCCTTCAATTCTTGTCATGTACAACGTTTATGGCTCCAATTCAAAATATCTAAGGCATCTTATTATTTTTATTTAATTTTTTTTTCTGCGGTTGCTCATTAGATTTGAAATCTGTAATGAATTCCATCTTTAGAATTTACTTTTGGACATCAAAACTTAACAAGCAAGAAGAAATAAAGTCAGTCCCTTATTCAGAGTTAGGCCATTTTATGTCGATGTTCAAAAGTAACAAGGAATACCTAACTGTCCCGATACGTCTGTAGTCAAGCTCGTACCTTCTGACATTCCCGTGGCGAGGTCCAGGTTGGGGGTCCTCCGGGTGGCCGAAATCCTCGATGGGGCAACCGTGCAGGCTGCCTCGTACACGTTTTTCTCCATTGTATTAGCAGCTTTCGTCTCACCAACAGTCCACACACCCAGATTGTGTACTCTCGACTGTAAAAGCTCACACTCTCAACCCAAGCAGATATTTCTTTGTTCTCTTGTACCACGCACTATAATTGTCTGGCTGCTACTCTACCTTTGCATAGCTTCATACAATTCATCAGAATGGGCCAGACTTAAAAGATGTTTACAGCGTTGTGAAGAAAGGCATGCTGTTGCAAGACCTGCCTCTTTATCGGGCACAATTTGAATGTTGAGCCACACGTATTGAATTCACACCTTATCCTATGTCTTTATTATCTTTTTATCGTGAAAGATAAACACAGATTCCTGTATCATCCCGACTTGTCACATGTTGCAACAAAAACATTCAGTCATATATATACTGTGCCACGCAAGCGCCTTTAATCATAAAATGAAAGGTACCGATTATATCTATAGTGGCATATATATTTACGCCATTTGAGTCTACAATGTGAGTCCTACTTGTTCTTAATCATTCTTAAAAGGAGATTTTCTATAACACCACTCTATAGTAATATATAGTAAAATAGAGTCCATTCAGTGCCTCTAAATCACACCAACGCCCGCTTCATACTTCACTATGCATTCGATGACAAGAGGCCGATAATAGCATCACTACTGGTACTATAAAGATAAAAGCTGTTGCTTATTCGAAGGGCAGTCATGCCTATTATACACGACATACAAGCATGGAAATGATCGCAGGACCAAGACTAGTACTGTACATGAGCTTGTCTTATCAGCTTTCTATCATCTAAATTATGTACCATCACATCGTATTGCGCATGAGCTTCACATGCATGTCTGTTTTCCTTCCAAAATAATACGTTATTAGTAAGAACTAATCGTTATGAACTATAGTTACTGATTCTATTCGTTAAATGGTGCAAACTAACTTCATAAGAAGTAACACCTGGTAATACAGGTAAACGAAGTACATGCAATGGGTACAGGAGAGTTCTCAAGAACTACCGGCTATTGGTACATGGTCATTACATCTGTTGTCTAAGTATACTAAGTATACTAAGTAAAGCAGTCATCCTCATTTGAGGTAAAGCATGATGCTTTTTCAAGTAGCTAGTGGTAGTGCAATGCGGCCTCGCCACGGCTCGCGTTTTTGTCTAATATCATAATTTTAATTTACAGATATGAGATAATGATAAGTACACTAGACTAGGAGTTTCTGTAACACAAATCTAAATCCAAAATGAACGAAGTACATGTCATAGGTGTGGGCAAGTTTGCAGTTTCCAAGAAAGGCTGGCTATGCCGCCTATGGGTCAGTACGTCTGTTGTCTAATATCATAATTTTACTTTACAGATAATGATAAGTACACTAGACCAGGAATTTCTGTAACACAAATCCAAATCCAAAATGAAAGAAGTACATGTCATAGGTGCGGGCAGGTTTGCAGTTTCCAAGAAAGGCTGGCTATGCCGCCTATGGGTCAGTGCGTCTGTTGTCTAATATCAAAATTTTACATTACAGATAATGATAAGTACACTAGACCAGGAGTTCCTGTCACACATATCCAAATCCAATATGAACGGACTACATGACATAGGTACGGGCAGGTTTTCAAGAGAGTTCTCAAGAAATTCTGGCTATTGGTACATTGTCCGTACATCTGTTGTCGTAATTATGGTTACCTTCACAGAAGGGTAACCATATTGTTTTTGCTCGTTTCCTCTTCCTCTTCTTCCTCTTCTTCTCCGCACAAATAGGGTCAACGACCTGAACCAGACGGCTGTCACCATGGTTACTGGTAAACATCGTGGTGTTCCATTACATAATGTAGCAACACGCATCTTAGTCTTCTTCTCCCCACAAATAGGGTCAACGACCTGAACCAGCCGGCTCTAACCATGGTTACTGGTAAACATTGTGGTGTTCGATTACATAATGTAGCAACAAGCTCACCATGTATTCAATGTGTTTGAGTTAAAGAATGAACAGAGCAGTAGTTTGTAAGGCTTACAACATGTGAAGGTAACCATAGTGTATTTGCTGGCAAATGTTACATGTCTAGTATTAGAATAATATTTTACTTGACAGATATCACAGATTACTGAGGTAAGGAAATTCAAATGTTTAAAACATTTTTCTGACTCTAAGACTTTTTCTACAAGAGAAAAAAATGTACTCTGGAGGTGTTGGCCTTGTAAAGGATGCATCGATCCTGTTGCCAACACCTGTCAAATTTCATTCTGTGAAGTTTAATAAATAAAGGGAGTCCTACAATGTTGACACACAATATTAGGTGGCAGCATATATATTATGCATTCGTTTGTGATTCGGCGACTGTGCCCTGCGCTGCTGTGAAGGCTAGAGCAGGCGTTTAGTTTGGAGCATCTGTGAAAAATTTTGATAAACACGGATGTCATTGAAGAATACACATTTTCATATTCACTTTTCCCTATGTTTTTAACATTTAGAGCTAGAAATTGTTTTGTATCAAAGCTTATTCGACTTCTGTACAAAGGGGTCCTACCTGAAAGAGATAGGTATTCTATGAAGATCTACCTACCATATGAAACTGTATCATCAACTTATAAATGAAATATAAATGCTGGTAAAGTATTTGCTTATTCAACTAGATGATTTAAGTGGATAACCAACTTCCATTGGTCTATTTAACATTATTGTATTCCTTCACAGAATCTAAGACTAGCTTGTAATACGAACCTGATGGTACGGTTTGACAGATGAAATTGCTTTGGCCGAAACACCCGTAGTTATTGCACCTGTAGTGTTTGACCCACCAGTACATTTACAGAATCTAACACCAGCTTGTAATACGAACCTGATGGTACGGTTTGACAGATGAAGTTGTTTTGGCCGAAACACCCGTAGTCGTTCCACCTGAACTGTTTGATTCACCAGTACATTTACAGAATCTAACACCAGCTTGTAATACGAACCTGGTGGTACGATTTGACAGATGAAGTTGTTTTGGCCGAAACACCCGTAGTCGTTCCACCTGAACTGTTTGATCCACCTGTACATTTACAGAATCTAAGACTAGCTTGTAATACGAACCTGATGGTACAATTTGACAGATGAAATTGTTCTGGCCGAAACACCCGTAGTCATTCCATCTGTACTCTTTATATAAATGGTTTATTCAGGAATTGACACATACAGATATTAAAACAGCATTGCAGAAATGTAGTGGTTTGATCCACCTGTACATTTACAGAATCTAAGACCAGCTTGTAATACGAACCTGATGGTACGACTTGACAGATGAAGTTGTTGTGGCCGAAACACCCGTAGTCGTTCCACCTGTACTGCTTGACCCACCAGTACATGCCGCAGTGCTGGAACCCCGTCATGTTGTCGCTGGGTTGCCCCTCAGCCCACATGCTGTAGCCGGTTCCCAGGGGGTTGCCGTCTATCCACTCCCAGGTGCCATGCTCTCGCTGATCGTGCAGGCCGAACCAGTAGTTGGCGAACAGGCGTGCGTCACTGATGAGTGAGATGAGGAAGGCGTTTGTCCCGGCCTCGCGCGGCATGGCGAGGGTGCCTCCGTGGGCGACACAGGTTGCAGCCGCTTCGTGGAAATTTCTGCTTGTTTCAAACGCTTTGTAGCAGACTTCACGGTATTTCTGATAGCCGTTGGGGCAAAACGCTGTAGAACAGGATCAGAACATAGCTATATAGTCATATTCCAACATACATGCAGTTCTTGTTTAATGTTTGGATTTAAGTTATGATTGGCAAGCCTTGCTAGTTATCACTTTTTAATTCATTGCCTTTCTTTTTCTCATAATCTAGATGACATTTCACCAGTTGTTGGTTTGTATGCCATTTAAATTCGATAAATTGTTTTTCAGTTGGAACATTCTCATTTAGTGTTAATTTGTTCCAGTTGAGCTTCCAGTATGGTTTCCAGACCACTTTTTTTATTAATGTAGTTGTAGACCATTTTTATTTTATTTCAACTATGAAAAGGATGTAGGATATACATTCAAATCTAAAATAGTATTTTCTTACGAATCTTTGAATGATAACTGTATTCTTACAGGATGGTTGGTCAGTTTCCTCCGAGTTGTTTTGCTGCTTCTTGACGTCAACGTCCATCTGCATCACTTCCTCCAGCGCCTGCTTCTGACTCTCCATGGTGCCAGGCAGGTTGGAGTCGGCCAGAGGATTGCCCGGAGCTGTCCCGTTCTCTTTGAGACCTTCTGAAATGCCCTCTGACATTTGCATTGTCTGTAGATATGTAAGGAATTGTGTCAACATTACATTTTTAAAAGATTTAATTTCATGTCCACTTTGTTACACAGTGTACCTCATTAACCGCACACGTCGTTTTCAACACCTTTCCGACTTTGAAATAACGCATTGTGATTTAAATGCTTATAGTAATACGTCATGAAAATAGTACGAACGTGCAATATACACCTACATGATGATAATACATATACAACAGATACAAAAAATAAAATGCGAAAAAAACAGTAAAGTTACACTTTGTTGCAGCTGGTGCAAAAGTACAGTACATCTCTGGGATCGAATATGGTGGACATGAGGTTGTGATGGGGAGTTTTGATCTCTTTTTCTAATATGCCAAGTGATACATTTGGGCGACACTGTTGTAAAATGTATCAAACTAATTTGTGTTTTCATCATGATCTGTGACATTCTACTATGACTACTATTTTCACGTTACCTTTTGCAGCCTTCCTAACGCATCAGTCAGATCCGTAATGGTTGTTCCAGTATTCTCCTCCAGCTGACTCACGGACAGCTTCAGGTTCAACACTGCCACACCTTTGGAAACAGAAAGCAACACCATGTTGTAGGAGGAAGAACTTTATTGCACGACAAATGTACACGGTATGTACAATGTATGGCAACAACTATTGAACATAGTACAAAATAGAGGTATAGAATAAAAGTTAATATCCTAATTACTTTTACAAAAAGGGATAGCATAAGTCTTTGATGTAGTGTTTCAATCGTGCGGGGCTGATAAGAGAGCAACCAGAAATTGAGATCAAAAGGTAACATTTTCCAGCCAGACGCATTCTATGGAAAGATTATAACACTCACCCAGAAAGATGACAGTCCCCAACAGACAGCAGTTCAGCACTAGGGACAGCCCGGAGACGGTTTTCACCATGGCGCTGGTGCAGACTCGGGACTGACCAGTGGCGGCATCATCTGTAGAGGTTTCTGTAAGGACAGATAGATACCGAGGGGGTACCCTTGACTTGATAATGGGAATATCATTGAAAACGTACAAGTATGACCAAAAAGACAACAAAACACACAAAACTTTTTAAAAAATCTTTTTTTGTCGATGAAACTCGTTTAGCGCTTTGTCAATTTGATCGGCCGCAGCGACGCCGCCAGCGTGCCGCGGGTCCAGTGCACTAGTGATAGTTGTTTTTACACCGCTATGCCCAAACATGATGCAGTTCCTTCATTTACTGCCAGCCGTCCCCCACGAATTTCAAATAATGACTCCACTATATCGGTTTGCCAGTTGAGACTTAACGCGTTTAACTTGGATGCTTGTTCGAAATTCATAATAGCATGCTCTGGAGAAATACAAAGGAAATGATATGTGAAAATAAAAAGAATTTACCAGCTATTCTCCATTTTATACTCTGAACGTCTAGCGGAGGCCAGGTGAACTACATGTACAGCCGACGCACCCAGAAAAGCAGTAATAATAATATTCATATACAAATCTACGTCGACCTGATTTTTGTTGGCATGACAGGTTATTTTGCGTCCATTTATTCCCAAGGTGCAAAAAAAAACTAGGCAGGATATGCGGACATATACTCTGTGCTGCGACCACACATTTCGGAGACCCATCTTTCACCTTTTCATACTTACGTAATGATAAAGCGTATATACATACCAGCATGGGTAAAACATCGACCTATTGCTAAAAGAAGATGCACTTCAACTGTCGTTATGTACGAGACAATTCATTTCTGCGCCAAACTTCATGACGTTGCAGAACATTACCCACGTACCATACCCAGACTAATCTAAGTTTCATCTTAGGCAGCCTGGTAGCCGTGAGCGCGGGGATCTGTGCTCGGCAGCGGTAGCGTTGCCCGCCCGCCAAAGTCAATTGCCGCAGGCCGGGCCGTGCGGAATTAAATTATCTAGCTCACAATGGCGCTGGTAAAAGCAAAAACATCTGCTCTAACAAAAATCGGCTGCCCTGGGTATTTTTTATCATTTGGACTAGAGCCGATGAAGCACCACTGTACCGGTCCCGTAATATGGCTACTAGGCTGCATCGTAGATCTAATAGAATATTATGGAAGAGCAAACTATGATAAAACAGCGTGTATGTAAGGTCTAACGGCTTTTTTTGTAGTTTATAGTTCACTATATACACTTGTGATTATCTGTACCTGTAGGACATTTTCTTGAATTAAAAAAAGGTGTAACTTTCAGCTCACAAAAGTCTAAATCTATGCCGACCACCATGCGCGTTTCTCAAAATTCTAAACGGCAATTTGAAGTGAAAAGACGACACACACGTTTGTGCACTAAGGGGCTTGGAGTTTGGCCTGATATTTTTGTCATACAGGTTATAAAAAGTGGATAAGTTTCATACATTTGCTGGGACGTTGAAGCTACATATTTTTAGAAGGAGAATTGATTGAAAATGCAGTCATATTTGAGTCATTCGTATGAAAATCATCCGGAATTCTATAGTTAACAATTATTATGATTTGAATGCAGAAATGTTCGCGGTTTGTACTTGTAGTGTGAAGAAGAAAATGTGTCGTGTAGTCGCTATACAAAGGATTTACATCAAAAATAGGTTAATTCGGTCTGTTGTACACGGTACATAAGATATTCATAATGGCACATATTATTTCTGAAATGAAACTTTCTTCACGGCCATACCTTCAGACGTTTCCGTCCCGTTCTCCAGATCCGGTGCCGCCCGTATGTCCGTAACTCCCGATGAAGCGATCGCGCATGGCTCCTCATAGTTGTCACCAGGGTCCGCGTAGTCTATGCAGGTTGCGTAGACGTTGCACGCTTCCTTGTAACTGTAGACGTTTTTCTCCATGTTGTCAACAGCCGTCTTCTCACCACACGTGGCTTCATTCGCCCTCCAACGTGTCATGTCAAACCCAGCCTGCTTCTGGCAAATTGTCTGCTAGACCCGCTACCAGGAATATTGCATGATCTATATGAATAGAATCAGCAGAGATGTCTCCCTAGCCGTTATATAAAAGACTCACCGATTTAGGACATCATGAATTGTCGGCACATTTCACCAGTGTTTTCTTATCAGTCTTAAAGCTCTTGGTGGCCTTTATCAAAAATGCACACTTCCTAGACAAGAAATCAAATAGACATTCTTTTCTCTAAAAATTTAAGTGAACTACAAAGCAGTGTTCACACGCATCTGAGTTGTAACTTTCTATACACCAGTGTATCAATATGTCGATGTTGTCTATATCGCATAATATTTTAAAGATTATAGCATGGCAGAGTGCATATACAAGCCCCATACATTGTGTATCTAACTCTTCCTATATGGTCATGTATCTAGATATACATTTATACATAGCATCAGAATATTTCGGTATCCATGATTGCACTTTACCATATACGTCCAATATGTTATGATCTATATGTTAGTGTAAATTGATGGAAAAAAATCAGGAATTGCCAGGATTTGTCAAATCAGGTCCATACATTCATTTGTGTATCAAACATCAGACATATAATTCTCACGTACAGCGTATACTTAATCATATTACGTTATCAATAGCTTTATATATCTTTGCAGCTATATGCATCTCGGCATGTAAAAGTTACGTCCGGGCATCACCCAAACAGGAAAGAAACGTGCCTTCGTATGACATGTGCGGTCGTGATGCATTGTGATCAAAGTTGAAGACTTCTCCTTTGTCAGGGCCCTTAAACTTTGACCTGAGACCACAATGCATCACGACTACACATGCGCAGTTGGGACTGTATCAGGGGAACCAATAGCAGAAAGCAATACCTTCAGAACTAATAACAGATAATACATTGAACAGCACCGGTCTCACTAAATACCGAAAACAACCGAAAACAACCGAAAACAACCGAAAACAACCGAAAACAACCGAAAACAACCGAAAACAACAAAATCACTAAATACCGAAAACAACCGAAAACAACGAAAAACATCAGAAAACAACCGAAAACAACTCGAAAACAACCGAAAACAACTCGAAAAAAAACGAAAAAAACGAAAACAACTCGGAAACACCGAAAACAACTCGAAAACATCACGAAAACAACTCGAAAACAGCACATTTTAGCAGACGCACTTATTTTGAGCTTGTGTTTGCAGTGTTCTTAATGCTGTTCGCAATGTTAAAAGATACCCGAGGTGCTAGATTATATATATATATATATATACATAGATAGAGTTTTCATCTCAAGTTTAGGATTAATGTCATGGAGCTTAAAAAGGATATAACCTTCTTGGCAAATGTAATAAGAACTAGAAAGGCAACATTTGCGAGCAAATACAGCATGTTTAGCCATACTCCTCGCCATGCTAAAAATGGACTGTCCCCAAATAACAATGGACCATTCTGAAATACATCCACTAAAAAAATGGATCACCCCAGTCCAAAATTGAGTTTAAAAACAATTAGTCTCTCCATACAGGAATAGAGTCTTCCAGTAGCACCTCAACACAGTATGGACCAGTCCAAAACCATATCCACATAGACAAATACACTTCTGCTAACAAATGGACTTTTTCATAATCACTCCCTCTCAAAATTGAAATGAATAATTAAAGAATCCTCGCTTGCAAGAATGGGATATTCCGTGTCATCTCCATGTAAACTAGACCAGTCGAAAAATATCCGCTCAAAATTACACTCTTGCACATGATCAACCCAGTTCAAAATTGAATTAAAAAAGATTAACCCCAGGGAAGAATGAAGTTTTCCATAGTATACATAATGATATATATGTAGATTGGACAAAAGAAGAAGGAAATTACCAAAAACAAAATATTTGAGCGATAGTATGGGTGAAACATGAAAATGTGACACCCCTATGTTTGAATGCATGATTCAATAGTATACATTTTGGGTTGAAAATAACGAAACGAATGAATTGTTTATTTCAAAAATCGTTTTGAAATGCTGTATGCCAAACATTTGAATGAGGGCCTGTGTACATGACCAAGGCAGACACATGTCAAATTTTGCATCATTTTGATTTAATACATAGGAGATGTGTATCTTTGTTAAAAAAAGAGTGAACAAAGCCATGTAAGCACATGTCCTACACATTCCAATATTGCGCCAGAAATGCAAGATAACTTAATTAACTCAATTGGCCAATCAGGTGGTTGCAAGACTAACAGGCAGGCCAGGTGCGGTTGGGGTCAATGACCTTTAGGTCATATGAGGAAAGTACCCAATGTTCTCCCAAAAAACCCTGCAAAATCGTATTTCGAAGTAATGTATGCCAAAAGTGCGATTGGGGTTCTTTGTATATTTGTTCAATGTACCCCCATAGCAAATTTCAGGTCATTTGGATGTATTTCCAGAGCACAGGAGGCCAAAATGTACGTTTTTGGTCAGAAAAACCTCAATAAAATCACTTTAAAGGTCAATATCAAAAAAATACTATACTATACTACCTTTGTACCAAATTTCAGGTCATTTGGTCAAAAAATGACAGAGATGATTCGATTTGATTCGGGTGATATCTAATTTATTTCATGTACCAATCTTGGGTACACATGGGTGGGCCCTTTAGTTTGTAGGGTAGGGTTTTCCGAGGGGGCATTATGTAAATTGTCAGTAGAGAGCCAATGCACCCCCTATGAATGATTACTAATGTTTCATGATATGGGTGCCGCCACCGTTGTTTTCGGTTGTTTGCAGTTGTTTTCGAGTTGTTTTTGGTTGTTTTCAAGTTTTTGGTTGTTTTCGGTAATTAGTGATTTGGTTGTTTTCGGTTGTTTTCGAGTTGTTTTCGGTTGTTTTCGGTTGTTTTCGGTTGTTTTCGGTCGTTTTCGGTATTTAGTGAGACCGTGAAAACGTGCTGCTGTTATGACGGGGAGGCCAATATCTTGAGAAGAGGGTCTGGGAGGTTTTAGTGGTTCATAGGCCATGAACATTTCTAGACATGTCGCGACATTGAACAGCGAACTCTTGTTTTTCATCGCAAACATAAAGATATCGTGAAAAATAAACTCTTCCTTTTTAACTTTTTTTAAGGAATCGTCAACTTGACGATACCTTAAACTTCTCTTCACTGTAAGAATGTGTGATTTTGAAGATAATGCAAACTCCTGCTTTTTCTTTATCGCGCAATTTCCTCAATTTGAAACAGGCAAGAAAAGTACGCTTAATACCGAGCGGCCACAACCCCCCTCGTTTGTTTTCGTTTATTTTCGAGTTGTTCTCGGTTGTTTTCGAGTTGTTTCCGTTGTATTCGGTTGCTTTCGATTTGTTTTCGGTTGTTTTCGAGTTGTTTCCGTTGTATTCGGTTGCTTTCGATTTGTTTTCGGTTGTTTTCGAGTTGTTTTCGGTTGTTTTCGTTTTTTCCGAGTTGTTTTCGGTTGTTTTCGAGCTGTTTTCGATTGTTTTCGGTTGTTTGCGGTATTTAGTGAGTTTGTTGTTTTCGGTTGTTTTCGGTTGTTTTCGGTTGTTTTCGGTATTTAGTGTTTTCGTTTGTTTTCGTTTGTTTTCGTTTGTTTTCGGTTGTTTTCGGTATTTAGTGAGACCCCTAACAACAACGCTCGGTCCAATCCCCGGGCTACAACTCCCCGGCGCGTTGATTAAGATCGGGCGGGCTGACTGTCTTGGGGCGCCGCAGGAAATCGCTAGCGACCCTGTCTAGTCTGGCTCCCAAGGAAGACAAACTCAGGCTTAGATAAATACTAATAACAGTCTTTATTGCATATTCCTGCCCATATGGGCTGAATGCAGAGATCTAGAGGATACAAATCGTAAAACATAAGAAACTAAAAAAAAGGATTGCCTCATTCTAACATTGCAAAGTAGAAAACAAACAAGACTATGGACTATTCTTAATCTAATAACGCCTAGTCATTTCTTCTCTCTTTTTGAAACACTTGGAAACAAAACTACATACTTTGTCAATTATATGCTCATTCGTACATGACATCAGGTAAATAAATAAAAGCGTCCTGCGATGTTATTTTTTTTACGTTTCTTGTCTTGTTCTATTGTCTTAAAAATCTTCAAAAGAGGGCCTTAAGAGCAATGTTTGACATAAGAAGTACTCCTGGAGAACCTAGATCTTCTGTATCACTGCACTGTAAACTGCTTGACACATGTATGGTACCGATATTATTGTATGGATCTGAAGAAATAAGATACTATGACAGACTTTAAAATGGAAGACCAAAGATTTGTAACATAGGTAAGGAAGGAAGGCCCATACCGTGCACCTCGATCAAACACGATGGCAAACTTACTTATTAGGGTCTCATCACTTTATTTGGCAGGATATGTTGAACATCGCTAATCAGCGCTCCCCGCGAAAATAAATGTCGTCGCGGGGCTGGAAGCCTGCAACGGAGACTACTTGACAATGAACAGATGAAATGGATTTTTGTTACACAACAAATATAACTTCAACATCCTCTCTGACAACGTTTAATGACTTTTAACTCTACGTGGTAGTTTGCTCGATGGTTCTGATATAAACTGTAAAATTATGTTAGCCACACAAGACGGCGTCACAGCAATAAAACTTTTAAATGTGTCCTTTTTGCTTTTATCCTTTGGGAGGGGAGTTGGGCGGCGAGTCCAGCTCTACTCTTGGAAAGTTTGCCGCATGTAAAGCAGGTGAAGACTGTAGTTTGGCACGGAGCGAGTCTCTTTTGCCTTCTGGCAACCACGTTTAGCTCCAGGTCGTGTTCAAGTTTGCTTGTGCCTTGGTGGAGTTGGATGCTATTTGGGTCATCAGGCGAAAAAAACGTTGGCGCGGACTAATACAACGGAAACAAGCCTTCGATGGCGAACCAACTTCACCAGGCCCAAAGATACCACAGCTTTTCAGGAGATACAAAAATCGATGCACAGCTAAAACGATCACCAAGCAAAATCAGAGTGACGACCACGCACTTCCGGCAGATTACCGGGTCATGACCCTATCCCTGGTCAGCCTGATTTGAACTCGGACACCGAACCTAAAGAGAACGTATTTTCTGCTGGGGAAAAAGCTGACAGGGGCAGCCACACAGGCAACCTCACACACAAAAGGCTTAAATCAGACAGCATCACGGGATGGAAGCCATGTTTTCTGTTGTGTGTGAGGTTGCCACGGTAATACCCGTCCTGTGGCTGCCCCTTTTTATATAGGGTGGACCCCGACAGGCTGTTCCTTTACCAGACCTAGTCCTGCTGGTACGACAGCTGTTGGGAAAACTTGTGGTCTACACACTGGTAGATGCATTTTATCTTACTCCGAATGAATGGCTGGCTGCAAATCTGGTGCTATGTTTACTTAATTGAAAGCAGAAGTTTGCACTCATATTCAAGAGTCTGTTTCAATAAACAAGAGCATCAGTGAAATCTGTTTGTGGGTTTCTTTTAGAGTTGAGTCTTACAACATCCCAAATAAAAATAAAAGAACTTACCTCATAAGATATGATAAGTCTCTTTTCTCCTGCCACTGCTAAATAAAAACCCCGCGAAAAATAATCATCTACAATATAAGCTCTAACCTTTTATCTGCCACCTAACCTCATATTCAGCACAAAATTGGTAACAAAATTCTACCTTAGTAAGAAGGTTAGGCACACCCTCATTAACTCAGGACCCCCATCGCTCCACGTTGGCTCTCGTGAAGGAGCCCTGATCTTCAGCGCAGGTAGACATGGTTCTGGCGCCATCGTTACTGACATTTGCTCATGAATAATTAATGAGCTATCCTTATTTGGCGGTTAATTTGTTCTGAACCTAAAGTAACGATGTGAGACGTAACCTGATTGGTTGATAGCTTCCCAGCGTTCTTTGCGCCAGATGAGGGGAAGCAAACCCTCTGATTGGCTGAAGCTGTTTTGGTGACGACGTCGCCAGAACCATGTCTACCGGCGCTGAAGAGCAGGGCCCTTTCGCGAGAGCCAACGTGGAGCGATAGGGGTCCTGATTTAATGAGGGTGGTTAGGCAAAGACAAGATACAAGCTCCACAACAAAAGAGAGCTGAAACCATTCCTTCCTTTATTCAGACTACAGACACAAAGGTTGACACATTTCGTTGTTCCTTCAACATCTTCCACACAGCAAGAGTTATACTTGTCACTGGGCCTCAAGGAATACTGTCTCAAATCTGAACCTTACAGAGGAACTGCAATCTTCAATTTGATATCTAACTTGGAAAAGACAACTTGGAGAAATTACAGATACTGCAAGATTGTATGCTTTTTCTGAAGGAAAATGGCAATACCCCCATTTTGACCACTGAATAGTCCAGTGTACAATGGGTAGAGCTGTATATAGTTTTGACAAATATTTAATCATGTTGTAAAGGTTTTATTATATGATCTTGGACACATGTTCTCTACAAGGGCTGGCGTATGAGTGCCGCCATGCGGTTGATCTTGCTGGCGGTGGACATGTCGACGAACCGGTCTCCCACGTTCACGACCATCCCTCCAATCAGAGCAGGGTCCACCTGTGGGAAGAAGATGATAATGAATGAATGAATGAATGAAAGACCTTTAATTATATAGGCTTTATTGTACATTTTTGCTTAAATAAGTTAGGTTATGGTGATAAGCAAAGGAATACATAGAATGGTGATATCTTACTATGTCTAATAGGACTAATCTAAACTTGTCTACTATTTACAGGTTTGACTTCTTTTCGTTTCTCAAGGCAATTGTAGATGTATGTGGATATATGGAACTTGTAATACATGGTTTGTTCAGTTCCATAATAAATAGGAATTTTTCAGTGCTGTTTACATATTTAAAACTAGGGAACTTATCTGTGCTAATACTGTTAACTATGAGATGTTCGCAATGGTTTTATTTTCACAGTGACCTCTCCACTGTGACATCACAAAACCGTGAACACGCGTTTCCATTGTATTAACACCAAACAGAACTTGAAACACACTAAAAGCCTCCTTTTCCCTCCTGCGACTAAATTAAGTTGCTGCAAAAAATAATGAACTTACAATCATCAAACATTATCTATTGTCCGTTAGTCCATCCCTTTCAAAGTTTTACTATGTGGCTTCAGTGTTTCTAGGAGAAGAGGCAATTCTCTCAGATATTACTAACATTACCTTACTAACATTACCACTGACCTTTGTGTTGAGTTTGAGGGTTTCTCCCTTCTTAAGGAACATTTTCAGTGCATCCTGGAGACTCTTCATGGTACCTGCATCTAGAGCCTGCAATACGAAACATAAAACATCACCAACAAGAAATAACACCTGACACTGTAGCAGATAACTTGGTTACATACGTCTGGGAAGAGATCACGGTTGGACTTTCTGTCGACAGAGACTCCCAATCAGGAAACTGGTAGTGGTAATTTGTAACTGTGGACTCCAATCTTTGATAAATCCTCAGTTTCAAATTAATCCATTGATCCAATCCTTGAATAAAGGTTGAAAGGGACTTTCAGTAAGTGAATATCTACATGCACAGGAAAAAGGTTCTCATGACAACGTGGAAATAGGGTTTTCAAACATGTCTGATCCATTGGCACTGCTTCAGAGAAATATTTGATTCCCGAAACAATGCAAAGTAAGAACAAATTGTGTCAATGGGAAAGGCGCCAGACTATTCTGGAGAGAAGAGATTGGAGGAGCGAACCACAGCGAGAGAAGGATGGCTATGTCTTACAATCACCAGGGCAGCAAAAACGTTTGATATGAGTGTTTCTGGACTGGGTGATAACTTGGGTTATCACATAGGCTTCTACTTTTAGCACATGAGTTTCCATAGAATATTTAGAATACATATCGAGTGCGCCGGTTGCGCTGCTACATCGAAAATTTGAATATCGGATTCGGAGGATGGAATCAACGTTGCTACAATTTTTTTGGTCGAGGACACAAAACTCTCTCAACTTTTGGCGCATTTCGCATTGAAATGATTTTTGAGGGGGTATATGACATAAATGAAATACAACACTCCCGCAGTCGGTCGGGCCGGTACCTCGGGCAATACAGAATACACCGTGTTGTACCGGTATTCTACATATATCAGCATTTCCAGGCTACTGGAATGGTGGGTAGAACAGGAAAATTCTGCTGTCCGTACCTTGGCAGTGGTGACCTCACAGATGACCTCCCCTCTGTGAGCACTCATGATGTCACTGAAGGTCTTAGCCACGCCCGAAACCACGCCCAGTCTGTTGTTGTCTCCCAGCAAGTCTAGTGTGATACATCAACATACATGTTACACAAACAAATAAACAAGTCTTTAAAAAAAAGATTATACTATATCCATCTATGTTTAGACCTCAATCATGAAAAATTATAAAAACTGAAGCAATCGATAACTGCTTATGAACCAATCAGATGGCTTGTTACAACTTTTAATTTGAGCCTAACATGAGTTTTCACTTATGTTGACCTCTGACCTCCCTCGTTCATCTCTCGTTTACTTTTGATTTCACAACATTTGTTTTGTCGAATTCTTAGTTAAACCAATTGTATAGTTTTCGTTTCATTTTATTTATTTGTATTGGGACTCCAGGAAGAATAGTGCATATTGTATATCACTAATGGAGATCGAAATAAAACAAACAAACAAAAGCCAAGTCCATTCTTACTGTAAAAAGGGGAAATGTTCACAGTGGTTTTATGTTCACATTTTTTACTGTAACCTCTTCACTGCAAATGTAAAACCACAGCGAACATTTTTCTCCCTTTTACAGTAAAACCCTGAACTTAAAACCACTGCAAACATGACATTTTCTCCCTACTGCAAAATTAAATCCAGGAAACATTTCATATTTTCTTGGTTATCATGCCTTGTTTTTGATGACCTCTGACCCTGATTACATTGACCAATCACATCACTTGCTTCTATAAACTGACTAACACACTTACCAACCAGGTTGGTAACCAGGGGTGAAGCTTTCTGTTCCTTCAGGACATCAAGAATAACAGCTGGGGGGAAGGAAAACAAATATCAAAATTTACTTTACATCAATGGGTATGAATGCAGTATCTTATACTGGAGATTGTTGATGTGGGCATTTAGATACATTATCAAGTAAATCAGTATGGTTTTTGGAATATTTGAATCTTGCTTCCGTTTAAGGAAATCTTCAAAATCAAATGCCATATAGCACACTGTCACACACAGTGATCTGTATTGCACATAAATTGTATGATGAGTAAAAACTGCCCAAGAAGACCACCCAGTGGTCCTTACATAGATGTGGTCACTTGTACAGGTTTCACTGCATGTATCAACCATTTGATGGGGACAAAAAGGAAAACTTTTCTACAAGTTACAACTTATTAAGACCAACTTTAATTCTATCTTGAGAATTATTCTATCTAGAGAATGATAAATGCTTACATTTCTTTTCTGCTCTAGTGATAATGGGGTTCTTGAGTAAGTCCTGCAGGTTGGCGTTGCCATCGATGACACCCTACGATGGAAAACAAAACTACATCAAACCGAAACCTAAACAATACACAGACCTCTATAATAGAATAAACACAGTTTTTCACACACAAGTCAAGAAAGGTAGAAGAATTTACTAAAGATTGTCTTCTTCCTTTCTTGACTTGTGTGTAGAAAGGAAAAAGACAATTTATTGCAAATGATTATCTGTATCTGTATAAGCCAGTACAGTGTATACCTGCCCTTCAGTGTTACACATCACATGATGATAATTTATATGAATAAAGCTGTCTACAGGAATAGTATGACAATCTATCACATTGTACGCATTTAATGAGATCACTTTCTGTCAACAGAGATTCTGATCAGAATCTCTACCAGTAGAATCAGTGATTCTACCAGATCGGAATCTTTACCCTGACATATATATAGATGTCAATTGAAACTATAAAAACTTACCTGCAGTGCGTTGAGATCTTTCTCGACAGCGTCCAGTTTCTTCTCCTTGCTGGCAGCGGAGTACAGCGCCGTGGCATAGCGACCCGCAACGCCGAACACCTGGATCGGAGCCTACAGACGGAGTATACATCATACTTAGGACAAATGTGGACACTTCTATATCATAAGAAACAGGCTACAGACTACTGTAGTGCAACTATCGATGAGACAATTTATCTTAAAGTCTATGACTTTTTAAGCTACAATTTTGCACGTTAACTTTGCAAATAAATAATTATAAATACTGCATGGCAAATTATGAAAGAAGCTTTAAAAAAGTTATGTGCTTTGCCACATGCTTTGCTATCATTTTGAAATCTTAATAAATTCTTAGTGCTTCTCCTGATGAACTTGACTCCTACCTTGACCATAGCAGCTGGCCTGGCAGCTGATGTGCTGAGGCCCCTCACCTGTAAGGATGAGAGAAACACTGTTAGGTGCATGGGAAAACACACTATGGAGTATTATGTATATTACTTGCTACATGTATACATTTTCACTCAGATATAAAAAAGGGAAGAAAAACAACTGCCAATCTTGTTTGTAAGTTACAAAATGTCTTAACTTAGAATTCTAAAGCAACCTTGGCAAACAAAGATGTAGAAGCTATTATAAGGGTACAAGGGAGCGGTCTAAACTGGATGTAAAGCATCCTACCTGACTGAAGACTCTACTCTACTCTACTCTAAATATCATGTGATCTCATATATGTCCATCAGTTTTTACAGACTGAGATTTGACACGTCAGTTTGGAGCTAGATATATCTATTTTCCAAATATATCTATCTTTGAAGACTTGACTTGTAGTTTGGGTCTATGGTAAAAGACGTTGCGTTAAAAACCTCAAGAAATTGAGCCATGACCTACAAAAATCGCTCCCAACTTTTCCCAAAGCACGACAAGCCCCCCTCCCACCCCTTGAAGGTCAACGCTGTTTTACCGCCTAAAATATGACAGCAGTCCATTTTAACGCCACCCGAGGCTACCCTCATATCCATATAAATACAAAAACTATATTTCTGTCTGCATGCATCCGTAAAATGTTATCAAAAACGGATAAATTTGATCTTACCAGGAGGGATAGAGAGTTAGACATCGCCATCATGGCCGCCCGGCTTAGCAGTAGCGAAGAAGGTAAATATGTTAGAAGGTCTATCATTGGTCAGACGGCCAAACTGATTCTGTAAACATTTCTCTCATTGGTCAGAACATAGAGGTGAAGGGTTACAAGTTCCCCGGATGTGCGAATGTCAGATGAGATATTGGAAAGGACGTTGGAAAATAATATTTCTGGTTTCTATAACTTAACGATAGTTATTGATAAGTAACGTGTGATTTGTAAGTTGCCAAAGATGCCGAGATATGAGTTAGTTATGATCACTAAGGCCTTGGAACGGGTGAGTGTTTTTGTGGGTTTTTTTTCGTCGTTGTGGGTGGGGAGGGGGGCATAGCATGTTGGGCTGGGAGCTGAGCAACGTGAGTGTATCATAAACTATAGGCTTTTAATAAATGGAATAACTTTTGCTTTATGTTCATACGGATGTTCCGTTCTGTCGTCGTATCAATCAGTTGTTATCAGTCAATCAGAATTAAGGGGAAAGTACTGATGCCTGCGAACGATTGCATTACTTGTTATTGCTTTAATAACATAAGCTGATATCAAGGAGGTTCTTTTTGCTTGCTGTAAAAATACAACGACCAAAAATAATTTGCATGGTAGAAATACTGAATTACTAGTATATATCAACACTGTATCACCATGTTTCTGTTCATCTACATCTACATTATGTTACCCCCAAATAACCCCTTCAGGGGCAAAGTAGGGGGGGAGTTGAGGTCCCGGGCTAAGGTGGGCAGGCCTCCAGCCTGGCACGGAACGACTCAACGTTGGGAGCCGTCGCTACCGTGCCAGGCAGGGTGTTCCACTGTGGGATAGTACGGGGAAAGAAGGAGTGTTTATATGTGTCAGTTCTTGCGTGGATGGTGTAAAACTTGAGGTGATGGCTCCCCCGGGTGTCAGCAAACTGTGTCTATATATTATGGACTGCTGTGTTTTTGAACAGCCTGAGACAGTGACAGTGGTGAAACGTGCGGTACAGTCTCTCCTGGAGAAGGGAGCCATCGTGAGACAGGTGGAGAGCCTGGGGGAGAGGAAGTTACCCTACATCATGAGGGCACACACAGAGAACTTCACTCAGGGCAGGTAAGGTATACTGTAAAATGTTCGCAGTGCTTTTATGTTAGTTAACGTTTTTCAAGGTGACCTGTTCACCGCAAACTTAAAACCACACAAACATGTCCCCTTTTAGTTTTACAGCAAAAACCCTGCATGGTTGGTTGTAGCCTTGAGTCCAGACTTCTTAGCTTTAATCTGCTACCCAAGCTTCTTGGCGAGGAGCGGACTCCAGGCTAGGTTTGTTGTGGTTTAAGAACCTTGTCATCCAAATGAATTTACAGTTACCATTGCTTCTATTCTACACATTACTACTTACCTAACGTTCCTCTCTTGTGACATGCCATCCCCACAGATACTTTGTTGTGGAGTTTGACGGACCCACCACCCTCGTCAGCTCCATGTCGCAGCTCCTCAAGCAGGACCTGGACATCATCCGACCAAACATCATCAAGAAGGAAGTCAAACTGTTCCCCGACCCCCCCTGTCCGGGGATCGTGACGAAAGAGCCAGACTATTACTCACCAAACCCTTCAGCGTGGTTCGGCGCAGAAGACGTCAAACTGGAGAAGTTTGTGAAGAAGGACAAGCGAATGAAAGTAAGGAAGGAGAAACGGAGAGAGAGGAGAGAGTTAAGGAAACAACAGGAGAAAGAACAACAGGAAATGCAGTGATGTGGTCCGCATGAACTGTCCGTGAATGTCAGAAGACTGCATTGAAATGTGTGTATGAAAAGCGCCCTCTATTGGTTGATTACAGTACTACAGTTACGGTAAAGCTGCTCTGGAAAGATTTGGCGAAGAAGCTATCATTTACTCTGACAGCAAGGATGTTCTGCTTGTCAACCTATATTTTGGATGGGTAAAATATGTGTTCCAAAATCTTGGCTCGAAATCTTATGACAGTATTACTATAACAAACTGAGAGGTTACAATTTTCTGATTTTGAAATAAGTAGAAGGATATTCTGTCTTACCAATAAGGAAAAACTGAGGTTTGTTGTTTTGTTCACCACAGACATTGTTAAACTGTAAAGAGTAGTTAGACAATAAACAGTTGAAAAAATTGGCAAATTTATGTAGGATCACTGACTGTTCAGATGGCTTCTTACAACCGTGGATCTAATGATTGTTGAGAAGAAAAGTAAATATTACAAACACCACTTTTTACATGTACTTCTTAAGTATATTTGAGTCTTGTTTCTTTAGATGTAAGTAGCATCTGGTCCAATACCCAGCCTCTTCCATTTACGTACTATTCATAAGCTGTTCCATAGCATTTATGCTCTACATTCTCCCCATTTATGTTCTCACTCCATGCTAATCACAAAATCGGAATTCATTTAGTACACAACTACAACACTTACATGAAACTGCCTCCAACAAAACAAAGCACAGGCATAACTCCACATTCATTTCTGCTCACACTTTTCCGATATCTATTATGATATATGTCCATAACAATTAACATAGAACATTAAACAAAATAGCTGATCTTTCATAAACTACATGTATGACACTGAGTAGGCATCATATCTGCATCACACAAAACATACAACTTTCACATTATCACCTAATATCATAGAGGAACAAGAGTGCTTACTTTGTCAAAAACAGATTGAGTTAGGGTTAGGATCTACTGTTTTGGTCCAAGAATAAAATTACAAACTGAGCAAATGTTATGTACTACTTATACACACAATTAGCCTGATAAATCGCACCTCTACATGTAGCAGCCGCCCGTAACCGGCAAGGAGGTGGGGAGGGACCATTACAGCCCTGGACAGCTGGAATTTGGGTTATACAGACTATACACACAATGTGAATATAAAACCTTGCAGTCTAGAATTAGCCTCCGATGCAGACTCCTCCCGGCTGCTTTTGTTTACAAGTTATTGTTTTTATACTATTTCATTTTTTTCTTATTGCTGGCCGGGAAGCAATAAGAAAAAAATGTAATAGTATAAAAACAATAACTTGTAAAAGAAAACAGCCGGGAGGAATCTGCATCGGAGGCTAGTCTAGAATAATCATTGACTTTACTATGATTCTAAAACTCCACTTTCAAACAACCAACTATGCTGAGACCTAGAAAAGTTGTCAAATTACAAAATACAGTCATGATATCATTATCAATGCTTGTGTACCCGTAGCACTATGGGCAATATGCAAAATCCGGAATGTAAAGTCTTTAAAGCTAAACACACAGTACAGCACTGCAGGTATTGTCAAGCAACATGATAATACTCTCAATGCTGGCACAATGGTACAAGTATATATATTCATTCAACAGAAATCTCATCTTGTCATTGACTTCTATGTATACAGTTACATTTAACTTACATGTAACATAAATCATCATTTGTAACAACAACGTCAACTGGATGATATATAATTCCTATCTGCCACACTTGTCAAAAGACAGATTATCGCATGCATAGTCTCACTAATGGGTTTTTAAAAGGTTCCAAACTGTTCGTTCAGATCTGATCATTGTTTTTCCTTATATGAATCCTGACCATGTGATGTACAGGTGTTTGTAGAGGAAGTTCAACATTAGCATGGTAAGGTATTGGTGGGTATTCTTTGTTGAGAACAATGTGCAAGGGTTATATATAGAAGGGATTAAAAGAAGAGCCCTCGACGAATGTAATTTATTTATGATGTCAACTAAATCTAAATATCAAGCTCTGTACACGTGATACTGCAAAGATAGCACTGACCTAACATGACAAAATCAAATGTCAGCTACCATAAGTCAATAATGCGGCCATTGCCTGCCCTCTCTCAACTCCAGTGTAAACTCTTCATAACCTCGTCTCTTTTCTCGGGTTGTTACAATGACAAGAAGACAGAAGCAGCGTGACATCGCCACATAGTTTAGGTCCATGCTCCTCTCGTCATCAAGAGGGGGATCAAACAAGATGACAACTTTTCTCTCTAGCCCTTTGAACCTTCTGATACTATCAACAGTGATGCAAGACCTGTCCGGATTTCGAATGGCATCTTCCGCATTTTGTGCTGGGATGTTGAATCTACGCGCCAATTCTGTACCCACATCGAAACCTTCGTACTTGTCACTTGTGAGAACAACTATGTCAGACCTTAGCACTGACTTACTATCGAGATCAGCTACTTGCTGTCTCACTAACTCAACTCCGTTCTGCAAGTACATATAGTAATCATAAGATAGCCACGGGGTACTAGCAGGCAAGCTGTCTAGCCATTTTACTGGTAGTCCAACAATACCATGGGCTAGTTCTGCGCCTACAGATGCAGACAAGCACTTCTGGGAGCACTGGAAAATGTTGGCGGTGTTGCGGACGACTTTATTCATTAGCTTTGCATTCTTGATGATCTTTGTTGGAATGCTGTATTTGCTTCCGAAGTGAACGCTTTGGTTGTTGTCAAAGAAAACCCACCTGTACCTTCTCTCTTCATCACTGTCTGCATGCAGTAAGTCAACAAGGTGCATCCATTTACCATACATGTCCTGCCCTTCATCCACAAACACATGTTCATACTTGTATGTCGGGTCTGAATATGCCTGCATCAGTTTTTGAACACAATCATCAACAAGTTTCTTTTTTTCATAGTCACTTAGCACAACCAAATTAACACTTTCACCACATATGTCCATCAAGAGGGAAACAAATGTTTTGACGACCACATTTGGGAACCTTTGGAACTCCTTGGTCAGGTACAAAGAAAGTGGTCGATTGAAACACATGATCAGGATTCGTTCATTTCCCCTAAGTTTACCTGCGACTCGTTTTGCCTTCTCCAGTAGCAGCCAGGTCTTGCCGCTGCCTGCAGGTCCAGCGATGTCCTGCTTTGGGACGTCCCCTGTCATGATGCCCAGCTGATCCATCGTCAGTTTGATGAGCTTGCTGTGGTTCCTGTCGATCACATGTCCCAGCAGACAGGACTCCTTCAGGACACGAGGGCCGACAAACCTGCATCATGGACAAGACATGAATATGATTAATCAGTCCTTGTATACTATGTCCTTGGATAAATGTTTTCATCCTAAGAAGGACATCAGGGTGTGCGGTCTGACCAGCGTAAACCCCCTGGACAGAGCCGTGTGGAGGATCCGGAATGGTCTAAAGACTTGCCGACTGCTGCCCACCCCTGTGTCAGGGACCCCGGCAGCATCAAAATACTGGATACTACTAATAATACTCATGCTGCACTAGTCCACCTGTACTCAGATTTGAGGTACATGTACAGGGCTCTGAATACTGGGTACATGTGCACAAAATCTGTGCACCTAATTTTTGACGTTGGGTGCACCTAGACATTTCTGTGAAGGTACTATTGTACACTAGTATACAGAATATTCTTGAAATTGAAGTATCAGAAAAGGCAATATAACCTGTGCTGTACTTTTACAGTATGTATCACTTGTTTAAAGTTTTGAAGTTACCTAAAGAATTACTAGTACAGATTAAGCAGTAGGGTTTGTAATCACATTTTGCCGACATTAAACTTTATCTTATGTTGCACAGAAACCCAAAATTATTTCTGTGCAGCTAAATTTTTATGTCACGTACACCGGTGCTAGCCTGAGTATTATCCTGTTAGTTACATGTACACTTACAGGCCCTGCCTTCATGATAACAATGTTCTGTGAAGGCAGAGCCTGTAACTAACAGATGTACCTGTTCTCAAAAATCAATTTCGAGCGCTGCCACAGTTACCAGCAGTCCAAGGGTTCATCTAAAGAAGGGAACAGGGGCAGAGTGCCCTCATACCCTGACTATGCGCCACCTTACCCTGGGAGCAGATTCTCTGACAAGCATAAAATTTTGATTGACCAGGGATGCTAGTTCTAGGTCACATTTGGCCACAGTTTTTAACTGTGAGCTGTCTGACAGTAATTTTGCCCCTCTGGAAGCCAAAGAATGCACAATTTTAACTTAGTTAAAAGTCTCCGCTCTGTTGCAATGCTCCCCCTTGCAATTTTTTTCTAGAAAAACCCCTGAGCACTGTTAGTGTCACTTTAAGTTATTACGCCTAACCATTTGAAATGCTTATTGCTTACATATACAACAAATGATATCCAATGTGTGTGTAGTTGTGTAAGGGTGCATGTTTTATCATACCATATAGCCATCAGCTCATACATGTCCTGGGAAAACTCTTCTGCTCTGTGCATGTTCTTCTTCCACCACTCCTCAAAGTGTTCCGCTGAATCGATGTCCTCTCTGAAACAGCCTGGTCTCCCTCCAGCCTGGTGTCTTGAGCAGTTTGGCATGACAACGAAGCCAGGATACTTGTTCATCTCCTCTTCTACCTTCCTTCCAAGCTCTTTGAGGATGCGTTGCTTTTTCTTGTCCTCTTTCTTTCTTTCGGGCTCACTGAGGCCGAGTTGTTCCATCTTTTTTTCTTCCTTCCTATCATATTCACTGGTGCTGAGTCGCTTTAATAAAAAGGTCAAAGAGTTCTGATCTTTTTCAAGTTGCTCCGTTGCCTTTTCATATGCACGGGCAGTTTTGTTAGCTGCAGCCTTCACTTGGAGGAAAATGACCCCGAAGGTACGATGTACGATTACAAAGTCCGTTTCTCCTCTACACCAATACGTATCGTCGCTCTTCATACTTCCCTTTTCTAAACTCTGGAAGAGCTCGTGAAACTTATGAGAATGTACTACAAACATCGGCTGCTCTGTTTTGTTCCCAAATTTCTCCAACACGTCAAAAACATCTTTCTCTGTGAGATCCCCTCTATTGTCCAGTTGGATGTCAGGAAAGGTGGGTGGAATCATGTACGTCTTCCTAACGTTTGGCTTCTTCCAATCGGGACAGTTGTTGGAAATCCACTCTGATACTTCTTCATCAAAACACTGAGGATGTTTGTCACATGATAAGTTTAGTTGTGCCGTACGTTCAATCAATAGATTTAGGTCCATCTTTCTGTAAAGGAAAAACAATTTCTGTCAATTAACGCATTAGAAAAGGGATACTTTAATAGTTTGAACATCATGATAATGATAATGAGATCACTTTCACCTGGAGTCTGAAAGTGATCTCTTACCAGTTTGGTTAAAATGAACTCAATGAACTGATGAGCAAATGGTATTGCCCCCCCCCCCCCTCCACTGAATATTGTACAGTCGCTTAGCAACTGAAGGAAACGGACAAGAATTGGTTTTGTGAGGGAGGGAGGGACCCCTGGTCTCTTCTGTCCTCTCTACAAATATTTAGGGAGATCAGAGGACAGACTGAAGAGACTAACGCGGGACATATGCATGGCCATCTGTTGCCGAAAAGCTAGGTAAGAGTTGATTTATCAAAAATATCTGAACATTGCTGGCCCGAGTAGAATCAAACTCCGGAGTTACAATGTACGGTGTATTCGAGGGTTGGTCGGCCAACTATTTCAGTATTTGGGCTATGTATTGTTTGTTAGATTAATCCTCTTTGGTACCTCTTTGGTTAGATAAACTATACTTGTAGCCAACGTCCTTCGACAAATGGCATAATTTTTCTATTCTATTTTTCAGCCTACAAATAATTCTGGTGAAGACTCTATGTCACGTTTACGTACCTGAGAAACTGGAATGCTTCCCTGAAGGAAAGTTGAGCAGTTAAAATTCACTACTCTGCAGTTTGATGGACGAAAAAGCCCGCCTTGAGACTGAGAGTATCGCCTTCTGTTGGTGTTGGAGCGGTCGACTTCTGGTGGATTTTTCCCGCTTCAAGTTTGGCCGCCTTAGGAACTGTACGACATTGATTCGAGGGGGGGATCTTGTAAAGGGTCCGGTAAAGAAAATTCAATTTCTTTCTTTTTCCCCTCCCCCCGGCCTAAAAAAATCGATAAATCATCTCATTTGCAGAGATGGAAGTAACGTTAACCACTTGTAGCCCCAAGCCAAAAGGTTTTCAATAGTATTAACGTTACCCCCCTCCCTTTTGCACCAGCGCCAAATTTCGTACAGTCCGTTACCCACTAGACTTTCTTATTGACATAACCTGTTGAAGTCGGTTTATGTGTGACCGTGGCTGTGCACGTCCAATCACAGCGCCTGAAGTTAACGGTTAACACTTATGTTGTTTTTACCATCGAAAGGAATTGTGAATTGGGTCGAGGAAGGCGGCGGTGGTATTTAAATGAGGCCGTATACTGACAGGCTTTACGCTATACCAAGGAGGTTTAACCAAGGAGGTTATAAAGGAGGTTATATAGACAGGGTCCTATACTGATGTATCAAGTTTCACTTTCACTTCTAGGGTTGGAAAGAGAGTCCAGTCCGGATGGCGAAAAACGCGGTAAAACCTGGTCCGGGGGTGGAAAAAACGGTCAGACCTTTGTATTGGTTTCATTGAATTCAATCACTTTTAGAATTTCTTTCTGTATCTTCAACCAGTGAGGTTCTTCAACGACCTATGAAAATACAGAAATATTACATTACATTTACATACATACATAATCATACTCTAACGAGTTGAAGCGTCTACATTACATTTAGACTTAAAGAATGGATTCAAAATTATCAATGTCCAGCCAGGTTGTCGTACAGCATACATGGTTTCAATTTTGCAGTGGTGTAATTTGATAAACAATACCAATACATGGATATGAATGCCTCCAGATTTCACTGCTCGTAGTTCACCATTAAACAGCGCCCCCTGTCTCTTACCATACTAACTACAGACAAAGAAAAAATCACAACACAACAACTAAGTTTCTTCTCAATTCATTTAATTCAGTAAACATTTCTTTCACAAAATCTCCTGTGTATGAAAAATAAATTCATCTTCTGTAACTTGTTGGTTATGTTTATGTTTGCAAGTGCAGTGCATATATATGTATGGCAAGATATTTGTATAACAGATGTACAGTGTACATAAATATATATCCTTTCACCAGAAATATACCAAGAAATATACTGACAAGTGTAGAGTTATTATGTGAGGAGAAATCATATCTATACATAAAGAGAAGAAAAACAAATAGAACACATTCTTTTCATACAAGATTTGCAGCAATTGTGCATTCGACCCTGAGAATAATATTCTTGATTATCATTTTGCTAATTAATTCTCAACCTAGCTAACAATCAATGTTAGATTCCATCGTAAACAAGCCAAATTAGATCAACACCCCTCACTTTCGTCCAAAATTGAAAAAGGAGAAATTATTAGTGATGTGCAGCAGTACAAAGGACAGCCCCAAATTACCTAAAGCAAAGTGAAGTTCGCACAATCAAAATAACCCAGAGAGAAATTAATTATGTGCATAATGTTTCATATCAATCCAACCCCCATCCCCAACTCCCAATCCATAATATCCAACCATTGTGAAATTATTATTTACAAAGGCAAAAGTTATCACCTATTCCTAGATAGAACGTTTGCAAGAAACACTTGCTAGAACGAGAGCAACATGAAATCACTGTTCAACCACAATTTGGATGAAGATTTTTGCAACTTTCTCAAGATAGATAACTTTGGCAACAGATTTTTCTTTCACTTTGGCAAAACATCACTAATACAGTACTATTAAGGTAAAGGAAAACATGTGCATAGTCAAGAGTTTGACAAACCACTGAAAATCTTGCAAGCTTCTGGTATCTAGCAAAACCCAGACCGAACCATGAGTTCAAATTGATAACCAACATTTTTGGGCACTTAAATTCGTCTAAACAATTCATTTTCCTGACTTGAGGGCTACTAACAACAACAGGGCTTTTAACATTGTTTTTCAACAATTGAGGCTTATACAACCAAGTCATGACATCACTTATCATGATTGTCTATTCCATTTTAAGATGTCATTATCTAAGATTTGAAACAGGAGTTTCAAAAAAGCTTAGCTCTCTACATTTTCTTATTACAATACAGCATCTACCAGGTTCAAGCAATAACAACTATAGAGTGTTTAACTATCTTAAAGAACAAATGCAGCAATTAAGAAGACAGAAGTCTTTCTATAACAAGCTAAACAGTCCTCTAGAATTTTCAACATGGAAGATCATTTTACTGGAACTACAAGTAGTTTTCATAAAGCAACAAAAGTAGTTGTTAGACTATCATAGTTTGGAGGAAAGTTTCTATGCTTTCAAGTGTACAAGGAAAACAGTATATATATAGAATAGGTGGGTATACCTTCGTGAGGAATTCACAAACAGTACAGATAATATATAAAACTGTGTGATTGAATGTAAACAATATGTACACAAAATTATGCCTATACTGTATGGTCTTGAACCTGAGGTATTGGTGGCTTTTTGGTGACATGGAACGTTTGCATTTATACATATATAATATTTGAAATAATAAATATGTGGACCTTGGATACAGATTATTCCAATGGTTAAATTAGTTTAACATACAGAGGAAGAGAAACAATAATTCTGTACTGGCGTTTCTTAAAAAAGTCTAAGTATAGACAAAATTGCTGCTTTCTATAGTTGACAGAACTTGTCATGTAACTTTGGTACATGGACTCTACTGAGAAGTAGTAATTATCAAAGTTCAACACATCGTATTCTTCTGTCTGCATTTTAGGCAATCATAATTTACAGTTTTTCATAAAGAAACATAGACATACAATGTATATCACAAAAGTCTATGCCATATAAGTAATTCAGATTTTCGGGAAGATATACAAAAAAGTCTATCCAGAAAAGAACAGATAATAATGATTGTCCTTTGTAATGATTGTACTTAGCTATTTGTATGAACAAAACAAAAAAAGAGTTAACATTGATGAGGTGTTTGTGTACGGTATGGAGCCTGCTCCAATTGCATAGTTAAGTCTTTCTGTTGATAGTTGAATGTTTTCACATAATGGTGACATGAAAATCATCATATCCAACAGAAACAAGTTGTTTAAGTTTTTTGATTCTCAAATGCAGAAAGCACTTTGTTTTCTGTCGCTGCACCAAGCCTACTTGGAATGCTGTATCTTTGTGAAAACGTGAATACAAAATTTAAACTGTATTCTTTGATTCCTGGTTTTGCATAGAGTCTGTTGCTGAAATGCAGAAGTGTACAACAATTGTACAAATTTACCCTGTATGAATCGATGTTGCAACAATCACTGATAAGGTCACTTTTCTTCTATCTATTTCTAAACAGCTGACATTTCAACGTCCTGTTTCGACAAGTTCTCTTTCGTGGGCGCTTCCTCCTCATGGCCCTCTGACAGCACGCTTGTGCTGGTGCCGAACCCACTTTCCTCGCTGCCGCTGCCATCACTGACGTTGCTTGGGCTGCTTTTGCTGCTGTAGTGCTCACCATCATCCGATGTGTCCATCGTCGGGTGCTTTTTCGCTGCCTCCAGTAGGGTGTACTCTTGGCCCGTGGCTGCGGCACTGTCGTGTTTTTCCTCGCTATGCTCGCCGTCATCAGACACGTCACTCCTTTGGTCGTCTTCGTCGCATTCACCCGAACATCCGCCGCAATGCTCGTCGCACTCTTCGGGAGGGAAGGCGGGGGTGCTGCCGTCCTCGTCCGGTGCGCAGGGCTTGGTCTGGTGCAGCATGAGCTGGCAGCGGTAGACATAGGCGTGGTGGCAGTGCTGGCACTGGAAGGGGCGGTCGCGGCCGTGGAGCCGCTTGTGCAGCTTGAGGTGAACGTACTGGGTGAACTTGGCTGGGCACAGCTGTAGGGAGATAAAGTGAGGACAGAAGTTATTACCTACATGGTCATTTTCTTTTCTTTTAGTCTGTACTTTGAAACGGCCGATCATGGTTACACTAACAGGCTGGTTAAAAGTTGGGCCAGGATGTTGAGCCGAGTTGACAAAGGGTTGAATGGTCCTGATCCAATTTTTGACAAAAAGCACTTCTTAGAAAGAAGTAAGAGTCATCTAGGTGTTGAGCCGAGTTGACTGCACACAGGTAAAAGGCCGAATTGTGCTGATTTGGTCTGATTAGCCATGGGCCAAGTAGGGAAAGGGGCGGAGAGTCCGACATCCACCGAGAACAGACCAGGAACACTAGAACGCAGTACAAGGCAAGGCTGTCTCCAGGACCCGTCCTTCGGTCTCAAATATCAATTTTAGGAGATAAAACTGATGAAAATGTATTTTTTTAAGCTTAAGATGACAAATTCAACAATAAAAATTTAAAAATTGGCTCCCAAGCAATGATTAGGACAGAAAGAATTTTAAAGCTGGTACAAGACATGCTTACTGACCTTGATACGTTGATTCATAGTTAGTGGTTTAAGACCTGCTTATCTACAGATTTTACTCACTGACAAAAGGTAGTGGATACTACCTTAAGCATCTTACCGTTTCCAAAATCATATCCAGTTGCTGGAGTAACTGCTAGTTGGCATTATTGACCTTGCACCGATAAGGCTTCTCCCGCTGATCTACAGATTTTGCTCACCAACAAAAGGTAGTGGATGCTTCCTGAAACGTCGGACCATTTCCAAAATCATATCCAGTTGCTGGAGTAACTGCTAGTTGGTTTCACTGACCTTGCACTGATAAGGCTTCTCCCGCTGATCTACAGATTTTGCTCACCAACAAAAGGTAGCGGATGCTACCTGAATCTGACTATTTCCAAAATCATATCCAGTTGCCTGAGTAACTGTTATTGACCTTGCACTGATAAGGCCTCTCCCCACTGATCTACAGATCTTTGCTCACCGACAGAAGGTAGTGGATGCTACCTGAAACATCTGACCATTTCCAAAATCATATCCAGTTGCCTGAGTAACTGCTAGTTGGAGTTACTGACCTTGCACTGATGAGCCTTCTCCCCACTGATCTACAGATTTTGCTCACCGACAAAAGGTAGTGGATGCTACCTGAATCTGACTATTTCCAAAATCATATCCAGTTGCCTGAGTAACTGTTACTGACCTTGCACTGATAAGGCTTCTCCCCGCTGTGCAGCCGTAGGTGGGTCTTCAGGTTGCTGGTGCTGCTGAACCGTTTGTGGCATATCTGGCACTCGTGGGGCTTCTCACCTGGTGGAAAAGAAACACAGGTGTTTTTTAAGAATGAACTCAATGAACAGATGAGCTAATCTTCTACTGGTCGTAACAGAGAGGACAGACGCGATGTACAGTATTTACAGGTTCATTTGCACCGGGGAAATTCCCCTAGCTCTTTTCGACAAGCACAATGAACAGTGGACCACGGCTTAATGTCCGCCCCTAAGGTCTGCGACCCTTTCCGGCAACGTGCATGTTCGGTGAGCAACACAGTTGGGATCGAACCCGGGGCTTCTAGTTCCAGAGGCAAGATCGCTAACCCCTGGACTAGGCATGCTACCTTTGCTACCATGTTCTTTTCGTTGGCTTTGAGTCGGATCTCTTATTGACGTTGATTTGGGATCTCCTACACACCTGTGTGCACCAGGTGATGCTTCTGCAGGTGTGCCAGCTGGGTGAAGCCCTTGCCGCAGGTCTGGCACTTGAAGGGGCGCTCGCCGCTGTGGACCCTCAGGTGGACCTTCAGGTTGGACAGCTGCCCGAACACCTAAATATAATAATGGGGTTTTATTAACATCTCCACAAAAAAAGAAGAAAATAGAGTTCTGTGTGTGTCTGTGTGTGTGTGTTTGTGTTTCTGGATTGTTGCAGTTAGCATAACTCAAGAACCTCTGGATGGATTATGGTGATATTTGGTATGTGGGTAAGCGTTGGGAAGACAAATGTCAAGGTAGATTTTTGGCCCCCTGGTATGTGACCTTGGTACTGCGACAGAACTTCTTTTTTTGGGGTATCTTTTGACCTGGACGTGCAATGGTCTTGATGTTTTGGTGGCAGATAGCTTGTGATGTAAGGAACAAGGGTGTAGGTTTGGGCCGCCTTGTTTGTCTTTGTCACAGACTGGCAGGGGCTCATGATAGGACCCTGAATTGCTCTGACAGAGTATTGAGTAGTATTTTGAGATATCAAGATCATTTAAATCACAATTACTGCTTACAAAAGCGTTAAATGCAATTTAAAACATATTGGATTATATACGGGGTTCAAAACTACATGAATGTAAAATGGATCTTGAGGCAACGCATGTTGAGGATAAAATAACTCGAAGTCTAAGACCTGTTTCCTTCATTGTAACTTTATGTTCACTGTTTTCACGGTCATCTCTGTACCGTGAACTTATCATCACCGTGATAAACCTGTAGTTACTATGTATGATTCCTTCACACATCTGTTCTGTAAATCACCTGCCACCATCGTGAAGTTCAAGTTCAGTGAAAATGTCTATTTTTCTTACACAGTGAAAGTTTTGCTACCTTGAAGATAAAGGGAATTACAGTAAGTCTAAGAACCTACCTTCTGGCAGACGTTGCACTCGTAGCTTATCTTCCCGTTCTTCTTGATGAGCGGGTACGGGAGCGACTTGTACCCCTGGATCTGCCTCCTGGGCTTGCTCGGGCTGGCCGCGTCGCCGTGACGACCGTTCCCTGCAGGAGAACCCATGTAGTGCGACGTCGCCACGGACAGCTCCGCTCTCTCCCTGCCGTTGTTGCTGATGTCAGCGGGCTCCGTCTTCACCTTTAAGTTCGAATATTAAAATGTTGATTCGTTGTATCCTTATTGATGTATTTATGTATTATTGTGTTCCATTCAATTGTATCAGAAATCGGTTACATCTATGGTTTTCTTTATAATTGTATTTAATTATTACTTTATAGTTAGTTCATGGAAGGAGGGCTTGGAAAAGCCTCCCTGGTTTCCTCCCTCCCCTTGCACTATTGTTATATATTTATCTGCCTTTGTTTTTTATTCTTACATGTATTTGTGCAAACCAATAAACAAACAAACAAACAAACCTTGATCATGCTGTGAGGCATGTCCCCGATTCTACCCAGGGGCGGCGTCATCACGGGCCCCGATCCCAGCATTCGCAGGTCGGAAGGCGGCAACCGGTGGCCGTTTCTCAGGAGGGCGCTGTCGAACGGCGGGCGAAGTAAACCGAATCTGGCGTGCGCGTCGTGGTAGACGAATGGAAACGGTGGCGTGTAGCCGTTGAGGTAGGGGAGGTTGGGGAGCAAGGCTGGCGGTTTGGGAAGACCCGGCAGGCTCGGGAATATGTGGGCTTTCGTGGCCTCCGTCGGGCTCACGACGGTCGTGTTCGGGGTCCCGTTCGCCACAGCGCCGGGCAGGAAAAACGAGCTAGGCAGCGGCTTGAGGCTATAACGTGTTTCATCTGGGTGGCCATTGGCTAGTCCGTTTCTCTCCTTATGGTCGTGCCTCTCGCTTGTGACCGGTAGAGAGATGCTAGCAGCATTTGGCATGGAAACTTGAACTTGTACTTGGCTTTGGGGCGATGCAGCGTGCCCGTTGGTCGGGCTGACAGGAGATGGATTGGCAGACCTGCCTTTGCTGAAGTCTATGGGGATATTGTCATTGTTATTGTTCGCCTTCTGTTCCGAGGGGTTGGTGTGAGGTAGACTGGGTTCCTTCAGGAGAGCTTGCTCTGGGGGGAAAGGAAAATATTTTGGATTAGCGATAGTAATAATTCAACAGCCATTTTGTGCATGTATGAGCTGATCGTGGTGTACTCTTCTCTTCTCCAACTCTTTTTATACAAAATGGGTAAAGAACTACATTCATTGTGTTTTTACTGGTCCGGGAATACCGCTGCACTATCCAAAGAAGTTTTGGGACATTAACCAATTTATAGATCTAATAACTTTAAGTCAATCCAAGTAAAAAGAAGAAAACCTGAAAAGTTCTGACTGTCTTTTAAGGGAGTCACTTTATATTGACAGACTTTGATCGTGATCTCTACCCTTACCTATACAATCAGTATGTACTCTTTACTTTCAGATTGGTGAGCGAACACCACTTTCCTAATCGTTGCTAATCCAATACTAGTCAGCTCTTCAGTGTATATTCCTCAATACTTTTGAGCAAAAGCACTTAGACGATGGCTGCACTTTCTCGAAATTCATTCAGGAAACCTGTTCCTTTAACTTGGCCAAAAACGTGAACCGTAGCAAAGCCTCCTTACCACTAGCTACTAGAAAAAGCATCATGCTTCACCTCAATTGAGGATGACTGCTTTACCTTTTACCTTTAACTCGTAAGATTCTGAAACTCACTTATTCTCTGCATCATCAGTTCCCCGCTGGGCGGGTAGTTGAGCCGTTCCGCGAACTCCCGACAGTACCAGACCAGCAGCTCCGTGTCAGGTAGAACAGGCTGGAACACAATCACAACATCTCCTTTAGTTACGTTGATGAAAGTTGGACATCCAGGTAAGGAGATACGCCAAAAATAGTTACTCAAGAAACTGGATAAAATGTCTAACAGTCAGACGTTTCAGACAGCATCCGCTGTCTTTCGTCAGTGACTAAAGAAAGATCTGGTAGAAGTAGGTTTTATACCAAAACTATGCTGTCTGAAACGTCTGACTGTTTGAAAATGTTATCCAGTTGCTTGAGTAACTCCTTTAGTTACCTTACTAGCTTAAGTGTAATAAAAAATAAGGATTAGGCTCTTTCTAAACATGAAACAACTTCATAAAAGACATTGCACATTGTACAATAGACAGTATGACCTCATTCATTGCGATAGATAGATAGAGAAGGATTAGGTTCTTTTGAAACATACGTCATACAAGACAATGAAGATTGTACAATGGACAGGTAGAGCAGGCTGCGACATAATCACAACATCTTCATGAGTTTCTTTATTGGGTTTAGTACAATAACTGTAGAAGGCGATGTAAAACGATAGAAGACAACACACATTGTACAATGGATGACCTCAGATTCATACCAGGACTTACGAATCGCGATTTACCCAGGGAAGGAAATGATCCCGATTTGATCAGCCGAAAATCAAATTCCCTGAGGTGGATTAGGTGGATAGAAGTTGACCCCGTCAGAGGTGGATTCGGACCGTTCATACCAGGATTTGCGGTAAATCCGCTGATTCGTGAATCCTGGTACAGTATGAACTGTTGGGTCTATGTCTCTTGCCCTTTGTTGTCAACACAACTTTGGCCCTGTTTTCTCAGGTGAAAACTGTAAGGTGTAAGAATAGACAATAAAGCACTTCTCACATTGACTGTGCTTCTTAAAACAGGTAGACACACCTGCTGCTGAAACTACTTTGGGCCTGAACACGTAAGGTGATATCTGTGGGTACCGGGTAAATTCGATGCAACCAGTTCCTGTTTCCAATGTCGTAAAAACAGGGTTAAAGTAATTGAAGGCACTTTACTCCTGCCTGCAACTCACAACCTGCAAACCACAAGTTATGTTCATGTTTCAGGGCTGTTGCTAGCTTTACATTTCTGTATGTCCCACTCATCATCATAAGCCAATGTTCAACGTTAAATCTGTTATTTCAAGCAAATTACGAAAAAAATTCAAAAGTTTTCATCACTACATTTTTGACGGAAATTCTTCTCCGTCCCAACAAGCAAATTTCCGTCCCTAGACGGAGGGTCGGGTCCTGGAGAGAGCCATGTCATGTTTAGGCTGAAATCTACCATTCAAAATCACAAGCCCCTATACTTTAGTAGTTAGTTTAGAAGTTTAGATCATGGAAAACTCACATTGGCAGCGTAGTCTGACCTCTAAAGTGTCCATCTACTGAGTTTCGCCAATTTTCCACCGGCGCAAAGTGGTGAAATTCTATCAAAACATGGCGAGATGACCTTTGACCCCCCTTGACAAGACCTGATCACATCCAAACTACACCTATTTCAAAGTTTACCGGACACTTCAAACACGGCTAAAACCCTGTTTTTTCTAACGAAATGAAATAACCACAACCCTTACCTGTCAATTTCAGCTCAAAAACACCAACATTTCCAACAAAGAGGCCTCCTACAGCTACTTTTAAATAGCATATACATGCGGTTTGTGTCTGGCATTAAAATGGACCCTCTGCGCATGACTGTAATGGTGACCTTTGGCCTTTTAGACCAACCTTGATGGTGAAGAAGTAGATCTTCATGTCGTGTTGGCAGGCCACCAGGTTCTGCTCCTCTCCGCTGTGCGCCGGGTTGACGTAGCGCATCCAGTTGCTCTTCGTGGTGTCGTACCCGTCGACGTAGAACTGGAACTCCTCTCTGTCGTACACCTTTAACGAGAACGCAGAACTTAATTAGCACTGATGTTTACAAATCCCTAACCTGGCATTCAGTCTATCATCGTTGGGCAGGGCTATATTTGGGACAGATGGAGCTTTCTGATGCCTGGGTATTCTTTTTGCACCCGGTGGTTGCTTTACGTAGTCTCTAACAGACTAACCGCGCTGGCTATAGGGAGAACATTTGCCGGGGAACTTTGGCCATGGGGGGTAACATTCGCAGGCGCAGTTGCAATATTGGACCCTATCTCCGTAGCCGACTCCCTTCATACAATTGACTCTATTTTGGCCAATTTCTACTTTTTTCCCAGTGACCCGCGGAGGCTGGTAGAGCCTAGCTGTACGTCAGTGGCAGGAGTTTAATTGGGCTCCTACTGCGTAAAACTACTATTCGGTGCCAAAAGAAATACCTCGGTAGCAGAAAGCGGTTGGAGTTTTATGCAGTAGGAGTTGTGAAACTCCTACCGGGTGGCGGAAGATTACCCCTACGGCAGAAAGCCCCTTCTGCCCCGAAGAGAGCCTGGCCAATCCACGGTAGACGGGATGCCAGGTTAACAAATCCCAGAGTCTGAGTCACCCATATAGGTATGCTGACATTGCCATACCGGAGCGACCTGTGTTTTTAAATCAGAGTTGTTTTGAGTTGTAACTAGGTCACCTGTTTGGTGTTTTACTTGCTACTGCATCCCCCCATGTTTGTTGTCCCTGGTAAGACGTCGTAAGTGGGGGCGGACCAGCCCTTATCCCAACTATAGGGGTTCCTCCTTTCCATCACGACGTCTTGCCCCCATTGTAAACTACCTGGGTTGAAACCTCTTGAAAGTTTGCTTAACCTAAGGCTCAGAAAGCACTTCCACATCATACGTATGCATTTCGTACACCCTGCTGGAGAAAAACATTGCAAAAAAGCGGGACAGACTACGTCACCGTTCGAGGTTTTGTGTCCTCAGCTGCAACGGAAGGGCAGAACTAGAAGGACAAGACATGCTTTTGTGCCTCTGTGAATACTGTAAATGCATTTAAGTTTGTGTGGTTTATATTTCGCGCTAATGCGGTCCCAGCAACACTATAGTCACATGCTGCTACAGTATTAGACACAAATGTTTGCGGTGGTTTTAAGTTCACGGTGAAACGGTCGCCTCGAAAATCATGAACATAAAACCACCACGAACATTTCTGCATTTACAGTACCTTACGACTGAAAGATAGAATAGCTAAGTGGACACTGTGTTGGGCAGCGATCCCTGTACCTAGCTTTCGTTTGCCTCCGTCATCTCCCTTACATGAGGGATTAACAGCTCAGAAATCTTGCACGTTGTTGATAAGGGACTTGATCCTATGTGTGATGGGTGGTTCAGTGTTGCAGTCTTGTCATCTTTACTTGTTGTACAGTGCAATGAAAATGCAATTTGATAAACTATGTATAAGCTCCATATGGCCTTACATCTACAACTGTCTTAACCTTTAGCACACTGAAGTAGCCGTCTGGCTCTGAACTCTCTATTGGTTACAGAGTTAGGCAGCAGGGAGAAGGTTAAGAGCGAGAAGAAGTTGAACCTGTACCAAGTACAGTGTAGTATACATTAATCATTATAGATGAAGATATCACATTCTTCTATCACTGTAATTGTACTTCTGCTTTTATCACCATGACCTGTACTTAGCTAGTAAGAGCATAAGGCCACACCAATTTAATTTATTGGTGAACGGATTTTTATCTAAAAAAAATTGTAGAAAAAGAAAATCATGAAAATAGAAGGCTGGCCCAGCCTTCTGTTTTCATGATTTTTTTTTTCTACATTTTTTTTTTTTTTTTGAAAATAAAAATCCGTTAACCAAGAAATTAAATTGGTGTGGTTTAAAACGTACAATAAACGTCTTTCATTCCTTAATACTCACCCTCCAGAAGTACTTCCGGTTGGCTCCCTTCGGCACCTCGTCCCTGCGGTACACCTGTCCCACCAGCGGACCGAACCGCGTGCCTTGTGGAATGTATTCTTTGCTGCACACGCCCAAAACCTTCGTAGATAAAAAAAACACCATATTTTATCAATTGTTTACAATAAAAAACAAAAATCCTGAAGAAATTTGATCCGTGTATACATTAGTGTGGAAGAAAGTTTAGCATTGAATTATGATTACTACCAACACAGATGAGCTTCCATAGTAAGAAAATGTAATGCATAACCTGAAAAATTTCTATAACTTTCTTACTGACAAATAGAAATACAAATTCAATGTGAATGACCATATGTACGACAAGGAAATCTAAAAATAAAAGTTTTTAGCATAATTTGCTTTGTAAAATTAATTTTTCATAATTTGCTGTTTGAGCATCATTGATAAGATGAACTTCTTTTTCTTTCCTTTATTTCTTAAATCTATGATCAGCTGAGAGCACTAGCTGTTGGCAAAGGCAGCCAAGGAAAAAGGCATGCATCAGATGATGTCAGACAGACAAGATTATCAGCTTCACGATTGACTGCATATTAATCACTTCCCACCACGAGGATGGAATTTGCAGGTGAACACCTTTTCTCCAGAATGCTTCTTCGGGACTTTCCTAAACAAACAGTTTATTCCCATGTTTATCTTAGTCAGTTTGCATTCCTGGAGTAAAACTGCCGTCCAGAAAACAAATGTGCATTAGCCAAGACAACAGGAAAGGTGATCACATGTATCATGTCTTCTCTGCCCACAATCCGAGCTCCTCGAGGGGAAAACAATCCGAGCAGACACCTCATTGTCAGAGGAAGGATGGGGATTAGAAGGTAATTTCTATCAACAGAACAGCAGCCGTATCAAGTTAGCAGCCCTCTCATTCTGAAGCCACTGTCTCAGATGGCTGAGATGATTGGGTTAACAGCAGTGACAGGTTAGGGTAAGAGGATCTCTGTCGTCCTATTTGCTGACATGGACGGAGCATGTTCGGCATAGAGGCTTGTCACCGCTCGGACATTCTTGTGGGAAAAAGTGATGTCACGAAAAGGCGGTAAACAAACTTCGCTGGAAGGGCGTGGGTGTTTGTAGGGTTCGAGACCATGGTGTGAGAATTAAAGGACTCGCAAGGATGACAAGAAGGAAGAAACGGCGCCACGGGCGAGAACAGGTGTTCGCTGTCGAAACAATCAACGCGACAACCGAAGGTGTCTCAATTCACGGTACAGAAACAGAGAAAGTTACACAGGACTTCGAACACCTGTCGTAGACTTTTGTGTCCGTTCAACTTGGTTACATGGGAAATGACTCTGATAGTGAAGGGCCGTCTCCTGCTATACAAATGTATGGCAATGGGTTTTCTTCTTGTGACTCTGGTGTCTACTGAAGGCGACATTTTCTGAATGCGTGACTTGTGTAAAGTAGGAATCAACAGGAATTAGGGGAACAAAACAGAAACAAACACGTCAAGCATGTTAAAGAATCACCCGAGGGCCTATCGGGACACCCCCCCCCCCTTTCCGCAACCTAAACAGAGATTGGAACTCTATTCACGATTTACTCCAACTTAATTTGATACAGTCAGATACCTTAAATGTTTGATGTTGAAGATACCAGTCCTTAATTTCTCAGCTGAACACAACTGTTACAGTGCTATGACGGCAGCTTCTCAGAAGGCTATAAAATTTGATATCAAAGTTACCTTTTCCATAACGAATTCTTCCTTTTCTGTCAAGGTAGAGAGTTTTTCTGTCTATGGACAAACGTTCCAACGTAGCAAACTTTATGTGACACAAACATAATTGTGGCAATTTACTGACAAAATTTTGTAGTCATGTTTTATGATCGTTTCTTTTAAAATTACATCGTAAAAAAATGAAATCGCAAGAAGCACGATCAGATTTCATTTTGGTTGATATATACTTGAGGGAGAGATTTCTTCATTAGAAACTTTTGTGACACAAAAGCAGCTCTTGTAATATATTGATAGAAATCTTGTGCAGTGGTCATATTTTTGACATGGTAAAACACAGGAATCCAATAAAACACAAGAAGATTTTCACTCACTTCATTTTGGTCATTAGATTTGAGGTAGAGATTTCTGGGGAGGGTTCCCTCGAGGAAAACGTTTAAATCAGAAGAAGCATGATCGGATATTCACTCACTTCATTCTGGTCGTTAGACTTGAGGTAGAGATTTCTGGGGAGGGTTCCCTCCAGTAAAACGTTTAAATCAGAAGAAGCACGATTGGATATTCACTCACTTCATTCTGGTTGTTAGACTTGAGGTAGAGATTTCTGGGGAGGGTTCCCTCGAGGAAAACATTTAAATCATCGGAATTTCACTCACTTCATTCTGGTCGTTCGACTTGAGGTAGAGATTTCTGGGGAGGGTTCCCTTGAGTAAAACGTTTAAATCAGAAGAAGCACGATTGGATATTCACTCACTTCATTCTGGTCGTTCGACTTGAGGTAGAGATTTCTGGGGAGGGTTCCCTCGAGGAAAACATTTAAATCAGAAGAAGCATGATCGGATATTCACTCACTTCATTCTGGTCGTTAGACTTGAGGTAGAGATTTCTGGGGAGGGTTCCCTGGGCTCGGGGCTGCTGCGACCCTTCCTCTTCCCAGTCTTGGTCCACGACGAGGTAGGTCGAATTCTTCACAAAGTCTTCCTCGTTCCACCGCAGCACATCTTCCGTCATCGTTGTGCCGCGCATCGCCTTGTCTCTCCTGCAGGGAGGCAAGAAATGAATAAACGTCAGGCTCGGTGTACACAGCTTCAACATACACAAATGTCGTAAAAAGTTCTCACAGATCAAAAAAAGTCTAAGCATTGGCTTGTCTCTTCTGCAGAGAGGAAACAAATAAATGGACATGAGCTCAGCGCACATAACTACTATATTCAGCCAAGGCTGTCTCCAGGATCCCTCCGTCCCGGGAAGGAAATTTGCCTCTTAAGAGGAAAAATATACCACTCTGTGCATCAAACCTCAAGACATGAAATCAAAAACATGGGTCAGATAAAAATTTAAGCAGACAGCCCTGCCCAGCTACTAGTTTCAACATAGACAAACATAGTAAAAAGTTCTCACAGGTCTGAAAAGTGGCGGTGTCGAAGACACCTACAGCTTCTGAGCAGACAATCTACCTTTTCCAAAAGTCAGACAGCCCTTGGGTTCAAACCAGCAAAATGAAGCCTATATAAATCGATCAAGTCCACAGCACAGAGATGCGTCGTGGCGACTTGTGTCTCTAGAAAGAGTACTGCAGTTCTGATAGACACGCTGAGATCACACCTTTCACGGCTGACGTCACCGCCAGTAATGACAGCTCTGGGGTCCTCTCAGTTTCATCTCATTTGCATAATACAGCTATCAAAGTACCATCCCTAGGATTACATCCCCTCGCTTTATACCGTGGGAAGAGCGTTGTTGTCTTATTAAAGGTGAAGGGACGGATATTAGATAACACTTGTCAGCAAGGCTGTATGGGAACCCGCGTGCTCGACTGCGATGAAACTAGGACGACGCCAACAGCATACGCTAGACACACGTGAATGGCTACGATTTCTACTGGTATCAACAGCTACCAGGGGAATCTCTTGTATATTCTTCATTGAAAGTTTGAAACAAAGAAGTACAACTTGTCTGGGAGAATACACAGTGAAACTAGGACGATGCCAACAGCATACGCTAGAAACACGTGAACGGCTACGATTTCTACTGGTATCAACAGCTACCAGGGGGATATCTTGTACATCCTTCATTGAAAGTTTGAAACAAAGAAGTACAACTTGTCTGGGAGAATACACAGTGAAACTAGGACGATGCCAACAGCATACGCTAGAAACACGTGAACGGCTACGATTTCTACTGGTATCAACAGCTACCAGGGGGATATCTTGTACATCCTTCATTGAAAGTTTGAAACAAAGAAGTACAACTTGTCTGGGAGAATATACAGTGAAACTAGGACGATGCCAACAGCATACGCTAGAAACACGTGAACGGCTAAGATTTCTACTGGTATCAACAGCTACCAGGGGGATATCTTGTACATCCTTCATTGAAAGTTTGAAACACTTGTCAGCAAGGCTGTATGGGAACCCGCGTGCTCGACTGCGATGAAACTAGGACGACGCCAACAGCATACGCTAGACACACGTGAATGGCTACGATTTCTACTGGTATCAACAGCTACCAGGGGAATCTCTTGTATATTCTTCATTGAAAGTTTGAAACAAAGAAGAACAACTTGTCTGGGAGAATACACAGTGAAACTAGGACGATGCCAACAGCATACGCTAGAAACACGTGAACGGCTAAGATTTCTACTGGTATCAACAGCTACCAGGGGGATATCTTGTACATCCTTCATTGAAAGTTTGAAACACTTGTCAGCAAGGCTGTATGGGAACCCGCGTGCTCGACTGCGATGAAACTAGGACGACGCCAACAGCATACGCTAGACACACGTGAATGGCTACGATTTCTACTGGTATCAACAGCTACCAGGGGAATCTCTTGTATATTCTTCATTGAAAGTTTGAAACAAAGAAGAACAACTTGTCTGGGAGAATACACAGTGAAACTAGGACGATGCCAACAGCATACGCTAGAAACACGTGAACGGCTACGATTTCTACTGGTATCAACAGCTACCAGGGGAATCTCTTGTATATTCTTCATTGAAAGTTTGAAACAAAGAAGTACAACTTGTCTGGGAGAATACACAGTGAAACTAGGACGATGCCAACAGCATACGCTAGAAACACGTGAACGGCTACAATTTCTACTGGTATCAACAGCTACCAGGGGGATATCTTGTACATCCTTCATTGAAAGTTTGAAATAAAAGAAGTACAACTTGTCTGGGAGAATACGCAGTGAAACTAGGACGATGCCAACAGCATACGCTAGAAACACGTGAACGGCTACAATTTCTACTGGTATCAACAGCTACCAGGGGGATATCTTGTACATCCTTCATTGAAAGTTTGAAACAAAAGAAGTACAACTTGTCTGGGAGAATACGCAGTGAAACTAGGACGATGCCAACAGCATACGCTAGAAACACGTGAACTGCTACGATTTCTACTGGTATCAACAGCTTCCAGGGGGATCTCTTGTACATCCTTCATTGAAACAAAGAAATACAACTTGTCTGACTGGGAGAATACGCATATACAACTACATACTTCTGAAGTCATCAATCTGTGACTTAAAGAGATGTTATCAATATCACTTTTCCTCTCAAATTTTTTTTCGCGATGGTACGGAGAGCTCCAACGTTAAAGCTCCGTCTCTCCCACTGTGCAAGCCCATTGTTCAGGGTGCATCTTAGTACGGACAGGGGCTTTAGATAAGACATCTATCGCAGCCTGACATCTCTGACCGCGACGTGGCTACCAGTCTCTGAGCAGTTACCGAGGACACCTGGTTAAACTGGGACACTTTCGATCAGGGGTAATTATCGAGTCATTAGAGAGTCTAGATCTATGTTCAAGATCTTAGTGTGCATGTACCAGTTATAGGGACTCCTTGCCTGCTAGAAAGACCTTCAGTCTAGAATGAATACCCAAAATGCATTCACCTTTCTAGAATCAATTCCAAAAATAGAATTATTCCAGAAAAGAAGCACCAAAATCTATTGTGTAAAGGAATGAAAAATTCAGTATGCTTTGCTCACCTAGTTATTGACCATGAGGAAAGGAGCTAAGAAGTCCTATATACTGGCGGAGTAAAAGTCTTTAGATTGTTTCATAAGGAACTTACTTTCCAGTATCTGATATGACTCCTGCATCTACTAGTATCTGGAAATACAATGACTTTTCCAGACCCTACAAAGAATTATTCCATGGAATTGAAATCATCAAAACCAAGGAGGTTCATCTACAAGAATCTTGAAATATAATTACGTTTCCCGAATCTACAAAGCGACACGGAATCAAATTCGAAAGCTGTATCCCAAAGTGAAAGCATAATCAAATCAGAACTTTTTCTGTAATGTTGAAACACTTACAGAAGTTTTAACAGTCAAAATCTAAAACCCAGGAAATAGAGGAGGATCTGTGGTCGGCTCATCCCACACTTAGCAGACAGGTGTTCGGGAACATATCGTCTCCGTTACATAAACAACCAGGGCAGCGGCTCTCCTGCAGATCTGGCATGTCATCCCCATGTCGGGCTGAGTGGCCGGCTGGTCGGGTTGACTTAACCTGGCATCCAGTGTACCATCGTCAGGCCGGGCTATCTTCGGCCAAGGCTTGTTCGGGGCAGACGCAGCTCTTTACCGCTTGGGTTATCCTTTGCACCCGGTGCTACTGTGTAAAACTACCACCGGGCGCCAAAGAATACCCCTTCTGGCTTGAAGAGAGCTTAACCAAACCGTGGTACCGGTAGACTGGATGGCAGGTCTTCGGTTAAAGTTTGGTCGGCAAATGACGGAGCTCTCTACCGCTTGGGTTATCATTTTCACCCAGTGCTACCGCGTAGAACTACCACCAGGTGCCTAAGAATACCCCGCCGGCAGAGAGCCCCTCCTGGCCTGAAGAGAGCTTAGCCAAACCGCGGTAGACTGGATGGCAGGTTAGGGTTGACTGAACTTACCAGAGCTTCCGTTAGCTGGCATCTGCTTCCTCTATATCCCCTCTTCACTTTCCTTAAGACGCTATCGTATCCTGTATCCACTCGCTGTAATCACTATGACTTTGCCGTTTGGATACACGAGATGCTTTGAATGCATTTGCATAGTATGCAAATCACACACTTATGTAATGATTTTTTAACACTTAAGACCTTAAACACAACGCTTTTCATTGGGGAGTTCAACTTTCAAAGTTCACTAAATAAAGAAATTGACTTCATCACACCTTTTGGCATAGCCTGAAACTATGTTGCAAGCAGCAGCGACTTTGAGTGCCTCGCACTGACTTCCAGATTCCGCTTGCAACTCTGACTCTCAGCAGTCTTTCTTCTGTATTCTCCTCTTGCTGACATTCTACTTAATATCTTGTTGTGCACCCCTGTAAACCTAATCTAATGTGGGTTAGGTACACCAGTGCAGATATAGCCCTATACCTAAAAAATGGATTTCAAGCCTTGATTGTGAATTTTTCGTACAAGTTCCCATCTTTAAAAGGCAGGTGAGAGACTCCATTTCCCCCCAGGTGTGACAGGTAGTCCCCCAGGTGTGTAACAGGTGTGTTTACCTGGTGGTCCAGCACCACCAGAGGGAATTGCAGCACTTTGCATAAGGAATTATCATGGCGGAAGTAAACCTGGTTTTCAGTTGTCTGCAAGCTCACTTGGGAATTTCACACACTTCCTTCCAGAAACTTCTGCCAAGTTATACAATGTGACTTACAGATGCAGTAAGTTCTTTTCTAGTTTGGGCCTTTTTGACACCTTCTGCCATGAAGTATGAAATGGTTATGTCTATTCAGCTTGAACATCTTCGGGGGAGACTTTGTTTCAAATGGTTTCTCTGAAAGGAAATACCCTGCAGTCTGCATTGAATTTAGATCAAGACAAACTGGTTGAATGAGGTCAGTTGTATGAAAATTGAATAAAAAGCACCAAAAGTTTCTAAAAAAATTAATTAGACAACAGAAAGAAGGAACACAGAACAACAAAACGAGAAAACAAAGCAGAACTGGCAAAAAATCATATTTACACATGTGTACCCCCACTGGAACAATATTTCCTGGTTCATCCCTAAAGGAGAAATTCCTCAGGATATCCTCCTTTGCATTGCCTCAAGCTACGGAATATCGCAGACAGACAATTATGCAAAACCAACAGTATTCAAAGATAAGGTTTTCAGCTTTAATACAGTAGCTACATTTTTTTTATAGAAAAATCTACCACACAAAAGTGGACAAGAAGTTAAATACGCATGTAATTACACTTCCCTGGGCAACTTCCTTGTATACTACTGCAATTCTTGTTTCTTTGACTGTAACTTTATGTTCACTGTTTTCACAGTGACAGTACTGTGAACTTATTTAGACCTACGACATTTTACGATCGTGCGATCATCGTCGTGGGCGACGTCGCCGGCGACGGTATTTTTTGGCCGTCTAAAGACGATCAAAACAATCGTGCGACGGCAATAAACGGGAAATCCTCGAATTGTCGTGCGACCACCTCGGACCCAGTCGCACGACGTTCAGCGGGGGGGCCTGTGGCTGTGTTTTTCTCGTCTAAAGAAGAATCGTCGCCGGCGACGGAAGTGGGTGATATGCTAATAAGCCTACAGCATGCTTTTTCCTGTCCGGGAGGGAAAGTTTTGTTTTCTTTGTAAATATGCATGCAGTTAGCAATGGAAACATATTTTTCTCATCCAAAACCGGTTATTCCGGCGCGACGCCCTGCTACCAGTGGCTACTTCTCTAGTATGCCCATATTCCTCGATCCCCGGGACATCCCCGGCGGCGGCCACGAACTCGGGTTAAATCCCGTCCGTCTCTGTACCAGCCTCAATCTCTTTCTTTGTTGAGCACCGTTCTCAACGTCTCATCTGCAGGGCAACAGTTGTTGCAAAGTCAGTAAAAGCTTCATCTTTTGACGAAAACAAGCGGTTCCCACGCCATTTTGAATTTGAGCGCAAGAGGTCACTTTGGGTCACACGCGCACATCGATGGAATTCTGCGCCGCGGGGGTCCCGTGATATTTCCTGACCGTGTGTCTAAAGAAAACCGTCGCCTACGACGATGATCGTACGACCTTATAACATTGTAGGTCTAAAGCGCGCCTTATCATCACTGTGAAAAAACCTGTTATCATTAATGATTCCTTCACACATCCGTTCTGTAAATCACTTGCCGCCACCGTGAAGTTCAATTCAGTTTTTGCTACCGTGAGATAAAGTGAATTACAGTATAGGATCACAACATGCACTAATCTAATCGTTGCCATATGTCTACCAGCCAGAGCACCAATTATACCTCAACAGTGGTGCATGGCAGCTTTATCATGATTGGAAACAGAGATTTCCAATTAAGAAGAACAACAAAAGGAATCCTATATCATTTTATGGGAATAAACTGTAACTTTTCACTTGGTGCTTTCTGTAATCCGTATCACTACTTTGTCTATTTGTTCACGCTCAGGCCACATCAATTTAATTTCTAGGTTAACATATTTTTTTCAATTTTAGGACAAGGACATCATTAAAACAGAAGGCTGGGGTGAAAACTTGCACCTGACCCTGTTCACTCCCTGAAACTGTGTGCACCAAAGTACAAACTTTCCTCCGTTTTCATGTTGATTTTCCAATCTAGCATTTCTTTTTTAAATCTGTTAACCAAGAAATTAAATTGGTGTGGTCTCATTTGCACTACATGCTCTCTCAAGCATTTTTCTGGGAAATCGATGAAACCAGCGTTTTACATGAATGCCAACGTTGTAAAACATCAAAGGCACTTCCTCTGATTGCCTAATTTTTGGTCAGCAAACATAGTTTTCCTCTCCACAAATGTACCTTAAAGGTACTATTATATGCATGGCTGCATTTATTAAATAAGAGCTTGTTACCTCTTCATTAGCACAGTTGCCCCTTCTAATTAAGACTATTAAACATACAGGTACATGTGCAAAAAACTGTTATTTCGAAACAAGGACAATAGAGGCTGTAATCCCTGATAATATGTAAATTTTAGGTGTGAGGCTTTTCGTACGCTGTAAGAAAAATGCAAACCGTATTTGTGAAAGGGGGCAGTGTAATCTTTTTCTTCATATATTTCAGTGATATTTCGTTTTGTCAGCAAACCATAGCTTTCTTCTCTAAAGAAACTACCTTAGGGTACTATCATATGCATATGTTTAACCATGAGACACATTTTTGTCACTGGTTCGTATTCCGAAAAAAAGTCAATTACACTTATGCCTATTCCAACAACTTGACACAATCTCAAAGCTTAAATGACATCAAAGAGGTGATTGGTCCATTGACAAGCTCAGTCATGCTGATCCACCAATGATAAATCTTCTTCCTGTTTTCCTTCCAAGAAAGATTCTGACCAAATTCCATACAAAATTACAAGGAATTTCTTAAAATTTTTACATAATCATCCATCACTTCGTCTGCAAACCTACCAGTCTTTCCTACTTGTGACAAAAGTATTCACACGTATAGATCTATAAAGGGAAAACAAAAGGGTTGAATCATTTCAATGAAAAGGATTTTTTGTCTTGAGTAGATAAAATCAAATGACTTTCCCAGTTATCTCTTGTCTGATCTTCAGTCTTGAATGGTGTGCAGACAAAACAAATATTTGGAGTTCCTGACTGTATGCTAATTACCCCTGACCGTCTGTTTTTCACACATTAGGAGCATTACCACTTGGTTGTGAATTCTGTCAGCATGAAAACCCTAACTGTTATATTAAACTGTTGCAGTAAAGTGTAGTTCAAACAAGAAATCCATTACCATGAAGCAACCAAAAGGACAAGAACAAAATGTAGAGTATCAGTCTCTAAAATAACAAGGAACTTGATACATTTCAAATGAATTAGGGTGACAATTTCTTATGGTTTTAGAAAAGTCCTAATGTTTTCACTCCTTGATTTCAATGGCTACGGAAAATTCCAAGAGAAAAACCAGAATCTGTATCTGGTATTCCAGAGATGCACCAAGAAAATTTCTCACACATTCTGTAAGTCCTTAAAGATTTAAGAAATTCTTCATCTGGATCTAAAGAATTCTTTAAAATCTCCACTTTCATAGAGCTAACTAAGAACATGATGTTTGAGAGAGGGGTTTCATAACATATCAGCTCCATCCAAGGATCCAAGGTCTGAAGAAAATGAATAAAAAAACCTCACTCACTCATTCATTCAGCAATGCTTCTCCTCTGACAGCAGTGCGTCTACTTAGCCATGTTGTCTTCACCCATCAGGTGGATAGTAACATATCGGGAGGTTCCCCTCACCTGGAATCAATTACACAGAAGCCAGGATATCCAGGGACGGCACACGTGCTTGGCTCCCAAAGTACTCCCTAATAGGCTAGAGTACTGCCCGCCACTTGACGTCACCTGCAACTTGCACACAAACGGTGCCAGCAGGTGGTGCCCGGGCTAGCACACTTCAACCGCCAGATCGGCCAACCCGAAAGGGGAGATCCCGGCAATGGGCAAATCCCGCTCCCACCTCGATTGGCACTCGACTGTTCCGTGCCGGTGACGTTTTTTTGTGGAGAGTCGGCTGTGAAGATCGCCCTCTCTCTCCACGACTACAGGCCTGGCTCCTTGTGGTGGTTATGTTTCCAATGCATGTGACTGGTTCAACCAAGGACCCAGAGCTCCCATTGGAAATTGCCTAATTTCCATTAGTAATGAATGCTAGATGTACCCACCCCCTGGAAGACCAGGCTCTAGCTCTGTGCCCTTCAGACTCATACATCTATACATGGGGGACAAAGCCATCTAAGGTCATACCCAGAAGACCCCCTAACTCTGGTCTCCTAGTAAACATCATGCTACAGAAAGAATCTTGAGTTTGAGAAGAAAAAATGTTTTCCCCCAGTGGAATAGAAAGAAAGAAGCCACTCCTCTTTTAAATCCACATCTGGACGACCAATCTCAGAGGGCCTCAGGCAAAAACAACATCACTGGAGCAAAAAACAAAGGAGGACCCAAGGACATCTTTCCCTGGCACCATATTTGTCGCAACCTTTCCTTTCGAGGTCCTCGGAAGAGAAAGTGAGGCAGCACGGGAACACCATTGAACAGCTGGTCTGTGCCAAGTGCGACCTGGAAGGTCACCGGAGAAGTTTAAAGCTTGTTTAGGAATTAAATGGGGTTTATCAATCATCTGACAAGGCTGGAACTGATGGCTTCCATGTTTCTTGTCAGCATATGGCTTCTGCCAAACCCCCTGTCACCACCTCCTCTGATAACTCAGCGCCAGCTGTTTCACCTGATAACAGTGCTTAAAAATTTACACATATTGTTTTTGTTGCAAAGACAAGTTCAACAGCAGTTTCCTTTTTCCTTCAATTTCTGGTTACTGAAGAAAATTCACTGAATAGTCTGGTGCTCATAGTTGCTGTTCAGATGCAGTCTTTGCCACCACAGAAAGTTTTTTTGGTATCTCACTTTTAACTGTTTACACTTTTGTTTTGATAACACTTTGGCAAAAGTTACCATTGGAGTCTTTATCATCATTATCATCATCAGCCCCATAACTAGTCAACCATAGTAGCGGCACAAGTCTATATGGAAACCATAAATTCAAAGAAAAAAAAGGTATTTGAATTCAGATTTTTCCTTCTTTAGAATTTTGATTTTTCATTCAAAATAACATCAAGATGCACAATGAACATTAGGCTTACCAGAGTCCTAAACTTCCCTGGTCTTAAAATGAATCATGTAAGAATTTTGATTTTCATTCAAAATAACATCCAGATGTACAATGAACATTAGGCTTACCAGAGTCCTAAACTTCCCTGGTCTTAAAATGAATCATGTAAGAAAAAAAAAGAGATAAAACGAATATACTGTATTTTCACACTATTACAAAGTAACAAGTTTTCCCTACCTTCAGCAGAATAGTGTACCTGACCATAAGCTTATAGGTATTGCTATAAATGATTCATAATTCAAGGACCACAATCCATCTCTAATCCAATACATAATATCAAAAGGGATTCCCCCAGCTCAAGACCAGTCCATATTTAGGACCCTCCATCATAGAGTTTCTCATGAGAACATTCTATTAGTCTCACTGCAACTAAAGGATTTGATATGGTCATTTGTTCCACTGGCAACTTTCCAGTGCCCTTCCCTCTTCCTCTTTTCACAGAATTTTACCCCCAACTTCCAGTGCAGCAAGTTTTGGTTGTCAAGTACACATGATATTGTAGTACTGTATTAGGTGTTTATTTGTTGTATTGCAAATTCCGGGAAAAGAGTCAAAGGCATTCCGGCATATTGCTTCAATTTGGCAGTGATACAAAAGGGCGTTCACAAGGTTCTCACCTTACACTAGATACCGGGACAGGCCTCTATCGCTATCAAAATAGTTTTCTCTTCTAGAATCAACTCAAAGCTATAATTTGGGAGCTATTTGTAGAAGGTTTTTGTGTTAGAAATTTGCCTCGCTAGTCATGAGTGAAATGAGAAAATTATGAAGGCTGAAAGTAAGTTGTAAGATAAGAGAAAGTACTTAAATGTTTTCAAAGTCCGGTCTGTCCCTCAACAGAGCCTGGTCAAGATAGTTTGGAATCTGAAGCATTCCCGACTGCCCCAAGAAACCTCTCCAGGTCCCAAATCCCGAGTGTTTCGTCTCAGGGAAAATAAACCAACATCTCAAAACCTGCATGCATCCTCTCCAAGATTGGCATCGCCTATCTCCCAAACAAACAATCCAGAAGATCTTCCGATTTAAGATTGACCATTTTTTTTCTTCGCGTTATTACCTTTGCACTGTTGATCGGTGTACATAAATATTAACCACCATGTAATATATCACCATGTAGATTACTTAGTGCAAACAGTTCCCATTTCGGTGACATAACAAGGTGAGTTGGGCATGCCCCGCATCCGCATTGGCGTTGCCGAAGAAAGTGAGGCTGTTAAAGGATCCTTCATCGCGTAACGTACACTTGAACACATGAGCGGGCGTGTGGCCACCTCTCGTCCGACCGGCATCACAAAAGCAACCCTCAAACAGCTATAATACTTCACCTCACAAGAGAGCTAGTCCTGCCGCGCACTTCAACTGTAGCCTTTTCAGAAACTCTTCAAGAAGACGTGACCGATTGTACTTTGGAGCAAAAAAACAACCCTCGACCAACTGCAATTGGGCAGTAAAAAGTCCAACCCCTTGTTTCTGACAAGGTTATCAACTGAAAAGTATGTTGTCACCGAAAATTGGTTAATTAGATTAAAAACACTTTCGAGACAAGTAAGTTTACAAACATGTCATAGTTCATTCTGGAACAATGTCACTTTCTTGACTACTGAAAGGGGAAAATTTCTTTACCACCATGGATGCAATAACAGTATATCATTGCACCAAGAAGCATATTTCTGAAAAACAAATCTTTGTGGACAGAAGAGTTCTTGACCCTTTGAAACAAAGTTGTACTAACCTAGTTTTCGGGTGGACTTTCCTCCTGAAACCCTGCCTGCTATCACGCTCAGTAAACAAGAGCAGCAAAGGAAAAAGGGACCTGCGTGGAGTGAGAGGGGCTTATCACTGACCCCTATTAATAGCAGGTGTAACAAACAGTTTGAGCCAATAGGAAACCAGTTTCTTTCATCTCGGCAGTCAAATGGCTTCGGACCAACTTCAGCCAAAGTCCATCACTAGCCATCATTAGGTAAACTTTAAAGCAAACCTAAAACCATCAAATGTGCTTTGAAATCATTACTTCCACCATGACTAGTATGAGATAAAGAATTAACAATAATAAAAAAGAAATGATTTTTTTAACGTCAGAATCTATGCATGAAGGAGACTGTGGTGGAATTTTCCTGAAATCATCCCTACTGCACACATTTGAATATCAAAGAAATTAAAAGCTATCTTTTCTAACCCTCCTCGGAACCTTCAATTTTCCTTTCCCATTGTTTGGTAAAGATGTACCTTTGGGCCAAAATTACCTGTGTATTGTCATGCAGCGCACCTTGATTTGCACTTCAATGGGTTCCAACAGCTACTACGTCAGTCTCCAAACTGGTCAAAAGAAGCTCCTCATTATGTCCCCCAATGGGACGTCATTGTGCAGCAGTTATAAACACAGAGGGGGGTTTATTCATGCCACGGTTTCCCCTAGGTAGGTCTCGGGGGGTTCAGGGCACTTTCAAATGCAAAACTAAACGACCCCCCCTAACCGGACCTTCCAGTTCCCTTAATGGAGAGGGTAGACCGAATTACGTCAAATCGCAGCTACAGGTGGATTAGGGGAAAAGCAGTAATGCTGGGTTTTAGAGCGGCTTAGTCCGATGAAAGCACTTATGCAGGGAATACCTATGGGTATGCCAGGGGAGTGGCAAAGTAACCTGTTTACATGCAGGTCAACTTAAGCCACAACATTCGGAAACTCAAAAGTAACAAAAGCCATCTTCAAAAAACTTCCAACCCCCCAAAACTCCTCCTCAATACAAGAAATTGCAGAAAAGTTTGTCCAATCTTAGTACACATTTTGGAAACTAGAGAACAAAATGATACCAACTGTTTTAGCGAGTCTGTTGCAAAAAGTATGGACAACAAATATGTGGATTTACAGTGCAAAGAAGTAAGCATGTTTGGAATTCCGAATAACATCTTGAAAAACTTCTCGAAGATTGGCTTGGTTCTCAAAAGTCTTACTTTCTCCTAGAAATGATGTTGGGAATATGAGTTCGATATAGAGGAGAAACATGTCTTTTTTAAGTAGCAGAAGCCACAGTAGCTAATCTTCAAACTTGTCTGTTGAGATTGAAGAAGAATGACGTTCACTAAAGAACGCCTTTGGCTGTCCATGCACACACCTGTGCTCACATTCACAGGTAACACTTTTCCTGACGTCCCTAAAACAACAACGGCTTAACCCCCAGCACGAGATACAATTTACATACATAAATTTGTCTTCCTTTCCTACACACGTTTGCCTACGGGTTTCCAAAAGTAAGCTGATATAGTGTGTGTGGCCCCAATTTTACACTTGATGAAAATCTAAAGATGCGTCTCTAATTTGCACCCACCTTTCTTGTTGGACTTGCCGACCGGGTCAGCGAATCTGAAGGGAGAGCCGTCAATCCCTGATTGCTTAACAGAACGGGAGAAAAGCGGAACCCGTTTCTGTCGGCGCGACGGCCCAATACACAAATTTACTCTGCTACGTCACGCGGGAGGGATTTTCTCAACTTTCTCCGCTGCCACCCGACCATTCAGGCATGACAAGGTCACCAAACTTTCTCCCGACGCCGCACCTGTTACCGTCAGCACGACATGTGCCGCAAACAACGCCCCAAATCTCTCCCCTATCACGACAAGGTGATTTTTCACGTCACGGCGTCCCGTCAATGTGACCGTAAGGGAAACATGTTACGTTTTGGAGGGTAAAAAGCGAATTTTTCGACGCAGAAATTCGGACCGTCCACTCCGTCAGTCGGTATGCGGACCCAAGGTACAAAGGCGTACCTTTGTTTAGGAACAAATATGATGAAATTCCGTACACACCTGCGACCAGCTTGTTGGTCATTACTCATTGTCCTGACTTGGCATTCCTGGGCTACCTGTCATGGCTGGGTCTTGTGCATGAATATGGAAACCCTTCATTATGCGTTAAAACATTTTGCTCACGGCCCCGGCCCTGCAGATCTGTTGTCTAAGATAATGACAGTGCTTAGTCTGCAGTACTCCTAATGCCCAAACACCATACTACAAGACTGTTGGACCTTGAAATAGCTACAGACAAATCAGTGTACAAGGGTTCCCAGTTCTGCAGAAAGTGGTTTGTGTTTCCTACGTCCGTCCGTGAGGTCGTCTATCAGTGACCTGGATCTGTGAGGGCTCCCTTTCTTGTTAGTGAGAGAGAAATGTGCCCCAAAATGATAAGTACACCCACCTACAGTGTAGCGGCTCCCAGTGTTACCCAGCTAGGCTAGCTGGACGGCTGGCCCACCCCGGTGTAAACCACTCTGTGCGACCTCACGTACTTGTGCTGACAAGACAGGTGGACGGTAATGCCCGGTCAGTAGAGAGTGCGGACACTGCAGGCGGGAGGTGTGTATACAGCGCGCTGACATCCTATCGCCAGGTGCCACCCCCACCAAGCCAATCCAAACAAACCTTTATACTGGCTACTCAACCCGTGTCACGCGGTCCAAAGGTGTTCTGGACAAGTGCACTTAATCAGACTGACCCCTCCAATCCTAATCCCTTGTTGTTTCAAGCCACAAACTGGACACAAAGTATCACCCAAACGGGGCGAAACGTCACGAAAGTCGACGGCGGGGTCTGCGAATGTTTTCGATTTCTGCTGGGGTCCTGACGGATGGTTCCGTTTGGCCTTTTGTGTGATGAAAGTGAGCTTGTGCATACACACCCATTGACATACGGGGAGCCAGCCGTGGCACTTTTCATTTCATCATTGTGTGGGGACAGCGGCCCGGTGTGTATGGGCCACCTCACCTGCGCCTCACGCGCTCACTTTCACACGCAGGTCGACGCCGCGAGCACGTTAAAGCCGCGACGACGGCCACTACGCACAGACTACACACCAAACAAGCCCATCTCTCCACCTCCCTGGGAAAGTGTACAACAAAACATGGTGCCACAAAGAGATAGAGGAGGTGAATGGGGTGACGGATCTCCTTTCTGGGAGGACAATGGCAGGTGTAGCGTTTCGCCTTGCTGGAGGTCCGGTCACAGATACTGGATGAGAAACCCAAACTAGGTCCGCACAGTGCTCTAAATTCCCAGATAGCGTACATTCGCTAACCATCAACAACAAAGAAAGACACAATCCCAACCTAACGAAACATCGCTTTACTAAACCGTGAGAAGCAGTTCCCCTCTTGAACGTCCTTATTAAGAGGAAGGATGGGTGGGAGGGTTGTGTTCCCTGCCATTATCCCAAGAACAAATGTTTGCCGAAGTGAATGTGACCACCAAGCCCAAAGAAAGGCTCTCAAATTAAGTTGCCGTCGGATGTGCCGCCAACTGCTTTCAAAACAAGCCGAGTTTTGCTTTCTTTTTTGGCCTGACGTGTCTGTCAAAGGCTGGTAAAAGTAGGTCAGCTTTTAAACAGTAGAATTTGTTTTGTGTTCGATACGCGAGCTCCCTAATTCTTTCACCTGACAAAATGAGGACAGAATCTTCCACTGCTAAAGCCGTGACTTTCTCAAGTTTGATAAGCCATAAAATTCTTATCAAAATGCTGTTTCGATCTCAAGCAGCCTGAGTGTCTTGACTTGAGCAAGTGCCTGGCATCTTATCAAGTCTGGGCCGCAATCAGTTAGTAAAATATACAGTGTCCGCACCAGTTCCTCCCTGTTTCAACAAGTTTCCTATCACTCGTCGCCTGAGAGGGGGGGGGGAGGTGCGCAGGTCACCGCAGTCACAAGTGCCCTCAGGATATCCTGCTTTTCCCGGCTAAGTCTCCGCCGATCCCTCCCGCAAATACAGACAGCTTCCGAGTAGTTTAAAGGGAGGGGAGACGGCAAGTGGAAATGTAGATTCTATCCGCAGGTATGAATGCAAATTCCCACTGATGGATCGATGTTACACGCTACTTTAAAAAAAGATTTATGTATGTTCTACAAATATTTGTGTTGAAAAAGCATCAAGCTAACATTTTAGTAGACAATTACATGTCCATTAGAATGGAGAAACAACTTTCCTAAAAAAGTTGAATATCTTTCTATGGCCTTCCTTCAACAAAACAACATTAAAACTGCCCTGCCTTCATTTTCAGTGAAGCAAAAATGACTTATTCTTTCATCAGTTCTTTCAGACTGTTATTGCAATCTTTGTCAGATTTGAAGCAGTCCACAACAACAATTTTACATAAAAGAAAAAAATTACCCAGCAATATTCCTGCTATTCAAACTAATTTTGAAAACTTTTTCTTAGACTTTAAAGGACAGGCAATAGATGTAATGAAGAAAATGTCAGAAAAATATGTTATTACTGCATAGTACATGTTACAATCTCTTGAGCACTGAATCCCACCGTTTGTGCTGACAGTGCAGTATACTCTACTGTTTAGATAAACACTGGGTGGAATTTTAACCCTACGTAACCTGCCTCCTTGACCCATTTAACTCACAGACCAACAGTAGTCCGGTTTAAACTGCCCTGGCGTAAAACCTGCGCTAGCGCACACAATCTCGTAGGGTCAGGTCTCAAAGTTCGAATCCCCAAGCAAACAGTGGGATGTTCCGCCACTGGACTCTGCGCAGACAACACCCACTAAAAACCGCGGCTCAGGGGAATACAGGCAGAAAATCTATGGGCAGCAATCACAACAAAAGGGATCCCTATTTCAAACATTTGGATCGACTTGCAACAACCCCCCAGCCAATAAACTTTCCAGGGCATCCATAGGGGGAAGGGATAATGAGCTTAGCATATAGCTTGGGCTAAGGAGGATTGGAACTTTTTACAAAACAGGTGCCAACAAATAATGCAGTGAATTTGGAAGGAGGAAAAGGAAATCTGGCATACGGCCTCTGACGCAAATGTCTTTTGCAGCCCCATTTGTGGATTATCTATTTTACTTACTGGTAGAATCTTCTCCTTAATTGTTTGTTTCTCCCTTTTTCGGTATCATTCACTCCACTATAGAAATGGGAATGGGGAGAACCTTCAGTCTGATTCAAATTTCTTCAATTTAAGATCTTATCTGTAACACCACTTTTGATTAATCATATTCTATTCTACTCTATTCTATCAAAACATTTCCTGATCATTAAGTGTCTAAAAAAATGTAATACCCACTCCGCAAAAAAATATCATAACCAACCTTTGTTCAATATCAAACTGTTGAGTCACAAGGAAATTTGAAAGAAGAATCTCATTTCCCAACTACAAGCCAGGAAGAGATGGCAGACTGGATAACTTCAGCTTCTCTTAATCACGTGAGATCAGAATCTCAAACTCTGCATGACTTTGCCATCGTACCGTGACTCAGTTTACTTTTAAAACTTTCTTGTAACAGGATATTTAGAGTTTCTTTTAACACAACCAGGTAATCTCACCTGCTGACGTATTGGTGTCTGTCAGACACCTTCTTCAGAGCTTCTGACTGGAGTACTGCTTCTCACCGCTATAAGTAGCCGATGTAGGTGGCGCTTTTGCGGCGAGAACGTAATTCCAAATGTGGCTAAGCTTTCTTGTAACAGATTTCAGCTGACCTTGGCAATGACCCACCAGGGAACACTGATTCAGAGGTCATTGACATTACAGGAAGGGCTGCATATCATCTTTACTTTTCCTTGAAGATGTCAAGAACTTCCTGAAGAGAAGTTATAAAAGGAGCGGAAGAGGAAAGGTGGATCCAACCGCTTCCGTCAAATGAAGGAATAGTCTTTGTCATGCTGTTTACAGTTAGAGAGAGTCATTATAGTAAATGCCTGACGTCATTTATGAGCAGTCTGACCTAAAAGCCAACAAGAATTGTCCCAATATTCTTTGATTTCTGTTGTTAATAAGATACCTGCTTACAAACTACGCCAAAAGTGATCGAAGAAAGGGTTTGAAAAAGAAGAAAAAACGGACAAACTTTGAACTGTAAACAGGGAAGGTTTCAAGCCATTAAAAATCAAATAACTAGGTAAAAGCTAAGTTTTCAAAAGTGACATCAACTTTATCATCACAAAAGTTGGAAATATACTGATATAATTGCGTTAGAGTTTGGAGACCAACTTTGCGTTACTCTTGTCTTGTGGCAAAGAATACTTGAACAAGGAAATGTACCTTTAGCTTCCTGAGTTAATGATTTGTTCAAGCAACACACACAGACTTGTGATAAATCCAGCATTTGGGAGATTAGTCCTGATTTATCTGTGCAGCAGATTTGGAATTTGCATATGTATTTCAAAGGGAATCGCCAAAGCTCTGAGATTTTTCTAAACCCTGCAATTTTTGTTAAAAATTGATTCAGGAAAGGACATTTCTATTGACGGATTCAGGTTTTTTTTTAATCTAAAACTGCTAATGATAAAAATTTGTTTCTTTGATTAAAATTTTGCTAAAGAATTGATTGAGGAAAGTACATTTCTGTTGACAGACTCTCAGGTTTTTGAATAAGAAAAAACGATAAGAAACTGGTAATGATGTAAATTTGTTTCTTTGATTGAAATCCCTTGGACAGTGGGCCATAAACTAGTAGCCATAAAAACTGAGTGGCTTTATGAACCCCAACAAGACCTCCACACACACACACACACAGACACCTCCATAAAACTGGCACAAACCACACTCATTTATATGGACTCACTTTTACCAGCCACCCACACTGAGCAGGTGAATTAGACCCCCATAAAAAACATGCCCTAAAGATATTAACACATCCCTGCTAATACCCAGAGAAAGTGATTGAAGTGTGTGCAGTTCGGCTAAGCCCTGTCTGTACCCCTACTGGGGGTCCCGCAAACACAATAACCCATTAACACATCAAGGTCAAATTTGCATTGAGGATTATTAGAGCCTGGGCTTTAGAAGTAAACCCCATTGTTTGTGGGGCTTCCATGTGAAAGGGTCTAATAGGGGTCCTAAACAATGGGGCATTACCACACTACCCCCTAGCTTTCTGGTATCTAGGACAGAATTGTTCACTAGGGAGAAAGTAGGGGAGATGTGGTATTATCTCTTTTATCGGAAATATGGACGAGGGACTATAAAGGGAAAGGAAATTTCAGTTGTCCATATGGTAAAGACAATTCTCAAAGGAGAAAGGGAAAATGCATAGAATAATAAATAAAGTTGATAAAATCTCTCACTTTTTCTCAAGTTAAAATCCTATGGAAATCACTCCAAGGTGGGGGGTATAATTCTGTTGGATATATATGTACTTTTTCTGAGCTTCATTTAAATCTTTTAGGATTTAGCCTAATAATATATAGACAGTTTCCAGGATACCTTTCTTTTATATATATATATCAGGTGTATTTGCAGCCAGTGCCACAGGCAGGTACCCAATGTATAGGGTAATGAGGCTGTTTAACGTGTTCGAGGCACCTCCTCGAGCACGGGACCCCCGTTTTACGTCCCTCCCGGAAGACGATTTCGTGGAAAGCTTCGTGAGGCTACAGCAATCCGGACGTCCTTGGTTGGTCCCCCATCCAAGCACTGTCCGGACCGCGCGTTGCTTAACTTCCGAGATCGAGGGATCGGGTGTATCCAACGCGCCACCGGCCGTAGCAACCAATTTTGAAACAAGCTCTGACACATTTCTTTTTTAAAATACATTGTGTATCCAGTACACATTGAAAACATTGAGGTTTCTGTGTTCGAAATCAAGGCAGTTAAACTGTAATAGACATTAAAAGGCTGACCTCTTGACCTGAGTTTGCTTTTACTGACTTCTTTAATTGGTGCTGTGCTAGCCTAGAGGGAAGGTTACCCAGCATGGTGTGAGGATTACCCAGATAGGGTCTTACCATATGTGCCCATGACCAAATTAGAATCACTTGTATGGAAAAGAGGGGTGCTTTATCTATGCAATCTGGAAAGTGGCGAATTCTTTTGAGTTTACAAGTGCCAAGTGTTAATGACAAGACATTGTGTTACTCTCATGTTACAACAATGGAATTGTAAGAAAATGGGACATAAACACTGTCAAATACTGTAGAATTGACTGCATTTCGTTGATTATAAACACCATTGTTTTTAAACAGCAAACCATTCGACAAGAATAACAATCGGATCCATCAAAAACAACTACCCCACCCCATCAGAAAATTTAACCACATTTTCACCCTTGTAAAAATTGGTTATTTCGGCATTGCTAGAAATTTTTTCATACATTTTGACCATAACAGGAAAATTAGGAAATGTGAAGAATGCTTCCTTTTCAAAAACTCTCAAGGGCATAGAGGGAACTTAATCAGTTAATGAAACACAGACTGGAAGTCAAAATTCTTCTGAAACTAATTGATTCAATCAAGTAACAAACAAAAATCCCTGCATGTTTCCCCAAATCCTTGATGAAAAAGGCATAAGAGAAGCCTAACATAAGAGCCTAAAACTTCGAGCCAAGTGAAAGTTCTTTAAAAACTGAAAATAACTGAGAACCTGCCTGACCTTCAAGTTGAAAACAAAGGTCACAAAAAATGTGGCCATCTGGTTTCAATATTTTTTTTCACTTGAGTAAACAACCACAGAAACAAACTTTGTAAAGCCAGAAACTTGTTCTAACTCCCAACCGTTAGAAATGTCATACAAAATTAGGAGAAGGGCAGTCTCCAGGACCCGTCCCTCAATCCTGGGATGGAAATATGCTTCTTGTTGGGATGGACAAAAATTTCACCCCATCCATCAAAAAAATCTGAACTTCATGATATGAAATCAATGAAAATGTATTTTTGTAAGCTTAAAATGACAGATTCAACCAAGGACTTGATTCAACAAGGAAAATCAACAACATGGGCTCCAAACAATGAGTGGGACAGAAAACCATTTAAAGCTGGAGACAACCCTGATTAGGAGACAGAAAACGATCCACTAGAAACCCAAGTCCCGTCTCTGTTCTGCTGAATCATGAACGTCGTCTATCCTTCCAGGAAGGTGCCCGCCTAATCTTTGATTAGCGAGTCATCACAATTGCTTTACTACGTCTTCCGCTACACGTAGCTAACGAACGGTCTACAGCGCTTAATCAAGCACACAGGCCGAACTGACGTGTGAGGTGTGGTTTCACTCTCAATTTCCTGCCTGTTTCTCATGTCACATGTCAAAACAGCGGACAGGGAGTTGAAGACAACATCTGTACTGTAGGGGTGCGTGCCTGTTCTTACCACAGTAGCACTAGTAGTAGCGTTAGACAATAGATACTACCCCCCTCGGGCTAACTCTCACTCTACTGAAAGGGAAACTATTTTCACTTTAACTCATCACCACCTCACACGATAAGAATGTACGCCGATAATAGAATGGGCGGACGTTAGGAAAGGTAGCAAAGCGTGAGTAAGTAGATTGTTTCATCACAGAAGATTAGTAGGACACTGCTGCTCATTCTCGAGTGACTAACGCTAACAGGAAATAAGACTTGAAAAACACACAGGAAAGTATGTCGTCAGGTTTGTACCTGTGATCAATCAACAGGAAACCATGCGGACAATCATGCCCAGGACCTCACCTGGATATTAAACATCTACCCTTTACCAAACAAGGTGTGAACAACATTCCAAAAGAGAAAGTCACTTCCGTGTTCCCTTTGTTGGAAGGTTTCTCACCTGTTTTTATTGTTCCTGATTATAGCTTTCACTGTTTTCTGATCTCAAAGCCTTGGAGAAGCTGGTTTTGTGAAAGGTGTTTGGAAAAGGGAGGTAGTAATAATAAGGGTGTGTCAAACTATGTTATATAGGTAGCAATTACTGAATTCTAAAAAGACAGCCCCTTCCGTAGGTTATGCATGAAAAAATAGATAAGATGGGCGATTTTATTTTCACAAGCCTACTGTGAATTTTCCTGTCAAGTTGATAAACTGGCTTCGTTACAAGATTTCAACATTTTGTCTTTGCGTGAAATCGCATGTTTAACACAGGGGAGGACAAACAAAAACACACAAGAATCAGAACCCAGCGGGCAGCTTTTCTATCGACAACAAGTCACAGAAACAAGAAAAGGCACACCTTTTCCCTTCAGGCAAACCAAGAAATAATTTGAAGAATCTCAAACACGTCAGGAAACAAAAAAGGTTGTCGGTTGCGCAAGGGCATGAGTTACATATAAACCTACCTTCGTTAGATGTTGTCGACTGTCAGGCGTTCACTGCCCACAGCATGTCTTCTCTGTGAGTTTCTTGTAGCCGTCTGTCGGAGCCACCGGCCGTGGTGAGTGGATGTACCGGAATGGTGGTGTGTTCTCTCCGGGAGCGCTGCTCGGTTCGTACCCCGTGACCTCCCGCCAAGAACACCGCAGTCCTAATTAAGCAGAGATGGTGTCCGGTTACACCCCTTATTGTCACACAAAAATCCCGCTACGCACACGTGAAAGCGAAAGTTGCGTTTCCCCTTCGTCATCACGCAACAGAAACCTTCATTTTCAAACAGCGACCGAAAACACACGTCAGGCTTGCTTGTGAAGTCGAGCGGACTGGTTTTGTGCAAAACAAGGGAAAGTGACTGACAGCGCAATAACGTTACACCAACCACTTCGCTTTCGGCAATATTTCGGAGAATACTTACTTGCCAATAAATCAAATGTACCGCATGTAAGCACAAAAAGGTACGATTCATTGATTAAAACTCTAAGAAACGGAGAAAACTGGGAAGAAAACTTGAGAGAAGTGAAAGTACGAGACGAACCTATGACAAGTGCAGCGCGCACATGACTCTGGGCAAACTTTGGGAAAGTGACTAATTGAGCACACGAAGTGATGACGTCAGGATAATTGAGCACGTTGCTATAGCAACAAGGCAAGCCTCCGGGGCGATTCACTGTCCTTTAAAAACGGGTGCATTCACCACAGCACTATTTTTCTCACTACAAATGTATCTTTTGTTGACGATAAGTTGGCGTTTATTCTTAGTCAACACGACAAAAGCATCCATAATTGTCTAAAGTTGCCAATACTGATTTTTTTGTGGCCCAAAAGGGATCAAAATAGCTAAAAATATAAAAGAAGCACAAAAGATACACATATATATCACTCCGCTATCAAGGCATGAAAATGTAGCACCATTGAGAACTCGTGTATCCGTAAATTTACGTTCAAGTAAATATTTCTAAAACTCCATACTACTGAAATTATATTTAAATATTTCAAATATCACGAAGCCTTATTTTTGTACATTTGAGTCAATAATAGGAAATTTGCGATAAATCCATTCAAATTCACATACTGTTGCCTTCACAAATACCTCCCGCTCCAAATTATGGTGACAATTTCGAGTGAAATGTTACCATTTTTCCAGCTGTTATGTAGTTAAACAGCTATAATAATGACTTAGCAAGCAAGCTCAGTACTTAGGAACCTTTAGAGTACCTTAGAAGGAAAACAACAGTCGCCGTTGTCTTGTCAATCATCTAGAAAATCGCCAAATGGGTGGCGGATGCAGCGCGCCTAGTGTATCATCTTCCACAGGTGAGACGAAAGATCCTCCTTATTTTCGGTATTTTTCCAACCTTAATGAAAGATATTCCTGGTCTTGATAATGACGAAGAGACATGACATATCCTTCCGGCTATTTGATGAAATCCTATGACAGACCCAGTCTTGGTGGTATGTTAAAGTATTCCAGAAATAATCTTGCTTCCGGGTTGAGGAATTTGTGTCCTAGACATTTTGTATTAGTCATCACCACAATACCCTCACATAGGAGTGACATATAAAAACACTGAGACACGAGGCCGGGGTTTCTAGAGTTCACTGTCCTCAGATGACTCAGGTTCCCATGACTTTCATCTGAACTTGACTTCTGAAGTTGAGTTCATGGCTCATGTCCAATGTTTTCTTGAACAGCCCTCCAAGTCAAGTGGTTTAACTTCAAACCACTCAAAGTGTAAAAATTGGAACAAAGTGCTTTTCCGTCCCTTTTTTTGTTCCATCTCTTAAAATTGTTATGATTCAAATGTGAAAAAAATACTGCTAGTAATTACATCATTTTGTCTAATTGAAAAGTTCATATTTTTCCTATTCCATTTCACTGGGAAATATGTAGCAAATTAGTAATCTCCAACATATGACGCATGTATGGCAGGACAATCTAGTGAAAAAGTTACCACCGAAACATATACCAAATGAGCAGAAAATGTACGAAAATGAGCCGAAACAATCCGTCTACTTCGAGAGCGCTTCTAAGAAGTGTGATGCCAAACAATAAAGTTTGTAGAGGTCAATGACCTCATACTCAACTCAGAACTTTCCTCTTACTAATATCAGTAATATGTAACCTTTGATAAACAAAGTTTCACGAGAAAGAAAAACAGGAGAAACTGCCGACAGGAAATCCTACTACAAACCCCTTAATCCCATACGGTATATGCTTATAATGCTACAGATATGAATAAACTAAGTTACCATCTGATGATATACTTACTCTGTGTCTACCTGTCGTAGGTGTGCTACCTGAAGATGAAGTTCCCGTCTTTAAGGTGGTCCTCATAGGTAAGTCTCGTCTGTCTTAAGTAATTCCTCCAGGTGAGATTACAGGTAATAATAATACAGGTGTTCCCATAAGTGGCTGAGGAAGTTTTAAAACACACCTATAGGTGGATCGTACCACTTCCTGTAGGGGCAGACACAAAACTTCCTGCTGATTTCACTGGAATTCTGATAACGGCAGGGAATGAGGACACCCCTGCATTTGGACACGTCAACATTTCCTGCCGTCTGGGATTCGTACGCACAAACAACTGTTAATCTCTAACCGCTTGTACGCGAAACTTCTGCTTTTTCTGACGGTCTGTTTTTCTAGACTCGCTGTACTTTCCCTGTCCAAAAATATATCCTTGTCTTTGTTTGGGGATGAAATGTAATGTTTTGATGTAATTTCACATCTTTAGTGAACTCTGAGTCACAAATATGATGTTCAGGATTTGAATAACTCTTTACTTTGGTAACTCTTAATCTCTACTATGTGTACGCGAAACATCTGCTTTTTCCCCACAATCTTCAGTCATTTTTTCTAGACTCGTAGTATTTTTCCTGTCCAAAAAGATATCTTGTTTGGAGATGAAATCTAAAGTTTTGATGCAATTTCACATTGTTCCTGTACTCTGAGTCACAAGTATGATGTTCAAGCTTTCAATCATCTTTTAGAAAACAAGGAAGGAAGTGATTTGAATCTTATCTATCATTCATGCATGAATCACTCCAGTAGACTGTAACTAAGTAAGATTTTGTGGTTATGGTTTTGCGATCTTAGTCTGTTACAGACAGAGTATGCTTGGTATGTATTGTGTCATAAATTTCAGATGCAATCTCCGACCAAATATTTCATATTTCCTCTCAGAGAAAAACTTTATTAGGTTCCAGTGGTATTTCTAATGTGCATATGAATATTTCTGGATGAGTCATAATTTCCCATCCAGACTTTTGCAAGGGAATTTTCTGAAAGAACCCTGGAGGGTACAACGTCCTTAAGTACCCCAGAAAAACAGGTCAATATGACCAAATATGGGCACGGGCGAGACCATAAATGGACAATTATGAATATGCTTCTTGTTCCTTATTAAACAATAAAAACTACTGAAAAAAAGTTTAAGCATGGTATCATTGTACAAATCACTTCAAAACTTTCCCTGTATGTTTGTTTTTTTTCACTTGAAAAAAGGCAATAACTATTCATGTATTTGCATATTCTTACATATCATCATTTTTTGATACACATGCATATGATATACAGAAAAAGTGTCTTCCTGTTCAATTCTTCATTTCCCTTTTTATGTACCACTTTATATATCTATCATCATATTTAATTCTCATGCATAATGCAGATCTTAAGATACTGTAAATGCAGAAATGTTTGCGGTTGGCTTTATTTTCGCGGTTTCGGCGAACTTAAAACCACCGCAAACATTTTTGTCCAATACTGTATCGCCATGTGACTTAAGCGCTGCCGTGAATTGAAAACCACTGCAAACACTGCATTTTCACCTTTTAATAGCACGAAATAAAAACCATGCGAGATTAAATGTATTTACAGTATTTGTAGTGGTCTATTTTTGCAGTGGCCTCTCCACGGTTACGACACCACAAGAATACATGTTTTGTAGACAATTCTTTCAACCAAGAACTTGAAGCACCCCAAAACCCTCCTTTCCTTCCTACCACGAAATCAAATCGTGAACATCACTGAATTTACAGTGTGCCTTTTGGCTCAGTAGAATTTTGATTGACACCTGTTAAGCGTGGATTTCCTTTGATCAACATGTTGGAAACTTGTCTCTGCAGGTGACCCTGAGTCGGGGAAATCCAGCGTGTTCCTGCGTTATACCAAGAACCAGTTTGACTACAGCTACCAGCCAACCACATCTGTTAACATAGGTAAGGCTGAAACAGTGGTTACTGTGAATCTCCGCGGTGGGCTTTATTCAATATTTTCATGATCTCTCCTCTTCAAAATCATCATGTCACAAATATGCGTAGTCATTTGTATTACCTTACTATTGTATTACAAAATTGTTCCAAAAGGAACCCAAAAGCCGCCTTTCTCTTCCTACTGTGAAATCAAGTCCCTGTAAAAAGTAATAAAATGTAAGGAGTAACATGCTTCTGACTTCATTCGTGATCTCTTCTTTAACTTTGAGCAATGTTTGAAAGATTATTTATACACTGATTAATCAGAACAACCCAGCTTACTCAACATCTGTTAACATAGGTAAGACTTAATCTGTACTTCATCTGTAACATGCCGACTTCATTTGTGGTCTTTTCTTGATCTTAGTAACTTTGAGACATTATAAACTACCGGTGATTAATCCAATACAAGGCTCTAAATGCCTAATGCAATTCTGATTGCAATCTGCAGAAAAACGGCAGAAAAAATATGCACAACTCGTCAAGTGGCTTTTTCTAGCTCTTCAACGGCAATCAAACAATCATCAGCCACCAGCCACCAACCAACCAATGATGTGACTTGTTACAACTCACCACTCTGCCGCACCAACAGACTAAAAAATTCTCTGATTCCGTACCTTGTAACCCTGCTGAACAAGTGACTGATCTCTTAAACGCTCCCATGTTTTCTCTTCTGCAATTGTATCAAACAGCACAATCCTGTCATGAATGTTCCAATGTTTACTGTGTCAGCTGTCCTTACATCGTTTTATGTGTTGTAAATTCAAAAGTTATTTGTGTTTTAGAATTACGCCATTGATATTATTTAAACTTTGTATATAATGATATCGTTTTTTATGGGAACTCATGTGTAAATATCTACCCAATTCAGACTTGTAAGTCTGCCACATAGTATTTTCAATAAAGTTTCAAAGTTTCACAACTAACTATCCAATAAGAATATGTCTGTTTCGGCTCCCAGCTAACGTGGTGCGTAAGGTGAATGTCCCAGACCATGTGGTGGTGTCCGTGACCCTGTGGGACCTGCCTGGCCGCGAGGACGTCGATCTCAGGAGGAGCTACTACAAGGACATCGACGCCGCCATCGGTATGATAGCTTTTACCTATCAAGGAGGGTCTGCATGGGGGGGGGGGGTCCCGACAACGCTTTACGCTGGTTCAACTCCCGGGGGCCAAGAGACTGTTCCTAATCGCTTCTTTGTTACACTGTCATAGCCTCACAGAAAATCCTGCAAGAAAAAAAATCATACATGGTGACCGTGCCTTCAAATTGAATTCTAAAAAAGTAAACTGACCTTTTAGTAATGTGAAACTTTTTTTCTCCTTTCCGTTCAGTTGTGGTCGACCTTACGGACAAACAGTCCATAGAACTGGCAGGGTCCTGGAAACAAGACATCTTAAACAACACCTTACTGACTCAAGACGTCTCAGAGTCGTCTTCAGACGGGAAAGAGAACACGTCGCCCAACATGGCCAGGAACGTGCCTGTACTGCTGCTGGGGAACAAGTACGACCAGGTTAGGTGAACAGTTTACCTCACGTAACAATGTTTTTGCTTTGTTTTGTCACTTCAACTGTATTGTTTTGGACTCGTCTGTGTGTGTATGTGTTTCTACAATGTATCAATTTCATGAAAAATTGAGTTATAGTTTTTACTCTGGATGATGTATGGGGATATATTTGAAGAACTGCTGGCTGGATTACAATCATAGTATTTGGTAGGTGGGTAGGTGTGGTCATCCCAACAGTGAAGGTTAATTTTGCGCCTCCTGGTGGTTGACCTCGATACTGCAGCAGTAATTTTCCCCATATCTTTGGTCCTGGATGTCTGTGGTTTTGTTTCTGTATGTTTTGCCAGAGGTTGCCTAACGTCACGAGAGTCTTCCCCTTCTGAAGTCCTATCAACAATATTTACTATTTTTGGGGGTATCTTTTTTGTTATGTTAGATGAAAGGAAGTAAAATTTGTCGAGATCTTTTCCTTGTTTTTAACTTTCTCAACACATCTGCTTGCTATATATATATATAAACTTTAACCAAAAATGTAATATATTGTGCAGTCTATTCTTTATTTGCTTTCATGCCTCTTTGTGGTTAAACATGTGGATGTAATTTTTTGTATCCCCACTTCATTTTCAGATTGTAAAACGTGAGCGAGAAAAGTCAGCTGATGAGGGTGAAGTTGACATCGTGAAAGAGCCGCCGGTGGAAGTGCAGGAACTGGAGAGGGTGGCAGAACTGCACGGCTTTGTGGGCAGGTAAGCGGGGGTTGTCATCGTAACGTCTCTTCTATATGATTACCAAAGGTGACAAGTCATAGATCAATCATTGGTAATCATATAGAAGAGATATTACAATGATAATCACAAGTCATAGATCAATCATAACTGTCAATCAAAAATCAGTCCAACCAATAAGGGTGCCTACGTTTCGTTTTCCTTTGTGCGTGGTTGACCTTGACCTTGGGGATCGGTCAATGTGTTTGTATCTTGAAAGTGCAATATACAAGTTGTCATCAGGAGGCTCTTTTGAAATGCAATGTACCGTAAAATTCCTATTTACGTACGCACCCCTCCTAACGTACGCACCCCCGATTTGGGGACGATTGCAGGCCTGACTCAGTGATTTGAAACGTTCCGGGGAAAACCCCTCTCCAGCATTTCGGTGCATAGTTTGAGGTTGACATGATCATCCTTCCGATGATGTTTACCAACTTAAAGGGTGACTGAGAAAATGTTTCTGGGTAGAAAATGTCAAACAATTTGAATATAATATTATGTATTATCTATTCTTTATTACTGATTGATTGTGTGGTAGCATTCCATACTTCATTTGCATGAAGATGTACCATACTCTCAAGCTGATATGCGATTTTTTCGAGGAAGAACCCCTCCTAACGTACGCACCCCGACTTTGGCGTCGGCTTGGAGCACCTGCTTGCGACTTGAAAAGTTTAAAAAGTGTGTACGTAAATAGGGATTTTACGGTAATACTAATACCTTCCAGTGATTTATATGATATAGGTTGGCCCATTCAAATTTCCAGTTTGTTTGTTGTTCTTCATTGCAAACAATTGTTTTTTACAACTTCATGTGGTGCTTGGCAGCAGTTGAGCTGAATTCTGAAATCTAAATTCAAAACTAAAAGCCTCTGTTTTGCAACACTCTACAGCTTTTCTAAAATGCACTGCAGCAGTTGCAGGTAGTTGCAGTATGTATCACAACCACTAGGGGTCTCTTTTGAGCTGTAACACACCTGTTGTTCTTTCAGTGTGTTGGTGTCAGCCAAGGAGTCGGATAACTCCGTCCACAGAGCCATGCAGTCTTTAGTCAGACATCTTCTGGAGAGAAAACTTCAACAGAGACTTGCCAAGAAGAAAGGAGGCAGCAAGCAAGGGCAGAGGAAGAAACGAAAAGCCAGTCAAGACACGGATAGTTTTGTACCACTGGAAGAGGTTGGACTACAGGAGGTTTGCTCTAGTTTTATTCCTTGTTGTAGAAATAGTAATGTGGGCGCAAAAGGACTTTAATAAAGAATTTGTGATATTCAAGTTTAAGTAGTTCTTATAAATGTGTAGAATGTTCACATGTCAAGATAACTTGCTTTTTAAAAAAAATTTGAACATTTCAAGTTGCAACTATTTATATGAAAATGAAAAATGTTATTTCATCCAAGGGGGTAGAGCATCATTTCTTGGCATTTCTATACGTTTGTGTGTTTCTCCAGTGCAGTTTCTGCATGCTCAGCCAGAGGGCGCTTGTTGCCTGATACGTTAGTGAATATGACAAACAATATACAATATCATACAACAATATACCATATCATTTTCAGATCGTGAAACGTGAGCAAATTTACAGTATATACAAGTCATATAAAATTATGCTTTTTGTTGCCTGATCGGGTGAAGTCTGCCATCTCCTTCTTTCCCCGTACTATCCCCCAGTGGAACACCCTGCCTGGCACGGTTGCGACGGCTCCCACCGTTGAGTCGTTCCGTGCCAGGCTGGAGGCCTGCCTGCCTTAGCCCGGGACCTCAAGTCCCCCCCCCCCCTACTTTGCCCCTGAAGGGGCTATTTGGGGGTACTAGCAATGTAGATGTAGATCTCTGATTGTTGTCTGTTGTTGTTTTTCTCTACCAGATCGACGACCTGCTGCACCAGTGTAACCCCCCGCTGAAGCAGCTGACCCAGTGCAGCGGTGCCCTGGAGAAATCCCTGGCAGTGAAGTCTGCCTTCTCTCATTGCTGTTCTGTTGTTGTTTTTCTCTACCAGATCGACGACCTGCTACACCAATGTAACCCGCCCCTGAAGCTGCTGACCCAGTGCAGCGGTGCCCTGGAGAAATCCCTGGAACAGTTCAGGAGGGCGTGCGTCCTGACAGGCATGGTCTCCAGCGCAACGGGCAGCCTGGAGGACTGCATCTGTGGGGTCAGGGACAGACTGGGGGAGGGGAACAGCCTCGAGGTGCTTACTGTAACCTCTGTTATTTTTGGGGGGATTCAATTCCTCTCCAAGCAAAGGAGGGGTTCTGGCTGTTTTTTGACGTGTTTTTATGCGTTTTTTTCGGGCTTTCTACTTTGTCATTTTTTTTTCCTCTATAGACATAAAAAAAAACATGACAAAGTAGAAAACTCGACAAAAACACCTAAAAAAAACGGGACGGGAACAGTCTGGAGGTGTGCTTACTGTAAACTCTGTTATTTTTGCGTGGATTTAATTCTCAAACAGGAAAGGAATCTTTTGCGGTTGAAACAATTACATGTGTGTATTAAAGTAGTAAATGCAATGGAAACACATATTCATGGTGTCATGATTTAGCATTAGAGATTGTCGAAAAGCGTTAGAGACTGTCGAAAACTAACTACCACGAATATTTCAAGACTTACAGTGCATATGTTTTTGGGGCTGTGTGTTTGTGTGTCTGTTTCTGGACAGTATAACTCTGGGGCCCCTGGCGGCTTTTCATAGCACTGCAGCAGGACTTAGGATTTTGAATCTTTCTGACTATATTCTTGTTTCCCCTTTTCCCCCTGACCCGTGCTGCAGGCTGTGGATGACGGAGGGTTCCTGCAGCTGGTCGTGAAGGGGGAGGGCGACGTTCTGGAGGAGGTCACAGAAACTCTACAGGTGTTCCACACACAGGTGAGTAGCGCCAAGTTTCTGTCATTCTTAGGCCACACCAATTTAATTTCTCGGCAAACAGATTTTTTTTTTAAATGCTAGATTGGAAAATCAACATGAAAACAGGATCTCAGAGGAAAGTTTGTACTTTGGTGCACACAGTTTCAGGGAGTGAACAGGGTCAGGTGCAAGTTTTCACCCCAGCCTTCTGTTTTAATGATGTCCCCGTGCTAAAACTTTCCCAAAATAATCTGTTAACCAAGAAATTAAATTGGTGTGGCCTTACACAAACACAGAAACTCTACAGGTGCTCCACACTAGCCTGAGTACCAGCCTTTTTAGCTTCCCAAGCTCCGGAGCTGGGTAGTGCAGATGAGCTTGTGTAGCGGACGGAAGCTAAAAAGGCTGGTACTCAGGCTAGCTAAACACACAGGTGAGTGTGCCAAGTCTTTCTAAGGGGGAGGGGTTTACACAAGTGCGTATGTTTAGGTCTGTATGAGTTCTGTGTTGACATATAAGAAGTTTTCACTTTGACCCACTGTTGCGCAGCCTGGTTATCGAACTGAAAAAACTACCTCTTCGGCTGGGAATAAAAAGGAATAGTGCAGATACTATCTTTCTTTAAAAAGTGGTTTGTCGAAGAGATTCTTACCTGCTTTCTTAAGATTTGTAAGAGATTCACTTCCTTTGTTTTAACTAGAATATGTTTCTAATTTTTCAATATAAGAAAAGCCCAAAACAGTTCAAGCTGGAACATATTCCTTTAACAAGATTATCAAAATACATCTAACATGAACGTAAACTGTTCATACCAAAGGTACTCAGGCTTTAATTTGATCCTAGTATTAGTAAGGTGTTTTCAAACATTTAGGGATATCTAGCTATATTTGACCTTCCTTCATATACTCTTATCATCACACATGGAGTCCAGAGGTTTCACACAAAACAGAAACAGATGTAGAAAACTTTGATGCTGTTATCATGTCAACAGTCCCTAATCCAACCTTATTGTGTTAGAATTTTTTAAATCCCAACAAATTAAAAAGTTTGACAAACTTAATTTGTATGAAGGAGTTACACCTGTTAATTATTTGCCCCCCTCCCCCTTTTCTTCAACTTATCAGAGCTTGATGTTGTTTGCCCTTGAACCTTAAGCCTTCTGTGTGGCTTTGACCTTGAAGAGCTAGGTGAAGTGCAAGTTTGCTGCTGACAGAAATATCCCAGCACAACCTTGAACTTATTTGTAGGACAAGTTTCGGGCTCCCCTACTAAATTCTGGAGGCAGTGTTGTCAAGGTCGTTTGGAAGGTCAGGTCAAAGGTACATTCCAGGAGTTCTGGGGGAAACTCTTGGGGCCAAGTAGAGTTAATCACAGGAGACCTCCCTGCTGATGTTACTGTAAATTCATTTATTTTCTCCAGGAATTAATTTGCCGATAATGGGGGAAAGGTGTCATACGCAGTGTTTTAACTTAAGTTTGTGGTTGAAACCATTCTGCAGCACAGTTACTGTAGTACTAGTAATCCAATTGAAAGACACATTCAGTGTCTTAATTTTCTAGTGGAGGGGTCACAATAAAATCAAACCCAGTGGGAATATTTGAAGGTCTACAGTAGCTGTAAATGTTTTGAAACATCAGAAGGATTGCTTATTGATTAAGGCCAATGTCAGTGTCCTGGGTAGGGGCACCAGGTTGGGTTTCATGTGGCAGTCTTTGGGGACGATTTTTGTTTGCGTTTGTACTTCTTTCTCTTCCAAGCATGCATCAGTGAGAACTGATACTAGTAGTTTGTTGTTGTTGGCATTTTGAAAGTATACAGTCAAGTGCCATATCATACAGGAATATTGATATAAATGAACAAGCCCCTGTACAACCCTCCCCCTTTTTGGAAAGCTGTCTCTCTCATTCAAGTGCCAATATTTTGAAACTTTAGATGTCACGGTTTTAAGAGAATAATTGGTACCCTACCAAGAACTTTACATCGAGGTTTCGATGATGTCAGCATGAAGGGCTACGACTAGAACTTGTTCACGATTGCGCCCCTCCGCACTGTATACTTCTAGCCTGAGTACCATCATCCACCGCCTAGTGACCACTGGCTCAATGCTTGTCGCTTTCTCCGTGGTAAGGAAGAGTACTTCATGTTGCTGCAGTGCCCTGATGTGTATGGCCTCCTTTATACCTCTCATAAAGTAGTCCTGCTCAGTGTCCAGTATTCTGACTTTGTCCAATGAAACGGTATGGCCCAGAGATTCAATGTGGATATGTTGAGAGACTTCCGACGAATGCGAGCTGGGGCATTTGTGTTCAAGGAATCTAGTTCTCAATGAGCGTTCTGTCTCACCGATGTAGAATAATTCGCAAGTCCCTTGTCTTCGATCTGTGAATACCTTAGTGTTGGAAGAAAGTTTAGCACTGTATATGATTACTACCAACACAGATGAGCTTCCATTTTAATAAGAGAACTTAATGTTGTGGTGTTGTTTCTGTCCTGTCCAGGTTGTGGTGTCCAGTAAGGCTGTACTGCAGCAATGTCCGCCTGCCAGCACAATGCTCGCCGACCTCGACGCTAAGGTCGCTGCCAAGGCCGACGCCATCTGGGACACTGCAAAGCAGGCTGGGAAGACTGCAAAGGAAGTGAAGCAGGCGCAGGCCACAATCACTCACAACCGGGCGTGCCTCGCGCAGGCGCGGACTAGCGGCGCCCAGAGCCTGAAAACCGTGGACAGCTCGTACCAGAAGATAAAGGCAGCTCTTTTGTGGTGACGACCCTTTGCGTGGGGTTTGTACTTTGTAGCGTAAAGCTCAGGTTACACATAGCCGAACATGGCTCCCCGAACAAGGATTGGCGGTAGGTTGGAAGCAGTCAGACCAGTTTTAGATTAAGTGATTAAATTTGACTCCCAAACACACCCTGACCACTACTGACTTACTCCAAACCACAGCCAACCTAGCTCCGGAACCACTCCCAACCATAGTGTGTAAGCTCCTTTTACACATAGCCGAACGTGGCTCCCGAACCCTAGCCAACAAGGGTTGTCAGTAGGTCGGGAGCAGTCTGACCAGTTTTAGCTTAAGTGATTAAATGTGACTCCTAAACACACCCTGACCACTACTGACTTACTCCCAACCACCAGCCAACCCATTGTAAACCTCCTGTCAACAGCCAACCTGGCAGCGAACCTCTCCCAACCATAGTTGGGGGGAGGCCATGTTGGGCTATGTGTAACCGGGGCATATAAACAACGCCTGCTTTTCTCAGTGTGAAACTGATATAGGCAATTGGGACAGTCAATTGGTAAAAAGGGGGGTATGCCAATGTAGGTACATTTTAGACTACTTTGAATATACAAGGAAAATTTTTATCAGTTTTCATAAAAACATATGTCATGGTGTTACATTCTGCAAGTCATCTCATTAGCAATATTGGGAACTGTTGTAAAATGCTTTTGTCCCAACTATTTTGTCTTTTTACGCCAAGCTCTGCAAACTATGAAGTTCACATTTAAGAGTGATCCTTAGGAATATACCACTTTGGCAGTGGTAAGTTTTTAATACCAAGTTTGATACCAAGACTTTTAAATGTATAAAAGGCTGTAAATAATTTTTCTTTGAGGTATCTATGCAAATCAAATATATATGTTACCTACCAAGAGTTTAAAGTGGGCAGTTCAGGGACTTTGTATCATATTGTGTTTTGGGTCTTAATTTTAAATTCCACAGATTCAAGATTTAGATATTTGTGACTTTTGTCAGTTGTTCTATAATAGATATTTTTATAGAAAAAAATTTGGCTATGTTTTTCGTTTTGTAAAATTTTGCTTTTTTGCTGTACATATTCTACATAGCAAAGTACAATCACGCAATGTATATTGTTGACTATGCACGAGAAATACGCACAGGAACTATTTCGTGGCACTTGGAATGTAAGTTTTCTGCACATTTGAATTGATGTTCTTTTTGACGAAGCCACAGTGGTTAAGGCATGTTGCTCCCTTAATTCATCCATACAGAAAAATAGAAACACTATGCACTTGGAATGTCAGTTTTGCGCACATTAACATTTGAATTGATATTCTTTTTGACGAAGCCACAGTGGTTAAGGCATTTTTGCTCCTGTTATTTTGCCCAATTATTAACCTTCTCCCTTCTAAAAAAGTAGCCGTTAGGCACCAAATCTTTATTGGTTACAGGGTTAGGCAGCAGGGAGAAGGTTAAATAGAAACCCTATACAAAGGATCTCTACAAGATGGTGTGTTACCTTGCCTTAACCATCCCCGAAATGTCAGGAAATGTTTTTTGTATCTATGCAAAAGAAAATTATCATAACACATGGGAGCCTTATAACAGTTCATTTACCAAACTTGTGGTAAACAGACACAAATAAAATTATATATGCAACTACAAAACGAAGGTACAATCGTAGCAAATTCCAGAATGTGCCATTTAATGTTGGGACTCGATGCAATGTACATTTTGCATGTATAAGACAATCGATGCATGAGAGATTTTCAGGTAGTGATTTTTTATCTTGAATGATGTTCAACCATGTATAGCTTTGTACTACTGTGGTATATACTTGCCAGGAAACAAAGTTTGATGGCAAGTCATGTAATAAAGCAATTTTCAATTGATAGTTTTTCTGAGTGCTCCTCTTTTTAAGTTTTTGCAAGCTCTATTACTTCCTCTTCCCTGAGAACTTATGGCAACCATATAAGCTAGAGACATATTTCTTCTCTGCACCTTTTTTTTTCACTGCCACAAGAGAAAGGTCTATCTTTTTTCACAAAGATCATTTAGGAAGTTATACCTATATCATTGCTTTGCTGCTTGCTTCTTCCTCTGGCATTCTAGTCTCTTGTTTCCTCTTTTTTCTTCTCTTTTTTGGCCTTGATATATTTTTCGTCTGAACTTTCTGGGGTAAACATTCATTGTTTACTAATTCTTCTTTGCCATTAGTTTCTGGAGCCGCACATGTTTCATTGTCTTCCATCTTTGTCTCAACTGAAACATTTTTCTTTCTCTTCCTCCTCCTCTTCTTTTTAACGGAGGCATTTTCTCCAAGTTCCGGGTCTGGTGACGTGGTCTGTTCTTCCTTTACGTCGACCCTTTCACTGTTGTTTTCGAACAAGGCGACAAAGAAGCCGTTAGTCAGGTCCTGTTCAGGTGAGGCCCTGACACACCTGTCCGCCTGAGGGAAGGTGTTCGCCCCTCGATGTCTCCACGTTGGTAAGATGTGCTGGAGATGGAACTTTCCCTCATTTTCCTGGGAATGAAGGGGGAGGGAAGTAAGCATGTGACACTGACAATAGCTGTAGTGATTCAATCAATTGACAAGTAGGATCGATACATCTAATTTTACAGGCATTTCAAATGTACAAAAAGTTATCCTTTCTTGTTATACTGAGACAGATGCAGTCTTTAACACTTCCGTCTTTTGGCATCAGATTTGCATTGGTTAAAATGTTAGGCAACTAGGAGAAGGTTAACCTAATTTTCCACATTCAAAAAAATAGAAGAGTAAACAGATTTATCATTTGCATAATCAGTTTCTACCCCCCTCCCCCAAATAAAAAAATTGCTTTGACACACAGATCAAGGACACAACACCATTAGGACAACTAACCAGGGAACATATACTGTAATTCTTGTATGTTTCACTGTAACTTTATGTTCACTGTTTTCACGGTCACCTCTGTACTGTGAACTTACCATCACCGTGAAAAAACCCTGTTGTTATTAATAATGATTCCTTCACACATCTGTTCTGTAAATCACTTGCTGCCACCGTGAAGTTAAAGTTCAGTGAAAATGTCAATTTTCCTGTAAATTTTGCTGCCGTGAAGATAAAGTGAATTACAGTATATGAGACCTTCCCTGACCTGTAGCGCCGCCTGTACCACATCCTCGTTCTCCTGGCGGTGCACGGAGCACGTGGAGTACACCACCCTCCTCACGGCGGGGAACGACAGCACGTGCCTCAGCGCAGACAGCTGGAACTGCGCCAGGGACTCCAGTCTGACATGGCACAAGTCATCATTGTGGAAAAAGTGATACCGTTCCAGTTAAGCTCACTGACACTATATACAGTATTTACAGGTTCATTGTACCGGAGAAATTCCCCTAGCTCTTTTTGACAAGCACAATGAACAGTGGACCACAGCTTAACGTCCCGTCCTAAGGACTGCAACCCTTTCTAGTAGCATGCATGCACAGCTGAATTTGTATGTTTTACTCAAGGTTAGGCACCAACAGCAAGTTTCCTATTCAATACAAGTGATTTCAATTCTTGGACTTAAGGAGTTATTACAGCTGACAAAAAAGTTACATCTGGAACAAACCATACTTTATAATTTATGCTGCACCTACCTCTCAGTAGAAATGGACCCTTCCTCGTCGGTCAGGTGATCCAGCCTGTTGGCGATCCCAGATCCGCTGCAGGAGGGATCCAGCAGGATGTACTCCACCCCCGAGTACCGGGGATCCCCCGGATCACAGTCCAGGAAACTCCCGTGGACCAACTGGGCACACGACACGCCCGCACGCCGGGTCAACGACCTCATGGTTGCCAGTCTCTTGGAGTCGATGTCAAAGGCAAAGATCTTCCTGTGAAGGTTTTGTTCAAGGTACGGTTTAATAAGATTTCTCAATTAAACTCTTGGTACACCGTAAATTTCATTAATTTCTCAGGGACTTTCCCAGTCAGAAGAAAAAGAAAGTTTTCCTGGTGTTTAAAGTTTGTGGTCAAAACGATTTTACAGACACAACAGTATAAATATAAAACACATATTCACAATGTCATGTTAGAAGTCACCACAAAAACCGTGAAATTGAAACCACTGCAAATGCAAACAGTTCAAGCTTTACAGTATCAAACACAGAAGCCAAATAGTAGTCTTTACTAGAGCAATGGGAAGAAATATGAATTTCTTGTAAGCATAGAAAATCAAAACTTTCATGAGTGAAATATCCTACCCCTTGTTCTGCATGAGGCTGGTCATGTGACTTGTCTTGTTGCCGGGGGCAGCACAGGCGTCAATCACAAGTGCTCCGGGGGGCGGGGCCAGGACATGGGCAGGGATACAGCTGGCCTGAAACAAACATGTTAATTCAATCATGTTCGATTCAGACATGTCTGAACATGCGCCCGGACGTTGTGCCCTTGACTCAGGTCTAAATGAGTACCTAGCTTCAGTTAGGGACGTCCCTTGGATAGGACGTTAAATGGAGGTCCCGTGTTTGGGGAGAGCCACACCCCGCGCACGTTCAAGAATCCACTACACCTTTCGAAAAAGAGTAGGGGCATGCCCCGGTGTGCGATGGTCCAAACCTTACAGTCCGGTCTGGGCTGACATCTTGAAAAGGTGTCACTTGTTATGTCAATCCTTCCACAAATGTGGTAAATCTGAATACATAAACAAATAAATAAATCAAAAGATTGCCTGACCAATCAGAACACAGAGCTCTCTGACAAGTGGTTTCAAGGATGGGGTGTCAAAAGCACCAGGGTGTTTGTAGGGTCCCAAACTTGAAAGGACAAACTATGGCCCGATTCACACACACGTTTTTACACTCACACGACTTGGAGTCGTCTCAGTGGCTTCAAATCAACTCCAACTCGGCTCCAAGGCGACTCGATGACATGGATGTCCACTCAGAAAACGTGTGTGTAAATTGGGCCTATCATTAGATGTACATATGACGGCCAATAGCTTTCAGCTACGAAAGAAGCGACTCCAAGTTGGCTCCAAGGCGACTCAAAGTCAAAGTCGACTCAGAAAACGTGTGTGTAAATTAGGCCTATCATTAGATGTACATAGGCTCTACCAGCCTCCACGGGTCAAATAGAGTCAATTGTATGAAGGGAGTCGGCTACGGAGAGAGGGTCAAATATGCAACCCTGCAAATGAAACCCTCCATGGCCAAAGTCCCCCGGCAAATGTTCTCCCTATAGCCGGCACGGTTAGTCTGGTAGAGACTAAGATGTACAAATGACAACCAACAGCTTTTAGCTACAAAAAACAAGCATCATGAAAAGTTGAATTCTATGATTAAAAAAAATGTCTATCCTTCAAAAGATTCTGAAAGCACACCTTGTCCTGGAGGATGATCTCTCCTGACTTGTACAGCTGGTTGTCATGGAAACCAGTCCCCGGGGGGAACACTAGCAGGGCTGGGATGTGGGGGTCCTGTACAAACTGTCCTGGCTCCAGGTCGCTTACTGTGCTGGCGAAATTCCTGAAAAGTTGTCACAAAAAAAAAAAAAGGTTTGATAATGTAACATCTAAAAGCCATTTTACAGTTTTATCAAATAGAGTGCAACAAGGCCTTCTGAATCTTATTGTAAGCAAGGAGGTTATACTTATAGTGAAAATGCCACAACAATATTTCTGAAAACAAACAATGCATAAACTAACCTACATTTTGACAATATTGGCAACTTATAAAACTCAAACATTTTTGGTTAGATCATTGTATACACATTCAACACAGCAAGACATCCATTGGATTTTTTACTTCCAAGAGTTATTATATATAGTGAATTACCCCATTTATTTGGTGTTTACATCTGCCCTGCCATAAAATTCACATTACTTACTCTACACTTGGTTTGTCCGCCAGTGAGAAGCCGGCTTGTTTTAACTTTTTAATGGCAGCTTCTATAGTAATCTTCAGTGTGTTGACTCGAACATAGCGTGGCAGGGAAACTGGGGGGAAAGGAAGGAATACAGAACAGTACGTAAATTAAAAGAACATACATCACAACTCAGACTCTCATACCTGTGGTAATAGACATGCATATAGCAGGACATTGAAGATATGAAATGAGAAACCTATTCTAGGTCCTTTGACTTAACTTCCTGTCAGTGTTCCTGACATGCCTAGTTCTGCATTTGAATTACAGACACACAAACAAGCAAACAAACAAAAAAGCAGACAAACCAAAAACAAAGCATCCGTATACAGAGGTAAAAATCTTCAGAAACAAAATACCGATTGAAACTTTAAGTCATTTGAATAATCTACCTGAAATAAAACAAAACTTCAAAGCCATACCTTGAGACTTGACAATATCAGGTAGGAGGTCTTCATTCTTGCTGACCTTTGACCTGACCTTTAACCTGACCAGGGCAGCGTGCAGGGCAGTCTTGTTCCTGTTCAAGGCCCCCCGGTACTTCCCTCCGACCTGTAGTCCTTTTCCAAAAAGTTGTTCATAAACAAGAACCTATGGAAAACAAAAACAGGTTACTGGTTTATCTATCCACTGTAGCTCTACTAGTAAGGCTATTGAACGTTATTTTTTTTGTTCTATCAATGTTCTAAATGAAACAGCCCTAAGAATCTTCAAGATTTTGACGTATTCTTTAAAGAAAACAGATAAGACACGAACCTGTGCCATGTGCTTCTTGAGAAACTTTTCTCTCTTGAGCAGTTGTGTGGATGTGATGATGTCCTCGATGATGGAGGCATATTTCAGGGTCTCACACAGAAGTGCGTAGAGCTGCCTCTTGTTCTGTGGACAACAGAAACACCAGATTCAAGTCAGTGGTATATATGATCTGGCTGGGGCTTGAACCTTGACCTTCCAAATGCATGGCAAACACTTTAGTCTCTACCCCCTATAATGTAAAGATTATAGGATTTTCTGCATCACACTAGTTTCACCCCTCCCCAAGATGCGTACACAATAACAATATATGACCGGCCGCTTAGCCTTGATACAAGACCCCCGTGGCAGATGATAACCCCTTTTGGCCAGGGGAGACCACATATGCGGTCTCTCTTGGCACCCGATCTCTAATACCTATCATGCTTGGCACAAGAGATAATTAGGGGCCGTGTGCGACCGTGTACTAACTTTGCTGGTGGGGCAAATTCGCTTCCCGGCCGAAGGTTTATCGACCGTAGCATGGTGGTCTGGTACCTAGGCTAGTGGCTGCTATAATAGCTGACAATAAGCCTGACATACCTTGTGAGGACTGTTGTAGACCAGAGACTTGACCGTTCCTTCCTTGTTCTCCAGTTTAAGGAGAATAGCCGCCACCTCTGTGTACAGCATCCTGCTGGACGTCTGTGGAGGGTTGGGAACATCTTTCAAACAAAACAAAACAAAGATTGCTTCTTGTTTCATAAATCTATAATCTATATGCGACGGATTAATGGAATTTCACATCATACAAAATATATATGTAATTTATTGCTTTTCAACCATGCAACATTTTCATATACAAATGGGGTCCCGTGTTCGAGGAGGTGCCTTGAGTGTGTTACAACAGCCTCATTACTCAGATGGGTACCTTCTGCCTGTAATGATACAACATGGTGAACATATTACCTTTGAATAGTAGAAATTTGAACATAGAAAAAATAACATACAGTCGAGGAGGTTTTATATAGCCTCCGTTGCAGACTCTGAAGCGGCTTTTTGGGGGGCTAAATAATACACTTTTTGCAGCCACCCCGTAACTATCAGCCATCCTGTAACCATCAGCCACCTAGGCGGCTGATGGTTACAGGATGGCTGATAGTTACGGGGTGGCTGCAAAAAGTGTATTATTTAACCCCCCAAAAAGACGCTTCAGAGTCTGCAACGGAGGCTAGTTTTATAGGTATTATACAACTTGTATCATCCACCAGGAAGATATAAATTCCTCGAACTATTTTTCGCCCATTCTTCCAGTGATTGGAACACACATCAGGAGTTTTATACGTATTTAAAAAACTTATCCTATTTACCAAGGACATTATATAATGCCATTATAATTACCAATACCATAAATACACCAAACCACGTGGTACATAATTTTGAAACATGACAACATGTGGGGAGGGGGGCCCTTGCCATGATTGCCAAAGTTACGCAGACCGCCAGTGGCGTTTTCCCTCTCAAATGTCATAGATTTAAGAAAACAAGAAACGTATACTTACAAAATTTTTGCTCAATGACGGCGAAACTACCGAAATCGTACGGGGATAAACGCATGTAGAAGTGCAGCTCCTAACGGTTGTTTCGACTGCACTTCCGCTATGCCTGTTATCATAACACGGAGCCGCATGGCGGCGTGCGTGAATATACGGCCGGTCACGCCCCCTTTTGACCCCAGGTCGCTCTGTGCAGCGCCCCCTTCGAGACTAATGTAGTACTGCAGTGTGTTACACAACCTCGTTATGTACATCATTGCAACGTAACTCCGCTCTCGGCTTTCAGAAACATGCCTGTATTTGAAACCAAAACATTCCTCGAGCGCAAATATGCATAGCTACATTCCATTCTGTCAAGCCGATTTTCAAGGACACCTGTCGATTTTAAAAGAAAACGCAGGTGTACGAAAACTTACGCAACGTCGACGTCAAATTTTGATGACCAAAAATTCGTTGACCTTTGCAGAATTCGCCAAATCACTTTCGCTATGGTTGTATAAGTGTATAAACCGCCAGACACGGAATATGTGGCTGTGTATACGAGTAACAGGTCATTGGGGAACGATCGTAACTGATCGTGAACGGAGAAGGACCAATGTTAGGGAGCTATCACAACTGCTTTTGACTGAGGGAGGACCAGAAAGCACCTGTCCGAATGGCTGGCCAGATTTATGCCAATTTATCATACAGGAAAAAAAGTTATGAGAGTATTTCTTTTTTTACCTAAATTATGATATTTATTATATTCCCCTTCCAGTGGGAAGGGGGATATACTGTTTTTGCTTGCCTGTTCTTCTTCTTCTTTCTTCTTCTTCTTCTTTCTTCTTCTGCCAAAAACCAAGTAGATGTGCGGTGGTAGCTGTACTAATGGTATTGCAGCAAGTTATATGTACCTTATGTTACAATGTACGGATGTTATATTTGAGATGTAGGTACCAATAGGAAAGGTGAATACACCTGACAATAAATTATGCTAATGAGGACATCATTTGCATAATTTATGCAAAAACTTGTATTGCGTTTACAGTAAAAGCTGCAGATGTCATATTTGAGATGTAGATAAATGTAGGAAAGGTAAACACACCTGACCATGAATTATGATAATGAGGACCTCATTTGCATAATTTATGCAGAAAGTTGTATTTTCCTTACCGTAAAAGCTACAGATGTCATATTTGAGATGTAGGTATCTGTAGGAAAGGTGAACACACCTGGACATAAATTATGCTAATGAGGACCTCATTTGCATAATTTATGCAAAAACTTGTATTGCGTTTACAGTAAAAGCTGCAGATGCCATATTTGAGAAGTAGATAAATTTAGGAAAGGTAAACACACCTGGCCATGAATTATGCTAATGAGGACCTCATTTGCATAATTTATGCAGAAACTTGTATTGCGTTTACAGTAAAAGCTGCAGATGTCATATTTGAGATGTAGATAAATTTAGGAAAGGTAAACACACCTGACCATGAAGTATGCTAATGAGGACCTCATTTGCATAATTTATGCAGAAACTTGTATTTCCCTTACCGTAAAAGCTACAGATGTCATATTTGAGATGTAGGTATATTTAGGAAAGGTGAACACACCTGGACATAAATTATGCTAATGAGGACCTCATTTGCATAATGTATGTATATCCCTTACCGTAAAGACTACGGATGGCATATTTCAGATGTAGGTACCTTAAAGAGAGGTGAACACACCTGTACATAAATTATGCTAATGCGGACCTCATTTGCATAATGTATGTATATCCCTTACCGTAAAGGCTACGGATGGCATATTTCAGATGTAGGTACCTTTAGGAGAGGTGAACACACCTGTACATAAATTATGCTAATGCGGACCTCATTTGCATAATTTATGCATAAACTTGTTTTTCCCTTACTGTAAAGGCTACGGATGAGATGCAGGTACCTTTAGGAAAGGTCAGAAAACCTGGCCATAAATTATGCTAATGAGTGCATTATGCATAATTTATGCATATCCCTAACCATAAAAGCTACGGATGTCATATTTGAGATGTAGGTACCTTTAGGACAGGCCGAACACACCTGGCCATAAATTATGCTAATGCAGACCTACTTTGCATAATTTATGCAGAAACTTCGTCATATCCTTACAGTCAATGCTAAGGATTGTCATATTTGAGGTGTAGGTAATGGGAGGGGAATATTCTGCATTTTCCCGAAAATGTTGCCATTCTAGTATTACACTGTATTTGCGTTTCTTTCTTTCTTTCTGATTTTCTCTGTAATTTTCAAATGTCATCTGCGTTGCGTTTACCTTTGTAATTCCCTTTGAGTAGCGGCGCATGTACCCTTCCCAGGACAGAACCAATCGCCAGAGGACTTAGTTCATTCACTAAATCCATGAAATGTTTTACACAAGACAAGACTGATCCGATGACTAAGACTTCGTAACGTTCCTACCTCCGAGCGACCACCGCAAGTACCCCACACTTACCTATGGGGGAACGCGGCATTGTTAGACCACACAAAGGGCCAGACATCCCGCTAGGTTCTCGGAAACAGCGTCGGCGAGCCTTTGACAATCGCAATGACCCGGCAGGGCTCGAAATTCATTTTTGGGAATAGGTGCACTGGTGTTACTCTCCAAGCAGAGGTTGGTGGGGAAAGTTGTGACCTTTTTATCAGAGCGGACAAAAAACGCGGCATATGATAAAAAGATCACAACTTTTCCCCACCAACCTCTGCTTGGAGAGTACACTGGTGTAGCCTCTACCAGTCTCCACAGGTCGCTGGAAAAATCGTAGAAATTGGCCAAATAGACTGATAACATGCCAGAAGAGTTAGTCCGCTATAGAAGTTACAGTTTGCGACCGTGGATGGCATATTGAACCCTCTCTCCGTAGCCGACTCCCTTTATAATATAATATCAGGTGTATTTATAGCATACTAGTACTAGTATTCACTCTATTTGGCCAAGTTTCTACTATTTTTCCAGCCATCTGCGGACCGCGCGGCCTGGTAGAGGCTACACTGGTGTGCACTTAAAGATTTAGGTGCACAGAAAGAATTTTGGGTGCACAACATAGAATAAACTAGAATGTCAGCAAAACATATTTACAAACCCTACTGCTTCAATCTGAAATTCTGTATGTAGCTAACTTCAAAATCTTAAACAAGTCTAAGTACTAGTGATATAGTACGGTACAACCAAGGACATTATGTAATGTCCTTGGTACAAGAAAGATTATATTGCTTTTTCTTACACTTAATTTCAAGAACAGTCTGTATACTAATGACTGATAGTGCCTTTCCTCGAGAGTCTACCAAAATATCTAGGTGCACTGATGCACCCACAGTCAAGAATTAGGTGCTCTCCAAGCAGAGCTAGGGTTTCGGCTGGTTTTTAACGTGTTTTTAGGCGTTTTTGTCATGCCTTCTACTTTGTCATCGTTTTTGTTGTGTCGCAACAAAAACGATGACAAAGTAGAAGGCATGACAAAAACGCCTAAAAACACGTTAAAAACCAGCCGAATCCCTAGCTCTGCTTGGAGAGTAAGAATTAGGTGCACAGCTCCAAATTTGGGTACACAAAGGTGCACATGCACCCAGTATTTCTGTATCTGTATCTGTATCTATACAGCGGGTATAACCGCCATTCTCCGTAACACACCAGCTTCGCAGGCACGCGGCGGAGAAAGCTGTCTAATGAGGATGCTTCCACGGTACTTGGTTGCAACGAGTTCCACTCTACGATCGTTCTAGGAAAATACGAATTTTTGAACACATCATTCCTAGGTTGAATATTCTGATCTATTGCTTGTCCTTTTCTGAGCTGGTATTAGATATTATTTCGAGCCCTGAAATGACCCAACCACTGAGGCTACATGAAAGAAACCCCCTAACAACGGTAATGGCTTAATCGACTGGCCTCTTTTGAAATGAGTAATATTCAGATGAAGATGATTAATCATGTTCAGTAAGTCCCTTGGTATTTTCTTGGTTTAAAAAAAGACGAAGCCGTCAGCGTCTATTTTTAATTTCTGAGTGCAGGTATTCTTCGAGCCACTCCCAAATTTATGACTCATATGCCCGATATGCAACATCATGAAATAAACATCGGAATCTAGGGCTCATAAAGTCTTGTTTATTCTTTTGTCTCTTTTTGTATAGCGAAGTTGGAGAACGAAACTGAGAGAAACTCATCCTTATTTTCCTCGATTTCTGTTAATTCTTTTTCTAAATGTTTATCCTTTTTCAAAATGTATTAGGCATTATTCAAATCTTTCCCCTCCTTTTGTGTAGCAAGATGTTATAGTGAAAGAAACTTTGAGAAACCAATAAGGTTTTTAAACCTCCTTTGAGAAACTGATCATTTTTTCCCTCGAGCGAATTTCCTGATTCACCTGAAAATACAGGCCAACGCCCCGGCAACAAGGAAAATGATGGACAAATTTGCATCTCGTTATGACGTCACGGAGGTGCCGGCGTGCATCAAATGTAGCTGCTTATTAGATCAGCGCGCGTGCCTCCTCATTTGTTACTTCCTGATTACCTCATGTGTGTTCCACAGCCGCCGTGAGCAAGGAGGTTCTTGCCGTGAGTAAGAGATGATGGCCCATCTCTCACCGCTCGTGTCCTTGAAAGACCGGTAGCACTGAGAGCCCGGTAAAACGACTCGTCGAACGACAGGTTTAGGCTCTACCAGGCTCCAAAGAGTACAAATTGGCCAAAATAGATGAATGAATGAATGAATGAATGAATGAATGAATGAAAGGCCTTAATTGCACGTTTATGCTCTGATGAGCTGAGTACAGGTCATGATGACAAGCAGAAGAATAGTTACAGTGGTAACAGAATGTACATATAAATACTAATTAATACCGCTATGTACATGTTCAATTTCTTCTCGCTTCTTAAGGCAGTTGTAAGTGAATAAGCATACAGGGTTCATGAGATATGGCTTGTCTAGTTTAGTTTCATAAGGAATACAAATGTTTATAAGCTATCTAAATAACGAAAACTAGGAAACACGCCAGTGGAGTTAGCCGGCCGACAAAAACAGTTTGCCACTAAAAGAAACTAGATGTACTCCCCGGCCGGCTAACTCTGGCATGTCGTATCTGTCCATTTGGCCAATTTCAACTCTCCAACGGCACCAGCGGCCCCCGGTAGAGGCTTCACGACAACAAGTTCATTCTTGAGCAGTCTTCAACGGTGACGGAGAGTTTGTCGTAGATATGACTCCTGGCCTAGCACTCATAACCTCGCTAAAACTATGGGACACTGTCAAGTGTCAATCATAGAAATGAATACATATTCTTTTTAATTTTACAAAACCATTTACTAAAACTATCAAAACGTGCCAACTCCCAACGCGTTATCTACAAGATTACTAAAACTGAAATTGTCGTCTTCGTAAAAGAGATAGAGAGAGGGAAGGAAAGAGAGAGAGGGCATGAGAGAGACAGAGAGAGAGAGAGAGAGAGACAGGGAGAGAGAGAATTCGAATTATGAAGAGAAAACCGAATGGAGAATGTTATGAAGGAAACAAAACAAAACGACAAGGCGACAACGAACCAACGTCGGTTGTGGTCAGTTAGTCTTTTCATCTAACCAAGGAGGTTTTCATTTGAAGCCCCCTTGATCCAACAGTAGAAATACTGAAGAAATACAGTTGAAACACTGAAATATTATAAAAATATACCTGAATAATTGAAGTGATTTTGATATTACACTGCTGTTTTGTACAGGTAGGTACCGTATGCTCTCTGATCGTTTTATAGAAAGCGTTTAGAGGCGGTCACGTCATCATCGGAAATCTTGAAGTATAGTATGAAAAGAAAAGATATCCATGCCCTGATCAGATGGACATTTAGGAAAGCTAAATAAATCAAACCACCTTCGTTGGAGATATCACTGAACAATCCCCCTCCTATCTACGTAAACAAGTGTACACAATGCAAACACTCACCTAATATTTTCGAAAGTACCCGAAGTAAACTTAATTATTTCGGCGAGAGTCTAGGTTGTGACGCCTGTAATAATGTCAAAGTTAACATGACGAGCATATAGATGTGTACCGTCAGATAACGTTTCGTCTTCCACTGCCTCCTAAAAGAAGTCAAACCCAGCTTGTCTAGATATAACCAACATGCCAGTCACAGTATACTGTCACAATCAGTCACATATATGTTTCTCCCTATATTTCAACAATGTACTTGCAATTAGCAGTAGCCCACGGGCATGGGCTTGCAATTGAACCTTCATTTATGATCCAGAAAGGAAGATATACTATTGACAGTTTCATCTGAGGTTTTAAATATTTTCTACTGCACTAGTATATACTGTACTATCACATGCAACACAAGACCCGTGAAACATAGCCTCTACCAGGCTCCAGACGTGGCTAGAAAGAGTGAAAATTGGCCAAATAGACAGATAACATGCCAGAGGAGTTGGCTGGTTATTGAATGAATGAATGAAAGACCTTTATTGCACGTTTATGCTCTGATGAGCTAAGTACAGGTCATGGTGACAAGCAGAAGAATAGTTACAGTGGTAACAGAAATTTGACATCTAACTACATCTAAATATTAATTAATGCCGCTATGTACATGTTCAATTTCTTCTACTTAAGGCAGTTGTAAGTGTATAAGCATACAGGGTTTATGAGATATGGCTTGTCTAGTTTCATAAGGAATACAATGTTTTCTAAATAACTAAATAACGAAAACTAGGAAACTTATATTGTATAAAATCAAAGAGGATATTTCTCTCATAGTTATATAGCGTACAATCAACAACCACCCTTATTAAATCAGGACCCCTATCGCTCCACGTTACATCGCTCGCGAGCGAGGTAACGTGGAGCAATAGGGGTCCTGATTTAATGAGGATGTCAACAGCAAAATCATTTTGCTGTCGGACACTCATCCTCAATCTTACCTGAATCACAGTATTGGCAAGTTCTTTGCTCCAAAGGAATGCGGTGAACTAATCCGGAGTTTTGTGATGGCTGTTGTGTGTCGAATGTTTGAAATGTTTAAATATATCTGCACACAGTACGCACTTGACTGAAAAGTGTTCTCACCAGCGGGAAACCTATCCTACTGCAGCTAGCGCTGGTAGCAATCCGGATAAATACGCGGCACTTGCAAGAGGTCACGTACACCACACAGCTCTCCGCTGTGATGACGTCACCTTCCCGAGGTCAATGCCGTCTGAGGTGAATGACCTGATCTGGGGTCACCAAGTCTTCAGCGCGGTGATGACTACACTGAACACCTGGGCACGGGAGTTTAGAAAACAGACGAGAGAACAGGAGCTGGGAAATGTCTTGGGAAATGTCTTGGGGATGGTTTGAAAACAAGGCGAGAGGCCGAGGGTGGTCTGGAAGTTAAAGGAAACCCAAGCAATACTAGGGCCCGAAGATTGGAGTTTGAAAGTCAACTTATTTAGTCATTTCTATACATGATTAGTTCAAACAACACTATCACAATGTATAGCGACATCCATGATGCAAAAATATGACGTCGGTGTGATGTGAGAACTCACTGAAAATCGTCGCGGGGTTTTTTAGGCTCGCGAAACTAAGGGGATTATTGTACGGCTCGTTTTTGCGCGGTTTTGAAATGCTCAAAGTGTGAAGTTATTACGCAAATGTGCTAAACAGTGTTAGTAAATGTCACTTCCATAAAGATTTCAGCATTTGTTTTATTTCCATTTTTTAGGGCCTAATATTGCTTTGGTTGCCTTTAAGGTAAGGGGATGACGTTTAAAATGAACATTTGGAAGTGTTGGATTCTGAGAAGAAAAAGTTACTTTGGATACACTAAAATCCAGGACGGGGGAAAGGGGCACTGCCGGACATCTATCTCAAATTCAAAATACGACAGTTGTATTGGTAACATTAAAAAAATAAACATTACAAAGGTCGATGCATTCTTTTGAAGGACACATCTACTACCAAGGAGTAGCCGCGGCGACTGTTGGAGGGCTTCTCTTAGAGGTCTTATACATTAGCCCGTACAACAGTCGCGATGCCCCCCAGTCCAGTAAACGAACAAAGTAACGAAAATCCGTACCGGTACACTTGGAGTCTGAACTCTACAAGTCCCTCAACTCTTAACAACCTTAAGCCCCTGTCACACTTGTGCGTATATACAAGCCCGCATGAGTTGCGTATTAACATGTTTTTGGTTTAGGTCAAGTTTGCAGCCGAAGAAGTCATTTCTTTGGTTTGATAACTAGACTACTCCATGGTGGATCAAAGTAGAAAACAAAATGTTACTGCGGAACTCATGCGCACTTGAATATACGCACAAGTGTGACAAGGCCTTACCTAGCCTACCGTAGGCCGGAATGGGGGGCATCGCGACTGTTGTTAGCGCTTATGTCAGTAAGACTGCAAGTAAAAGAAGCCCTCCAACAGTCGCCGCGGCTAACCAAGGAGGCTCTATTAATACTACAGGGGTTAGATTATTCAACTCCTGTAGTAGCGGAAAATGACGAAACTTTTAAGATGTTTTCTAGGGGACAAGTAGATGTTAGATATACCTGCCGTCAGTGCCGTGACAGTTAAGGTATTATCGATTGATTGATTGATTGATTGATCGATTTGTTGGTTGGTTGGTTGATAAGACGAAAAATAAAGCTGGGCCAATGTTCAGTAACGTTACATACAGAGTAAGAACATAAAAGGGACGTTTGATAATTTCAGGAGAATTATTGTCACAAGTGTCCATAAGCGTTGATACAAAAAGCGTCGTAGCAACAACAACAACAAAACTTCTAATGAAATTGAAGAAGTCTTTCTATCGGTACCTTTTGATTTTGTTTATCTAAACGTCCATGAACTATAAATAATGAAAAAAAGTTGCGGGAGTGAGTGAAGCGCTACTTATCAGGCGAAAGTCATAGTCTCTACCAGACTAACCGCGCCGGCTATAGGGAGAAAATTAGCCGGGGGACTTTGGCCATGGAGGGTTTCATTCGCAGGCGCAGTTAGGGTTGCATATTGGACCCTCTCTCCGTAGCCCACTCCCTTCATACAATTGACTCTATTTGGCCAATTACTACTATTTTCCCAACGACCCGCGGAGACTGGTAGAGGCTAGCGGGAGCTGAACAGGCGAAAATCAGGCGAAAACGTGATGAGCGCGCTGATGTCATACACACAATTTACCTGTTGTGGCCCCTGCAGATAAAAAAGAAGACTTGATAAACGCAGCCATCGCCAGTGAAAATGCAAGCGAGTCATCTCCTGTGACGAGCGCCCAGAAGTGAAGTTCGCTCGGTATAGAACGCGGCCCTCATTAGCGCCATTTCAGAACACCTGGGTGCGCCTAGCCTCCATAGCAGGCTCTCTGTACTCTCCAAGCAGAGGAGGGGTTCCGGCAGGGTTTTGACGTGTTTTAGGCGTTTTTGTCGGCTTTCTACTTTGTCTTTTTTTTTCAAGAGAGCAAAAAAAAATAATAAAGTAGAAAGCCCGACAAAAACGCCTAAAAACACGTCAAAAACCAGCCGGAACCCCTCCTCTGCTTGGAGAGTAGCTCTCTGGGCCTTTTTTGGCTTAAAATACACTGTTTGCTGATGACTTCTTTTTGCACTGGTTCGTTTGTGCAGCCAGTTCGTAACCTTTAGGCCCGGAAGTCATCAGCTAAAGCCCCAAAGAAGGCCCAGAGAGCTATGGAAGCCTTATGGAGGCTATATGTGCTTTGTTTTAGAGTCAGCAGACTCGGTTGCAGGCCTTAGATATGGCTATTCCTTTCCATTAACAAGAATAACTTTAAAAAAAAAAAAGATTTTCCCGTGGAGACTGAAAATTCCTGAACACCGGCAATATTTGCTCAGAGTGATTGGCCACTTTAAGCCCCCCTCTCACTGGCCCCGCGGCACGCTGGCGGCGTCGCTGCGGCCGATCGAATTGATAAAGCACTCAACGAATTTCATCGACAAAAAACGAATCTTTTTTAAGCTTTGTGCGTTTTGTTGTCTTTTTGGTCATACTTGTACGTTTTGAATGATATTCCCATTATAAAGTCAAGGGTAACACAAATCCAGTTTAGGACGCAGCGACGCCGCCAGCGTGCCGCGGGTCCAGTGAGAGGGGGGCTTAAGGGTATCATTTGCAGGCGCAAGGGCGAGAGTGTTAACCTTATGTCTTCTAGAAACTACGATATGATTGAAAAACTATGTGAATTTGTGTACAAATGCTTCAAGAAGAGAGAAGAGACTCTGTAGATTTCGATGGAATATAGCACAATGTTCCTTTTCTTTTACTTCATGTTACCTAATGCATTTAGCCCATGTTGGGCATGAATATGCAATAAAGTTCATTGTCATTTTCATTGTTAACCTTACGGTGGACTGACTCTCACGCCCAATTTTTCCTGCCCTTTTCCCCGAATTCTGCGATCCGTACCCCCGTAGGAAGGCCTGGTGGAGGCTAGAAATCTATGGCTGTAGCAAGGGCCTGTTGCTTGTAGGCTATGGGCCCTTACACAACTGCTGAATACCGTAGGATTCGTAATTGAAGCAATCAATATTTAGAGTCAATGACTTCATATACCTACGACGTAGATTTTATAATGAAGCAAATGATTATAACAATTGCTAAATGTATAGAGCGATTGATGTTAGGAATCAATTTGTGGCAAGTGATTACGAAAGGTAAGGTAAGGATTACCAAAGTTGCTCAATACCGTAGATTTTATAATCGAAATAAGTAATTATATGAAAATTGCTGAAATACTACAGGCTATATAATTGAAGCAGTTGATTTTGTAATAATTGCTTATACCGTAGGCCTCATAATTAAAGCATTGAAGCAAGCGGTTATATAACAATGACGCAATCAGGTATTCGTCGTTTCTTGTCATCGCGATTGTTTTTTATAATAAAATGGAAAATTCGTTCTTGTCGAGGGAGGGTGGTAAATTGTGTAGAAGATATGACCCAATAAATGACTATTGCGCAGTTATATTATAATAAAACAAATGATAGAAAATGTTCTTGCTGTGCCTTTGACTTTATAGTTTATTTCACCAAGGAGGTTTAAATAGTATTTGACGAGAGTATCTAAACCTCCTTGATTTTACCAAGAAATGTGTTGTTTTTCTGCCCCTGAACACCAAACGGTCGTCCCCTACAGTTGTACCAGTTGTTATGTAATACTCCGTTTTTATCGGTTGGTTGTTCGAAGAAATAAAGGTCTTTGTCCCGGTCAAAAGGTGGTATGCTCCAGTTCCAGGAAAGCTCCAAAGGCCGGATGTCCAGCTATTGTTCTGACAGTATTGTCATAAAATATTAACGACTGATTCATGCAAAACTGTATGTGTGTAGGTAACGTTTGGACGGCGCTGAGAGATCGAACGATTTTTCCGTCGTAGGTGACTCAGGCGGGCCGCCATGATTTTTTTGGCGGCAAGCCAACAGGTTGCCTTTATAAACCGCCATAGTGCTTGTCTCTCTGAAGGCACGTAAGGAACACATACACAACACACGCACGCACGCGGCGCAACCGTATGGCCGAGGCACTCCGTCCGAGCGACGTCACAACAGGTAAGTGAAGAAGACAGTGGCCGTACAGGTAGACTTCTCACCTGTTGTCATCGACAGGTGTTATACATAGTATAAAAGCGCGTTAAGGTAGTACTGTGTTCGTGTTTACGGGTTCGGACGACGTACAAAATTGTAGCGCGCACAAATTTTAGTGAGGAAAACAAAAAACGCGTTTTCGCCGCCATAACCTTGTAAGAAGCACTTCCGTTCGCAGCAGCGCTCACGTGGTTTTGTTGGGTCAGATGACCGGAAGTCCAGGGTACTCAGAACAAAAAAGCGAAGGGCGGAAGAAGTCGTCAAACATTTCCCACTCTCTCTCTCTCTGTATTTATGTTCGGGAAAAAACTTCGCACATTGCCCTTTTATCAGGTTGTTGACATATGTTGAAAACACGCACGTACGTGTACAAGCATGCCGCTTTGAACACCGTGACTTTTTGCGCTGATTTGTTTGTACGGGGTTTTGCGGAGTGCCTTTTTTAGGAGTGTTCCCGCCAAAAAAATGTGCCCTGGAGGCTGGTCATTGTGTGGCCTGGGCAGTGGCCGGACTAACAGACCACACGCTACGCCGCTCCGTCCAGCTCGCACAAATCAACTCGTACAATGGGTCCCGGGCGCAGCGGGGGACGCGCGGGTCGGGAAAGGTCGCGGGCGGTCCTGTGTGCGACACGGCTGCACAAGATGGTTCTCACAAGGGGAAAGTCGCCGCGGAAGGAAAAATAAACGCGGAGCGGAGTTAGGTTGTAGCGCGCGGGGTGTAATACGAGTAAGGGTCACGAACTAGTGCCCGCCAGGCCGCGCCGTCCTTGTACCAAGGCGAACATCAATTTTGTCGCGGCGTGGAATCCCTGACCACTGCTGAAAGCACGGGGTATAACGTACGTCACGGGATGGCCAGACACATTCGGTGGTCGCAGAGATCTTTCAGCCGCAACGCGCAGACACATTCGACGCGCCGCGGAAAAATCAGCCGTCCGCGCGGACCTATCAGCCGCAACGCGCAGACAAATTCGACGCCGCGCGGACCTATCAGCCGCTCGCGCGGAAAAATCAGCCGTGGGACAGCGCCACCAGGTGTCTCACTACTGCCTTCAGAGAGCGCTGGAAAGGCCGCGCCAAGGTATGTCCCCCACAATTTCCTTCTCTAGCGTCATATAGAGACATCGACTGGTAATCTAACTAGGCCTATCAGGTGCCAGACTATCTTATGGTCATCCGGAGCCAAAAATAATCGGCAGGTCTTCAAATTAAGTCGAGATATAGGGAGAACAGTTCTAAATCGGTGACACACCACATCGAAGTTATCACGGTAAACAATGGCCAATGCCATATTTTGGGCCATTAGAAGCAAAGATATCTGCGGTTTTGACGTCTTTTACTGTGATTGGGTGTCCAGAACAACGTAACATACTCTGGAATTGATATAATATGCCCACAGAGCGAAAATATGTGATACCGCTATATAACGCCCCCTCCCCATTTTCTAGTTAGGTTACGGCCCATATCTTATACATGTAGTAGTATAGTAAACATTAACAGGCAGTAGTGTCTTTGTCGCCTCAATTGATTTTGGCGATATGCGGGGAATACCTTCTGTCACTTTAAGGGATTATCCTCATCTAGATGAGTCAACGAACATCTCATACGTTTCTCACAAGATTGTTTATTATATTGCTAGTATAACTATTACCCAGGTATAATGTGTCACTGCAAATAATCAACCCTGATATTTTTCAGAAATGCCTCGTCGACTCAGGTTGACACTATATCCGCAGAAAAGGTGTAGAAACAAAGCAACGGGCACCTGGAAAGCAAACACAGATTGCGAAGTTGAAGATGTATGGGTAACAGAAGATAACATTGGCATTGATGACAGCACTGCAGCAAGTCCCGGGCAGAAAGAAACACAACTCTCCTGGTCAACTCCTACTCAAGCTAGCGTCAATGACACTTTTTCTGGACTGTAGGCTTCTCTCCCTTTACACGAAAGGCGCTAAGCAACGGAAATCATACAATGTACAACTTGAATATTCAAATAACTCCATATTTGCAGTAGAAATCTATATTCATAGAGATATGTATTGAGTAGATTATTCGTCAATTTTGGTACTATGCAGTATGTTTGAAATAGCACATGATATTAGATGAAGACTATACTTTGTCAGGTTGTTATATCTACAGATTTAAGTAATGGACCATCTCAGCGTTGCATCATTGTACTAACCATCTGTATTGCACCTGTATTTCCTGAAATGTTAATCCAAAAATGACACACAAAATATAGGTATATTTAACTAAATTTATTCTGGTTGTTTACAAAATATGTATTTGCTGAATTGCAATACCATGTTCTTGATCTTGTTATACATCACTTGGCAAATGACTATGTTGTAATCATATTGCACTGTTGCTTAATTTATTGCTATAGATTACAAATTAAAGTATTCTGATCGTATATTAATATTGACTCTTGAAAAAAGAAGAACAAAGTCAAAACCAGTCAAATACCGAGTCTCGACGCCATCATTTTCCCAACACTACAGATGAAAATATGTGACTGTACAGGTGCATTATACACGAGGTATACCTTCTTGTGAAACAACAAATGTAATTATATGAACCAGAATTACTGCATGATTAACACGAGTTCTTCCTTTTTATGAAACTTGTGTTCACACTTGTAACACTGACAAGCGTCTTTACTCTGGGATTGTCATGGGTTCTTTGATGATGTTTTAGGACTTCTTATGTTATGACTTAAAGGAATTTCCACATTTGTTACAAAAATCCCAATCTGAGTGCACTATCATGTGCTTCTTCACTTGAACTCTTTCTGACAAACTGGGCACTCCTTGGATGATTCAACTAAGTGATCCTGAAAGTCTCTAGCATAAATAAAGTCTTTATTGCAGAACTCACACTAAATTGCTGGTCCTTTATCAGCCCCATGGCAGCGACGCTTGTGTTCATCTAGTGAACCACTGTTCGCTTAGCACTTGTCATGTGTACACAGACTGTACTGTAGTCCTGCGTGTGGGAGAGGAGGCATCCTTTTCTACATCTTCAGCTGGCACAACCACACCAGGTAGGTCATCGGACTCGTTGGACTCTTCCAAAGACACTGAACCCTCACTGGATCCACTGGTGCTGGTGTTTGAACGGGATCCACTGGTGCTGTTACTTGAAGACCAGGTACCCTGTCCCTCCCCAAGGCATGACTTGTCAGGTGGTTCTACATCTCCCTCCTGAAGGCTAGACTTGTAGGGTGGAACAGGTGGTTTTACATTTGTGGTCACATGCACAAACCTGTCCTACTCATCAAACTCCATGGCTGAAATGCAAATTCCAAAAATGAATGCCTTTGTCTGGACAAACATTGATGATTATGTATCTTCATTTAAATGGCCACAACAATATCGCTTCTTATGGTTTTAATACTGCTATAAGATATGTTAACATCGTTCTACACGTGGTGGTTCGTACTGAAGGATGGGGGAGGGGGGCGTTATATAGCGGTATCACTTCTACCACATATTTTCGCTCTGTGGGCATATTATATCAATTCCAGGGTATGTTACGTTGTTCTGGACACCCAATCACAGTAAAAGACGTCAAAACCGCAGATATCTTTGCTTCTAATGGCCCAAAATATGGCATTGGCCATTGTTTACCTTGATAACTTCGATGTGGTGTGTCACCGATTTAGAACTGTTCTCCCTATATCTCGACTTAATTTGAAGACCTGCCGATTATTTTTGGCTCCGGATGACCATAAGATAGTCTGGCACCTGATAGGCCTAGTTAGATTACCAGTCGATGTCTCTATATGACGCTAGAGAAGGAAATTGTGGGGGACATACCTTGGCGCGGCCTTTCCAGCGCTCTCTGAAGGCAGTAGTGAGACACCTGGTGGCGCTGTCCCACGGCTGATTTTTCCGCGCGAGCGGCTGATAGGTCCGCGCGGCGTCGAATTTGTCTGCGCGTTGCGGCTGATAGGTCCGCGCGGACGGCTGATTTTTCCGCGGCGCGTCGAATGTGTCTGCGCGTTGCGGCTGAAAGATCTCTGCGACCACCGAATGTGTCTGGCCATCCCGTGACGTACGTTATACCCCGTGGCTGAAAGGGCCGAGGGTAGACCGACCGGCGCCACCACAGCCGGCCTATTTCGGCCGAATCAAAGAAGGGGGCGGGTGTGAGGGCACCCTCGGGAGAGGGGGGGGGGGGGGGGGACGTGAAAGACGCGCTCACCAATCCTGCTAAATCCTGCTACTAGATTCACTCTTGGTTTCCGAGAAAAAACAAACTTGTGGAAAAAAGAAGGAAAGAATAAAAGCGCATTCTGCTCGTGAAGTTTGTGCTGGGTAAAAGAGGGGGAGGGGATCCCAACTGCCTCCGCTTCGTTTGACCTTTGAACTTTTTCCACGATATCGTACATTCGCAAAACAGCGTAATACCGTTGGTCCTACGCTCTAGGCGTGTTCCCCTATACTTCCACTCGCACTTCGCAAGGATACAGAGCACACAAAAACACACATGCACACTCGCATAGCGCGGCGTGTTTTCCTTGTCGGATCACCCGTTTGGGGTCAGTGAAATCCCGGTCCTATCGACGGTTTGAATTTGATTTGGATAATCAATTTTATTCTCAATGACAGGTAGCACAGCCACGCCATTGGCTGTTGCCAGGGCGGCCGCTGATTGGTATGTGTAATTAGTGGCAAAGAGCCATGTAATTGTGCGTCACGTGTAGCGGCACAAAACAGAGAGAGAGTGGGAAGTGTACCAGGGCTCCTTACGGGTCGAGAGACGGGGAGACCACCGGTGTGCCGACTGAGGACATCGTGCAACAACGAGCAGAGAAGGCCTCGGTCAAGCCGCCCAGCGCAGCCACCGTACAGCACGGCGTCATGGCCTCAGGTTAACACCCACACTTTTCCCATCGCTTCCCCGACGTAAACTCACGTCTACAATTGAAGATGAAGACTGTGGCACATCTCGGCCATGCCTAACCGCCACAGCGTGTGTGTATCTGTGTGTGTGGACGTACCGCCCACCACCACCATAGTCGTAACCCCTACTACCGGGGTTCTGTGCTACAACTTCTGTATGTCTATAGTAGAACCCTGGGCAACAGTTCCGACTGTCAACATGCGGCCAGCACGATGGACGGGGTGGGATCGGCGTGGTCAGTGTGCCCCGCGCGCTATGACGGCCGCCCACGCCGTCCTGGTGTGGTCAGGGCCCCTTGTGGTCAAGCTAGTCGCCCGGGAGTGACCGGAGACAGCGCGTAGGGACTGCGATCCTTCCCCGGACCTGTCCAAATCACCGGGAGGCCGCCATGTTCGTTGTCGATCGCGGAGGACGGTAGTAGCCCGTCCATCGTGTTGTAAGGTTGAGCCGTGCGGCGCGTGAAGACCTCTTCGCCGACCCTATTGTTGCCCTGTCCCGCGCACTGACCGCCCCATGTGCCCCCCCGCCGCACTCACTCATCCTTCCCCTGCTCTTCCCGTTCCTTCAGGGGGAGCCGAGGATACCGGGGAGGGTTCGGACTACAGCGGCTCCGGCGTCTGCAAATGGTTCGACGTGTCCAAGGGCTTCGGCTTCATCACTCCCGACGGGGGAGGCGACGACATCTTCGTCTACCAAGTAAGGAGCCTGCCCTTCACGTATACACATACATGTATATACGTATATACAGCGCTTTAGATACGCCGGCCTGCACATGTTGACACCCCGTATAGCGGTACTACTTCCGGCTGTATCGCGCACACGCATAAACTTATACAAATATATGTCACTAGGAACATTTAACTTTTTATACGAGAAAAGTATTAAGTATACTTTTTAACCTGATCAACCCATGTGAGTTTTATAGATATATGATAAGGCATTTTATCTAAAACGTTTATACAACTTTCTTTACATTTGTAGAACTCTAACACATTGTTTCTTGAATTTCATTGGTATTTTCTTATCTACTTTTTATAAATGTATGAATATGTCTTCTGTATAGATGACGATAAAGGATGTAGTCATCAAAATATTTTAAAGGCTCTTTTAGAAATGGAATAAGACAATTTTTACATAAGCCTTTTATCCCACACTTTCTTTACATATGTAAAAGGTCTTCACGGCGTTTATAGAAGTAGAATTTTATTGGTATTGGCTTTTCTGCTTTTTATGAATGAATATTTCTTCTATGGTGATAAAGGAGTTCGTCATTTAAGCGTTTTAAAAGCTTTTGAAACATTATGACCACTTGGATAATAGATAGATGAAATAACACTGGATATAAGAAGAAGAAAAAGAGGAACAAAAGACACAAATGAAATAAATAGTTGTCTTCCCAGTGTTTATCACAACAATGGTGAGGAGAAAGCCTTGGGGATTACAGGGAAAGAGGATTCCATCCCGTTGACCATCCTTGGTATTTTTACTTCCATACTTGAACTGAACAGGGAATAGGAGTTAGGTCTGTTGTTGATCGAATTGATAAGAGGGCATTGCTCTTTCTTGTGTATACACTTGCTCTGATGGTGTAGAACAGAGCTACGTGTAGAGTTGTAGGTCTGGGAGGTCGTCTTTAGGAGGTTATTCATTGTCACATTGTCCGGAGGGTTTCCGTGTGTGTGTTAGGGCTGCGAGAAAAATAAGCGGACCGTCCGCGGTGGACTCGAGTAACCCTGTCCGTGCATTCAGGTTAACCGTTTCATTTGACCTCGTCGGGCACAAAGATACCTAGATTATGTTCTGTAACACTGCCTGGTGGATACAAAAGCCTTAAAGTTCTGTAAAAATCCTTAAGTGACACCGAAGTAGTCAAGCCCTTTGCCTCTGTTGTGACAGAAGTTGCGGGATTCGGTTTACACCATCGTACGCCATTGGCCCGAGATCGCCCTGGCCTCTCTCTCGGAAGCGAGGGTTCACATATGTATGGTCCGTGACTGCCCTAGCGGTGAACCTAGCGCTCTGTGGACATTTCAAGGTCCCGCTGTATTTATTACCTCCCAAATCCCTACCTCCGTTTTAAGAACTAACCAGATATGTACCTGTATAGATGATGTACCACAGGCCTTTGATCTTTGGACATGTGTAGGAAGAACCACATTAGGGCGTGGACCGAAGAGAAAGGATTTCTTTTTTACTAGGGTCGCTCGGTGTGTGCGTGTGTTTACGAACTCCCCTGTCCAAGCTCGTTTGCTCACTGTTCTAGCTCGGTTAGGTTTTCTTTTCTAACGGAATGTTGAATGGGCGTTTCTGGTCTAAACTTACCGATACAGGAGGTGTTGAGAGAAAAGTGTAACGCGGTAAAAATCGGTGACCTTGGTCGCGCGGGGACCCGTTAATACGGAACCTGTCGTGCCGTGTTGTCGGCCACTGTTTTAACATTCCCCCGACAGTAACGGCAGGGATTTGCCGGTCGGCTTTTTAAAGGGTAACGCTAGGAACTTGTCCTAAGAATTCGGTCAGGGCCTTGGCCGCAAATGCAGCTGGAAGCGAAGGCCAGAGATCCCGAGCATGTCAAGAGGCCGAGTGTTTGTCCTTACGATGACAGCGGAGCCCCGGCCAGGCGCCGTATGTACCGAACTCTCCTGAAAAATCGTCCCATTTAACTTCTCCGCAAAAACGCCGCGTTAAGGATTTGTTCACGCGTTTTAAAGATGGTATAAGAGAATTTATTGTCTGTTTTGTGTGTAGAAAAAAAAAGTTGATGTTTCGAGATTCGGACGCCATTTTTTGTGGAGATGAAAGCATGGTCTATTCCCCAGCCAGATCAAAAGGCCGACGACAATGCGCTCAGTATGGCGCGGGGGAATGCGCCCGCCGTCGGACCCCACACCTCGCCCAAACCCTCCGTACACGGCGAGAAATTCTCCCGGGTTCGAGTCGTGCATAATTTTCGCGGATTGTCTGTGATTCAATGGGTCTGTTGGTGAGATTAGGAAGATTCTGTACGTGTGTATTGAGAAGGAAGAAATGGTGGAATCCACACTCACACCGCACGTCGGGACGGGAGCCCGGTTCCCAGACGCGAAAGGAAATACGCTGTCGACAACGCCGCGTTTTCGCGATGATGTCTGACCACAACAGCCTTTCTATTCACCCAAAAGGTATAATCTTCTTAGGATACGCACAATCAAAGCGTTTTCCGTTGTAGATTTTTGTCTGTGAAGTTTAAATCTGCGGGTTAGAATCTTTGAGCGTCGACGAACGCTGACAAGTGCGGACGGGAAAAGATGGATTCGTACAACGGGCGTGTGTTGTCGAGCCTCGCGCGACGAAAACTCACTTTCCAACGACCGGCGTGGTTCGTATATACACCCGGCGTACCCGAGACATCGTGAGAGAAAACCACCTCAAATATTCACACGTGCTAACGATCTTTGCAGTCGCCAGTGGGATGCTTTACACAGCCATTTACCGAGCCGTAGTAAATAAGGGGGATAAAAATCGCCGTCAAGTATATGATGACTTGTGCAAACTGGCCGACTCACTACGACCAAACAGACCGATTGTTTTACTCGCAAAGATTTACTTTTAGAACGCTGGTGAAAAATACAGTAAACCTGGGCTTAGAATAGAGGAGCTTTGCAGCTAGATTCTACCAGAAAACGTAGATTTGTATGTTGTTTACGATGTCGTAGTGAAACTGCAACCCCATAGATTGCGTACCATAGATAGGCATCGTTTCGAAAGCTGATATTTTGATCGGACTTTTACTTATACCAAGGAGGTTTCCTCCTTGCTTATACTGATACATTTTCATATCTAGAGCTTTAGGTATTAAAGCAAGAAAAGCACAAGTCTTATTTTAATTAAAAACGAAATTAAAACAATGAAGAAATGTATTTCAATGTGGGACTGTTTTGAACACAAGGAACACCTAAAACTTGCTATACTTCAGTTACTATAGCCTAAGCTTGGTTTTCAGCTGAAGTTTTGAGTGAATGAGATCTCTTTCAAAGATGGACTATAGGATTTCTCTATGTTGTATGCATCTCTCAAGTGTTTAAACCTTACAACTTTTGTAATACACCCACTCATACACAAACACAAACCACCCACACACACAAGAAAAGTTGCATGTTCATTCAAAACAACAGCTACTTTGAAAGAAACGCTGTGATTGAAGCAAGCACTGTTCCGTAAAGCTAGAAACTTTCTTAATTCTATCTATCGTGTGAAAATACCTGGCTCCTGAGCTGTGCAGGTATAACTATTTATTCTCCAGATCAGTCCATTGAAGTGTTTTGAAAACTCTTTGTTGTCTTGTTTACTGGGAGAAACTTAAGCACCTCGGTATGTAGGAAGGAATCAACAAGAGAACCCCTAAGCGATTTAGGGAGATATTTTTGAGTGCTACCTGATATAAGATAACAGGGGTTGGCATGTCGATCCAAAACACTAAAAAATCTTGTCAACAACTCTACTTGTACAATTCTAACTCCTCTTTCAAAGTTGTTCCTACTTGTGTTAAGAGGAGTTGCATTTCGTTGTTTTCGTCCTGACTGTTTTTAATCGTACCAAGGTCTATAAGATAAGACATTCTTTATCTTTCCTCATAAATAGTTGAGAACAAAACCTGAAGTCTAACCTGTTTCTTGTATTTCAGCTGTAAATTTGACTTCTAAAATGAATTCTATTTCTTATATTATAACTGTAAGTTTGACTTCTTGAATGGCTGCTAAACTGTTCTCAGAACTAACCAAACTGCAGATTGTCATATTTTCAGCTACATTTGCAAATAACAATTTTCCAAATACGAAATAGTGTAAAGACGTTAGGTTTACATAAACTTTACGTACACTCACTGGGGAAAAGGCTGAGATTTCTTCATTTTAGTTACTTCTTGTAGCTGTTATTTTGTGACCAGAGGGTTGAGGTGCCTTTTTGTTTGTTACAGCTCTTACTGAACGATGGGGCTTTTCTTTCATGATGTCACGCAAATCTAGCCAACATATCCGTGTAAAAGTTTGGATGAAATAGAAAGTGTAGCTTGTGATAGTTTGGGACAGAAAGCAAAGTTGACTGGTGAAAATGTTTTCAGTACGTTGCAACAAAATAAACAAAAAAACAAAACAGTCTTGTGTAGGTTCCATGTTTGAAATCTAGCAAATTCATTACTTTTGAAGATTGAAAGGAACACAAAATTGTTTTAGTATGATACCCAGTTCTATAACAGAGTATACAAATAATTTTACTCATTATGCATTACAGAGGATAAACTGTTAACGAATTGAGTCTCAAACTGCACATCTTCAGTTCCTACCTGGCTGAAGATCCTACTCCACTCTACTCAACATGTTTAACAAGCTTATCTTTTTGTACAGAACATCGTGATCAAGTAAGATTTGACATTTTTAGTTGCAGAGGTGGACTAGAAGATTGCTGGACTAGATTGTAGAGCATAGATTGTCCAGAAAACGGGACTGTTTCTGTGCCGTGACCCCTGAAAGCTTTGGCCTTCCTATGCAAGGGTCAAGTCATCCAACATTTGAATGAACACATCGTCTTTTACAATCGTGGAGCTCCTGTTCTGATAACTGCTACGTCGCACAACTGCGTTCTAAGGATGAGACATATTTTTACTAGTTTTAGGACCTGAGAATTGTTTACCAGCAAATCGTGGGTGGGTGTCGCATGCATGACCTAGCACACCTTACCTAAAGCACGCCCTTGAACCCATCTCCAGTTTGACACCTACATCGAAGAATCAGTGTGAGGAGGGGGGTGAGAGTAATCGACGATTATGTTTACCTATTTCTATTTCGGACCCAATTTAAACTATATCTCAGAGGATTGTGAAACTATGATGTTTTGTTTTGTTTTTATCTTGCACGCAAGTATGGGACAGCCAATCCATGGTGAGGTTTAAGTTTTCTGGGAAGGCTTATTTGTTATCTGTTCTACTACTGGCTACTATTGGTACCAAGTCAAAGAAATAACCTGGATATTGTTGGGAAAATTCATAGTGAAGATGCACATGTAGAAATAACTTCCAATTTGGCAAGAATATTCCATCATAAGCTTACTTCAAAAGTAGGTTAAAGACACAACTTAAGCACTCTGATAAATAAATATTTTCTCCGACTTGGTGGAAAGCAATGTTTTCTAATTTTGTATTCTTTCTGTGTATCTTTTATTCTCTTTTTCTCAGTAGCCATATTGTGTTTTCTTCATAATCAGTACATTTTAGCTGCGTGGCTCTCGAAACTGGCCAAAAGAAATGAAAGAAAAACAACATTTTCGACAGAAAATTCTTACCAAAAGGTGACAAGAATAAGACTAAGAGTTACTCAAATAGCTATGTGCGTAGTAGTAGGTTAGAAGAGGTTTGTCTCTCCTTGTATTTTCTTTCCTGTGCTTGCCATACTAGGACTAGGAGTGCTGTGTCATACTGGGTCCCCAATTTGACCTGTCAGTGCACTGGTGAATATATGCCCTGTGGTGACCTGACCGGACCAACACGGGGGCACATGTCAGGGGAGGACACAGCATAAAAACCCTCACAACTATCATAATTGTTTCACCACAGCGGCAAGGTCAAGTACAGACCAGACAACATGCCTCTTTCAACAAGGGTTCACCTCAGTCCACAGCCCTGTTGTACTGCTTCCTCACTATTCTGAGTTTGACGGAGCATGTTTTGCTGGATTGTAAGAAAATACACCCAGGTCATATCAGGAATAATTGCATCCATGCCTCCCTAACACACAGCTTGCTGAAAGTAAACAACTCCCGTCCCTCTAATTTTGCCTCTGCGCTTCCGTTTCCAGTCAAATAAGTTACAGGTTTTGTTTAGAAATTTTTTGTCGAGAAGTTGTCAAGATTTGGAGCACGCTTTCTTCAGTTTTTCTTTGTGAAAGTCTACCATTATGTGCCTCACACGTGAAATTACGCAGGGAAAACACAGCGACAGAGAGTTGTCTCTGTTGTTAGTGGATTGGTAAGTGTTAGAGGAGGATAAACCTCGGTTGTCACTCGCTTGCTACCTACACAACACACAACGCTAACCTTTGACACTCCGTTAGGGCTGGAATTCTGTAGTACCCTTCCTTGATTAATAATTACGTACCTCCATAGCAGTGAAAATTCCAGGATAAAATAGAGGATACGAGATTCCTAATTAGGTCAATGGAGGTCATAGTATATCCTTTCGTCATAATTGCTGGCTTTTATTAAATACTGGCGAATTTTATCTGTATATGGGTTGATGGGTTCTGAATCAGAGGGCCACACCCATTTTGTGATAGCTACACATGTGGTGGAAGACTTGCACAATTACATCAGATGCAAAGATATTTTGTGAACATCTTTCTCCTGAAGCTTATGATCTGGGAAAAAGACCTATGTGTTGTTTTTTTGTTTGTGGTTTTGAAATGTAGGTGGAATGAGTACACACACGAAAAGGGATTTGGGATGAATATGTAATGTAACAGGTTAGGTGCCATACCCTCTCTGGGATTTGAATAATTCGCAGAAGATTTCACCAGGGACCAGTTTAGTTAAGTGTAATATCTTTGCCACGTTTGTTGGGGTCGCTGTTGGGTTGAGTCCACAGATCCACGTGTTGGAAAACCTACGTAGCTACCATTTGGACGTAGTCTACCTTGTTTTGCCCTCGGTTTGGTAATCCTATTTTTTGTTGTCCAGATTTCACCATTTCGTGCTTGTGTTTGCCCACTTCTGCCACTTCTTTGGAAACCCTTTCTGTTTGGGAATGTGAATGCTTACAAGATTAAGATGCCTGACTTTGCTAGATGTTCACGACCAACTTGAGCTACCATTTTGTGGAGTGTGTCAGAGGACTTAACTTGTAACGCGAAGTATGTCTACAGTATACTTTTATGTGGTTTGTAGCAGATTTGTAATTTCTTACTTCCCGTGATTGGTCTTTTTTACTCCTAGGCTTGTAGAGAAACTATTAGGGAGTTGTTTTCTGGACACCACTACCGAATGTTTTGTGGCTATTTTGTCGAAATGTTTTTCGGTAGATAGACATTGAATATAGCTGTTGCTTTAGAACAGATCTAAGTGCTACCCACTTACACTATCATGCCAAAAGTCTTCACCTTACTTTGTAGTTTAGAAACAGTCCCAACCGAAGTCTACGCTCTGAAAACCTTGTCATTTTGATCCCTGGTTTCCCATAGCAATGGCTGTCATGCCAAGGAAAAATTCGGATGTGAGTGGAATTCCATTTTGGTTAGATTTGGGCACTTGCTACCTTTCTAACCACCTTTGCTGATAGATTTAAAACGTTAACTTCTATTATATTGCTAACTACATTCCTACAAACAGTTTATCACGTTTCTTTTTCAGCCACGGGTGTAATATCTTACTTGAATTATTTTTGTTAACAGCAATCAAATAGAGCTTTGTTGTGCTTATCCCACCGAAACCTTTGAGATATGATCGACTCTCCCTTCCTAAGCATAACAGTAGTTGCTAGTTCTAGGTATAATCCTCACCTGTTTTGTTATGTAAAGCCATAGAAGGTGGGTTTAGCCCTGATATTGAGAGCACGTGGGAACAGGTTTACACAGAAATATCACATAACATGTGTAGACCTAGTTGGAAAGGTATACCCCTGTGTAATACTTGTGTAACGCATGTGGGAAAGACTTACGTGTTATACTTATACTATCGAAAAGGGCTTACAGATGTACCGTTTTAAGGTTTGGTCTTTGCTGTGTTGAAATGTTGTGTAAGGTATATGTTTGATTCAAAGTACTGAACTATGTGAGGAGTGATTGGTTCGTGTGTGTGTATGTGGTGTTAATTTCAGTTTATTTGGTGTTAAGATAGATCAGAGATGTGTGACTTTCAGTGGCTGACGTTGCTTCAATGATTGTACTGAAACCTTCTCCACACAGCTTACGCATAGGTGAGAAATCCTGCAAAATTCTAAGAAATCAAATTGTAAGAGAACTGTACATGCCTTGGACTTTGTATCAAATCGGTTTAACACAATGTATCATTTTTCGGTGCTAATTTCTGCAATTGCAGTGTGATGTTTTTTTCTCAAAAGCTAATGGGTTTTAGAAATAGCTTAAGTAGATGGAATATTGAAGCACGATTATGAAAACACTGTGTGTTGGACGTTTCCATCAATGCCAGGTAGATAAGCGGGTTACCCTAGGAATTGCGAAATTTTACTCCTTTGTTAGTGTTACCTGGAAGCACGTGTTGAACTGCCATGACAGTTCCTTGAACCTAAAAATGTGACCATGTTTTGCTCCTTTGCCTGTAACCACTCTAGTGCTCTAGACTAGAGTCTAGTCCAACAACAGTTGTATGGAAGTGTGTGAAACACATCAACGGTAAAGTAAGTTGTATAGAATTGGCCTGAAAGGCCAGGTACACAAATAAAATTGGCTTGAAACAACAACTGCACATAACAAAAATTGGCATGAAACACCAACTCAAAAACTACACGTATAAAATTCGCTTGAAACACCAACTACACATTCTAACAGCAGACATTGCCTTGTGGCTTGCAAATTTGCAATCACTATTATTCAGGGTACTACAGTGTACAGAAGACGAAAGATAGTTTGTATATAGCAAACATTCCAAGAAAAGGGAAGAAACAGATACCCAAATGAAGCAGTTCTTGAAAAAGGAGAATTGTGAGAAAATGCATGAGTTTAATACCACCAAGAAACTTCACCACGTGCTTATAAAGCTAAACCCCTCCAAATCTGATGTAAGACTGCATTTTGTATTGTGGTACAGGCAAATCTTATTACAACACAGACACAAGAACTTAGTAGAGGAAAATAACCTTTAATTTCTAGACATCCAGGTAGATATAAATGTTACCCTAGTCCCTGTCAATTGTAGCACTGTAGTGTAGTTGGACTGTGCACTACGTGCAAGAGGATGAGTGAGTGAGTGAGTGTACAGTACTTGGACTGTGAAGGCAGTGTCTTGAAGTCCAGCAGAATGCATGCATACTGTGGAGTATGGTACAGTCTGCTAGCCACTAGGTTATTTCTTCTTTCATGTACACTGTAACAGAACATCTTTTTGGCAAGTTGATGTTGCTATGTCGTAAGCACTGGTCATGAGTGTGAGTTCCAAGTTCTAAGAATTGACGAAAATCAAAGGGTTACGTATATTTGGCTTTCTATACTATGTCATCTCATCAGCTTTCAAAACAGTATGTAAGCGAGCAGTAGCAAGCCAATTTGCACTCTCAGCTATCGAAAAAGCATTGCACTTTGAGTTTGATGAAAGAGAGAGTACAGTACTAGTATATAAGCAGCAGGATTCAGTTTTTCACAGACTAGGACAGAAAAGGTATGTAATTCTGATACATACTGTACTGTTTTCTCAAATGTCCAGTAAACGAAATTGTCCCTATGACCCCATCCACAACGTACTCTGAACTTGTGTTCTGCTGTTTTTTGACGTGAGTAAAATCACTTGACCTTAAAAACCAGCAAAACCTATTTGGATATGTCATAGGTGTTGCCAGTCTTACATGTAGATCGTTAACTGTTCAGTTTTGCATCAATTCAATGAAAGAAAAATATACACTGAAAAGTTGAGAGATAAATAAACTACAGTTGATTCAAGGACAGGAGACCACTACTAGATCTGTACGTACATACCTCATAGTTCCAACATGGCTTCCTTTTTCTTCAATCTGCAAACAGTCAAAAACTGTTGGGATATAGGAAGACAGGTCTGCCAAAAAGCCTTCAAGTTGACACATAACACTGCTCTAATTCCTCCTCTGAATGATTTTTTGACATCTTGTTCATTTCATGGCAGCAAAATGAAAGTACAAGTATCTGGGTAGAGCATACACCTTATTCATCGTTATTGTACAAACATAGCTTGGACTAGTTTCAATTGTAACAACACAAGGAAGATAGGCTTACTATATGGCTGAAAATAAGCTGCTTTTTGAAGACAGTTCCTTTCTTTTTAAGCTATACTCATCTAAAAGGTAAAGCTGGCAACCTCAGACTGAGTACGAAGCGTAATTTTTTTGTTAGCTAGTAGTAGTGCAATGCGTCTTAGCTACAGCTCGCGTTTTCATCTACATCTACTCAAATCTGTGCTCCTTTGAAATCCACAAGCAAATAGTGAGGAAACACAGATAGCATCAGCAAACTCAAGATTGCACAGTTAACTGCAAAGAAAACATCGACGCCTTTTATATCCTTGGAAAGTGGAAGGTATAGCCGCTTTGAAATTGTGCAAAAAGCAGGTAGAAGATAGAGGTATTGATTGCATCCTTGTCAACCTCTCTGGAAGCAATTCTGGGTCCTTGTCCTGCATATAGGTAAGGAATCTTAATGCGCATTCCTTGCAATGAAAATATCAGCAGTCTAGAAATTTAGAGTAGGAAGACTCTTTTGTGCAAAACATGCCGCAGGATTTGGTGTTTAAAAATAGTCTGTTTTCTTTCTATATGTGGCATGTATGATGCAAACCAATAATAGCCTAGTTTTTCTGCATTTAGCTTTGTTTACACTCAAGTATGTACAAATTAAGGAACCTAGCACAAAGCAATGGACTTTCTTTCTTGGTTTGGCAAAGCTTCCAAGGTTTTTATTCCCATAACTTCATGTTGATATCCACATCTAGCCTTGGCACGACAGGGAACGGCAGATGATAAACAGGATAGCAAGAAGTACTTACTAAAGCAGCATTAGATTCTTTTTGGAAAAACAAGAGATCACAAGAAACATGCTGAGATCTATACTACTGTGTGGAAAGTGTTGTTATACCTGAAGCAGCCAAAGCATCATTGCCTTACATACATAACTCTTCTATATCTTTATATCTATGGAGTTACCTCGGCCTCACAGACACTGTAACTGAAGAGTGAATTTTAGTTCTAAATGGACATGATTCTTTAGCCCACTAAAACGCTTACCTACAGTTCTAGTCTTCCCATTTTTAACTTGGGCATCTAGCTAACACTTTGTGTTTGGCAATGTGAAGGCAGCTAGTTGCATGTGCTGTCTGTTTTTCAGGTATACCATCAAAAATTATTTCTTCTGTAAAACCAGTAGAATGACTTGATGGTGTCTAATGTGGCAACTAAAAAATTACTTGACAAGCAACTGCGTTTTTGTTTCATTGCTCGTTGCTTATGTAACGTTTTTTTCTTGTTCCTCATCAAAGAGCTCAGCAACTGACACAGTCTCACTTGCATAAGGCACTTGAGCTGCAAATGTCACAAGCTTCAGGATCTGGAGATGACCTACTTCTGTCAAGTATATAAATAAACTCCTACTACAGCATTCATGGAACAGGTTTTTCTGCGAACTACATCTTCTGCAGTTCAATAATTCTAAGGAAATTGTCATCTGAAAGGACAGTGATGGTAGCTTCTGTAGATCTCATTGTCTCTGTGAGCACAGTAGTTGCGTCATCATGGCCATTAGACCTATTTATGCCATGCCTGTTAGCAGAGCATGTTCCCCAAGCATTTGCTAAGCTTTTTGGTCAAAAGATATGATTTGTGTAAACAGGGATGTGTAAATACCATGCTTAAAATTTGTGAAATAGTTGTTTCCTACTAAACATCTCCTTCCTTGATATGGTATTGCGTTAGTGGTGGCCTGTATTTTTGTGTGGATCTCATTCTGTGAATGTTTATAATGTTATGACCATCATTTTTCTTGCGTTTTGAAGGCGAAATTTAGCCAGTGGTCTAGCAGTACTTCACCTCTAAGATCTTATTTTCTTCCTGTTTAGGGGTGCTTATAAAAGCCATAGATTTAGATGGGAAAAGCAGGTTTTAGGTTATTTCCTCTTACATACAAGTTACAATAATCACTGCAATATACACACAAATTTCACTGTGAAAAGAAATGGTCCACTACCTTTTTTCATTCAAATTTTGTCAAGAAAGTGTTTTTAAAAATTGTGCAACACTAAAATGCACTTCTAATGCTGCAATACTGGGGAAAGTTGTCATATGTATAAGCTACATTCACATACATTTCTTGTGGACTAAAACTACTACATGTATCTTACTAGCATCTAATGTGTTTTTAGTGCGTGTAACTCTATATTGATGCTGGGCATCATTGTTACAGATAATCTTCCAGCTTCAGGAAATATTGTAACTGCTCCATGGTGCCATAGCACACCTATGTGAACATGTTACACTGTACTATGGTACCTGTGTACCTGTACTATACTCTGGTTTACCATCTGAATGCAAACCTGACAACCTGAATAACAGGCAAACATCAAAGAAATGACACACAATGTGGGCCATAAATAGACTTTATTTGATATGCTCATCTTCAAAATACAGTAAAATCGCTTTGATACTATACAAGTAGTTAAAAGATGTATCTCAGAGAGTAGTGTGTTTTTACTCCACAATGCATAGCTGTAGGTGGGGATGTGTGTGTTGTATGCTCTGTGTTTTACTGTTTTAGGTAAAGACAGCTTCAGTTTACTTCAGTTACCCCACATCCAATCCAGCTCCGTTCCCAACAGTGTAAACAGTGTTGCGTTCTATTAATCAACAGCCAAATGATTGTACCTATGGGCGCAGGCTCACACCTCGAACAGGCCCCGGAATGTGGTCAAACCTGAAAAATATTCCTCTCCTTGTCAGCCCAGTTTGGCCCGTAGGGAGACACTGGATAAGCACATGTTTTGGATGCTGGTCAGTTGATGACCTTTGTCCTCCACTATTCCTGCCTGGTGCCAGGGGATCCAAGGACAGTTGGCTCCGCCTTCTTGTTGACAGACCTCTGTTCGATCTGTAGGGCCTCTTCACTAGCCTCAGTCCAGCTTGTGTCCTGCATCTCTAAAACATATGTGTTGGAGATACAAACTTTCCGAGGCCCTGGCCAGTTTGTGACGGTCCGGCCGTTATCAACACTACACGTGGTCAAGAATTGGATAGGCCAGAAGGGGGTTGCATGTGCTCGTAGATGCCGTTTTCTCACACTGACCAGTTGCCAGCACGTCTTGTGTTGAAGGACTGTGCACGCATGTAGTGCCTCTATGCAGTTTGGTCATTGTACAAGGCTGGGGATCAGCGGAGCTCAAGCCGACTCCCATGACCCCTGTATTTATGGCTATTGTTGACACGACCCTTGGGGTCAGCGTGGCTTGGCCCTTCCCCGCATTCATTAACTCCTTTTAGTGGACATGCCATTCCTTCTGGAGTTGAACTTCTATCTCTTACGCCATCGGGAAAGAGTAGTTGGCCGGTCTTTGTTCAACGGCATGGTCAAAACACCCCTGATCCCCTCTTACTAGAGTTGAAACAACACAACAGATGTAATCCAATCCCCTGCCAACAAGCAGCCAGTGCCACTGGACTGGCAAGCTGGTCACTACAGGTCACTACAGGTCAAGAGAGAGGATCTTGGAAAATCGGTGTGACCAGTGGCCAGCCATACAGAGCTAGAGAGAGGGCTCTCCAACTTTCTTGGGGATGTTTTCAGTGACTGGTTTAGAGAGAGGTGATGGAATCCTTGTAGTTCAGCAAACCCATGATAAGGATGTTTCACGATTGTTTCTCAGCTCTCTGCCATTTGCTTGCTTTTGCGTCAGCGAAGTAGAATGCAGGTGTTAGCAAAGCAAATACAACAGAGGCTATCACAGATTTGAGGTTATCACAGAATCACACCCATCCAGGCCGAATGTCCTCTGTCACACTCCTGGTTCCATGGAAAACTTCTGAAATAGAACGGAAACATTTCGTAAGAACACACATCACATTTCACATCAAGAAACATTTTCTTTCTGTCTATTTGTGTAGTAGCCTCTCTTAAAGGATGAAATAACAAATAGCTGAGTAAGTGCCAACAAGAGCAAGAAATCTTCAAAATGAACCAACTTGTGTACATTTTGCACCATCATATGAAGGGTTCTGCTAAAGAAAAGGTTTTACTTTTAGTATGTGGCACCTGTATGAAGGTGCTAAATTTGTTCCATTCTTCTTCTTCTTCCATTTTACTAATTTTTCTGGTTTTGGCTTATGTCAAGGCTTCTTGCTTGTATCATCAGGAATGTGTATTTCAATAGTAAGATAGGAATAGCTCCTCTTGTGCTTGAAGTAGAGTTCTCTTTTATATTGTTTCTAGAATGTGTAAATGTGCTGTGTATATATGGTTTCTACTGGTTTTCCTATCACAAAAAGGGCATTTTCCGTTCAGAAAGATCCAAAGCCTTTACAGTTCACATTTAACTTGCAGTTCTCCTCATTTCAAAAAGAAATTTAAGGTTTGCTTTGCATTTACCTACACTTTGTCACAAAATGTTCAATTGATAGATTGTAGAGAGCAGAAAATCAAACAAATTAGACAAACCTGAATCAGTGCAGTTTAGAAAGGTACCAACCAAAGGTAACAGATTGCTTCACAACTGAACCAGTCTAACTTTTCACACTTTCCAAAGATACGCTCTTCTACATTCATGTTCAACAGTATTCAAGAATATAAAAAGTTAGTTTAAGAAGAAAATTTGACACAAGAAACACAATTTGCTGTTGGTTTGCTGTTGTGCAGCCAGTACAATTAAGGAATACTGTAGCCCCTTCTGAGAAAAAGGACGGAACTCTGATAACCGACCACAAGATTTGTCTAAATCTTTCCCTTCCTTCCTTCAGGGTAGACAAAAAGAGCTGTCAGGCCAGAATGAAACCATTCTACGCTGTCTGTTAGGACAAAAGATGAGAAACTTGATGGATTTTTATGATGTGTTATAATTGCAGGCAACACCTGCATTACAGTTACACACCTTTATCACAGTTGTCAGAGACTGCTGTCAACTGTTGCATCGGGTCCTTTTCACAACGATAAAACCCTTTTCCTTTGTCAATCACAAAATGTTAGCTATTTGAACTCACAAACTGGTGTTAAAGTATCACTTTGAAAAATAGTAACTGTATTGGTACTAGATTCTAGCATTTCTGTTACACACTTTTATAACAGTTGTCAGTGTCCTCTGTTAACTGTTGCGTCAAGTCTTTTACTTTTAGACAATGATAAAAAGCCTTTTCACTTTGTCAATCACTTTATAATATTTGTCAAATTTTACTACTTTTTAGCTATTTTCTTAATTTTAACTCCCTAACTTTATTTATTTATTTCTATCATCTTCAAAACATCTGGCTAGCCCCTTCAACAAAACTGGGGAAAAGTATCACTTTGAAAAATAGTAACTCAAATGGTACTAGCTTACTATTGGTAGATAAATGCTAAGAAGCCTGCACAATGTTTAATCACATTGCTGTCCATATTCCACAAAGTTTACATTCTACTAATCTTTTTTGGGTACGAGTACAACTGCATTCTTGACTAAGGCGCACTTTAGACCTACAATGTTATAAGGTCGTACGATCATCGTCGTAGGCGACGGTTTTCTTTAGACACACGGTCAGGAAATATCATGGGACCCCCCGGCGCAGAATTCCATTGATATGCGCGTGTGACTCAAAGTGAACTCTTGCGCTCAAATTCAAAATGGCGGGGGAACCGCTTGTTTTCGTCAAAAGATGAAGCTTTTACTGACTTTGCAACAACTGTTGCCCTGCAGATGAGACGTTGAAAACGGTGCTCAACAAAGAAAGAGATTGAGGCTGGTACAGAGACGGACGGGATTTAACCCGAGTTCGTGGCCGCCGCCGGGGATGTTCCGGGGATCGAGGAATAGGGGCATACTAGAGAAGTAGCCACTGGTAGCAGGGCGTCGCGCCGGAATAACCGGTTTCGGATGAGAAAAATAGGTTTCCATTGCTAACTGCATGCATATTTACAAAGAAAACGATAGAAACTTTCCTTCCCGGACAGGAAACAGCACGCTGTAGGCTTATTAGCATATCACCCACTTCCGTCGCCGGCGACGATTCTTCTTTAGACGAGAAAAACACAGCCACAGGCCCCCCCGCTGAACGTCGTGCGACTGGGTCCGAGGTAGTCGCACGACATTTCGAGGATTTCCCGTTTATTGCCGTCGTACGATTGTTTTGATCGTCTTTAGACGGCCAAAAAATACCGTCGCCGGCGACGTCGTCCACGACGATGATCGCACGACTCTAAAATGTCGTAGGTGTAAAGAGGCCCTAAGACCCCGTTCACACTCATTTTTTTCAATCGCGATTGAAGTATAATAGCGATTGTTTGATCCGATCGCGATTGAACGCAAAGAAACTTTTGCGTTCACACTGCTTTTCGCCAAGTGGATTTAAGTACGCCGTGATCCGATCGCGATTGAAGCACGATTGAGGCACGCTTATTATTTGAGGTCATAGGCTGGGGTCAACGGTTCGGCGTCGCTTGCTACAAAATGGCGCCGGGAGTCCACCAACTTTTGGAGAAGTTCTGTAGCCGTGGCAAACGGTGGGCTATGATCGCGAGAAGGCGTGAACGACGAATGCTTTTGTATATTAGCCTAGCTGTAATACAGGTAATGAATGCGGCAAGAGCTGTAGACAGGACAATCTGGGAGCGTGAACGAAGCGACGATTGGTGATTCCCACCCCCGGAACAAGCCGAAATACATGCCGATCGCGATGGAATGAATCGTAGTTGCGTTCACACTCAAAATTTGATAGGATTGGATTGGATCCGATCGCGATTGATCCTCTCCAAACAACCTCCGGAGGTGGATCAGAAACAATCGCGATCGGATTGATCCAATCGCGATCGGGAGCGTTCACACTGAAAAAATCAATCGAGATCGGATCGATTCAATCGCGATTATACTTCAATCGCGATTGAAAAAAATGAGTGTGAACGGGGTCTAAATCTTATTTGTGTGGAGATTCTATGCAGCAAAGAGCAGTTTGGGCCAAAATTTGTTAGAAAGCGTGTACCAAAAAAAGGCTCATCAGTAACTGAGTGAGTGAAAGTCAGCAAGATCTACTTAAAGTGTTTTATAAGTTGTTTCTCCTGTATTTCGGCATGTAGATTACTGTTGAAAGTGCACTTGTTGGAAGAAACATGATGCAGCAAAGGTACTTGTTTTGACAAAAAGCCTGTCAGGTATGAAGCAAAGATGACAGTTCAAACAAGAAGCAAACTGCGTCAAAGGAAAATGCACAATGGTTAATCAGCTTGTGGATCTATGCCGATTACCTTCGCTAAGTGTTTTTAAATGTTTGCTTTTCAGGTAGAGCATGAAAAATATGTATACAAGTCATATTTGTATAGAGAAATTTTATCAGTTCGGTACTTGTTTTACCCAAAGTTAGGGACATGTAGAGGAAAGGGAAAAAGTCATGAAGTCGGGATGTTCTGTGGAGGTTAAGTTGTTGTTCATATGTTTCCAGTTTTTGTTCTAGCTGTATAATATCTATAATATTTGTTTTCAGACAAATTGATGGGTCGAATTTGTTCTATAAATAAACTTGTACAAGGAATATTTTCCGAATGAGTATAAGAATGTCACATGAATAGTATTTGCATGTACAGTAGTTGGCAATCTGGAAGTCTCTTGATTACATCTGAAATTATTGCCATTATCTTGCCAAAAATTGTTCTCGAAACAAACAGTATTTATGAAGATTTTACCTGAAAGACGGATGTGTGAAAGAACATGAGTTTTAAACCAAGGCTTTTATGAAGAATCAGTCAGCGTATGGTAAGCATTCTCTATCAGTTGTATCTTTCCTAGTTCTATGACTTTACTACATGCGGAAAGAGGGGAGACCTAATGTCTGTCCTGGATATGGAAAGACCAAACAGGGAGGAATATTTTCCTGGTAGGATGTTTTCTAGGCAAGTCAGCTTTGATGATACTAAGTAATTAGCCATATTGGCAATTTAACTATGTTATAGACATGGCCAGGTAGACTGGAAAGCTCGAGAAACACGAGAGGGCGTTCTTCAAGTACCTCAGGTTTTAAAAGTAAATGTAGCAGATTCTAGCTATGAAGTCACCCAAAAGTTACAGATTTATCTTTTCATCAGTTTGATTATTACTTGTCCAGCCCTTGTTCTGATAAGGTGGAATGGATAGGTGTAAACGCCTATGTGTAGCATCAGAGTGTTTCTCTTCTTACTTTAACTGCACAGAATTAGGCTATAACATTAACACAGTGGAAAGACATTAGAGGGACAGCTTGAGGGGAAGAAACAGACAAGACCCTTTGTATGCCGTTGATTTCCCGAGCATCAGGTGTGTAAATAGCGGGAGAGGACGGTGCTGTTCCCTTTGATGTCTTTGTTGGATTCAGAACAAATTGTTCACAATAGGAAGACCCTGCAGCATTCTTGTAAAAGCTTGATGATTTGATTGATTGAGTAACGATCGCTCAGGAATGTTGAGTAGTCTTCAGGCAATGCTCTTCTCGGTTTCTCGGCACCAGGTTTTGTACACATCTTGCCAAGGCGTATCAAACCCGAGCAGAGGTAAGATATTGAACAATACTGATGTGTGCTTTGTGGGCTGTGTCAGTTGTAAAAGCTTGATGATTTGATTTTTAGAGAAACAATCGCTTAGGAATGTTGAGTAGTCTTCAGGCAATGCTCTTCTCTGGTTTCTCGGCACCAGGTTTTGTACACATCTTGCCAAGGCGTATCAAACCAGAGCAGAGGTAAGATATTGAACAATACTGATGTGTGCTTTGTGGGCTGTGTCAGGTTGCCTTTGAAGTCGTGAAATGACTGACAGGCTCCTTCCTCCCAAGCTTTCAGCGTCTCATGCCCAGGAACGCCATTCAGCGAGCTGACATCAGCGAGGTGCCTGGGGCAGCCGAAAAAGATGTCAAGCCCACTGACTGCGTCTTTCGGTAGACAAATTCTAATGCTCTGTGTCTTTTACTTTTGCAAGTGCAGTGGCAAAGGTTGTGACATGTTGTTTAGCCTCGATTGTTTGTCGATTCGCGCCAGAAGGAATTCCCTCCTGGTGCCATGAGGGTCAGGTGGAAGCAGTGCAGTTCACACCAGGCACAATGCCCCCCACATCTATATCTTTCCAAGTTTACAAAAGTCGGTCAATTGAAAGTTCCCCCTGATCTGCATTTCAAGTGGTGGGTCTTTGTGGGGAGATGGGGACTGGCTAATTGACTTGATATTGAGGGTGCATCATGGTGGAGGAAAGGTCTCCACAGTAACAACTCCCACCTCACTCCTCTTTTGTATGTGTTTTCAAGAAAGGTGGAGAAAAAAAAACAGCTATGGTTTTCCTCAAAGTGCTTCTGTGACTGAGGGATCCAAAACATGTTGTATTGAACATAACACACTCAAGATTGTCATCAGCTGTAATGTTAGCGTAGAAATGGAACCTCAAACTGAAAGCTGTACTGAACTTTTTGTATGAGTGTTCTTCATGTAAACAAGCTAGTGGTGTGCAGTAAAGCATTTATGTTGCTGGTGTATGTTTTCCTTGATATTCCATGCTTTTCTACAGAAATTACTATATAGTGCTATGCTACAGAAATAGCCAAGACCACAATTCATTTTGCTGTACTGAACTCTTTGTATGAGTGTTCTTCATGTAAACTAGCTAACGGTGTGCAGTAATGCTAGTTCATGCTTTCATCTTGATTTAAAATTTAATGTTCCATGCTTTTCTACAGAAATTACTACGTAGTGCTATGCTACTGAATAACCAAGACCACAATTCATTTTGCATGATGGTTGAACTTAGCCAGTTTCTCCTAAGCGAAGTGATATGCGATGGCATGCAGTTCAAATAAAATCAACTGGTGTGTTCTGGCCCCTGGAAGCGATGCACAGTTATTTCTTCAGTTCCATGCTTTCGAATAGGCAACAGATGTCTATGGGCGTGGCCCTTCCTTTCTCCCTCCTGCGAACATTTTTGATGCATGGGAGTTTCTCCTTTTCAAACCACCTCAGCTGAGTGACAGCATCATTGATGGGGTAGCTTCAGATAGAGGGAAGTTGTTTGTTCCCGGAAGCGGCATGTGTTTCCATGTGTGTGTGCGTGTTTGCAGCAACACAGGCGTGTTGTTGACGCACCGAAATTGTGCGCCTGCATTCTCATAAATATACATGGTTACCACAGGTGCATACTGGCTGTATCATTTTCAGTAATGATACTAATTTCAGTGCTACCGATGTTGCATACATGTTTTAGGGTGGGGGGAAATTAGACCGTCCGAATACAAAAATGGATTCCAAGAGCATGGAGATGCTGAATTTTATATGACCTTTTTTTTATTGATATTTAATTATGCACTACTTCTAGAGCCTCCTTTCTTCCTTATTGATTTGAGCTCTTCACTGCTGCTGGTGATAGAGATAGAGCAGTTGCTGATATTTTGGAACACCTACCGCCCTGACCAGAGATCTTTTCAGCCTTCCTGTACCTATCAAACAAACCCAACAAAAAATATTTCACCGAAAAATATTTTAAGTCATGCTACCATGCAAGTTACGTTGAAAATAGATCTTCAGAGAGGAATGTTTGCTTTGCATCAGCTCGATCTGGTGGTTCTGGTTACTCCGTTTCAGTGGGAAAATGCCCGCTGTCTTTGTTCAAGCAGCCTTCGTAGGTAAAGTTTCTGAATCTCAACTAGAAGCTCTGTCCTTCTTTACATACCTCTTGCCAAGTTTTCAATTGGCCCACAAGCCCCCTCCCCTCATTTGTGTTTTTTGAACTGAAGTTAAATGTTACATGCAGTCTTGCTACTCTTAACTGAGTTGTGCATAAAGGTATAGGTTTAGAGACTGTTCGCTACTGTTTTTGTTTGTATTTACCCAATTAAATTTATCTGCTCTGCCTTTTACATCATCACTGTACTGTAGCTACATGTAGCCTGGATGCCAGACCCCAATCTGTAAAATACGGTATCTATCGATAGATATTATAGAGATTGGGGGTCTGACATCCAGGCTATACTGCAGCTAGAACACTCCTGAATACCTCGTATAAATGATTTGGTCGTTTGTAAGCTTATGTCTTTTTGAAAACTTGCACAAAGTTATCCATTTACAATTACTATATAGTAAGCATAAATCACAAACAATATCCCACTGGTTGAGGTAAGAAAAAAAACACAATACTGTTTTTTAGTGCAGGTTTTTATTCTACTTTTTTTCCAAAGTTGTATTTCTAGGAATTTGCATTGTTAAGGGCAAAGAAGCATTTCATTTTGCCCAGGTATTAGCTTACCTCTCCAAATTACTCACTTGTTATCCTGCCTAGGAAGCGTTTATCCAGGTATTTAGTCTTAAGCAGGAGGCTTATTAGGCAGGCATGCTGTTATCTGTTAGTCAAGGGCAAACTGCAGAAACCAATTGGCTTGCACTTGACCCTAGGGCCCAGCACCCATGAACTTGCAGTGTCCATCTAAGTGGGACAGCAGCTAGCCTTCGGGGTGTCACCAGAGATTTTTCTGAAGTTTATGAAACCTTGGGGGGAAGTCTAAGGTTATGCTCACAAACTTGCTTATTTACTCTGCTCCTTGTAATGCGATATAGATAGAAATCAAGACGTTGTTTTGGACAACATGTGCTCGTATGATGCTAATAACCTGTCCCTCTTTCGGGATGTCACTAGAGATTTTTCTGAAGTTTACGAAACCTTGGGGGGAAGTCAATGGTTTGACTCACAAACATGCTTATTTATTCTGCTCCTTGTAATGCGATATAGATGGAAATCAAGACAATATACTTAGTAGATAAAAATCAAGACGTTGTTTTGAACAACACATACTTGTATGATGCTAATAGTAATAACCTGTCCCTCTTTCGGGATGTCACCAGAGATTTTCCAAACCTTGGGGGGAAGTCTTTAGATCTGATTCACAAACTTGCTTATTTATTTATTCTACTCCTTGTAATGCGATGTAAATAGAAATCAAGACATTTTTTTTTGTATGAAGGTTAAACTGCAATTTCCAACACAAGTATTTGGACTTACCCAAATTTTCGACTGATCAACTCTAGTCCTTATCTGAGAATGAGAATCGTGTTGGAAATTGCAGCTTGACTTTGATACAGAATGACTTGTACCATTTTTGGACAACACGTGCTTGTATGATGCTAACAACGTGTCCCTCTTTCCGTACCCTGCGCAGAAAGTAATCAGGAAAGGAGGCTTCCGCAGCCTTGGAGAGGGAGAACGTGTGGAATTTACCTACAAGGTCTCAGAAAAGGGACTGGAGGCCACATTGGTAACGGGACCAGGGGGCGCTGAGGTCGAGGGAAGCAAACGAAGACCAAGACCTGTTGCACAAAGAAGAAGAGGGAACAGGTATACTTTCTTCTACTTCTCGTAACTGTAGACGACTCTGGTAACCACTTAAGTCCTCCCGCAACATATCAAATATGCACAATATAAAGCTTAAAAAGTATGATTCTGAGGTCAAAGAAAGCAAACAAAGACCAAGACGGTTAGACCTGTTGCACAAAGAAGAAGAGGGAACAGGTACACCACCTTTCATCATCTTCATATTTCTTACTTTTAAGGCCACACCAATTTAATTTCTTGGTTAACAGATTTTTTTGTTTTTATCTTAGCAAAAAAAAAAAAAGGAAAACAGAAGGCTGGAGTGAAAACTTGCACCTGACCCTGTTCACTCCCTGAAACTGTGTGCACCAAAGTACAAACTTTCCTCTGAGATTCTGTTTTCATGTTGATTTTCCAATCTAGCATTCTTTTGAAAATTCCGTTTACCAAGAAATTAAATTGGTGCAAAGAGTTGAAGCATACACAAAGTTCACACCAAGGCCCCCCCCCCTTCACTAGTAGACGATTGCTGAGTGATAGAAACTTGATTAGTACGACCCTTGATTTTATGATTTGAGTTCAATGCACGGGATAAACATATGATCTACCTTAAAATCCCTATTTACGTACGCACTTTTAAAACTATTCAAGTTGCAAGCAGGTGCTCCAGGCAGACGCCAAAGTTGGAGTGTGGACGTTAGGAGGGTTCTTCCTCAGAAAAATCGCATATCAGCATGAGAATACGGTACATCTTCATGCAAATTAAGTGTGGAATGCTACCACACAATCAATCAGTAATAAAGAATAAATAATACATATATTTAAATTGTTTGATATTTTCTACCCAGAAACATTTTCTGAGTAACCCTTTAAGCCGGCAAACATCATCGGAAGGATGATCATGTCAACCTCTTAACTATCCACGGAAATGCTGGAGAGGGGGTGCGTACGTTGGGAGGGTTTTTCCCCTGAACGTTTCAACTCACTGAGTCAGGCCCGCAATGGTCCCCAAATCAGGGTTGCGTACGTTAGGAGGGGTGCGTACGTAAATAGGAATTTTACAGTAAAAGACATCACATAAAAGTTGTTCTTGAAAGAAGAAATTTGTTGAAAAAATTTGGCTGCTCGGCAGTTGCAGGCTCTGGTGGAAAGGGCGTAAGATTTCATATCAGAACATTTCTGGATCACAGAATGTATTGAAAGTTTGAAAGCGAGTGCCTTTCCACATAGAATGCCTGCCTTTTCACTTTTTCACAAAGTTAAAGGAAAGGCTCAAAGCGAAAAGTCTTGAAACATTGATCTTTTTTTTGATACGGGTGCAATTCGAGTAGTCACTCTAGTGATACATGCTAACGACTTGCCCAAGTTTTGATCAAACCAATTATCGAATATCACTCCAGCTATTTTCAAAATGAATACAAGTAACACAAAAGCCTAATCCATCCGCTGTGTTATGAGTCCTCGGATAACAGCATCAGTGGAAACTGGATTAAGTTTGACACTGGCAGAATTTCTGATAGACCGCCCTTAAGAAGGAAGTCAATGTATTAACATTATTGCCGGTCAGTGGATATGTAATGCCAGGTGGCACACCATCTGGCCCATGACCTCCTGGTTAGACAAGAAGTGTATGGGGGGAAGAAGTTGGCAACTCTGGCTACAGAACAATCCCGTACCCCCCCTTTATACCCTCCACTTCATTCATGGGCCATCATAAGATAACTACATTTCTCAAGGCCAAATTTAAGGGCTTGGAATGAGAGGCAGTGTCCTGGAAGCACCATATGTTTTTGGTGGTTGAGAATCATGTCCCAGCAGTTGGCATAACCGAGCATTGCTCCCCTTCTTCCACCCGCCACCTAGTGTGTAGTCCAATAGCATGGCAGAACAAAAGAACAAGGAACAATACATTTTAAAATAGATGGAAACTGGTAACCTCACCATGATGGAGAGAGCGCAACAATGAAGAGATTCCTATGCTATATTGCTCCAGTGTGCAGCTGCTTGTTTGTCATAGCAACTGCTGCAGGTATCCTGAGCGAACAAAGAGGAAACTACAAAGTCGTTGTGCAGGACTCTGAGAGCAGGGCTCGAAATCCATTTTTTGGAATAGCACCTAACCTACAAATTTAGGTGCACAGAAACTGAAAGAATTTTGGGTGAACAACATAAGATAAAGTAGAAGGTCAGCAAAACGTATTTAATACAAACCCAACTGCCTGTCTTCAATCTGAAATTCTGTAGCTAATCTCAAAATTTTAAACAAATAATACATTGCTTTTTTTCTGAAACTTAAATTTCAAGAATATGCTGTATAGATTCTACTAGTCATCATCATCATCATAGATTCTACTAGTATACATAGTACATCTACCCTAGGCTATATAGCTAACAAGAAATATCTAGGTGCACCACTGCACCCATTGTCAAAAATAAGGTGCACAGCTCCAATTTTGGGTGCCCAAAAGTGGATAAAAACCCACTGCTGCTACCGCCTCAAAAAGGCTACTAGTATGGGACTACCTACTTAACCTTTTCTATACTTTCAAGTGTGATTTTATCAAGGTACAGTACAGTAGTGGTACGTATTCTGATGGTCATACTGATTAGACTCTCTGGTCGTAACAGTCTGCCACTACACTGCATTTTTGTGACAAAAGGCAATCACTTGCAGTGAGTTACAAACATAAATGACATGACTGGTGAAACGGGTCTTACCTCAGTTCACAGCTAAAATGCTGGGTCATCTAGGCGCTACTGCATGTCAAAGATATACCCACTATCACAATTTATTAAAAGGTAGTGTAGCTATTGCATCATGTTATTGGGCAGTCAAGTTAAATAAGCCAATGGTACTGGAAAAGGGGGAGGGCAGCCTGGCAGCCCCAGTATGGCCAGTACAGCCAGATTACTTTTGAGTGGCTTTGATATTATGAACGCATGCCACCCTTATTTATGCTGACATGTAAGGACACTGGATGTACATGTATTTATCTCTGTGTGCGTAGCCTATAAACCATCATTGGTCCACCTAGTCCTAAAACCACTCTGGTTAGCCGATCTGCCAGAGCCAGAAACATTTCTATGATCTATATGATTATGAGCTGTCTCTGACACCACCAGCAACAAGCCCTACCTTTCTTTTAGAAATATCAGTGTGTAAAATAGGGGTGACATGATCCACCAAAGCCTGAAACAGATCTATATGCTTATGAGCTCTCCTTGACACCACCAACACCAAGCCTCTCAAGCCCTTCTTTTAGAAATATCAGTATGTAAAATAGGGGTGACAGTGTTTAACCAATCCACCTGTAAGCCCGAAACAGATCCACCACCAACACCAAGCCCTACCCTTCTTTTAGAAATATCAGTATGTTAAATAGGGGTGCCAAAGCCTGAAACAGATCTATATGATTATGAGCTCTCTCTGACACCACCAACACCAAGCCCTACCCTTTTTTTTAACAGAAATATCAGTATGTTAAATAGGGGTGACAGAAAGGACAATGTGGTATAAACTTGTGGAGGATTGATTGACAGCTGGACATGAGGTTGATCAAGCAGAATTGAGAAGGGTAGAAATCTGCACCTTTGCTTTAATTTAACCCTATTGGCGTCTCGGGAATGACATACATGTAGCCTCTACCCAGTTTGAGATGGCAAACTTAACGGCTAACTCCTCTGGCATGTTATCTGTCTATTTGGTCAATTTCTACACTTTTCAGCCACCTCTGGAGCCCGGTAGAGGCTACGTATGGCCCACATGCTTGGGCATCATTTTAGGTGGTAAATAAAGTAGGTGCAAAGGTCATTGAGTGGGCGGGGTCATAAGTAGGATTCAGTTCCACAGTTTGGAATGGTTGCATCTAAAAAGGTAGGATTGGAAACCAGAAGTAACTCAGTGACTCCTTATTGTAGCTGTCCCCACGAAAAACTCTCATAGGACACCATGGCTTCTAAAATGTCCATTGGGCACAGTTGCAAGTGTGTCCTTTGGTTCTGGGCATATTGCCAGGTAATGGCCCTTCAGGACAGTTCAAGGCCAAGATGGAAAGGGGACCATTCTATAAAGTCTCTCTTAACCTTCCAAACACTCGTCAAAATTCATGGATTACTGAATCTTTTTGAAAAGTTGAGGGAAGTCCGTCCACGTTTAGAGATAGCACTGCAGATACATTTAAGTTGGTGTTCATTTGATTTTGCGTTAGGGAGAAAATCAATTGTTTGCAGTGTTTTATAGATAGCAGTTGCTACGAGACAGAATGAACACTTTAAATTCGCTGTGAAGAGGTTACCATGGAAACCATTTAAATACCTCACACTTATAATTTATATGCATTAACAGTATTGTATTTTTGCATTAGCTTAGCAGATATGGGAGGGAGAATTTTGGCCACTTGCCAGTACAGGGCACAGCAAACAGGAAGTGCCCATCTTGGTTACCATGGTGATGACCCTTACTACACAGAGATCAAAGCATCAACACCACATGTTTAGTTTCTTCGCTTTGTCAGCCCAAATCAAAGACGCGGACCCTTGTCAGATGGCCTGACCTTGAAAGTTGAAGTCCCCAAACCTGTCTCTTGACACCTCACCCTGACGACATGTGACTTAGGCCACACCAATTTATTATCTTGGTTCTGGACATTTCAAGATGAAAAAATAGCGAGCGGACATCATAAAAGCAGAGGGTAGGGAGGAAAACTTCAATATGACTGTATTCACTCTGTAACACTCTGAAGGTTGAAGTCCCCAAGCCTTTCTCTTGACACCTCACTCTGTCAGAGCTTGTGACTTAGGCCTCACCAATTTATTATCTTGGTTATAGGACATTTCAAGGTGAAAATGTAGCAAGCGGACATCAGAGAGGGAAACTTCAATATGACCGTATTCACTCCGTAACACTGAGTGCACCAAGGCATAAACCTGGCCCTCAAGCTATGTTTTCCCAGTAAGGCAATTTTAGAAAGTCCGGGAACCAACAAATTAAATTAGTGTGGACTTAGGTCACACCAATTTAATTTCTTGGTTAACGGAATTTTAAAAAAAATGCTAGATTGGAAAATCAACAGGAAAGCAGAAAAAGTTTGTACAGTACTTTGGTGCAAACAGTTTCAGGGAGTGAACAGGGTCAGGTGCAAGTTTTCACCCCAGCCTTCTGTTTTAATCATGTCCTCGTGCTAAAATTAAAAACAAACAAATCTGTTAACCAAGAAATTAAATTAATGTGGCCTTATTGTCAAACAAACCCCAGTGGTAAATAGATACAAGATGTCACACTGCTTATATTATATACCGGCACCTCCCTCTTCTTTGATACTGATTATCATTGACATCTAAAAACAACAACTGGCAATCTACACAAAAGTTGAGCAAGAATGAGATGTGAACAACAGCCTTTGTGTACACGGCCTTGACCTCACCAAGGCTGATATATACACACCAGTGGTGGAACATTCCAACAGGTACCGATTCTCTGAATGCCTGAATACATTTTCAAGGAAGGAAAATAAACTGTACTTGTTTGGTCAAAACAGATAGCAGGGCACGTATCTTGCAATGAGGTACTTTATCTTTACCCTGTGCTGTGTGTATGGCCCGCAGTACAAGAGAATGCAAATAACATGAGATGTAAATGAAGATAAATGATTTGTTTTTCACCTGCCCACCCAAGTATGTGGTATACACAAGTTCCCACTGAAGCCTTTTTTATGCACAGCAGAAACAATGTATTAAACTGCTTAACAATTGCATCGGAAGCAGTTCAAAGTTCGTCTCAGGACATGAGACAGGAAGTATTGTTTTCAAACCATTGTTGAGGTCAGAGCACAAATTCAAGGCCCCTCCCCCACAGTTCAGAGATTTCGCCCAATTTTGAAGTGTTAGCATATTTCTGAATGATTGTTATTCGACCAGGAAATATAAGTACTCTATATTTTAACTTTACAACCTTATTGACTTAGGTATAACTCTCCCAAAATGTACATACATGTAAATACCATAATTCCGACTCAACAGGTTTGTCTACATGCTCAAGCATTTTGTATGGTCTATCTTCTTGGTATTTGGCTGACATGAGCTACAAGTCAAGTCAAGGTTTATTGCACAATGATTGTAACAGGTACAATGTATGGCAAAATACTGCTCAGATAAATCTAGTACAAACTATTGGAAGGTTCTAGGCTATACAAAGATCTAGTACAAGCTACATGACCTGAGAATGATTTAGAAAGCCACATGTAGATATCGGGTGTCTTGTTATACTAGGAGCTATTAATGGTTCCTTCATTTGACGATAATGAAACAAGACATCTAATTTCCGTTGCACACCAGGTTCACCACTGACCAAACCAGGAAAAAATTGTATGGCAGGGTCACAATGAGAGAGAAGCATTAGGCCAAACTGCCAATGAAAGACTGCTCCCAGTCATATCATCAGGGGCTGAAATGGACAGGAAATTAATGGTGTTAGCTGTAATTTGCATATGAACTAGGAAATGACCCTTGACCCTAGGTCCTTGCATGTGTTCCTGAACTGTTCCATGTGCCTGATGTAACGTCACTTACAAACTGACCAACGACAACAGTCATTTTTAAAAGTCTGACAAGAAGCAAAGAAAGCAAACATCAGAATATTTTTGTGTGTAATCTATATGATTATACACTGTTTGCTTATGAAAAGAATAGTTTTCGCCAGCCACAGTGGCATGAACCGGCTGCCATGTTCACTCTGATGTCATGGAAAGAATTTGATTTGATTACTGGTGCCTTGAAGCAGGAATCAAGAACTGAAAGAAGTTCAGTATTATCAAAGGAGTATTTATTTTGTACAAACAGCTATGTTCATTGAAAAATGTTTTATCATAGTTGATTGTAATTAGGCACTGTTGAATTTGGGTGTGATTTGTGTCACAAGAACCTTCAGTGGGGTGTGTAATACTTAAGTTGTCCCCACCATTTGTTGGTGAGTTTTTGCTTCTCACAAGCTGTCCTGTGGCTTATAATGAAAATGTCCTTCTATTTTTCAGGTGTTACAACTGTGGTGAAATAGGGCACCATGCGAAAGACTGCACACTGGAACCGCAGCCCAAGAGATGTCACATTTGCAAGTCGGACGACCACCTGAAAAAGGACTGTCCCCAGAGGGACAGGGAGGAGGAGAGAAGTAGGAAGACTCAGGGTGAAAGAGATAACAGTAACAACAGTGACAGTCAGGATCATGTGCAGGAAGGTCCAGCTGCTGCCGCACACTGAAAGTGATAGCACTGTGCAGCCGAACAATGTGACTCATACCATAGGCTTTCCTCTAAACCAAAGGTCACCAAATCTACAGCAGGGAAACTAACTCTCAGGAGACATCTCAACCAAGAAAAAAAATGATCGATCTTATTTTGTTCATGGAAAGATTCTTCTATTTATATGCGACACACTGGTGCCCAGAAGAGTCATACGAGAGATAAGTAGAACCCTCTATGAAGAGATGATACTTATTGAAAAGAAGAGAGAAAAAACAACAAGTCTACCTAGAAACAAATCTAGTTGGCAGCGAAAAAAGTGCACTATATTTTTCTACCACTTGTAATTTATTATCATTAATATTTATGATAATAATTGCCTCAGGGTAAGAAAGTGTTTTACTCAGGGATTTTGTATTACATGTAGCTATACAACAGCTTAAACTGCAGGTCATTCTGTCAGTCTTCTCTTGCTGCCAGTGTCGTGCATTGGTGTTTGGCCGCTCCCCTGTTCTATGTGCTTCCTCCCCCCCTAAAATGGTCGTTTTGGATCAGTAGGAAATTTTCCCTGACCAGCTGGACTGAATATACCTCCAACAGCATGTCTTGAACTAGACATACCGGGCCAGCTTGGGTCACTGAACAAGTATGTTTGCTTCCAAAGTGTTCTCTTTGAGAAAAAAAAAGCCTGGAGAGAAAAAAGAAGAAACCAAATCTGTCCTTTTTTTTTTACCACCACAAAAGTGCTGAACTGTTATCCTGTTAGACTTGTGTACATGTCATGATACACTCAAGTTGAAATGGGCATTTTGTAACTGACAGGAAGATCTGTACTTTTTCCTGTCACAGAAGCTGACTTGTAATGTTTTAGTACTGTACATATAAGAAGTAAGTACTAAGGAATGATCATGAAGAAGGTAAGAACACAGAAATGCTAGTAAGCCATTTATAGTCCTTACTTTCAAGCCTGCTGTGTTCTGTCCCATGCAAATGTGATGGAATGAATAAGAAATCCCCGTTGTTGCTAGTTTGGTAACACTGGACTTTTTATCTGTTTCACAGCATTGTATGGAGGCCACTTAGGCTCCTGTTTAGAATGGAAAGGATGTACAAGATAATGCAGTAGAATATACAAGATGATGCAGTCAACTTGATGAGATAGCATTTACTGTGCTTAGTGTTATTTTTAAGTGAGGTAAACTGCACAACATGTGTTATTGTTACCTACCAGTTATTCTACAGTACAGTAGTAGGGAACAAGCCCCTCTGTACTCCTTTAGAATGGTCGGCTCGCCACCATACTTCTGCTCCTGATGCCAATGAAGAGTTTTAGACGTAGCAAACAGACGGGTATCACGTCTTGTTAGGCAGACTTGTAACAGAAGTGTCGGCAGCGTCAGGCCCTGGTCCATTGGTCAGCTTCTCACCTGAAAAACTCTTTGATTAGGACTGTGGAAAAGAAACATGAGATGAAGATAGCTCTGTCATCTCAAACCAGTTCAAGAAATTTGATTTTAAACCTGCTGGCATGTGGACCTATACCTTTCTGGGTTAGTTTCTCAACAGCGTACCTGCTTTGCTATGCTATTTACTATACTATGCTGAAGTACCAAACATTGTCGTTTTTCACAATAATCCAAAGCAGAGTTTAACAAATGTGCAACATGTAAATCATGAAATCAGATACTGTAGTTCTTTGCCTCCTCAAAGTGAACTTTAAGATGTTTTTGAGGGTGACACCAGTCGAAATTTCAAGAAAAGAGCACTTGCCCGTCTCAGGAAAACTGAGTATGAATATGCCTCTAGGGTTGTCACGTTAAATAGCTTTCTTGTTAAGTCCATATAGTAATTGTTTGTCACATTTCCTACCAACAACCAAAAAGTTCCAGAACTACTGTTCTGAAATGCCTTACCAAATCCTGGACAAGTAGTAGTGACTTGCCCAAAAACTAAACCAAAGAAGCTCCAAGAAACCAAATTGTGGGTGTAAGTATTTTTCTCTTTCAACACTAAATCTCTTTAAAACAAAAGCTTTATAAGAAATCCTGTATATAGATAGCATCCTTATGGAGATTACACTTTAGAGATGTTCTCACTAGTAGAAGTTCAGGCCTATGTCATCAGTGTAGGTAGAGTGTAGACCTTGTAAATTTCTTCACGGGCCATGTTGATTCTAAATGCACATCATAGCACCTAGTTTTTACTCATAGTAAGTGTATATGTGCACAAACGTTATTAAGATGATTGTTAAGTACCTAGTTTGGGGGATAGTAGGGCTTTTTATGAATGGATCAAAGACAATCCATGCTGCTCCTTTGATGTACTTTTGTATAAAATTTAAGATGTTTTAGATTTTATCCTGACAGATTTGTATGATGTGAGAAAAGAGTTTTGAATTACGGTGAGGTGGAGAATGCCTCAGGTTGGACACAAAATGTTGTGGAACTTCCACAGCATTCTGAAATATATCAAAAAGGTGAAAAAATACTACAAGGCGAAAATAAATTTGATATTGGCGTTGATTGTAATTTTCTTTGCTCAAAGCCTCACTTGAGGTTACTTGGCTATCAAAACTTCCAAAAATCAGTTGCCCGCATTTCCTTGAAGAATACAAAGAATGAAATATTCCCCCAAAAGGGCTGATGTTGAGCCATATTATAATGTGAAAAGAAGAGGAAAGCAGCTAGGAGTGTCTTTATGGTCTTACTTGAATAATCAACCTCATAATAACCACCAATTTCTGGTACTGTTTACTACCGTTTCTTAGGATTTGTAATCAATGTAGGCACGATAACTATTTGGATGTATGTTTCTAAGGTTAATCATTCCTTCCTTTGTCAGGGAGTATGGGCTCTAGCCAAACCCTGTATTCATCTTACTGATAACCGACTATAACCTTTGTACTGTTTTTTAGTCCACTCTTCCCAGGTTGTAGAGAACAATCTGTCCGAAGCCACAGTTTTGCAGATCGAGACCCATACAACAGTGTTGTCAAAGAATAAAGTGATTTATTTACAGAACATATTCTTTGTGTATATCTTTTATTTTAAAGTTAGGTTGTTACCATAAGGCCACACCAATTTAATTTCTTGGTTAATGGATTTTTTTTATAAATTTTAGGCCACACCAATATATCTTATTGGTTAACGGAATTTTAAAAAATGTAAAAAAAATGCTAGATTGGAAAGACAACATGAAAACAGAAACTCAGAGGAATGGTTTTGGTTTGGTGCACACAGTTTCAGGGACTGAACAGGGTCAGTTGCAAGTTGTCACCCCAGCCTTCTGTTTTCATGATTTTTTGCTAAAATTAAAAAGAAAAATCTGTTAACCAAGAAATTAAATTGGTGTGGCCTAAACCCTCAGTCTGTAGACTTCTTTGATATGTACATGTACACCTTTGGGTGGTACATAGATAGCCTGGGTGTCATCCTAATTCTACCCGGGCTCCTACAATCAGGGCAGGGAATGTAGGAGCCACAGTAGTAATTGGATGGCACCCTGGCTAGTGCATAGATGGTCTCACCACGGATGAAAAGGATTTAGATAGCTTTGTGAAGAGGAGAAAAGAAAATCCAGAACACGAAATGTTCCAAATACATTCTGCAGCAGTGGTATTGATAATTCCTTCTCAAGATCTTTCTCATCACTGCAAGAAGCAACTTTGGTTATTTTGAATGATTTGTGTTGTCCCCGAAGCAGTACCAGACATTTTGAAGACTCCAGGAAGTTTTGAAAAATCAATTAAATTTTTACTAGCCTGATATCCATCACTATTAGAACTGCCAAGTCTTTTGTCCTCTGCTGTTTGTGGAGAGAATAAAAGAGAGTCAGCGGGTATAATGGGTATAGATACCAGGATAGATTTTTTATTAGAGGTCTACTTTCAACGAATTGTTGTAACGGCTAGGATTTCTGGCCCAGGACCCAGAGGTCTTCGGTTCCAATTCCCTGGCATGTCATCGATGTTGTGCCTTTGGGAAAGGCACTTTAACACCACTTCCCTCACTTCACCCAGGCTTACAATTGGGTACCTGACTTCGGTTGGGGAGGTAAAAGGTGGTGGAAGGGGATGGGCCTCACCTTCCAATAAGGTGCCCCAAACACAGTGAATAGCAACACTGCCCAAGGACAACTGTCTTGCCCTACAGCTTCAAAAAGACCCCTTTTACTTCCAACGTTGAAACGAATCATAGAATTTGAAATTCCGAATCAAAACATGGTAACATATTAACCAGTTGTCTAAAAGAGATTGAATTTCCTAGCAGAGGGATGTACAAGGATTTGTGACTGCATGATACAGTTGGAGGGTCCTTTTTGTGTCCACACACATTGCAGCTGATTAGACAATCTAGACTCATGATCAAGACTAGAGTGCAATTCAAAATTTCATTTAAGACATTGTAAATAAGTGTCAAGCAGGCTTCCTCTTTTCTACCCTTTCGTTAAATTACAAGTAATTAACTGTCTTATGAATGGATGATTGGAAAATGTTGTTAACATTCCTACCTTGTTGCCTAGGGATTTCTCCGTAGGTATATCATATTTCCAAAGCAATGGTATATCATTTCATCCAACCAGATTGTCACCAGACAGCAAAGTGGGAAAAATACATCAGTCAACCAGAACTTGAGATGAGGACCATAGTAAAGCTGCAACAACGATGGCAATAGACTGCAGACAAAATATCACTGCTTCTCATCTTTAGAAGTATCTTTACCTGAAAGGAAAACAGAAAAGAATGTCTTTATTCTTTATTTAGAAATTGCAACAATACAATTGTTACCTGTTCACTCCCTGAAACTGTGACCAAAGTACAAACATTCCTCTGAGATTCTATTTTCATGTTGATTTTCCAATCTAGCATTTTTTTTTAAATTCCGTTAACCAAGAAAATGAATTGGTGTGGCCTTATACAAGGGTTCTAGCAAGCTTGAAATTGTTTCCATCATCCCAATTCCCATTGATGGAAAGATCCTACAAAGAAGGCTTTTTTTTCTGTCACCTTGTTACATCTATCCATTTATTCAAGTGTTGACATACGCAACAAAATTCTGTCAAATAATGGAGTAACGAATGCTGGCTAGAACCCCGGATCATACTATGATTTCATTATTTAAACCATCTATCATCGAACGATTGTTTCCAATAAGGTAGTTCCTTTTATCAAAATTTTGAAATCAGTGGTAGCCATGTCAAGTAAGGAATCAAGACCAATAGCAATGCTATAACTGAGAATTAAATTTCTAAATCAACTGTTAACCAATTCTCCACCCTGCCCAGTTAACATCTTCATGGTACAGCTGCTCCCCCTATCTGGTAAAGTGTGTACTACAAGTACCATCAGCATATAAGATTGTCTTCATCCGGAAAACCAAGTACAATTGCCTTACTATAAGGCTTGTAATGAATTAAGCAAAAATAGAAAATTCTCAAATGTTTCTCTGGTTGCATTGAAAGATAAGAATTTACATTATGGTCACCTTATTGTAAAATCTGTATGTCACAGAGGTACAGGTGTTATGCATGCCCTTGCTTTAGGTGACAACTGACAAGGTATGATGTAAAATGTCAGTTTGAAAAGCAAAAGTCCTATCATAAGGCAATTAAATTCCTATAGAAGTATCCCTCTGGAACAGCCTTTATTTCAAAGAGGATAAAAACTTGCTTAGTATGTTTTGGAAGAGTCCATAACTACTGAGGCATCCCAGCAGTTGAATGCAACTAGTGCCATACAAAGTAAACATGCATGACCAACATCATTAATTTTTTTCACACCTTAGGCCACACCAAGTTAATCTTATGGATGACATCCGCGCGCGCATTGATTTTCGCCTGTTGTCAAAAACAAAAAAAAAAAAATCAACTCCTCCAAGGCTACACAGAACTCCGGAACTTGCCGACTTAGATTGCCGCAAAAGGCTAGCATTGTGACAGCTTTTCGGAAAACTGGGGGCGTATGTGGATTGGTATACCATCGATGTTGGCTAGGGGGATTTTGCGTTTGCACAGTTGTACGAGAGGATCGCGGCGGCCATGCAGCGAGTATCGCCAAGACAATTTCAAACACGACCTATCCAGAGTGGCTCTCACACGTTTCTTTTGCAACAATGAGAGACATGGGAGAGGAATTGAGGGATTGGCAGAGGGATTTGTGAGCGTAAACCATGGAATGCTTAATATGGAGTTCAATGCCATGTATGTTGAAACTGCCCTTATGGGTGTATATGAGTATTCTCATCACAGTCATATATCATCCACAGTCCTCGGAGCCAAATACCTTCTAATAGTCTGCTATGATGAACAAGACAACCTACATGTACCTCCTACAAACAAACTGTGTTCTGTGGTTCAATTCGCAATACCAGCTTTGTACTAGTACTAGTAGCCCTGTGGTTTAGCAGCATTTTTTTTTTGCTGGATTTTTCTTTTTTTCGCCCGCGCGCATTAGTTTTGGGGTTTCCAGAGGATGTCATCCATAAAATCAAGTTGGTGTGGCCTTACTAAGCAAGCAAAATAGTGTCACATATTTTGGCAATAATTTGTACAAGGCTATACTAATGTCTTGCAGATTGAACTTCTGACAACATCGGATTGAGTTTTCAACATGTAAGAGAACCACCTGTTGATGTTCTGTTCCAAATTGGACTCTTCCGGTACAGTTTTAACCCTTCAATGCCAATCTTGTGCTAAAATATAGAAGAGTCACACCTGGGGCATGTTGAAGAACCCACCACACGCATCAGTAAGAGTCTGGGTATACATTGTACCATGATTTGAGTTGATTAAAGTTAATAGTTTTGTAGGGGGGGGGGGTTATTGTCATCTTGAAGTCATCTGAATTATTCATGCATGGACAAACCCTAAGATTTGCCCTTGGGCCACTCCAATGTAATCTCGTAGTTCATGGACATTTCATGATGTTATATTTGGGGGGAAAAATCAAATCTAAAAACTTAGTCCAGAAGTATGCTGCAAAGAATTGTTTGTCTATTGGCATACTGTAAATTCAGAAATGTTCGCCGTGATTTTATTTCGCGGTAGGGAGAAAATGGAGTGTTCTTGTTGTTTTGAGTTTGCGTTTGAAACAATAGTAGCGCTACAGACACACCATGGAACGGCTTTTCGCGGTGATTTTAAGTTCTCGGAAAAGAGGTCACTGCGGAAACCACGAACATAAAAGTAATAAAACCACAGCAAACATTTCTGCATTTACAGCAGCCTTGAACTAAGGTGTAAGACACCAGTAGGTAGGGAAGACTTCATCCACTCACACTGGGGAGAGCCCCAACTTTTATCAATAAGTATGGTGGGTTCTTTAACATGCTTGACACATAGCTCTTAGTCTCCAAAAGAATCTCCCTAACCAAAGGTAGTCACCTGAGTGACCTGTTAGTTACTGTTAGAGATTCAAGGCCGATTAGAACGTTAAGATTCTAGTTTTGATTGGAAGATACACTTTTGTGGGGGATTTAGTACACTTTGTGGGGGACTTTTTGCAAGATCAAATTTTGTGATATTTTTGCAGTGAATTAGTATGAGCCAAAAGGCAACACAACACACCAGCTTGGAGACTTTTTCAACAGATCAAACCATCTTTTCTTTTTCAAATTAAAATATGAAGTTGGTGAATTTGAGAACCAAGATATCAAATTGGAGTGGGCAATGAATAAAGCTATGAATAGCAATGGCAGAGACATCAAAACTGCAACTTTTCCCATAATTTATCTTATAACTCTAAAAGTGCACCTGACAAGCAAATCTAGATTAGATACCATCTGAAGTATGTCCAAGTATCAGTGATGGCCTTTAGACTTTAGACTCCTTACCCATATTGTTTTGCAACATTTCCAGTCCTACAGACGAAAACAGCAACAATGAGGATGTATCGCAATGCTGCATATCTCTAGATTCTGTGGATATTTCTGCGGCTCAAGTCATTAACTGCGTTCTATCCATAAGTGACGGGGAAGAAAAACAAATAGACACATATACATACAAACTCACACACAGACATACACACACACAGATACACACATGCATGCATGCACACTCACACACACATATGCACACCCACAAACATACACTCACTCACACACACACACACGCGCACACACATAGAGTACACACATACATACACACACAGATAGAGTACACACACACACACACACACACACAAATAGAGTACACACATACACATACATATATTAAAAGCCAAAAAGAATACCTAGTGCTGATATGTCCTATAGGAATTCTTGTTGCTAGACTTAAAAGCTTTAAACAACATTGAAATATTGTAACAAACACTAAACCTTAAGGGCAGCAGGTATCCAGAAAGTCAGGTATTCACTTAAGTCACAAAAAAAACCCTAAGGGCAGACACATCAAGTAAAAATCAATTCTAGCTAACCTTGTTTTTAAAACTTCTCAGCCACCAGATTGATAAATTGAACCACTGCCTAAAGGCTTAAGATACTTCTGACCTACCTAATAGCAAAATCTCAAGTTGTTTTACAGTCAATATTTATTGGCAAGGTCTGGCAAAGCATTGTACAGCTTTCTTTTGGTAGATTGTAACTGTAAGCGATTCAGTGCTTCAAGGACGTTTTTACCAGTATTTTAGTGGTTCGAAAATAACGATTTTTGTAGAATTTTCACACTTACCTTGGACTGTATGTAGTTGTGGTTGCTGCGGTTTTGGGGCAGAATTAAAAGGTCTAAGTGTTCAGTGAGGCGTTGCTGAGCTGAGCTATGTTTGGTAGTTGAGGTAATGCCCAGTTCGAACCAGACAAAGCCCAGACAGGCGAACGTGACGAGGCAACACTCAGCCAAGCCCACAGCCAAACCAACCCCGTACAAAACCCGCTCGTAAACTCTGCCGTCTGTCTGAAAATCCGTTCGTTTTGACTCAACGTGAACTCAGCAACAAATTCTGACAGAAACTTTAGCTTGCCCTGCACCGGCTGACTGTACTTTCTGCGAGAGAGAGGGGGAGGGTAACGTTATGACACTGAATACTTGCTCCCGAAGTCAGGAACATTTGACAGACGAACAGTATCAAAACACCAACACTCCTTTTCATGTTGTGAGTTGAAGCGAGATTGAAAAGTCTGTCAGTGAAAATCGCCTCTCATTCAGGAAAACATTCTGAGGTGACATTTTAGAATGGCGCGACAAATTGTCGTCTGAAACAGACGTCACTCATGTACAAACCCTTGCCCCAGACATACGGCAATCATGGCTGTGATTGTTCGACTAATTACACAAGGTGTTGCATACACAGGTTCTATTCAGACTAGTTCGTCCATGGCAAAACGGGAACAACATTGAACGTAATCAGTCTTTTCACAGTCTACAGCTAATACCTACCCAGGTTTGTGGTTTGCTCGGTCGGAAAGTACAGCCGAACATTTCAGAAGACCTTGGAAACAAAAGTCCGGACGGCTAAATACCTCCATACAACAGGCTATCTCGGTGACAGAAAAACGCCATAAACCGTTTGGAACTTCCTCAGAAAATGTGTAGAAATACCTTGACAGTTAGCCGAGGGCAGGTTTGCCAAGGACCGCCCTTCCTATGAGAAGAGAAAAGTTGCACGATTTGGGCAAAATCTGAGTCCGCCTTCCCTCTGAAAATGTTTCGGTCGTCTGTAAGGGATATACCACTCTGACGCCCTTAAGGGGAGGACAGGGCTGATTCATTCTTGTTTCACACTAAAACGGAAATGTAATCCACAACGACGGTAGCCATAAAAGCACAGGTACTCTACGAAATGATGTTATTTGTCAGAAAATGTATGTTTTTATTCTATATTACCTTTCTACTATATTCATATTGCAACTCTACTCCCTCCAATTTGGTACGGCCTCACCCCAATCTACGATGGGGCTCGACTGCGGTTTACCAGACCGCAAGTGCATTTTGACTCAACCGCAAAGGGTGATCTCTATCAAACGGGTCGCTTGTAATGGGGGGAATGAAAATTCTAGTCAGAAAATAGTTTGTCCTCCAAGTTGAAAGTTGTCCCAGTCTCTTGGCACACAGGTGGCATAGGATTTGAGGGAGAGGCGGGATTACATGTTAACCTTACTGAGGTCAACGTAGGAGGTTACTGACGTCATAGATAGTCATAATTTCTCAAAGGTCAATTTCGTAGAGGGAGTAGGGTTGTTTCAACAAGTCAAACAACATACAAACCTGTCGATGCAACACCTTCATTATTTTCCCCATACATTTTTATACGTTTTAGTTTTTTCTTGGCCATAGTTCTTTTTTTAATTGATAAACGACGGTCAGTGAGCATGGCTCCTGCGTCTCTTCAAGGAGGTTATATAACCTCCTTGGTCTCTTCAAGGCTTTAAATGCGAATGTGAAGTAATTGTTTTGATCACTTCTGACTTCTAGCTTGCGAGTTACAACTGGAAAAGACCTGAGGAACCGTAAATACGGAGAAAAGGAAATTGAAAAAAGGGCTGGGGCTGTATTCTTTATCTTATTGTGAGAGCAATATTATTATCGGAGATTTTCAATGAAGATATGCTCTCTAAGCGAAAGAAATAAAATACCAGAAATAGCACCGCTGACTTCAATATCAAGGGATTGTTCAAACCGCTAACTTTCAAGGAGAAACGTTGTTTCGAATTTCTTTCATTTCGCCATGCCATACCTACTGGGGTCTGGGGTCTGGACCCTAGACAACTCTTTCAAAAACCATACACGCACCTTATGATTATGTCAAAAAGTTTTAACTCTTAGGGCCGGTTAAGTATGCTTCAAGTTGAAAATAGCACGTAACGTTAGCATTTACTGTCGTAACCTTTCCATACGACGAACGGGACAGGCCTAAGACTCTTTCACGGGAAAGGCCAAAATCTAGTAGACATTTACTGACGAATTGATATTTCCTAGCCTGGCTGCCGGCCTTCTTGGCTTTAGTTCTCTCCCACTGATCACATTATGCTACTCCTGCCAACAAGTTGTTAAGATGGCTGGCTTCCAGGCTATCCTGGTCGCCGGTTGGTATGGTCCGGCACGCGGTAGCCTCTACGGTAGCAGGACAGTTCGGCCCATGGTCAGTTCGGCCCCGACGTTTCGGCCCCAGGTCGAAGACGTTTCGGCCCCAGGCCGAAGACGTTTCGGCCCCAGGCCGAAGACGTTTCGGCCCCAGGCCAAAGACGGTTCGGCCCCGGGCCAAAGACGGTTCGGCCCATTTAGTTATTATGTGTATCACCGTACTATGCAAGGTAAATCTATGTGAAACAATTGAACTTTAAGACATTAAACACATAGAACATTACGTCTTAAAACATAGCAAACCCACCTGTGTAACACCTGAAACAGAAAACCCTCTGTCATGTAGCATGTTCCAGAATCCACTGACCGCCGGCGCATTGACAATCAAGATCATTCTCAGTAGAGACCGCGTTTCTTTTGTCAGACAACTTCAACTTGTAGTTTGTACTTGTTGTTTGGCTGAAACGCGCATCGGTAATCAACCTGATTTTCAATCAGAGACCGCGTCGCTTTGTCAGACAACGTTTTTTTTGTAAGTTACAATGTACGTAACTGTATTTATTTTAATTGTTTTCTATTTCTAGTTTGTATCGAGTATTGTATTCTGGGTCTGGTTACTTAGTTGTTTCAGTAATAGATATTTTTACTTTAGACAGTTTAATCGTTCAGTTTAATGATTCAAAGAACGTGATAGTGAAAAGGTGGTAGTTGTATTTTATATCAATAGTTCCGTTTGTCAATAATCAGTCAAAATTTGCGATGGGCTGTGGGCTAGAAATGATTCAAAGAACATGAACGTGTTAGTGAAAAGGTGTTTGTTGTATGTTATATCAATAGTCCCGTTTGTCAATAAATAGTCAAAATTTGCGATGGGCTGTGAGCTAGTTAATCTTAAGTTAGAAATGATTCAAAGAACATGAATGTGTTAGTGAAAAGGAAATCGACAACACAATACAATACAATAAAAAATTCCACGCCATAACTGGTAACAAATTCAACATTTAAAATGGTTCGGTGATGATACAATTCGGGTGTCTGAAAACTGTCGGGGAAAATTGCATCTGAAAAAGAAAATAAGAAGTCGAAATTAAAGCATTGAAATACGAACGAAATCTCCGTAGGATGCCCTGTTGGAGGCTCGGGCCGAACCGTCCTGGCCCTGAGGCCGAAACGTCTTGGACCTGAGGCCGAAACGTCTTGGACCTGAGGCCGAAATGTCTTGAACCTGAGGCCGAAACGTCCTGATTTGGGAGGGGCCGAACTGACCATGGGCCGAAACGTCCGACATTCGCCTCTACCACCCCACCAGGCTCTGGGGATCGCTGGAAAACAGTAGAAATTGGTCAAATAGAGTGAATACTACGGCTAGGAGAGTCGGCATAGCCTGGGTGCCATCCTTCGTAACCGCTGGCTCAATCTTTTCGCTTGCTAACCACCGGGAGGATGGTACCCAGGTTTGAGTCGGTCGGCCTTAAAGTCACTGATAGGCGAACCACGGATTGGACCCTATGGCCGACTGATACTATTCACTCTATTTGACCAATTTCTACTATTTTTCCGACGATCCGCGGAGCCTGGTAGAGGCTCGCGATACATGTTTCGTCTAGGCCCAGGCCTCCGGAGGGGGAATGTTGACCCTTCGAATTCCCGTGGACTGACTCTCCTGGCCTATTATTCCTTTTCCCCGAATTCTGCGATCCGTACCCCTGTAGGAAGGCCCGGTGGAGGCTAGCTACAGGCTAGCGATGTCCTGGTCGGTATGGTCCTGTGGCTGTGCCGATGTTTCGTCTGGGCCCTGTCTGCCAGCCGTGACCGAGACCGAAGACAAAGCGGCGTGGCGGTCACGTACAGACGACTTGTATACACGACCCTTAGCCGTTACAACAACATCTCACGAGTCAACACAACTAACTTGTCAAGTTGTTGGATCAGATAATCACTGTGCTCCAAGCAGATGTAGTTAGCTGCCGGGCTTGTCTACCAGCCGTGACACTGAAGACAAAGCCGCGTGGCAGAGAATCAGACGACTTGTATGCACGACCCTTAACCGTTACAAGATCTTACAACAACATCTCATGAGTCAACACAACTAACTTGTTGGTTCAAATATTCTCCAAACAGATGTAGCTAGCAGTCGGGCTTGTTTTAAGCGTATTTAACGGTAGTTTGTACGTTTTTCTCGATTGTCCACGCTTTTCCCGGTCGGGTATATAAAAGTATCGTCCAATACGACTTGTATACACGACCCTTAGCCGCTACAACAACATCCCAGGAGTCAACACAACTAACTGTTGGCTCAAATAGCCTCCAAGCAGATGTAGGCAGCAGTCGGGCTCGTTTTTAGGCTAAGTTGTGCGTTTTTCTTTTTTCAACGCTTTTTAAAGTCGGGTAGGTGTAAAAAAACATTTAAAAAAAACGGAAGAAACACGCTCCGCCAATCATGATATTGATGAATGAAGACGTTTATCGCACATGTTTGCCCCACTGGGCTAAGCACAGGTCACATGTTAAAAACTATGTACATATACATGAGTATTACTGTATACTATATAAGCATCTAGCATACTCTAGTACTTTAGACTTCCTCTCGCTTCATGGTAATTGTATAAATGTAGGCGGCTGTGTGATAATACATGTATGCTCAAAACACGCCCGACTGCAACATGGGGCTTCGATGATTAGGCACGTTTCAGTCTTCTGGTAAAGGGAGGTTTCCACGGCTCTGAATTTGCCCAACCTACAACATTGCCCCCGTTGTATGAAACTATTATGAAGCAATAGCTATAACTTAGTTTTGTGGGTCGGCAGTGTTCTGTTTTGGCATAGGGTTCACGATCAGGCCAGCAATTTCGAAGATTTATTTTAAGTTCCCAAGGCATACCCAGGAAAAGATATGTATCTCTTACCTTGGATGCTCCGGGTGCGATCAGTACCTGGTATAGAGGCGATTGCAGAGATGGGCGAGACTGGCATCCTCCAATACCACCATGGTAAGTTAACGTGGCATGTACCCTTAATTTTGACCACAAGGGAGCATAGATGCATCAAGAAACACTGCTAGACACACATGCACACACGTAGCCTGGAGTACAGCCTTCTTAGGACTCCTCTTAGCTTTACTGGCCGCTCCCCGCCAAAAGGGGGCTTGGGTAGCGGACTAAAGCTAAGAAGGCTGTGCTCCAGGCTAAGACACAAGGGCCGTTACTCTGACGTTTTCCGCGGGAGTCGATGGCGAAGACTTCTTGGTAGTTTGCCAGTGTCTAGCGGGAAGAAGACTTAACATGCCATCGGACAAAGGACAATATCACGTAACGTCTGGGCTTTTGTCTCCCCTAAGGTGTACCATTGTGTTTTACAGAGAGAGCACTTCAATGATTCGGTGTCAGAGATAGCCACAAGAAACAGTGCTCCAGTGACCGAAAAAGCCGCAAGAGACAGTGCGAAGGTTTGTTCTTAAAATACACTGACAGAAAAACAGAATTAAAATGTCATGCTGTCTAAACATTTAGGTGTGGCACTTGGATCTACCAAGGAGGTTATATGGAGATATATAACCTCATTGGATCCACTACAGAAACCAGATACTAGATGTATACTGACATCGGCTTGCCAACTACCGTATACTAAATATTTTGGACAAGCGACAGAAGCGCTTTTTCGTTAGTTAGTACTGCAATGCAGCCTTGCTACGACTTGCTTATTTTGCCAAGCACACCAGGTCACCCTTACTCTTCTCTATACGTGTGCTGGGCTTTTTCATCTGCCAAGGTTTGACCGTTATGCCTGAAGCTCCCAGAACCGAGAGGTCATGGGTTCGAAACCCCGATATGCTCCAATGTTGTGCCCTTGGGAGAGGCACTTTACACGACTTTGCTCAATCCACCCAGGTGTGAATGGGTACTTGACTTCGGTTGGGGAAGGTCGTATTGAGGTCACCTACTGGCGCCGAATGGCAGCCGCCCGGACCCTTCCGACAGTTCCACAAGGTGCAAGTGTGGAGCAAATATGTATCTGTTCTGTATTACATGATTGTAAACCCTGCAGCAATTCAGCACTGGCTGCCATTGCACGGGTAATTTCTGACCAATAAACCATGATTATATTCATAAACGCACCCACACAGCTGTTACAAAGACTGATATTTTATTGCTTGCACTGCAGTTACAGGGACTACAAGAAATGGAGGTCTATACAATACAGAAGGACATCATCATGGCACTTTTCTCTCACATTCTCCTCAAAGCTCCCCTCAACACAATCAACTTGGAATGTTCCTCTGCAGTAACAAATACGTCATCAAAGTCAAGTGCAGGCTTTTAGAACACTTGCATTTGGGTCTTTTAATGTTACAAATACATCAGATGATGATAGTGAAGTTAAACAGTAAGTTATTGCATTGTTTTGCAATGCAAGCCAAGTCCTATAGTCTAGTGGTCGTACTATAGAAACGATAGAAATTGATAGAAAATAGACCACATTTCTGCTAAAAACCCACCAAGTTTTCTTAATTCTTTTTAGCCAAATGTAAGTTTTGCTTGATGGTGGATCGTAATGGGGTTTGTAATACACCACAACAATACACAACAGGACCATTTGGGGTTTTTCCGATATACCGTTTGACATGTTTTCATTGTTTTGCTTGTCCGATATCTATATATACACACTAACATGAAACTGTGGCATGAACAAATTTTACCAATACTCCATATCATTATTGTAGTGCCAGAAATGCAAAACAAAAAACAACCCAAGACAAGCTACATGTTGAATACTGTAAGCTAAGAATAATTCGTGAAGATTTTTTCGTACACATTTTTTTCAATATATGTTGGTTAAAGCAGTAAGAAAACTTGTCTTTTCTTCTCAATTCAGCAACTGACTTTCTCTTTAGGAAGAGGGGTTAAAATGGACTGTTAGAAAATATGGGTGACTACATCAGGAGGCATTAGGCCATGTTGATTCGATTATATGCATGACATCCTCTAGAAACCCCCAAACAGATGCAATTTACGGCTTGAATTTTCTCAGCTTACAGCTTTGTACGGTTGACATGTATCGTGGAAAACCTTTTTTTTTGGGAAACGGACGAAACTTGATACACCGGAGGACGTCATCCATATACTGTTAATGCATTTAAGTTTGCATGTTTTTTATTGTGCTAAGGCGAAAATGGCCTGTCCGCGGTGGTTTTAAGTTCGCTGCAGCGCTATAGTCACACACTGCTACAGTATTGGACAAAAATGTTTGGGATGGTTTTAAGTTGGTGAAACGGTCGCCGCAAAAACCGTGAACATAAAACCACCACAAACATTTCTGCATTTACAGTAATCGAATCAACATGGCCGAATCTACAAGTTACGCAGGAATCTACGCTGTCCCGTTACTGTGCGGCCTGTGCGGTGGCCTCCAGTTCCGTCGCCGGGGTGTCCGGGTCTTCGTCGTTGTAGATATTTTCTGCCTGTAGAGAGAAAAACAAAGAAACAAACAAGATCATTATCTAGCAATCTTAATGCCCTACACTAAGAAACAAGGAAGGTAGATGCTCTCCTTTTGCAGGGGACACCAAGGGATGTTTTTTCCTCATACCAGACACTGGGACAGCTTGCAAATTGATTGACAATGGTTGATTGTCCAGTTAAAAATTTTTTTTTCCATGTTGTACAAGTGACAACAAGGATATAAGTTTATAGCTTAGGTTCCATCGCTACTTTGTCTGGTCCCTTTTGTATGTTTGATGTCTTGTGAATGAAAACAAAACAAAACATACAAAAACGGAAGTTCTGCTGCAGTACCAAGGTCACATACCAGGGAGCCCAAAATCGACCTTGAATTTCGGCTTCACAACACCTACCCACATACCAAATATCATTGTAATCCATCCAGAGGTTCTGGAGTTATGCTGTCGACAGTAGTGCGGAAACACAAACACACATACACACAGACATACACACAGACACACACAAAACTATATCTCCATTTTTCATGGAGATAAAAACAAGAAATAAACTGACCATCTGCCAGACTTGCATGATGTTGTCCTCGGAGACTGAGCAGATGACCCAGGGTTCGTTGGGGTTCCAGGAGAAGTCAGAGATCTTCGCCGTGTGCCCGCCATGGATGAACTGTCAGAGAAAGTGCAAAATGAACGCAGTCAGGTCCCGATCAATTACAATGTCAGACAAAAACATCACAGTCATAACAGCAAAACAAAATCCTTACATTAAAAAAAGTTGAGTTTAATGAAGAATTCCCTGTTGATTTGGCAAAGGATCTACATGTATTCAGTTAAGGCCAATTTGGTGAGTTAACTCTGAATTCCACTTACTACTGGAAAGCATTGGAGAAATGAACTTTACAAAAAGGTTAGGATAAAAATGCAGCTATCTTTAGTTTCACAATGAAAAAGAGGAAACTGATCTCAATCCATCTCAACGAAGAGCTTCTGGTCTTCCACTGGTCATGACAGACGCTGTGTACTGTACTTGGGAAATTCCCCTAGTTCTTCTCGACAAGTACAATGAACAGTACACCACACCTTAACTTAGGACCTTAACTCTTTTAGTAGCATGTCAAGACAGTCACAACAGCTGGGATTCCAACTCTCAAACTCTAAGATCCAGAGGCAAGATCACTAACCCCTGGACTACACACACATACAGTAGAATCCGCTTAACTGCACCACCCATTTGTCAGCGTTTTGGGTGCAATTATCCGGCTGGTGCAATTATGCGAAATGCCCAGCTGGACCGCACCACCATGGGCGAGGGGGTGTATTGTTAGTCAGAAACACTAGCACAAAGAAAGCAGACGAAATTATTCAGTTATTAACTTTATTCATTGACCCAAAAAGATTTTGCATTCTCTCATTTTTCCATGCGATCAACCGCATTACAACACACGTCATGTTACAGGGGAGGCATTCTGAAACATCGTCATGCCACTCATGGGATAACAGTTTCTGTGTTACATCACGTAGAGTGCAGTTGTCGATTTACGTAAATCATGTACTGCCATGAAACTAGGAATTGAAACTAAAACTTGGTCACTAATTATACGGGTGACCCACCCGGGACCTCCCATACGATTCCTATCAATGTAACTTTCAATGGAGACCGCCTTCTTTTGTTACTCAAAACAGTTTTAAACATATTGGCGGTATTGCGCCTTTACACCGACTGGTATCGGCTCATTTGTACCGCGTTTGCCGATTTTAGCGCACCTTTTCAGTTAACTTGTCGAGGATTTTTGAAAAAAGTTGGTGCAGTTATTCGGCATTGGTGACCATGCGCGGTGCAGATATGCGGAGTCACTAACAATGCAGTGAATGGGAACCGGTTTTGGATATTGGGATTCGGTGCAATTAAATGGAAGGTGCGTTTATCCGAGGTGCAATTAAGTGGCTTCGTCTGTACTACTATATAAAAGTTAAGTTACTGACCAGCAGCTCTGGTGGCCCGTCTTCTGCATCCTCAGCTGACTGCTCTTCTCCAATTTTGCTGCATGAAAAAAATTACAGTTCTTGTTTCTGACTCTGAGAGAATAACATAGTAATTATATAAATATATAAACATTTATAAATATAAATATTTCTAACAAGGTGTAGCAACCCCTATATCAAATGTATCACTCACGGGTCCCTGCTCTTTAAATACACTAAATTTTGGATCATTTTGGAGTGAATATCATCACAGTAGTGTGTTTGCATCGAACATCGCAGCCGCCATGCTGGTTTGTTGAACTTGAAAGAGTCAGACCTACAAATTTGCATGTGTCGAATGTCATAGTTGTGACTGTAATTACATAATTTCGAATTTACCTGCCTACTGCTAGATTTAACCATCTACATGTAACATGGCCGACAACACTTACATCATAGTCACAAGAGTATAAATACACTACTAAATGGACTGATTCAAAAAGAACCCATCACACATGAACTCTCCCTACCTCAGGTCCCACACGTTCAGTCGTCTGTCAGTTCCACTGGACGCCAGGATGGTTTCATTATGGGGTGACCATTGAACCTAGGACAGAAAGTTAGCATGTATTAAAATAACCAACAGATATCATAGTATACTCTTGTAAAAGAAGTCTCATTGCTTTTACTCGGAGTACAGCATTGGCAGACAAAAGAAAAGTGGGCTGAGAACTAAGAAACATTTACAATGTGCTATTTTTTGGGGGCAATCACACAAATTTACACTGGTTAGAAAAGCTATGTTTTTTCTTGAACAAAAACACCACTCTGTTGATACAACATTATACAAATGTTTGATGTTTAAAAATGGACAATCTTCAAACACATTGAAGATGAACAAGAAGTACATTGGTACCGTCAAACCTAACCAAAGGTCCGGACCTGAACCTGATTCTGTCCAGTTGATGTTTTGTTTTATTAGACCAGTATTAAGCATAGAGAATTAATACTGACACGCAAGACTATAAAAGTTTCTTGGTGAGAAGACTTTCAAGACAAACCAATCTTTGATATTTGAATGTTGAACTTATCTTAAATGCCTTTTTTGTCAGAGGGGAGACTCAAAACACTTTTTATCAAACAAAATAGAAAAATATATTTGTACTTTGTTTGTACATGTTCAGGTTATTTTGGAGTCAGGTTTTTGGCTTTCAGGTTTTTCAGACTCGGTTCTTGGATGTTATACAGGTCTGAATCAGGTCCAGCGAACCAGTATACACCCCTAATCTCTACATAATCATCTCACCTGGGCAATGTGACCAATTGTTGGTGGTCCCTTTGATAATTTTTCCTGTCCACATAGACCAGATTTTATCGACCCCCTGAGAGGTCTTCTTGGGCAGTTTTTGACTGTATTGTATAATTCACTAGACACTTACTTACTCACTATTTACAAGAAAGCTGTAAGATAGAGACTAGTTTTTACCTGGAAGATTTCGTCTTTGTGCGACTCGAAGGAGTGCAGCTTGAGCTTCAGGTTTCTCAGATCCCACAAGGCTACAGTCTGCAAGCACAAACAGGTTTCACTCAAAACATACAGTCATCATAGTCAAGGAAACTATCAGTCTTTTTTTTTATATGTTCTTTTGTATCTTATTAACAAAGAATGGAACTACCTTTGGCTAGAACACACAAAAAAAAGCATATATTTTTTGAATATACATGTAAATGGATCCAATGCGATGCCTTTATCAATAATGAATTTACAACTGGAAAGGTTGGCAAGTAAAACTGCTGATCTGGCAAGTGGATGTCCTCCTGTACTTGTCCGATCGGGCCAGGGCAATGTTTTGGACGCCCTACATTTAAACAAATAAGATGTTGCGGTGTTTGGGGCAAATGTACCCATTTACTTTTCCCCATAAAACATCATATTGATGCCTATCACAAGTATGCCCACATGTCATTCAAACTTTGAGCCCATGAAAAGTTGGCTCAGGTCAGTAGATCTTTTACTGTACTTGCCCTATAGGGCCAGTGAATTTTTAAAACTTGTCAAACCCTGTGCAAGTATTGATGTACATCATGTTTGGTACAAACCTTGTCTGCTGATCCTGTGGCTAGAATGAACTCGCTGTAGGGGTTGAAGGACAGGCAGTTCACCTGGAATGTAAGCAAGTGTGGAGGTTTGAGCAAGGCTAGAACATACACTGTGTAAAACTTCAACTTCAACTTCAGTTACCCCCAAATAACCCCGCTAGGGGCAAAGTAGGGGGGGAGGAGGTCCCAGGCTAAGGGGGGCAGGCCTCCAGCCTGGCGCGGAAAGACTCAACGGTGGGAGCCGTAACAACCGCGCCAGGCAGGGCGTTCCACTCGGGTATGGTGCGGGGGAAGAAGGAATTTTTGTAAGAGTCTGTCCGGGCATAAAGTGGTTGAAATTTAATCGTGTGGCTCCCCCGGGTTCGCCCCTGAGCTGGTTTCAGTAGACTATCTGTGTTAATATTGATGTAGTTATTGACTAGCTTATAGAAAAAGGTGAGGTGGGCGCTCCTCCTCCTTTCAGAGAGAAGGGTCCACTGCTGGTGATTGAGCAAGTCACATTTCTGACATACTATGTTTCATTTAACTTGCACTATTGACTTGTACTATTAGTTTTTTACGATAAGTAAAAACTATACAGTACTACAAATAATGCCCTGCATGCTACATATTGATGATATGCAAACTACAATCTTAGTTATTTTACATTTAAGTTGATCCACTGTTTAACTTTCTGCTATTACATAATGAATTGTTTTTTGGATGAACACACACTATACTAAGATATCTTTATTTACTTGCAACATTGAATGAAACAGTGAAATAAATCAATAAACTGAAAGAAGACAACCTAGCATTGGTTTGGAAATGTGGCAGTAACATTACTAAAGACGGATGTGAAGCAGGGCTGTCTCCAGGACCCGACGGAAAAAAATTCAACCCCTTCCGTCCCAAAAGTATCCATTTCATGAGATAAAACTGATAAAAATGTATTTTTTAAAGCTAAAAATGACAAATTCAACAATGGAAATAAAAAAATCGGCTCCCAAACAATGAGTGGGACGGAAAAAAAATTAAAGCTGGAGACAGCCCTGATGTGAAGAAAATGATCTTCTGTTGCCTACCTCTGCAGTGTGTGCGTCCACGGTGTGACTGGGCTTACTGGTGTTGTTAGACCGTGTGTCCCAGCTGAAACAAGAAATAAAACATCTCATACCTCAGGGAAATATGCATAGAGATTTTGTGAAATTCTTAATGCCATAGTACAGGGTTCGAAATACAATTGAGTAACTTGCAATTTGCAAGTGATTTTCAAGATTTGCAAATAATAATTAATATGAACAATTTTGCAAGTTAAAAATACAATTTTGTATTCCATGAATGCCTGGGAACAAGCTACTCTCGTTACACACGCACACAATCACCCATAAAATACACTAAATTTGAATAGACAACATGTTAAATGTTTGGTCTTCTGATAATGCTATAAAAGAGGCAATGTCAGGCTGAGTATGTATGTACAGCAAAAGCAGTTACATACCGACTTTGATATTGCAAGTTAAAGTTTCAAATTGCAAGTAAACTTTTGCCAACTTGCAATTACATGTAACCCCAAAAAAGTATTTTGATCCCTGCATAGCCCTTGCCATCACAGAAGTGATCTTCCCCTTCCCTTAATCAGGCCTCAAAATTAACTTTTTTCCCCCACTGTCCCAAAAGAAAATGTCACCATCAGAGAAAAACGTTATGCCAAAAATCCAAAATTTTCATACCCTAGAACTTAGTAGAAACAGAGTCATCCTTTGTTGTGCCATAAGTTAAATGTCAAGTTACTAAGTTAACAGTTAACCGAATCTTGCATTCCTCCGAGTGATGAAACACCAGTCACCTGAAATTTAGAAAGTCACTTTCCAAATTTCAAGGCAGTCAGGTTGAAATCCCAATTTTTCAACTTCTTTATTCCTTGATGTACATCAAAGTTTTACATACCATTGGAAAGATCATGTTATCTTGAGTATCAGGTTCATTTTTTATGGTCACAACGTACAAATTTATCGAGATATTTGACTTTGAAAATTGCTTATCCCGCAGTGTTCAGAATGAAAACTCGGGAATATTTGTGTTCCTGTCGGTATTGCGCAGTGTTCCCGCCTGTAACTTCAAGTGTCCCCGCCGGGTTCACGGGTCACCCCGAATGCAAATGCCATACAATCAGCACCATGAGAATGACTGAATTAATCAGAATTCACACCTGGTTAGCTTGTGTAATTAGCACTTTTATGACAAATTCATGAAAAGAACTGCAATTGGCAGATACCGCCGGGTTGAACAGCAGGGCCGTCGGAACGAAATTAAACCCGTCCGACACCAAATGCATTTTCTTGATATTTTGGAGGGTCTTCTCTTCACATACTTATTATAAGTTAGTTGAATAATCACAATCGCATGGCATTGCTACAAGGAGAGGATCTGCTCCATTTTGACATGAACAAAATTATCTGAGTTTGGAAGGATAGCACAGCCTTGTGTACCAAAGCATTTTACCAGGTCTCTTTTAACTTTAAAGGTCAATTGTCATAAAATTCAGATTTTCGGATGGTCTGGGTGAATTTTTTCTGTCCCGACAAGCAAAAATCTGTCCCGGGACAGAGAGACAGCTCCTGAAGTCATCCCTGAACTAGTCCAATGAATGTCATGTGTTGTTTTTCAACTACACAAGGCTGGTAATTAACCACTGGCTTCCCAGCAGGGCAGCTGATGACAATTTACACACAGTTTGTCACTTTCACCATATTTCTGTGCATTCTTGCTGTTTATATTTTCTGTATAACATGACTGCTCAGTGCTCACAATTGTGAAAGATAATTTGAGTTTCTTCAAAGACAATTGCATCGAAAATGAGTCTTGGAGACCAAGGAGGTTCTAACCTCCTTGTGGATAACCAAGTATGGTACTGGAAAACCATAAACAAGTTTAATTCATTCCACAGGGGTCCAATATATATCTCCTAAAACAATTTGAATGTTTTGAACTACCTATCCACGATCTCCATGAATTTTACTTATTAGGTTACATACGATCTTCTTGCTTTAATACCGATCAAACCGTGTGTCTTTTCTGGCCAAAACGCAATTACTCAAAACAACTGAATAGATTTTAAAAATCATAAGATGTTTGAAACTTTCAGACCTTATGCTTATCCAAGGTCCTTTAAACATATGTGCTTTTGATATTAGTCCATTAGCGATCACAGACCAAGGAGGTTATGCACAGACCAAATATCAACCAATCATCCCACAGGGGCTGCCTAATAATAAACTAAGAATATTGAATTGAAGTGTGCTTCAGACAGTTTACATAAACAGTGCACGTGCTAACCTACAAAATAGACTACTCAATATAGTAGTGGTTTACATTTTTGGTTTACATTGTACTTCAAGGTGTTATAAAGCTGAGGAGAGATGCCTTTAGGTCACTTTTGTAGTGCGGGAACTGGAATGAGATTCAGAGTAAATCTCCAAATTTATCCACTTGTAGAGTTTGAATTGTCTTTGATATACATATGAAGTTGTAACAATCATAGCATATGAACCGAACCATCAGGCAAACTAGAGTTTGTTCTAGGTAATATTTTGGTAACAGGTCCAAATCCTGGAACTTAGGGGGTTATAGAGCTCACTTTCAAAGCAAGAAGTATCCTCATTTAGGAAATTCAAGTATTATTCGCTTCTTTGTTATGCGGCTTCATAACTAGGTCAGCTTTTGTTCTGGACAAGCAGTGATGCTGTCAAATTATCAAGTTGATTCAGAAGTAATTATCACACACTCAGGGTGTATACTGTGAGTGTCAAAAGGGTTAAATTAACCAAAAATCTTGAGCTAATGTGTTGGCCTTGCCTTGGGTCATGGGATGGGAGCCTGGAAATCCTCGGGCTGATCAGAATACTGAAAAAAGAAATTTTCTACCCTACAACTGCTTGATTGAAGATCATGTTAGCCTTGGCCCCCAGGTCTTGGTATTACTATTAGTCAGTGTGTAAGCAAAGAGGTTTAAACTTTATTGGTGTAAGCTGAGGTCTGATATTTAAGTACAGAAACCTGAAAATTCACTTCTGGGATCCAGGCAACATTTCACTGTGAACGAAAAAAAAAAATTATTTGAAAACATTGTAAGACAAAAGATTGCTGCCCTATACCCCCTAACCAATTGGTTCAAGTGCATCCCCTATCGTCCCTACAGCTCACTAGTGTCTGAGCAAGGTTCACTTTAATCCTCCTTGGTCTGAAGGACCATTTTAGATTTTTAGACTGGTCATATTGGAACTTCAAGCAGAAATTTAAGGCAATGTACTCAGGCCAGCCAGCCAACCTCTCACTTCACAAAGCTGGCTTGGTATATTTATACTATATGTACAGCACGACTACCAGGTCAGACCAACCAGTGATTCTTAAAAGCACTTGGCTCCATTTATTGGGAGATTTTGCAGTGGTTAATTTGTGAACAATTGAACGCTCCAAGCCAGATTCAAATTCCAAGCTGCATCTTGACTCGAGGTGATCTTAGACAGTTTATTTTTCTTTTGTGTGATTGTAAGAGGGTGTGTTGAAGCCTTTACTGAGTCCTCAGGCCATATATTGTTGTTTTTTTTTTCATTTCCTAAAGTTTGTTTGATTTAACCTCCTAATGTTTGACCAAGGAGGTTTTTGGTTTGACATACATGTACCAAGGAGGTTTTATACCTCCTTGCATGTACCCAGGGTCAGACTCTACAGATCAGCTCCCTTCCAGCAAAGAGATAATATTTTTCTATACAGAAGCAAGGACATTATATAAAGTCCTTGACAGAAGTAATGATGAACTTGCACCTTTGATCTTGCTTCCCCATTACGACTGGGTAGCACACATGCCCTTGAGGCAAACTTTAAAAATCGTGGCTACTCCTAGCCACCGGACAGAAACCTCTGCTTTTTTCAACACCTACGTGTACTGCATCCATGGTAGCTGAGGAAATTCTATCTTTCCATGTACCAATTGTCTTTGGCTCTATGCAAATCAGGGTAATTCACACCTTGACATTAATTGGGATATTCACAGCCAATACAGACATCCCTGAAAGAACAAATTGAATTCTGACAATCCCTCCTGTGCTTGATTTCCTAAGAATACCTTCCTTCCAAGAGTGCTGGCATTTACTTTTAAAATTAGCTGGTATACCTGGAGGTGTTTTCTTTGGAGCACAGTGCTCCCATCAAACTTACATGTATGTGCCTAAATCATGGACTAATAGGCTGAACTGTCAATTAAAAAAAAAGAAAAGTCAGGATTTTTAACTTCAACAGGGCCTCTGCTTTTACCAAGGAGGTTTTATATAATATATAGAACCAGTCCTTGCTTTTTACATCCTACCCAAGAGGTACCCATCTTTCAACAAGGGTGGCACATTTAGTGCTTTTTCACTTGTGTGAATTTGTTTCAGTATCAAATTAATTTCTTATATTGCAAGTTTGATTGTCAACAGTTAACTTATTAAACATTTTAAGACATATTTTTCAACAGTTGACAATAGTCATACCTGGCCATGGCTGCAGGTACAAGATTCAAGTCAGATTCTGTTAAATAAAGCAGTTGGCTATAAATATAAGAGATGGTGTGATTTGTCCTACTTCCCCAATCCTAAAATCCCACATGATTCTTGTTTACCTATCAATGTATAAAAATTCTTTCCATGTACCAATTGTCTTTTGGCTCTATGCAAATCAGGGTGATTCACACCTTGACATTAATTGGGATATTCACAGCCAATACAGACATCCCTGAAAGAACAAAAAATTCTCACAATCCCTCCTGTGGTTGATTTCTTAAGGATTCCTTCCTTCCAAGCATTTACTTTTAAAATTAGCTGGAATAACAATTAGCTGGCACAAACTAAAGCATAAGCCAACCCTACAGCTTTCGATGCTCAACAGAATGATCGAACCGGTAGAGCAGGCGAAACTGCTAGGGATTGAAATGGACCAGCAGTTAACGTGGGGTCTACACCTGGACAAAGTTAAATCCAAAATAACAAGCACTTTGGCAGCACTAGCAAGATCTCGTGACTACCTCACGAGCGACACGTTAAAAACAGTCGCACAATCACTTGTCTTAAGTCACATGGATTACTGCTCTTGCCCCTTGTCAGCTAGTTCTCAATCTCACTTGAATAAACTACAGATTCTACAAAACAAGGCAGCTAGACTTGTCCTAAATGCAAAGTATGACTCAAACATAGATGACATGCACAGGAGGTTGAATTGGCCCAAAATTAATGTAAGACTATACACATTAGCACTCTCTCTATGTTTCACAAACTTCAGGCGGCCCAAAAACCAGAAGCTATCTATAAAAGGTTACAGAGAATTGACAATACACATCAACACAATACCCGTCTTGCACAAGGAGGGGGTTTCAAACTGCGAAAACCCAGAACCACCTCAGCTACCAGAACCTTTCTGTACAGATGTATTAAATCATATATCACCTTTCCACAACACATAAAAACATCCGCATCTTCACTGTTCAAAACATTCCTCAAAGAAAGACTGATCACACAAAAGTACACAAATAAGCCATTACAGCACTGGTGGTAGCTGAATGTATGTACATATGTATTTCAAGTTGACCTCTGCCCCTCACGCTCTTTTTATTGCATCACATTTGATTTTGTTCATTACTGTCTGTCAATTGTGGATGTCATGTATCACATTTGAGTTTGGTCATGACTGTCTATCATTTGTATATGTTTTCTTCTTGTATTTTGATTTTAATGTATCAATGTGAATGGACTACAGGAAGAATAGTGTAAGATTGTAATAATTGAACACTAATGGAGATCCCAATAAATAAACAAACTGAGAGAGTAGATTTTACGGCATTATTTTAGAGAAAGCACCAGGTTTTTAATAGTGTATAGTCAGACCAAGGAGGTCCTAGTGGTCAGACTGTAACATTTTCCCTCTCAGCCCACACAATGAAAGACAAAGCAGAAAACAAGGCCATTGTACACTCCTTGTGCTAGTGTAGAAAACAAAGGTCTATCCATGCTGTATAATGTGTCTGGTGTCCATAGGATTGCTTGATGATTTCAGGATAGAAACTATTCACATCCAAGTAAAGTTTGTTGTCTAAAATCTAGGTTAGTTTGTTTGTGAGACAAGTACCAACAATGATTTTGTGCAAGCTGTGCCTGGTATAACTTAACACTTATTGAACTTTTAAACAGTAATGGGCTGCTTCAGGATGAGAAGAGGTGGCCATTTCAGAATGCTTATACTGACTGTTTCAAAGTTAACAGAGGGATGTGAATTGTGCTATCCTGGCTTTTAATGTTATGTTGGATAGCGGGGAGGATAGCGAACCCGGCGGGTTCAGTTTTTGTCCCGCTGTATACATTTGGCTGAATTCACACCTTTTACACCTCTTGGACCTGAATTTTTCTTCCCTGGGGTTTGTCCAAACCCGTCGGGATCCATAGTTTTTTGCCATTTTTTCCCGGGGGGGGAAGAACAGTAGGCCGGCGGGGAGAAGCATTCTTCCTTGCGGGAAGAAGCATTCTTCCTTGCGGGGCTGTAGTTTCACACATCGGGATGACCAAAAAAGAAAGCGGGGTGCTTCAATTTCCCGCAGTTTTCTTGCATTTATCATCAATGATATCATAAGTTGTGAACATTGCAGAATAATGATTTTCATATCACTATACTCAGTAGACTAAGAGCTACGCACTGATGTCTCACTTGAAGGTAGAACATCAACTTTGCTTGAATTTCCAAAAGGCTAGTGTCTGTCTAAATCTCAAGTGACTGGTGTTATGAAATCTGTACTCACATCATCAGCTTCTGGTCGTCCGCCACCGAGCCGAACAGACTCTCGTGCAGTAAGTGCCAGGACACGTCCTGAGGAAGAAACAAACAAGGTTAAAAATGGCGTTATATTTGGCAAAGCTACAGTACCACAGAATACCCAACGTACAACATTTCTCACAGGAAAGATATAAGCATATGTTGTCCAATTTTCAACAACACAGCAACAGAACTGAACTTCATTGAGGATCAACTACAACTTTTTATTTCCCTGGATTAAGTTGGTACGACCCACCCATGACTGCCAAAACGACCTTAATATTCTGTCATAAATATGTTGTAAGATGCATTTGACAGGTTTTACTTATCAATGGCTGGGATGAGGATGATACAAGCTAATGTGCTTTTGCCAGCTCTTCAAAATTATTCGGCAGCCACTTTTGAAAGGAAAAAGTTTCACGTTGAAATGTTTCAAATTGGTACCCTGTTTAAGTCGTCCCAAAATGAAACAACTCTGAATTCAGATGTTAAATAGTTTAATTACAACACATAATTATCAATTTAAAAAGCCGTACCTCCACCACAGCAGTGTGTCCAGTGAAGATGGTCTTGGCATCCAGAGATCGGTTTTCTTTGGGTGACTGGTTAATGTCCCACATACAGATGGTCTGGAACACACAGCAAAACAACCAGGCCATGTAATAATCCAACATCCATACGACAAGACACTACTATATCCATATCTATAATGGTCCTTGAGCTGGCGTCACACCAATATTAACCTTTAGCACACTGAAGTAGCCATTTGGCACCCCATTCTTTATTGGTGACAGAGTTAGGCAGCAGGGAGAAGGTTAAAAACAGCTCGCCCAACAAGCCTGTGATGCTCTAAAGGACATTTTCGGCAGCAATATGGCAGGTGTCCTCTCAACCACTATGTGATTATGAGGGAGCGGCCAGTCAGAGATTTTTAGGTGAAAAATATGCTCGACTCCCTGGGGATTTTGAAATTAGGTCACCTTCTGGCAATCAATGAATTGGCACTATGACACTGGCTTAAAAAGTACTGATGATACACTTTAATCCAAGCAGCATAGAACTTAGCTCCATTTTTCTTATCATCACTATCATCAACACAACATGTCCAGGAATGCTACAAGAAATCAACTTATTTCTACAATTCATATTAGTAACTACAACACTAAAACTTACCCGCCTATCGAAAGTGCTGTTGGCATCCAAACAGCACGGCTTGTGGAAAAAAAGTAATCAAGAATGGACCAAGAGGATTATAGGGGTGGGTAGCATGGGGCGTGTCACATTATGATCACAATATATCACACTTTTGAAGTTTTGGCACTCATTTTTCATGTCAGTCTATATATCGTAAATATCTCTATATTTAACTCAAATCTTACGCCTTCCTTTTCTTTTGTATATACATAAAAAGGGTGACCAAAAATGTGACACCCCCATTTCAATCCCTTATAGTCCATTCCAAAGATGAGTAAAGCAGAGAGGAACGGATGTGAAACTTACGTGGTCGTCAGAAGCGCTGAGGAGGTGTCCGGTCAAGTTGGGATTCCACGACAGCCCATATCTACGGACAACAACAAACATGTGATAGGACTGATACACTACAAACAAACAAACATACATACAGGGATACCGAGACATTGTCCTCAAAGTTTATTTCTTTACGCCGAAGGAGTGAAGTGTTTTTTTTGTACATTTGTTTGTCTATTTCTATTATATTCTAACATACATAAAGGAGGTGAAGTCTGACAATTTTACCTTCTGTTTCCTTTTTTTTTTGACGTTAGGAAAAAGTGGTGTAGGTTTGGTCCCCTAACAGCTTGTTTTAGCATGTGAAATTGGGAAAGACAGAAATTCTTACCCTTCTTTCTGGTGTCCCTTCAGCCTGAGGTCTGGGCAACATTCTCCACTGGGGTCTGGGGACAGAACCAAAATATACATATATCTTAACTGCTCAACAAACTGTGCTCAAAATATCTGAGAAATTAATGTGCACTTGCCCTTTCATACTTTACCAGTACTACTTCATCTAGTGCAAAGATCAAGTAGTGAGGTGAAAAATGTTTTCGGGAAAGAGATTGTGTTTTTTTAAGTTAGAGCCTTCAGTAGAAGAAAATGTCAGACAAACAAAGAAAGGAATATAAGCTTCATCAACCTGAGAAAAATATGGGCAAATGTTGGAATTAAGTCTTGAATAACAGCCCCTAAGTTGGTTATTCAATTGGTTTGATGAGAAACAAAGAAAACCCCCTACCAGGTCTGGAGGGGTGCTTGGTGTAGTGAGCACCAGCACATTGCTATACAGATACAGAAGCTGGTGTGCTAGCCGAGGGGCGCTTATGTTGGCTACACAGATACAGATCTTTAAACCCCTTACCCGGTCTGGAGGGGTGCTTGGTGTAGTCGAACACGGATATAGTTTATACTGATACTGATACCGGCTACACAGATACAGATGTTTAAACCCCTTACCCGGTCTGGAGGGGTGCTTGGTGTAGTCGAACACGGATATAGTTTATACTGATACTGATACCGGCTACACAGATACAGATGTTTAAACCCCTTACCCGGTCTGGAGGGGTGCTTGGTGTAGTCGAACACGGATATAGTTTATACTGATACTGATACCGGCTACACAGATACAGATGTTTAAACCCCTTACCCGGTCTGGAGGGGTGCTTGGTGTAGTCGACCACCAGCACATTGCTATACAGATACAGAAGCTGGTGTGCTAGCCGAGGGGCGCTTATGTTGGCTACACAGATACAGATCTTTAAACCCCTTACCCGGTCTGGAGGGGTGCTTGGTGTAGTCGAACACGGATATAGTTTATACTGATACTGATACCGGCTACACAGATACAGGTCTTTAAACCCCTTACCCGGTCTGGAGGGGTGCTTGGTGTAGTCAAACACGAGCACGTCGCTGGAGGGGGTCTTGGTGGCGATGACGCAGGGGTTCTGCGGCATGTAGCGCGCCCGGTTCACCTCTCCCTCGTGGTTGATCTTGATCTCAATTTCGATCTTCCCGCTGACCGACCCAAACCCGCCAAACTCTGAAAAACGATAGAACGCAAACGAGAAATGAAACATATTTCAAGACGTAGAAACTGAGCAAAAAATGTGTTTTTTTTACATTATCTCCATAATAGCAGGATCATTTTTGTGGTATGAGTTTCAGCGAGTGAATATAACAGACTGGTTTGTTGACAAGGCTCTAAGACAACATTTTCCAACAACAATCAATGAAATTTTGTACAATACATCCACAACTGTCCAAAGAATGCCAACGAACTGCATAAACATTGTACAATGAAAATGACTACACTACCAACAAAAAATTTCACACTTCTTAATGTCCAGCAAATAAACTATCTGTTTTTAATCAAGCCCTTTTATTCCCCTGCATTGCAAAAAAAAAGTTTTCAAAATTTGTAGGCACAAACTTAACACACATAATCTACTGTACATTACTCTTGCAGTTCATACATATGTATCTCCAGATGGCATTTTGTCCCTGGTATCAAAGTAATTAACGTCACCCTACATGATTTAATGTAATTATCCTACAGACAGGCCACTGTTAACTGACTGTGAAATATCCAGTGTTCTCACCAGAAGTTTTTCACAGCATAGGGATCAGGTACAGAAGGCCAACTTTACGCGGTGTAAGTCACGCGTGGAGTGCTGAAGACATGACCAGAGTAGGGAGTCCGGCATGTTCCCCCGGAAAATTTGTAAATTCATGACCCAATGAGACATTATTTCATGCATTTTGAGGGATAAATTTTGCGAAGTTGAGTTTTTCCTCTGTCACAGCCTCATTCTAAAGCCAAACATGAACTTTTTATAAGATTTATGAAGGGTCACAAGGTTTGTCCCAGAAAGAAACACCCCTATGCTGGTTGAAACACAGCATAGGGGTCCAGATCACAGCATAGGGGGTCCAAATCACAGCATAGGGGGCCCCTATGCTGAAAAGGCCTGGCGAGAACACTGATATCATATTCTCCTTTCTAGGCGACGAATGTCTGCTGTATAATCTCTTTACACGGACACTTGTGGGTTGTTCGAGTCCCATGGGGAGTTACAGACGTAGGGCAGGGAAAGGAAAGGAATCTGGAACCAGTTTAGCTCAAATGAACTCAATGAACAGATGAGCTAATCTTCCACTGGTCGTGACAGAGAAGACTGACGCTTATAGAGATCTTTATTGACACAACAAAAGCACAGCGCCTTTTGTAAGGTCTACTACATACATACATACAAACGAATAAGCTTATATGTACAGTATTTACAGGTTCATTGTACCGGGGAAATTCCCCTAGCTCTTTTCGACAAGTACAATGAACAGTGGACCACGGCTTAACGTCCCGTCCTAAGGACTGCGATCTTTAACGGTAGCGTACATGTCGGGTGAGCGACACAGCCGGGATCGAGCCCGGGGCTTCTAGTTCCAGAGGCAATATCGCTAACCACTGGACTACGCACGCTACTTTTCATTGATAGATTTATGAGTGGAAAATGTTGTGGTGACATGTTTTTTAACCTGACACAGTTGTTGTTTATAGTTACTGTTTGCTAAACATACATAAGTTCTCAAAGAGTACTGCAAATGCAGAAATGTTCTCAGTGGTTTTATGTTTACGGTTTTTGTGGTGAATCCTTTACCGCAAACTTAAAACCACTGCGAAAAGCTGTTCTATTGTGTGACTGTAGCGCTACTATTGTTTCAAACACGAACTCAAAATCACCACAAACACTCCATTTTCTCCCTACCGCGAAATTGAATCCCCGCAAAGATTTCTGCATTTACAGTACTTAGAAATTTCATAAGTAAAGAGATGTTGCTTACTAAGCATCAAAATGTCAAAATGCTTACTCTTATGTAAAAAAACGTATTCTGGCCCTTATTGTATTAGTAATTATGATGTTAAGTCTAATTTTATACTTCCACTTTGTGTTATGTTAACGAATTCTTGCCATACCTTGTACCATGCACAATTGTCGTGCAATAAAGTTCTTCTATCATGTATAAGATATGCCTTTAGAAAGTGTGTTCTTGTAATATAAACTCTTATAATTCAGCCAGGTACCCTAAGAGTCAGACCGCGACATTAAAAATCAGTGTTATCAAGACCTTCTGAAGAATGTCATTAACACCTGGATATCTGAAGTGTTCATTTCTTGTGGATTTCTGTTGCTGCATTTAGTAGATCTTTTTATATTCAACACTTTTTCATTGTGGCTGTCTTTGGGTACCCTGTGGCAGGATTTTGCGAAAACATAACATTTTCACTAGGTGTATATAGTGTTCTCACCAGACTTTTTTCACAGCACAGGGGCCAGGTACAGAACTTCAGAAGGCCAACTTTATGCTGGTTGTAACACAGCACATGGGTCAGGTACAGAAGGCCAACTTTGCGTGGTGCAAGTCACGCGCAGAGTGCCGAAGACATGACCAGAGTAGGGAGTCAGGTATTTTAAAATTCATAACCCAATGAGACACTATTTCCTGCATTTTGAGGGATAAATTTTGTGAGGTAAAGTTTTTCCTCTGTCACAGCCTAAATCTTAAGCTAAATGTGAACTTTTTATAAGATTTATGAAGGGTCACAAGGTTCTTCCCAGAAAAAAACACCCCTATGCTGGTTGAAACACAGCATAGGGGTCAAGTTCACAGCATAGGCGGAGATCTGGCACGCCCCATCAAGAGGAGGGCAGCTGTTACATTTCGCCTTTTCCAAAGTTACCAAACACAAATGAAAGTCTTTTGCTGCAACTTCAGCTTTGCAATTAATGAAATCTCAAGTTTGAGCAAAATTACAGGCTTTGCCAGGGAAATATCTGAACAAATACCCTAAGTTTGAAAATCAACAGGATGGAGCTGGGATTAGAACAGGATGGAGGAGCGCCACTGTTCCATTCTTTAGGGAGATCCCTGCTATGCCGAAAAGGCCTGGCGAGAACACTGCAGTGTAAAGAACAATGTAGTGCCAATGATACGTGACACGTACCACCTTTCTCGCTGTCGTACTGCGTGGCGTCGAACTGGGCGTCCTCGTTGGGCAGCTGCACGCTGGCGATCACAAGGTGGTTCTGCTCATCCGAGCTGCGGAAATTCACACTGTCAAACACGATAAATATAACACAACACGGCATAGTCTGTATCACACAAGGTACCATCACCTGATGGCCGAGGGCTTATGTGCACCCAAATAAACACACATTTCAATCCAAAATGTTCAATCCAAAATGCGCTAGAATTCCAACGCTCGAAATTCACATCGTCAAACACGATAAATATAACACAACACGGCGTATTGCTATTCTGTATCACACAAGGTACCATCGCCTGATGGCGGAGGGCTTATGTCCACCCAAATAAATACACATTTCAATCCAAAATGTTCAATCCAAAATGCGCTAGAATTCCAACGCTCGAAATTCACATCGTCAAACACGATAAATATAACACAACACGGCGTATTCTGTATCAAACAAGGTACCATCGCCTGATGGCCGAGGGCTTATGTCCACCCAAATAAATACACATTTCAATCCAAAATGTTCAATCCAAAATGCGCTAGAATTCCAACGCTCGAAATTCACATCGTCAAACACGATAAATATAACACAACACGGCGTATTCTGTATCAAACAAGGTACCATCGCCTGATGGCCGAGGGCTTATGTCCACCCAAATAAATACACATTTCAATCCAAAATGTTCAATCCAAAATGCGCTAGAATTCCAACGCTCGAAATTCACATCGTCAAACACGATAAATATAACACAACACGACGTATTCTGTATCAAACAAGGTACCATCGCCTGATGGCTGAGGGCTTATGTCCACCCAAATAAATACACATTTCAATCCAAAATGTTCAATCCAAAATGCGCTAGAATTCCAACGCTCGAAATTCACATCGTCAAACACGATAAATATAACACAACACGGCGTATTCTGTATCAAACAAGGTACCATCGCCTGATGGCTGAGGGCTTATGTCCACCCAAATAAATACACATTTCAATCCAAAATGCGCTAGAATTCCAACGCTCGAAATTCACACTGTCAAACACGATAAATATAACACAACACGGCATGGCTCGAAATACATTTTGGGGTCAACTTGCACTGGTGCTGATAAAAAAATTACTTGCACCAAAAAGAAATTACTTTTGGCACATTCAAGAAAGTATGATGCCCCTATTCTATAAGATGGCGACTTTTAAATGGCTTGGTTCAACGCCACTAAATGTGTCCCAGACTCATATAAATGACTTGAATACAAGTTTAGAAGGGATACAAATCGTTGCTTACTGAATGTGTAATGTGTCTAAACACTGACTCTTCATTTGAAATGAAGAGTCAGTGCGTAAACATTTTGGATTGAAAGTTTACACAAGTAAAAGGGAATAGATTTCTATTGGTGGTAACTTGCACCAGAGCAGGGTTTCTGGAAATCATGTGCATGGCTCCAATCTTTCGTTGGCAAATTTGCACATGCAAGTGGTGTTTAGAGCCCTGACACGGTGTAGTTCGTATCACCCGAAGTACCAGCACGACCGCGGGTAGGACCCACCAGAAAAAAAAAAGGCTTTCAATCCAAAATGCGCCAGAATTTGATAAAATTTGGTGTCCTTGGACAAAAAATTGTAACAACAGCAATTTCATTGTCCGAATACGGATTCAAATTTTTGACAGCGGCACATTGAATGCATGTAAAGCATGTTTGAATGTATGGAAGCCTACGTTATAGTACAAGTAGAAGCCTGTGTGATAACCCAAAATATCACCCGGTTTGGAACACCTGTATCGAATGTTATCACAGCCCAGGTATGACATAAACAACAGCGCAACAGTATCAAATAGATCGTAAGCAAGTAATTTTTTCTACTACTAATTCTAGAAATGATTTTGCTATTCAGGATGGGGATAAATTTCAATCATTGCATTCAACTTACGTGTGGGTTCCCAGGATCAGACGATGAATGGAATAGTCCTTTCCCTCTGGTCTGTAATAAGAAAAGTACACAACATCAGACACCACAAATGTTTTGTTACAAAGTTGATCATGTTATTCTACAGTGGCGAAAATCGCTCACAAGTATGGCTGGCTAAAGATTTTTGGAAGCTATACTTTTGGAAAGCTAGAAATATTTTGTAGTTCATGTCCCTCTGGTGCAAGCAATAAACAGCAAGGCCACCAAGCTCCTTTGCCATATGGATCAATTTCCATGGATCCATCTGTGGTTGAGGGTTCAAACCCAGCCAAGACATGTTGTAAGGGTTTGCCTTCGTCAATTCAAATGGTCCTGTGTATGAAGGTTGTAAGGCTTAAGTGTCAAACCTCTGCAAGTAGAAGAACCTATCTGCACCATTGCGTAGCCACATGACACTACTACCTAACCAAAAAATGTCATGCTTCTACAAAGGTCCAGCTACATACCACGAACCATACAGGACTGGAACATATTACCTCCAAACATTGTCACATCCACAGCACTGGACAGTTTTAAGACGGGTTTGGCCCACCACATGGGCCTACCCGCATCCGTGTAAATATTGAACTATGCTAAGCAGGCCAACCACTTTTACATTATTGTTTGAGCACTGTTCTGGTTGATTTCGCACCAACACTTTGCAATTTTTGATTCGCTTCTTTTTTTTTTATGCACCACCACCACCACCGGCCCGCTTAGCTGTGCACCAATCCTCCCTGGACGAGATGCCCCACTGGGGTTTTGTCCAGTATGATTAAGATTAAGATTAAGATTAAAGGTCTGCATCTGTATCTACGTAGCCGGTATAACCACCCTTTGGTGTAACACACCAGCTTTGCAGGCACGTGGCGCGACAGCAGCTAATCATATCACACTGAACGACTTGTCACACCTAACCTTTGTGCACAAGGTCGAGCAGAAAGCAGGAAAGCGAGACCGTACCTGGTGACGTCAGGCAGCCACTGGGCAGTCAGGCTGGGCCACTCCAGCGCGTGGGTCATGACAAGGTCGTACAGGAAGGGCGTGTTCTTCTTCCAGATCTTGTACTCCTCATTGATAATCCTTTCCTCAACTGCATCATCGAAAGCTTGTGAGGTCGGGGGTCAAACATATCGAGTCTTAGCATGCTCGGCTCCCAACACCACACAGTTGAGGTTAGTGAGCAAAGCTTCGTGGGGGCAAAAAAGGGATCCTTGGGGAACCCCATGCTAATTAAATCATATACTTAACCATGCAAAACAAGGGGCCCAGAAAAGGGATACTTGGAAACCCCATGCTTGCTAAATCATATAATAAACCATGCAAAACAAGGGGCCCAAAAAAAGGATACTTGGAAACCCCATGCTTGCTAAATCATATACTAAACCATGCAAAACAAGGGGGACAAACAGGGAAGCCCATATAGAACGATAAGACTAAAAATAAACAAATGAAGCAAAAATAATGCGGTCTAATCATTAGTTTATGCAACAGCCCCAAAGACATTAGTAAAAGTCATATAATCGTGAAATCAAAAAGGGACCAAAAAGGAAACCTTGGGGAACCCCATGCTTGTTAATATATATCAAAATTGAAATCATGCAAAACAACAAAACTGAACACAAACAAATGCAACAAAAGTAATGCGTTCTAACCGTTAGCTCACGTAGTGGTCAAAAACAGTCGTAAAATCAAATTTAAGAAATGAATAAACTTGTGACAACAAAACAAAGGGATGAATCCAGAAGTTTGCTCATTTGCTACTCTAGAATGTGAGTTTAATTACATGAATGTACAACAAGACACATTCAATCTCAATACTGCAAAGGGAAAAGAGAGCTTAAGACCCCGTTCACACTCATTTTCTTCAATCGCGATTGAAGTATAATCGCGATTGAATCGATCCGATCGCGATTGATTTTTTCAGTGTGAACGCTCCCAATCGCGATTGGAACGATCCAAAACGATCCAATCGCGATTGGATTGTAACTACCTCCGGAGGTAGTTTGATTGGATTAATCGTGATCGGATCCAATCCAATCCTATCAAATTTTGAGTGTGAACACAACTACGATTCATTCCATCGCGATCGGCGGAGATTTCGGCTGGTTCCGGGGGTGGGAGGTCATACATGCGGGTACGTGGGTTCATAGTTCGCATCGCGCGGGAAAACAAACCCAATCCGCACGTCAGATCACTCTTTTACAACAATAGCAACTTTTCATCGTCAACAATGCCCAAGAAGAAGAATAAAACTCCGTCAGCAACTTCAGCTGGTGGCAGATGGCGCGATGAGGAGACTAGGGTCCTCATCGCAATCTGGGGGAGAGAGGAGGTGCAGGCCAAACTGGGGAAATGTCACCGAAAGAGGGACATTTACCGCACCAAGTGACAATGTCTAGCGGAAAAATAGACACAAAACAAGGACAACAAGGACAACAACAACATTTACCAGATGATCGCCGATAGCATGCTTCAATCGTGCTTCAATCGCGATCGGATCACGGCGTACTTTAATCCACTTGGCGAAAAGCAGTGTGAACGCAAAAGTTTCTTTGCGTTCAATCGCGATCGGATCGAACAATCGCGATTATACTTCAATCGCGATTGAAAAAAATGAGTGTGAACGGGGTCTAAGAGGCAAGAAGTACTCAAGCAGGTAAGCACTAAGTCAAGCAGATAATTGGCATGTTGGAAATTTTGCTATTGAATAACAAACTCAAAGATATAAATATCTTTTTTTTTTATTACACGAAAATATGTTAAGCTTTTGGGCTGAAGTCTTTCCCTTTTAGATCAAGGACATATTGAAACTTTTCCCTACATTTCTGGGGATGCCTTGTCAAAAAAGTTTGAGTACAGTCAAGTTTTTAGAAAGAAAAACATGCCAATTAAGTGTTAAGTAATTAGTAAAGACACAGCAAGAAAGGAGGATATAAGAAGCAGCAGTAAAGAAAGCATGCTGCATTGCAGTATTTTAAAACCTGTTATTTGTTCATAAAAACAGTTTTAAACAGTATCACTCAAGGATCCTGGTTAACATGGAATGATGACAATAATATAATATGATATGAAAACTTCAAACCTTGCTCTGACGACTGAGCAGCCATTGGTCGGCAGTAAGCCCGGCGGCTCGCTGTAAGTGAAGGATTGGAAGGTTTAGGCCGACATAGGGGTCAAAGGGCACAAGAAGAAGTTTTCTGCATTTCAAGCATGTAGTTATAACACTGGTGGTCGTGGTGGGTGGGGAAGGTTTGGGTTTGGGGCCAATTGTAACAGTTTCTAACAATGCAATGTATTAATAGAGTCTTTTGGTCATCCAAACTTCATTTTCATGTAGCTTGTCTGTTAATGCCAAGGTGTACATGACGTGTTATATGTAATATACAGAACAGACAACACTAACGGTTATTTCTAGAAAATAATGACAAGAGGGAGTACACTATGTCGAGGGAGCGAAACATGTGTGTTTCCAGTGTATCACTACAGAATTGTTTCAACTGTGAAAACATCCTTTCATCCTTCTATCCCGAAATTAAGTCCACACAATACATGAATTTGCACTTCAATGTGAACGAATCACCAAATCACTGCTAATTTGTAATTATACTCGCCTTACGCTACATTCAGTAGGACAGTCTATAACACTACATTATGCTAAATTCAGGAAGTCAATTATGCAAAATGTCGCTTCGAATGACCTGGATGAAATAAAAACTCCTTACGAATTATGGAAAATCAAAATTGCGCGCCTTCATGATTTCATCTTAATAGGGAAATGGGGCAAGCTAATTTGCATATTTGGTGTTGTTGGAGGGAAGGGGCAAATTTGACATGGCCAAAAACTCCATATTTGGTGCTACAAAATTGAACGATCAAAAACATGTTTTACCGTAAGTAAAGAAACTAACAGCAAACTTGCGTATCTCTGTGAACTGTAGTTATCTACGCTCAACGGATAAATAAATTTCTCCCAAAACATAACACGTGCCCCCCTCCCCTTAACAAAAAGTACACAAATTTTAATTAGCTATGAATATACTAAGATGCGTGGTTGTGAGCGTGGTGGAAAATGCAGCTAGTTTTCCGTGCGGCAGAAATCAGAAGCCTCAGCTAGATGTAGCGGCGACGAAGGTTTAAGACTAGCAAAAATCGGATGAAGTTGTTTTTGGTCTGGGGAAGAAAATTATATAGAGCCAAGTGCATGCAAACTGGCGCCTATGCGTGCGTGCAGTATCGGAAATTTTGACAGCGAAAATTCTCACCCACTACAACAAACAGAACACAAACACTTCGTCCACAACGTTCCTCTGACAATAAAGTCGTCATAACTGTACTTACAGCCCTCCTTGTCTGCCATTTTTCGTGAAAAGCCGAGATTTTCCGAGTGGAGAAAGACAAAAGCACACCGGCGGCGGCTCTAGGGGAGACTAAAGGGATTGCGCCTGCGCCCAGACCGCACGATGAGAGACTCCAAGTAAAAAACATGGTTTAAACCATTGAAAATTCTTTTTGGTGGGATTTTTTGTGAAATCTGGGCAATATAGGATAGGCTGTGGTAGGATAGACTCTGTATTTGCTGAATTAGTTGAAATAAATGGTCTTTCTCTACCTTGTGAGGTTTGGCACCCCCCTGATATAGTGGGATGGTCTTCAACTGGGTGTTTGAAGCCTGTAGGGCCTATCCAAGGGCTCTGATTAGGGGGGGTTATCTGGAGAATAGCCGTATAGAATTTGTCAGGGATGAATCTGATGACAGTTGACATAACTGGTTAGTATTTGAGGGTAAGTTATTGTAGTCTGATGTTTTGATTCCTGAGATAATGACACCTTCTTTTTCTTAACTTCCCCATAGGGCTACATGCATTACTGCCATTTATTGTATCCCTTTAGTCTCCCCTATAGGAAATTCACATAGGATAGAGGCAGACCATTTTGGTCCATTTCATGGGGTTTTAGCCTTAGACCTGTTACCTAAGCAATGGTCAGACCTCATTTGGCTCATTTTTATTAATAAATTATCCCATTTTTGTTATTTTTAGCCATTTTTCTGAGTTTTTAACCCCGCCTCCAATCAGTGCCTGGCTGCAGCTAGGCTATGTGTACAAAGGATGGGATTTGAGTATTCTAAAGGTGAATTCAAAGGGGGGGGGGGTCCCTAATGGTGAGGGGGGTCTCATACCAGGTGAATATTGTGTTTTGACCTTGTCAAACTCTTTTTCTATACTCTATGCCTTGTTTATAGCTGCTTTTTGTGATGGTTTCTACACACTTGTCTTGCTTTTAGGCCTGTCAGGGCCCCTGTATTGACTTTTGTTGTACCTCAAAAGGAAATTCAGGTGCCTACTATAGGGAAAAAAGTCCCCCCTGTACTGGGGTGACCAAATTCTAACTTTATTTACCTGTTTCTGACAATTTTCCACCTATAATGGGTAACTTGGTCATTCCTAGCCTAACTTAGGAGAGCAGCCCTGACACCTGTTAGGTCATCAACTCCCAGGGGACTGTTTTTGGTCTGAGGTCTTTGATACTCAGGATTCTAACTCACAACCCTACCCCGCATTGTGTGATATGATTGACAGCTGTCAATTCTGAAATTGATTTCTCTAATATAGGAAATTCACATAGGATAGAGGCAGACCATTTTGGTCCATTTCATGGGGTTTTAGCCTTAGACCTGTTACCTAAGCAATGGTCAGACCTCATTTGGCTCATTTTTATTAATAAATTATCCCATTTTTGTTATTTTTAGCCATTTTTCTGAGTTTTTAACCCCGCCTCCAATCAGTGCCTGGCTGCAGCTAGGCTATGTGTACAAAGGATGGGATTTGAGTATTCTAAAGGTGAATTCAAAGGGGGGGGGGGGGGTCCCTAATGGTGAGGGGGGTCTCATACCAGGTGAATATTGTGTTTTGACCTTGTCAAACTCTTTTTCTATACTCTATGCCTTGTTTATAGCTGCTTTTTGTGATGGTTTCTACACACTTGTCTTGCTTTTAGGCCTGTCAGGGCCCCTGTATTGACTTTTGTTGTACCTCAAAAGGAAATTCAGGTGCCTACTATAGGGAAAAAAGTCCCCCCTGTACTGGGGTGACCAAATTCTAACTTTATTTACCTGTTTCTGACAATTTTCCACCTATAATGGGTAACTTGGTCATTCCTAGCCTAACTTAGGAGAGCAGCCCTGACACCTGTTAGGTCATCAACTCCCAGGGGACTGTTTTTGGTCTGAGGTCTTTGATACTCAGGATTCTAACTCACAACCCTACCCCGCATTGTGTGATATGATTGACAGCTGTCAATTCTGAAATTGATTTCTCTAATAGGGGAGACTAAAGGGATTGCGCCTGCGCCCAGACCGCACGATGAGAGACTCCAAGTAAAAAACATGGTTTAAACCATTGAAAATTCTTTTTGGTGGGATTTTTTGTGAAATCTGGGCAATATAGGATAGGCTGTGGTAGGATAGACTCTGTATTTGCTGAATTAGTTGAAATAAATGGTCTTTCTCTACCTTGTGAGGTTTGGCACCCCCCTGATATAGTGGGATGGTCTTCAACTGGGTGTTTGAAGCCTGTAGGGCCTATCCAAGGGCTCTGATTAGGGGGGGTTATCTGGAGAATAGCCGTATAGAATTTGTCAGGGATGAATCTGATGACAGTTGACATAACTGGTTAGTATTTGAGGGTAAGTTATTGTAGTCTGATGTTTTGATTCCTGAGATAATGACACCTTCTTTTTCTTAACTTCCCCATAGGGCTACATGCATTACTGCCATTTATTGTATCCCTTTAGTCTCCCCTATAGGAAATTCACATAGGATAGAGGCAGACCATTTTGGTCCATTTCATGGGGTTTTAGCCTTAGACCTGTTACCTAAGCAATGGTCAGACCTCATTTGGCTCATTTTTATTAATAAATTATCCCATTTTTGTTATTTTTAGCCATTTTTCTGAGTTTTTAACCCCGCCTCCAATCAGTGCCTGGCTGCAGCTAGGCTATGTGTACAAAGGATGGGATTTGAGTATTCTAAAGGTGAATTCAAAGGGGGGGGGGGGGGTCCCTAATGGTGAGGGGGGTCTCATACCAGGTGAATATTGTGTTTTGACCTTGTCAAACTCTTTTTCTATACTCTATGCCTTGTTTATAGCTGCTTTTTGTGATGGTTTCTACACACTTGTCTTGCTTTTAGGCCTGTCAGGGCCCCTGTATTGACTTTTGTTGTACCTCAAAAGGAAATTCAGGTGCCTACTATAGGGAAAAAAGTCCCCCCTGTACTGGGGTGACCAAATTCTAACTTTATTTACCTGTTTCTGACAATTTTCCACCTATAATGGGTAACTTGGTCATTCCTAGCCTAACTTAGGAGAGCAGCCCTGACACCTGTTAGGTCATCAACTCCCAGGGGACTGTTTTTGGTCTGAGGTCTTTGATACTCAGGATTCTAACTCACAACCCTACCCCGCATTGTGTGATATGATTGACAGCTGTCAATTCTGAAATTGATTTCTCTAATAGGGGAGACTAAAGGGATTGCGCCTGCGCCCAGACCGCACGATGAGAGACTCCAAGTAAAAAACATGGTTTAAACCATTGAAAATTCTTTTTGGTGGGATTTTTTGTGAAATCTGGGCAATATAGGATAGGCTGTGGTAGGATAGACTCTGTATTTGCTGAATTAGTTGAAATAAATGGTCTTTCTCTACCTTGTGAGGTTTGGCACCCCCCTGATATAGTGGGATGGTCTTCAACTGGGTGTTTGAAGCCTGTAGGGCCTATCCAAGGGCTCTGATTAGGGGGGGTTATCTGGAGAATAGCCGTATAGAATTTGTCAGGGATGAATCTGATGACAGTTGACATAACTGGTTAGTATTTGAGGGTAAGTTATTGTAGTCTGATGTTTTGATTCCTGAGATAATGACACCTTCTTTTTCTTAACTTCCCCATAGGGCTACATGCATTACTGCCATTTATTGTATCCCTTTAGTCTCCCCTATAGGAAATTCACATAGGATAGAGGCAGACCATTTTGGTCCATTTCATGGGGTTTTAGCCTTAGACCTGTTACCTAAGCAATGGTCAGACCTCATTTGGCTCATTTTTATTAATAAATTATCCCATTTTTGTTATTTTTAGCCATTTTTCTGAGTTTTTAACCCCGCCTCCAATCAGTGCCTGGCTGCAGCTAGGCTATGTGTACAAAGGATGGGATTTGAGTATTCTAAAGGTGAATTCAAAGGGGGGGGGGTCCCTAATGGTGAGGGGGGTCTCATACCAGGTGAATATTGTGTTTTGACCTTGTCAAACTCTTTTTCTATACTCTATGCCTTGTTTATAGCTGCTTTTTGTGATGGTTTCTACACACTTGTCTTGCTTTTAGGCCTGTCAGGGCCCCTGTATTGACTTTTGTTGTACCTCAAAAGGAAATTCAGGTGCCTACTATAGGGAAAAAAGTCCCCCCTGTACTGGGGTGACCAAATTCTAACTTTATTTACCTGTTTCTGACAATTTTCCACCTATAATGGGTAACTTGGTCATTCCTAGCCTAACTTAGGAGAGCAGCCCTGACACCTGTTAGGTCATCAACTCCCAGGGGACTGTTTTTGGTCTGAGGTCTTTGATACTCAGGATTCTAACTCACAACCCTACCCCGCATTGTGTGATATGATTGACAGCTGTCAATTCTGAAATTGATTTCTCTAATAGGGGAGACTAAAGGGATTGCGCCTGCGCCCAGACCGCACGATGAGAGACTCCAAGTAAAAAACATGGTTTAAACCATTGAAAATTCTTTTTGGTGGGATTTTTTGTGAAATCTGGGCAATATAGGATAGGCTGTGGTAGGATAGACTCTGTATTTGCTGAATTAGTTGAAATAAATGGTCTTTCTCTACCTTGTGAGGTTTGGCACCCCCCTGATATAGTGGGATGGTCTTCAACTGGGTGTTTGAAGCCTGTAGGGCCTATCCAAGGGCTCTGATTAGGGGGGGTTATCTGGAGAATAGCCGTATAGAATTTGTCAGGGATGAATCTGATGACAGTTGACATAACTGGTTAGTATTTGAGGGTAAGTTATTGTAGTCTGATGTTTTGATTCCTGAGATAATGACACCTTCTTTTTCTTAACTTCCCCATAGGGCTACATGCATTACTGCCATTTATTGTATCCCTTTAGTCTCCCCTATAGGAAATTCACATAGGATAGAGGCAGACCATTTTGGTCCATTTCATGGGGTTTTAGCCTTAGACCTGTTACCTAAGCAATGGTCAGACCTCATTTGGCTCATTTTTATTAATAAATTATCCCATTTTTGTTATTTTTAGCCATTTTTCTGAGTTTTTAACCCCGCCTCCAATCAGTGCCTGGCTGCAGCTAGGCTATGTGTACAAAGGATGGGATTTGAGTATTCTAAAGGTGAATTCAAAGGGGGGGGGGGTCCCTAATGGTGAGGGGGGTCTCATACCAGGTGAATATTGTGTTTTGACCTTGTCAAACTCTTTTTCTATACTCTATGCCTTGTTTATAGCTGCTTTTTGTGATGGTTTCTACACACTTGTCTTGCTTTTAGGCCTGTCAGGGCCCCTGTATTGACTTTTGTTGTACCTCAAAAGGAAATTCAGGTGCCTACTATAGGGAAAAAAGTCCCCCCTGTACTGGGGTGACCAAATTCTAACTTTATTTACCTGTTTCTGACAATTTTCCACCTATAATGGGTAACTTGGTCATTCCTAGCCTAACTTAGGAGAGCAGCCCTGACACCTGTTAGGTCATCAACTCCCAGGGGACTGTTTTTGGTCTGAGGTCTTTGATACTCAGGATTCTAACTCACAACCCTACCCCGCATTGTGTGATATGATTGACAGCTGTCAATTCTGAAATTGATTTCTCTAATATAGGAAATTCACATAGGATAGAGGCAGACCATTTTGGTCCATTTCATGGGGTTTTAGCCTTAGACCTGTTACCTAAGCAATGGTCAGACCTCATTTGGCTCATTTTTATTAATAAATTATCCCATTTTTGTTATTTTTAGCCATTTTTCTGAGTTTTTAACCCCGCCTCCAATCAGTGCCTGGCTGCAGCTAGGCTATGTGTACAAAGGATGGGATTTGAGTATTCTAAAGGTGAATTCAAAGGGGGGGGGGGGGGTCCCTAATGGTGAGGGGGGTCTCATACCAGGTGAATATTGTGTTTTGACCTTGTCAAACTCTTTTTCTATACTCTATGCCTTGTTTATAGCTGCTTTTTGTGATGGTTTCTACACACTTGTCTTGCTTTTAGGCCTGTCAGGGCCCCTGTATTGACTTTTGTTGTACCTCAAAAGGAAATTCAGGTGCCTACTATAGGGAAAAAAGTCCCCCCTGTACTGGGGTGACCAAATTCTAACTTTATTTACCTGTTTCTGACAATTTTCCACCTATAATGGGTAACTTGGTCATTCCTAGCCTAACTTAGGAGAGCAGCCCTGACACCTGTTAGGTCATCAACTCCCAGGGGACTGTTTTTGGTCTGAGGTCTTTGATACTCAGGATTCTAACTCACAACCCTACCCCGCATTGTGTGATATGATTGACAGCTGTCAATTCTGAAATTGATTTCTCTAATAGGGGAGACTAAAGGGATTGCGCCTGCGCCCAGACCGCACGATGAGAGACTCCAAGTAAAAAACATGGTTTAAACCATTGAAAATTCTTTTTGGTGGGATTTTTTGTGAAATCTGGGCAATATAGGATAGGCTGTGGTAGGATAGACTCTGTATTTGCTGAATTAGTTGAAATAAATGGTCTTTCTCTACCTTGTGAGGTTTGGCACCCCCCTGATATAGTGGGATGGTCTTCAACTGGGTGTTTGAAGCCTGTAGGGCCTATCCAAGGGCTCTGATTAGGGGGGGTTATCTGGAGAATAGCCGTATAGAATTTGTCAGGGATGAATCTGATGACAGTTGACATAACTGGTTAGTATTTGAGGGTAAGTTATTGTAGTCTGATGTTTTGATTCCTGAGATAATGACACCTTCTTTTTCTTAACTTCCCCATAGGGCTACATGCATTACTGCCATTTATTGTATCCCTTTAGTCTCCCCTATAGGAAATTCACATAGGATAGAGGCAGACCATTTTGGTCCATTTCATGGGGTTTTAGCCTTAGACCTGTTACCTAAGCAATGGTCAGACCTCATTTGGCTCATTTTTATTAATAAATTATCCCATTTTTGTTATTTTTAGCCATTTTTCTGAGTTTTTAACCCCGCCTCCAATCAGTGCCTGGCTGCAGCTAGGCTATGTGTACAAAGGATGGGATTTGAGTATTCTAAAGGTGAATTCAAAGGGGGGGGGGTCCCTAATGGTGAGGGGGGTCTCATACCAGGTGAATATTGTGTTTTGACCTTGTCAAACTCTTTTTCTATACTCTATGCCTTGTTTATAGCTGCTTTTTGTGATGGTTTCTACACACTTGTCTTGCTTTTAGGCCTGTCAGGGCCCCTGTATTGACTTTTGTTGTACCTCAAAAGGAAATTCAGGTGCCTACTATAGGGAAAAAAGTCCCCCCTGTACTGGGGTGACCAAATTCTAACTTTATTTACCTGTTTCTGACAATTTTCCACCTATAATGGGTAACTTGGTCATTCCTAGCCTAACTTAGGAGAGCAGCCCTGACACCTGTTAGGTCATCAACTCCCAGGGGACTGTTTTTGGTCTGAGGTCTTTGATACTCAGGATTCTAACTCACAACCCTACCCCGCATTGTGTGATATGATTGACAGCTGTCAATTCTGAAATTGATTTCTCTAATATAGGAAATTCACATAGGATAGAGGCAGACCATTTTGGTCCATTTCATGGGGTTTTAGCCTTAGACCTGTTACCTAAGCAATGGTCAGACCTCATTTGGCTCATTTTTATTAATAAATTATCCCATTTTTGTTATTTTTAGCCATTTTTCTGAGTTTTTAACCCCGCCTCCAATCAGTGCCTGGCTGCAGCTAGGCTATGTGTACAAAGGATGGGATTTGAGTATTCTAAAGGTGAATTCAAAGGGGGGGGGGGGTCCCTAATGGTGAGGGGGGTCTCATACCAGGTGAATATTGTGTTTTGACCTTGTCAAACTCTTTTTCTATACTCTATGCCTTGTTTATAGCTGCTTTTTGTGATGGTTTCTACACACTTGTCTTGCTTTTAGGCCTGTCAGGGCCCCTGTATTGACTTTTGTTGTACCTCAAAAGGAAATTCAGGTGCCTACTATAGGGAAAAAAGTCCCCCCTGTACTGGGGTGACCAAATTCTAACTTTATTTACCTGTTTCTGACAATTTTCCACCTATAATGGGTAACTTGGTCATTCCTAGCCTAACTTAGGAGAGCAGCCCTGACACCTGTTAGGTCATCAACTCCCAGGGGACTGTTTTTGGTCTGAGGTCTTTGATACTCAGGATTCTAACTCACAACCCTACCCCGCATTGTGTGATATGATTGACAGCTGTCAATTCTGAAATTGATTTCTCTAATAGGGGAGACTAAAGGGATTGCGCCTGCGCCCAGACCGCACGATGAGAGACTCCAAGTAAAAAACATGGTTTAAACCATTGAAAATTCTTTTTGGTGGGATTTTTTGTGAAATCTGGGCAATATAGGATAGGCTGTGGTAGGATAGACTCTGTATTTGCTGAATTAGTTGAAATAAATGGTCTTTCTCTACCTTGTGAGGTTTGGCACCCCCCTGATATAGTGGGATGGTCTTCAACTGGGTGTTTGAAGCCTGTAGGGCCTATCCAAGGGCTCTGATTAGGGGGGGTTATCTGGAGAATAGCCGTATAGAATTTGTCAGGGATGAATCTGATGACAGTTGACATAACTGGTTAGTATTTGAGGGTAAGTTATTGTAGTCTGATGTTTTGATTCCTGAGATAATGACACCTTCTTTTTCTTAACTTCCCCATAGGGCTACATGCATTACTGCCATTTATTGTATCCCTTTAGTCTCCCCTCTAACAAAATGGCGCGGGAAATCTGAAAGCGAGAGCATGATGGGATATACGCGTGGGTGGACGTGCAGTACAGAAGCGACATCTTGCGATTTATGTCATAATTACACAACTACCACTTGTTCAACTTCAATCATCAACTTGGCAAATGACCAACACGAATAAAGTAAAATAAAATAAAAGGTTGGTTTGTAGACACTATCACTGTAGCCGAGTCACATTTTGATCCAGCTTTCAATTTTGGTGATCATGCAACGTTTCTGGCCTTTGCTTTTTTTGCCACTAAATAATTTGTTTTCTTTTTTTGTGTGCAAATAATGTCAAATGTTATGTGAATAAACAATGTCAATTGTAAAACAAATCTAGTATTTTGATACATGTACTTTTTATTTTCAGCTACAGTATTAGTCTTTGCATCAGGAAAAAAGACAACCAACACAGGTTTCAAGAATTTCAGCCAGATTACAATGAGAAAGTTAGTAAGTCAAGTCACAATGAGAAATTCAAATGTTACTATTAAATGTACTGTACATGTTAGATATTCAAGGATTACCTTGGTTTTTAAACAGATCACACATCGCCTATGCAACACATTGTCCTTCTAAGGATTGTCCTTTTACACACAGCAGACCAGTGCGCTGTGCAAGAAAGATAAACTGCATGAACATGACTAGCCTTCTATGCAGACTCCCTCCGGTTGTTTTCCTTTTCAAATTATCGTTTTCTTAATTACACTTCTTTTTCTCTTATAGATGGCCAGCAATACGAAAAAAAAGCTGTAACATCAAATCTAAAAAAAAAAAAAAAAATAGAAATAAAACAGCCGGAGGGAGTTTGCAACGAAGGATAAAAATGACAATGTCACTGAAAGTAGGCCATGATAATGTAACTGAACACCATAAATGCCCACAATACCACTGGAAGCCTTAATGACCTACAGTCTGAAGAAAAAAAGTCGATAATTTCCCTTGCGCCACACGCGATTCTGTCGTAACATCCCTTGGCTAATCATTATTAATCAATAAAAAAATTATCAATGAAGTTATTGGTCGCTGCTATGCTGCAATATCTAGTGTGTACAGAAATCTTAAGATATCTAATTGAATAATTCATGCATATTATTCAAATTTCTGCCACGCCTCAGCCATTATTTTGGTAGTTAAAAATCCAAGTTAACGATAGTTCATTAACTATTCAGAAAGTTTACCAGCGGCCATTTCTCATCCGGGAAATTTCCTCCCTACATGACGTCATTCACTCGCCCAATATGGCGGCCAACGTGAGCTGGGAATTTTGTTATTGACTCATTTTCGGCAAATTATCCCCATTTTCTCGGCCGCTGGGGACGTTTGAAATGTGTCAACGATTCAGACGGAGGATTGTAACATTTTCTAACTGTGGTTTGTAGCGTGGAGGGAAGGAATTGTCCCGGGGAGGAGAAAAAATGGAGGGACTGACACTGACTGACGCCGAGCAGAAGTTGTATTCCGAGCTGTTCGGGACTTGTGATGTGGAACACACGGGGCGAGTCTCCGGCACCAGGGCCTCAGAACTGTTCCTAGCCTCGCAGCTGACGCACGACACGCTTCAGCAGGTAGGAACAGCCTCCCAGCCGGGTTTACATAGCCTAGAACCGGCCACAGGCGGGGCGGGGCCGTCAAACACCCCGTGTTGACTGTGAGCTTGTGATCTATTGACTCGATCTGTGACCGTTTGTTTTAACAGTTCGACTCCACAAAAACTATTCAGTATTAACTGTGTCTTGATGAAATACGACCTTCTTATCTTCACAGCGCGCTGTTTTGGGAGGACAAAATCTATATTTCGCAGCTTTGCAGTGCTGTAAAATGGCCTTATCTTGAAAAGGCAGGGTTGGGAGCAAGGACATAAATATTCCGGGCTGCCAAAAACACTTCCACGCCCCCTAAACGACCTCTGCACAAGTTGGGCAGGACGGGGTTTATTCTGTATTTTAGAGACGACTTGTGTTTTTTTATGACGTCTGGGATGTCGAGTGTTAGGGTGTTTCAGATGACAACACAGAATTGTTTGTTAAACCTACTTCAATCCTGTTTGAAAAACAAGACAATTAGATTTAAACATTGATACAGTATTTTCTGGAGGGGGGGAAGGGAGTGATCAATATTTCTCCCCCAATGGTACATTCAACATCTGTTTGTGAAAAACCTTTTCACGTTGTGAATTTTTCCAAAAATCTCTTTCCCATAGCTTTTTAGACTCAGGATACTGGCAAAACAGAAGAAGAAAGACTCTAAACCTTATGACTTTAACATTAAACAATGATTATGATAACGCCAGGCTCAAGTTGGATTTGATGTTAGAAAAAAAGAGAAGAAGCCCATGCCCAGTACTCATTGTAAAGTATAATTGTAATTGTAATTTTCGCTGTGTGAAACCAACATAGGCTTCTTCTTCAATAGAATTTATTATCTGTATAAGTTATAACTGCCGATTGGCATAACACACTAGCTTCGCAGGCACGCGGCGTGGCAGCAGCTGGTTGTATTACACTGAACGACATGTCACACCTGACCGAACCTTTGCACATCTACTTGCAAATGACATCGTAATGATTGTAAAAAGCTATCAAGTGAAGATGCTCCTAATACTAAATCCTATAGTACTTGGTGGCAATGAGTTCCACTCTACAATCCTAGTTCTCAGAAAATACAAGTTTTTGGACATATCAATTCTTGGTTGATAACTGATTCCTGAAGGCACGATCATTTCTTGTTCTTCCCTGAGCTGGTATTAAGTAGCTGGACTATAATATTACTGCCTTGTAGCATGTATAATTTTGTAAGGGGTCAAAGTGGTAGCCCCTGTCACCATATGAACTCTCTCATTATATGGGGGTTGGACGTGCTTGCACATGGATGGGGGAGCCCCAGAACTCAGTAAGTGCAAGTCTTTTTTTTAGCAAGAGTTTTTACAGCTGGATGCCCTAGAAGTGGTATTGCTAACCAGTACACCATTGTACACTTGACATTCAATTATCTTTTGTTGGTAAATTAATCACATGTCCACCCTTAAGTTATAATCATTTACACATTGTACATTTGTAGGTTCCTTGTTGTTCCCAATTAATACCGACATTCTGATTAGAAGCAGTACTAAAGACACAGCTGTAGACAACTTACATATGTAGTTAAAGTTTATTTGTATATTTACAACTGGTACATCCATATTTACAGGTTTGCGTAGCAAAACCTTTGTTGGATCCATTGGCATGTGTGGTGGCCGGCATCTTGATTTTGTGACATTGCAGGATAGCCATACCATTTCCTTTGGAGGGGTGTTGTTTTGGGGTTGCTAGCGTTCTCTCTATGAAATCGGCACACAACTACCACATATTCAACTAAAATAAAGAGAAAAATTCAATAACAATTCATATTTATAAAAAGACCCCGCAATCGCTAAACTAACATAGCAAACCTGAAGTATATGTACATGTAGCACAAATACTTAAACTCTAGTTGTGCAGTACATTTGCCCCCCCCCCCAAATGTCATTCAGCTATGACTGTTTCTTTCAGTCTGTGATTTTACTTTAAAACTTAAAGTGCTAATGACACCAAAATGCGATATCTTAGTGAACCCGGCAGCCAGCAGTTTGAAAGTTGAGACCGTGGCTTGTGAAAAACGGTATTTTGAGTAGCAACTTGCAAAATCATAAAATTGCGAGATATTGTAACATCTGCTTTCAGGGTTTGAAATAGTGGGTGCTTGTTCTGCCCCAGTTGAACTCTGACCCAAGATGGCGCCGTGAAACCGGCAACTCATGTATATGGTAGAATATAATCAGAAATTCATGTATTTTTGTGTCATTGGTGTCAAAAGTACTGTAAACACTTGGGGAGTTGTGACAATTGGAGCTTGTTTACACCCACATGTTTGTGTGCTTTCCCATGTCCCAAAGACAGAGATAGTTCCAGTGTTTCCGGCCGCCTTCTCAGGTGTCCATTTGACCTTGACCTTTGTTGTCAAATCAGAGGAAACGTCACAAAAGGCATAAAACAGGCTATGTCTGCTAGATAAAGTTCTTCTGGAAAGACAAATATGAATATTTTGTACAGTATTCAAGATATGATACTATCTAGCACTCTTGTACACTTAACTTTCTTATAACTTTTAAGTTTTAAAGATTAAACACTGAAAACATGCATGCTAGATATATGAATTTAAATCTTGAAGTTGAATTTAATTGACTTTTTTAACCTCAACTTGTATATTTTTTCAGTTAGACCTTAGATAATAAGAATAATTGGTTTGGCACTACTTTGATTTGCTGTTAAACATAGCCAGCCCGCTCTTATTTGACGTTACACTTTGTTGGTAAATCATATGTGAATCGTAATTGGTTACAGTACTTAAATTCTTCTCCCCCCATGCAGACCCTCTAGCATGATGAGGCTCTTGTATGGCATACTACATGTGGTATCTTTTGACATGTTCACAAATCATGTGTTCATTGTGATATTGATACAGTAATAATTGAGTCTTTAGCACTTGATAGTCATGCTATTATACAGCTGCAAGGTAGTTTTTTAAGATTAAGGACTGCTTCAATGACGCACGTGAATTATTCAATTCTCATCAACACCTATTTAGGCTATATTGTTACAGATAGTTTGCTCTGCTATTTTTAGTTTTTCAAAAATTGTCTATTAGATGTTTTCTCTGAATGATTGGGCAAACTTGACATGTTTACTTTAAGTTACTTTAAGTTCACCTTGTGATATGAAGCATGTAGAAATGCAGCATGGATAATTGTCATGCTTTGTGTGATAGTCGCAGTCACTCACAGATAACACACTGTAAATGTATTTAAGTACTCGCATGGTTTTTATTTCGTGCTAAGGGGAAAATGGAGTGTTCGCAGTGGTTTTTATTTCACGGCAGTGCTATAGTCATATACTGCTACAGTACTGGACAAAAATGTTTGCGGTGGTTTTAAGGTCGCGGTGAAACAGTGGCCGCAAAAACCGCAAACATAAAACCACCACGAACATTTTTGCATTTACAGTATAATCAGTAGATTTTACAGTTATAAGTCATATGAAAGGCTTGGGTTCTACATATTGAATGTTGATCTTTCAAGCATCCTTGGGAATATAGATGTGAAGTTTGTAGAAAAGCAAATTTGTTATGCTGCCTTTTGACTTTCATATGTATAGATTCTTGAGCAAATGAGCAAATATTTCTTACACTTTAAATAGGGATAATGTTAACTGTTATCAATCCGCCGGGTACAATAAGACCACCACATTAATATAATACTAAGAAAACAGTGGTATCAATTCCTTCTCAAGAACATTCATGTCTTGAACACCTGGATATCTGAAGTGTGCATACCTCAGGGATTATTGATGCCGCATAAGTAGATCTTTAAATTCAACTTTTTCTTTCTTACTAGAATAGAGAAAAATGAAAATTTCATTATTGGTGCTTTCATGTGAATCATCTTGATTTCTCAGACCTGCCTGAAATATCTGTGGCCTCTCGTAGTGATATTAGACCAAATTTCATACGAACAGCAAGGGTTTGTCCAATAAATAACGGGGAGGGTATTTGTCGGATTCAAAATACTTCAATGTCAAAATACTTCAATGTCACAAAATACTTCAATGTCACTTAATACTTTTCATTTCTTTTCTTAGACCGGAAAGTCAGTCAACCCCATCTATATATAAATACAACTTATTCTACATATCAAAACACTTCAAGAAAGCTTTCATCCCCTTCACCTACTAATGTTACTGAAACAGCCCTGTATGCATAATCTCATCGGGGACTTGAAAAAGGAATCCTAGCATGAAACTCGTGACCTTGGGGTGTTTCAAGGTCAGGATTTCTGTAGTCTCAGCAGAATTAACCTCCGCCATAAGGAAATGTAAGAAGGAAGGCACAGATGTCCTGATGGCACATTTGGGAGGTTCTGAGGTCTGCTGTTTTTCTAGGGCCATACCAATTTAATACCTGGTTCTCGGATTCTCCGCTTCATTTTTATTCTGACTTGAAAAAAAATTTAAAGATCACCATTTAGGATATGAATCGACCCCATTATTGTCATATTTTCTTGCAATGAATTTTAGAACCAAGACTCAGAGTAGTAGAAAATCTTCCTTGTTTTTACAGTAAGTTTTAAGTGCATTTAAAGTTTACAATTCATTGCTTGTGACTAAAGTGGTAGCATTTGGATTTACCACAAGATGCTTCTTTTGTTATAATTTTTGAATTCTAGGGCTAGGAGCAAAAGTCGAATAAGACGTCAAGGTTTAGACTTTCCTCGCAGACTCTGTTTTCATGTTGATCTTCTATTTCATCTCCAACCCCCCCTCCCCATGTATAACAATGAACCCTCCCCCTTTAGACTGTGGTCCTGATTATGTTGTTTACCAGTAGAAAGTAACATCTGCTACCATTAATTTCCTCCCCCCCTTAACAGACAATGACAGACATGTTAGGAGCGCTGCAACCTGTTAAGTCCATACAGTACAGGTCAGGGCAGTTACAGTTCAAACTGGTGTCCCCAGAGAAATAAGAAATACAGGAACAGTGGAGGGATCATGTTGTTTTTCTCTACTCTCCAAGCAGAGGTTAGTGGAGAAGAGTGTGACGTTTTTATCCTCTGCCCTGTTTTTTGTGGGCCATCTCCACTACTGTACTGGTCAGGGGCAGTTACAGTTCAAACTCTGGTCCCCAGAGATACAAGTCAAGTCAAAGTTTACTGCACAACGATTGTAACACTAACAGGTACAATGTGAGGCAAAAATAAAATACTACTGGCTACAGTGTTCTCGCCAGAATTTTTTCACAGCATAGGGGTCAGGTACAGAAGGCCAACTTGACACGGCGCAAGCTACGAAGAAATTACCACAGAGTAGGGAGTCCGGCTTGTTCCCCCGGAAAATTTTTGAATTCATAACCCAATGAGACACTATTTCCTGCATTTTGAGGGATAAATTTTGTGAAGTAAAGTTTTTCCTCTGTTACAGCCTCATTCTAAAGCCAAATATGAACTTTTTATAAGATTTATGAAGAGTCACAAGGTTCTTTCCAGAAAGAAACACCCCTATGCTGGTTGAACCCACCATGACAGCTGAGTGAAATGGAATTCAACAATGAAGAGCGGTCTAAACTGGAACAGTCCTACCTGACCGAAAATTCTACTCTACTCTACTCTACTCTACTCTACTGAAACACAGCATAGGGGTCCAGACCACAGCATAGGGGGTCCAAATCACAGCATAGGGGGCCCCTATGCTGAAAAGGCCTGGCGAGAACACTGTGGCTACTTATATCAAACTACTAAAAGCTACAGGAAGGTTCTATGCTATACATTTGGTTAGGTTCTAGGCTGTACAATGCTCCATTTCAAACTACATGAAGGCACTACCTATATGATATTGTCAGGAACAGTGGTGGAGACTTGTTGTTTTTCTCTACATGGCTGATTAACAGGGCCTCTGTGGCTTGTCTCAAGATGTTTGTCTGATTTCTTGGCGAATGTTAAAGTTGTTGGAAACGGGAAAAATCAGAACATGGTAGCAATCAGAAAAAAAAGCTGTATGTATGTATGTAGCAAATAGATGGCAATATCAAAATACTAGCCATAGTTGAATGGAGAAAGCAATAACAGCTGGTTTTGAAAGAACTCCAAAATGCTGGTTCAAGGTAATCTGTACAGTGTCAACTACGTAATTGCCACAAATGTACAACTATGCAGTGTGAGAGATATCAATTTCAGTGATCTCACATATTTGATTGGTGAATAAAACACACCAATGATTTTTCATTCATTCATTCATTCATTCATTCATTCATTCAGAATTTAATTTCCTTTCTTTATTCCTCCATATTTGGAGAGCCACATTAATGAAATGCATGAATATACAATTATAAGACGTTACAATATAAAAAACTTTCCGCACATAAACACAAGATTCAATAAAAGCATTTGATAACACTAATCGTTGGAATCGATTTCCATCAGTCCGGTACTGGTTATTGCACGGTGGATCACATGCCCGGACGAACCCCCCCACAGGCTTGAAGGTCCACTTTTTTAGGCTTGAAGGTCCACTTTTTCAGGCTTGAAGGTCCACTTTTTAATGTTCAAGATTTTTTTCAAGGCGGACTTACTTGTATCACCAGCAACGCCACAGAAGCTAGAATGCTAGAAAAAACTTTGTCTCTGATTTTTCCTCTGAATTTTTCTCAAAAACACAGAAAATGCCCTTTCAGAAGGTTCAATTCTTAGAATTTGATACGCGCAAAGGTCCACTTTTTAATGTACAAGGTTTTTTTTTTCAAGGCGGACTTATTTGTATCACACCAGCGGAGCTGGAATTCCTAGAAAAAACTGCTAACTTTGTCTCTGATTTCTCTCTTTAAAATCCTCTCAAAAACACAGGAAATGCCATATCAGAAGGTTCAATTTTTAAAATTTTCCGGGGGGGCATACCCCCGGACCCCCCTAGAAAGCTCGCGCCTGCGGCGCTCGTCTCGCGCTTACGGCGCTCGTCTCGCGCTTACGGCGCTCGCTGGTCCCTCAAACATGAAAACGAACCCCCCCATTCAAAATCCTGGCTACGGGCATGGATCACTCATCAAGTTTTCAGTTGTGCGCATTAGCACTGAATCATTATATTCTTACAGGAATTATCAGGGTCCTGCATACATGTACTGGGACTTAAAGTATCCTCTTTCTAATTCTTAATCGCTTTCTCACCTTTCCTTTTTCATTTTCCTTCATTTCTTTGTCCCCGCCTGTGATCTAGCCATCAGCACCTTCAGACTCCAACTGTAATTGTGTAAACCACAACTGGCACAAGGGAAATAGCCGTGCAGCGGACCAAGCTACAGTCTTTCTTACTCGCCAGGTTTCAGATTTGATAGGAACAGATGGCCATTTTTAGAGCAAAGCTTTTCGGTTTCCATCAGGCAGGGTGCAAAATACTTTTTTGAGCCAGGTTGCCCATGTTGCAACCTAGGGCAAATGCTAGGTTGCACATCCAAATTTCAGGTTGCTCCAGCAACATTCACCGATTTCTTCAAATTAAGCTCGTATGTATAGCGTATAATACTACTAATATTTCAAAATATAAATAAGATAGTATTGTGTTCCCATTGACCTAACAGCATCTTGTTTAGCCGAGGGCAGTGTGTTTTCGTCTTTTTCAGCTCAAATTCCACGATCTTTGAAGGGTTTTGGATGGTTTAAAATGAAAAAGTGTTGATTTCTTTATTTCAATCGAAGATTTACCGAATTTTATGAGAGTGACACTTATTTTGTGAGCTTCCAGGGCTCCGATTGAGATCTTTGGCTCAAAATATAAGGTTGCACACTGCGCTACCTAGGTTTGGAATTAACACCTCCTTGCTTGCACCAACCGAAATCTTGTTGCACTGTGCAACGTGCAACCAGGTATTTTTGCACCCTGATCAGGCCACCCCAATTCAATTGATTGTCTCGGTTCTCAATTACATTATATTATATTCATCAATCAATCAGTCAATCAATTAACCAATCAATCAATAAACAGTCTGAGTGATGAGGCTGTTGTTGTGTCTTGTATTGTAACGTGCTTGAGATCATACGGTCAGACTTTTTATAAATATGAATTGGTGATGAATTTTTATTTTTATTTGGGTTGAATGTGTGATAGTTGTGTGCCGATTTGTTGAAAATAGAGAGAACGCTAGCGACCCCAAAAAAACACCCCTCCCAATAAAATGGTATGGCGACCCAGTGACGTCACAATTCAAGATGGCGGCCACCACACATGCCAACGGATCCAATAAAGGTTTTGCTACGCAAACCTGTAAAAAAGAAATAAGAGAATCCCTACCTATACCGACCCTATTTTTTTCAGGACTGAAACTGGAAACAGTAGCACTAACATTTTTTCCCGAGGCCTAACATAAGAAAGTGCTCAGCTGTATAGCTCTGTATGATGTACTAAAATGTTTGTACTGTCAAAAACATGCAATATCTAACAGCTGGGACCAGCATGGAATACAAAAGAGTAGGTCTTAAGTTTTCAGTCTTTGTTACTGTGAAGGCTTTCTAAGATTTTCGGAAGGGAAACCAAAAATTTCCTGTTTGCAAAAATTCCTAAATTTCTATCTTAATCTTGACGAGAATTTATTCAAAATGCGTTGATGGTTCCCCATATAAACCCAACATTCTTATGATAATCGGTTTAACCATTTTCCTACAGATCGTTTGAAACATATCAGTGCCTTTTTACGCCTATCTTGACATCACTTTAGTTGATAGCGAACAAGTTTCTTTAAAGAGTATTCAGATTTTTGAAACCTTCCCCGACCTTTTAAGGTCTCTGAGGACTCATCCTTTTTGCTTAATACTTCAGGAAGTGCAGACATTAAAAATGGAAAGTCATCAATCATGTCTTACTGTAAATCTGGAAATGTTTGCGGCGGTTTTCTTTTTGCCTCTTTTATGTCACCAAAAAAATGCATTTTCATTGTGTTGTTACTACCAAATATTACAGAAGTGTTTCAACCAGGAAATTGAGATAAAAACCAAATTTTCCCCATCTAAGGCCACACCAATTTGATTTCTTGGTTAACGGATTTTTAAAAAAATGAGTACGTCATCAAAACAGAAGGCTGGGGTGAAAACTTGCACCTGACCCTGTTCACTTCCTGAAACTGTGTGCACCAAAGTACAAACTTTCCTCTGAGATTTTGTTTTCATGTTGATTTTCCAATCTAACATTTTTTTTAACCAAGAAGTTAAAATGGTGTGGCCTAATGTGAAATTAATTCTGTGCAAAAATAAATCAATGTACAGTATTTAGTCATAAGTGCTTGATCAGAATTGACATTTGTATCAAGTTGCCAGAAGAATTAGGAATAAATAATTCAGGAGAAAGTTTGCCAAGGGAAAATCTTTTGCCACTGACAGTATAATTTTTGCTGTTTGCTCAAATCCGCTTTTTGTACTGTAGATCATAACATTTCTGCTCACCATAATAAAAAATATATGTTATGGGATACCGTAGTTCTCGAAATTGTTGGTATGGTTGATATGGAAGAAAGTGTATTATGTAAAACCTTTTTGTTTTAGTTTGAAAGTTAAGAATCTTCAGTCCATTGCTTAGAATGAATATTTTTGCATCTGTATGATGATTTTATGATACTAGTAGCTTGTTCCTAAAAATGTTGCTGGAAAAAGGAAGATAGACATTGAATACTAACTAGATTCTAGTCCATATCATCATTGTAATAATCGCTGAAGTCATTTTCAACTGAAACGTCATCACTTCACTTTGCACGTAGGAAATTGAATTTCTTTGATGGAGTAATCTGATTTTGAAGCCATCCCCTCTGGTGAACTTAAAGTTTCTGACATCAGATTTATTTTTTTCCTGTATTACATTTTCCTTGTCTTCTTTTAAGTTACTGATGTAAAGTCATTCATAGGTGTTTTATTATAACGAACTTTCCAGTCTTGATAAGTGTGTCGTAAATATTTCAAAAGGACATTAATTTAGTGAAAAAGGAAATTTGAAAAAGTTAGTCCAGAGCTCAAGAGATTGCAAGTATGGATTTGTGCTATTTTTTTTTTCAGAAAAATAGATAGTTTACTAATTACTTTTCTTTAAAGATCATAAGCTATGATAGCTCATAATAGAGGACTAATAGTACTAAAGTAATAGAGGACCGTAGAACACACTAGTTTATTTCCTTGCTTCTCTGACATTTCAAACTAAAAATTTAACAAGAGGTCTGATGAAAGAAATGAAAACAGAGGGCTGGAAGCTTAAGGGAAACTTGAATACTACTACCGTAAAATCCCTATTTACGTACGCACTTTTTAAACTTTTCAAGTTGCAAGCAGGTGCTCCAGGCTGACTCCAAAGTCGGGGCGCTTACGTTAGGAGGGGTTCTTCCTCGGAAAAATCGCATATCTGCATGAGAGTACAGTACATCTTCATGCAAATTAAGTGTGGAATGCTACCACACAATCAATCAGTAATAAAGAATAAATAATAGATATATTTAAATTGTTTGATATTTTCTACCCAGAAACATTTTCTCAGTAACCCTTTAAGTCGGTAAACATCATCGGAAGGATGATCATTCATGTCAACCTCTTAACTATCCACCGAAATGCTGGAGAGGGGGTGCGTACGTTAGGAGGGTTTTTCCCCTGAACGTTTCAACTCACTGAGTCAGGCCCGCAATCGTCCCCAAATCGGGGGTGCGTACGTTAGGAGGGGTGCGTACGTAAATAGGAATTTTACGGTATATTCATGCCCTGAAACTGAACCAAGATGTTGATATTCCAGTAGATCTACAGCATCCTTTTCTTTCAAATATGAGAACAAGCAGATTATAATTAGATTGGGCATGAAGGATGAATTTTCTATTTCAGATTTTGCTAGTTCAACCCTTCTACAATAATATCTATACAGCCATAAATAAGTGATGTAAAAAAGCGTTTGTGCTAAAACGGCATTTCCTTTTCATTTCAGGAAAGAGCTCGTATCTATTCATACTGCTTAACTGTTTATAACAAAATGGAGTTCTACGTAAATTGGGATATAAAAAGCTTGGCTATTTTCCAAAGTGCACACATTCAATGTATTTTGCAATGTCGGTGCTAAGAGTCAGCACTACTTGTATTTTTATCATTCGGAAACATTCAGTTGTGGTTTCCTAGCAAATAGAAAGGGAGTCACCATTTGATTGACTGTAAATCTTGACTTATTTTCGCAGTTTTCATGGTAATCTTTCCACTACGAAATCATGACACTGCGGATATGTATATACAGTACTGTAATTCACTAATATCTTCACAGTAGCAAAATTTCACGGTGTAAGGAAAATGGATCTTTTCACTGAACTTTAACTTCACAGTGGCGACAGCAAGTGATTTACAGAACGGATGTGTGAATCATAAATAATAAGTTTTTTCACGGTGATGATAAGTTCACGGTACAGAGGTGACCGTGAAAACAGTGAACATAAAGTTACAGTGAAAAAAACAATAACTTACATTATGCGTGTTTATTGTTTTACTACTATACTATAGAATTGTTCTGACACCAAACTAAGAAAAAACTGCTTTCCCTCAAAAACACGACATTAAGTCCTTGCAAAAAAACTACAGTATGGTATAACTATTTATGCACATAGACCATCAAATCTGTAACTTGTCTGTTGATTTTATAGTTTAAATGTTACTGCTGGCGAAGGCTACGTGGAATGCATATACCAACAAACGCCCACATAGCGAATATCTCCACTCCATGTGAAGAATATTGAACGTTGCCTATCCCATACAGATAGCCTCTTATGTTCCCTAAGCCATGTACTTCAAAGCATAAAGTAGAACTTCCATCTACTTGGCAGTTTCAAGGACAGTTCTGCGTGGGTTGCCGTTTTTCCGTGGTCCATTTCAGATGACGCACTTAGTTGCTCTTTTCCATATGATCCCATTCCATGCATTAGAAGTGGTACTAAAAATGATTCCGTGTAAGACTGGGGAAATAGCAATCATGTTTATTAGGTTATAAAAAAGAGGTCAAAGCACTATTACATGTAAACTAGGGCATAGAAATGTCGTCAGGTCTAGAAGATACGGTCTCTTGATTGCTGGATGGTTAATCTTATGTTGATGAGGCCACACCAATTTATTTCCTCAGTTCCCAGACATCTTAAACAGAAAATTTAGCAAGCTGTCAATATGAAAACAGAGGGCTGGGAGAAAAACTTCAAGTTCAACCTCAAGTTGAATTATAAGGCAGTGACATATTTTCCAAATGCAAGTCATGTTCACCATACACTACAGTGACAGAAAGTTACCAATGTATTGTTGATCACATCTTATTTGCATAATTAACAAACTACATTAAACAAGATGGGCAAGAAGCTCTTGAAAGTGACCGATGTATTGTTGACCACATCTCATTTGCATAATTAACGAACTACAATTAAAAAAGATGGGCAAGAAACTCTTGATATTTCATGGAGGCGTGAGATCTTTTGTTTAATTTTTTATTATTTTTAGTCAAAATAATACAACAGTACATAAAACACCGGCGTGAGATTTTTGAACTTCGATTTTTTTCCCCAGATCACAGAACTGTGCGGTGCGACGAGACTGGGGCATTTTGGGCGCAGCCAGTTCTACATCGCTCTGAAGCTGATCGCTGCCGTGCAGAACGGGCTACCTGTCAGACTGGAGAGTCTCAACACAGGTGAGAACACACCTGGGGTTACCTGAACATAGGGGCGTGGTCTCGGGGGGGAGGTAAAAGGTAAAGCAGTCACCCCTAACTGTCAGGGGATCCATGATGGTAGTTTTGCAGCTTCCTCAAGCCGGCGTCACAATTCATGCGAGCGTCGACCGAAATTGTAGATTGCCTGAAGCTCGCCGAATTTCAAAATCGCCCGAGCGTCTCCCGAATTTTCCAATGAAAATCTTGGGTGACGTCCGTCGAACACTAAAAACTAAAAATCCCCCATGAGATGGTACCATCTCTTGGACATGGACGAAGTCAGAATCGACTAACCTAGTGAAAGGCCAATATTTGGATCAGCTTTGATATCTAAAAATCGCCCGAAGCCCGCGTAATCGACACGACGTCGGCCGTACTTCGCCGGAAATGCACATTTGAAGCTCACCAATATGTCGGCCGAGCGGAATTTGTGACGGGGGCTTTACCGCTAATGTTTTTCTGCCAAGCACACTGGGTCAACCCTTCTCAATAAGTGCGTTGTGTTCTTTTACGTGCCTTCGTTCTTTTGAGGTTTGACGCTTGAGGCTTCTGCCTGAAGATCCCTAATACACGGGGCCGTCAGTCTTATATCAGCATCTGAAATAACATCCATGCAGTCCCTTACAGCATATATGAGCTGGGGGCCGACCCTAGAATTAAACTCGAATTGGAATATGTTGTATGATGTGAAAGTCATAATGATTTAAAAGACAACAAAACACACAATGCCTTAAGAAATCTGTTCTTCCTTTAGGCCACACCATCTTAATTTCTTGTTTAACGGATTTTTATTTTTAATTTTAGCACTCAAAAAATCATGAAAACAGAAGGCTGGTGTGAAAACTTGCACCTGACCCTGTTCACTCCCTGAAACTGTGACCAAAGTACAGACTTTCCTCTGAGATTCTGTTTTCGTGTTGATTTTCCAATCTAGCATTTTTTCAAAAATTCCGTTAACCAAGAAATCAAATTGGTATGGCCAATATGGGATGCCAATCAACGACGATTACAAACCATATGTTAGTTACTAGAATATTCTTCAATCAGTGACTTTAGAAATGTAACAAAACACATACATTTGTACCTCCAAATTTCCGACATCCACTGTACGTCTTCATCATGTGGCTGATGAATCTCTTCAACAAAACCATATGTTAGACTTTTAAGTCAAAAGAATTTATGATATGCCTGCCAGGAATTTAGGGAATATTAATGATGAATTGCTTTTCTTGCAGAAATACGTCATATTAACATTTATCAAGCCTTGAAGTTGTCCCTCTTTAAATGTCAGTATACGTAATGGTGATATTTTAATGTTGCTATATGAAAATGATAATACTTTACCTTTTTAGATAGAAAAACGTAATATTAGGACATTGTGTTATTTGCAAAAACGAATGATATAATCATATAAAACATCTCAAAATAACACATTTCGTTTTTCAAACATATCTTACTTATTCTTAGGCCACACCATTTTAACTTCTTGGTTAACGGAATTAAAAAAACAAATGCTAAATTCCAAAATCAACATGAAAATAGAATCTCAGAGGAAAGTTTGTACTTTGGTGCACTCAGTTTCAGGGAGTGAACAGGGTCAGGTGCAAGTTTTCACCCCAGCCTTCTGTTTTGATGATTTTTGTTGTTGCTAAAATTAAAAAAAATCTGTTAACCAAGAAACTAAATTGGTATGGCCTTATTGAAAAAGAAAACATAAGGAACCATCTGAAAATGATCTGTCTGTCGGCGTGCCAGGTAGGGGATTGCCAGAAGTAATTCAGTTTCCATCAGGCATGAAAACTGCTGAATAGAAATTGATGGAACCTCGGGGGAGGAAATGGATTTTTATTTCCTGTGCTCAGATTGGCAAAAGAAACGCTGTCAACTTTGAAGCCAGTATTAAAGGTAGAATACATTAATTCTCAAATGTCAATTGAGGAAACAATTACCCTTTAAATTTGATATCGAGATGGCCCATTTTATGATTTTTATTTTGTGCAATTGAACAACTAAAAATTATCTTTGGTTCCAGAAAATTTTGACTGTATCATCAGATTCTACTGTTTCATCTATTATAAAGACTGAATTCTGTGATTTAGGCTATGGCTATTAAATTTTGTGGTTCTCAGATTTTTGTAGAACATTTATCGAGCAGGCAGGCAAAACAGAAATGAAAATAGAATCATGATAGACTCCTATGCTTCCATTGACACTTTTAATACTGGAATCATTGCAATATTTTACATGAAAGCTTAAGGTTGAAGATGTTACAGTACTAGTAAAAACTTAAATGAACTAGGAAAATTAGGACTTTCTTTGAGAGGAGGACTTTCTTCAACTGTCTTCCTATTTTCCTAAGGAGCAGAGATTCCACTGCCAAGATTCCTTCACGTCAAAGGAACAGAACAAGGTAAGATTTTATGTCTTAAAGTCTTAAGTCACTGAATTACTTTGTTCTTGATCTTAAGTTCCAGAGTTTGAAATGCCTTGAACCTGGGACACTGTTTTAGGAATGGTGGTCACGTAGGTTAGCATACTGTAAATGCATTTAAGTTTGCGTGGTTTTTATTTTGTGCTAAGATACGTGAAAATGGAGTGTTCGTGGTGGTTTTGATTTCACGGCAGCGCTATAGTCACATACTGCTACAGTATTGGAAAAAAATGCTCGCGGTGGTTTTAATTTAAGTTCATGGTGAAACAGTCGCCGCGAAAACCGCAAACATAAAACCACCGTGAACATTTCTGCATTTACAGTATATGGTAACACACTACAGCCACAGAGTGTGAAATACAAAAGCTATAGATTTTGACACCATTCCAAGAAGTCCCTTTTTATTTGCAACAGACCATTTCATTGCCAACATTGATTCCCTATACTATAGTGGAACACTTTTTAAACCCTTTATGCGGACTCAGTTGTTGTTTTTGGCAGTACCTTATATGAGGGGCTGAACCTTCTTGATTGTGTGTGGATTTACTAAAAGTATGACAAAAATATACATTGAAAATTGACATTGGACAAATTTTGACCATTGACTATATGTATAATAATATATATTGGGAAAGGCACTTAACATGACTTTCCTCACTCCTCCCAGTTGTAAAAAATGGGAGGGGATTTGGCTCCGCCTTCCAATATCATGCCCTAGACACAGTGGATAACAACCTACTGCTTCTGTGGCCTCATGAAAAGCTACAGGGCTGCATTTTTGCATATTAACCGCATAACAGTTATGGCTCTACAAAGTCTTGGCTGATTTAAACTAGTATGATGTGACGTAGGAATAGGTTGATGAAAGTTAGACATCCAGGTAGTAAGATACGCCAAAAATAATTACTCAAGCAACTGGATAAAATTCTGAAACAGTCAGACGTTTCAGACAGCATCCACTATCTTTTGTCAGTGACTAACGATAGGACTGAGAACACAGTATGTTAATGAGGTTACGACAATTTAGGATGTCTTGAAGTAGGAACAGTTACTTGCAAGATATTGTTGATTGTTTGTTTGTTTATTTTGATGATGATGATGATGATCCACTGTATTCTGCATTGTTTATTTTGCAGATAAGAAAAGGATGCAGTTTGCCAACCCGGGGGTTTCTCACCACATGAGTATGGAGGCGGACCACTACACATCGCCGGACAAACCACACCATCCCATTCTGGAAAGGTAGCATACGGTGTTTTTGTTTGTTTCTGTTTTATTTAGCCAGGGTGGCCCAACTCAGTGCACTACACTGCTTTGCAGTGGGGCCCTGGATAACACAATACAATCAGTACAAAAGTCTAAAATACATATACAACCGATACATACAACATTTACAGAGCCATAATCCATACTCGTAGTCCATATTCCATTCCTGTCGTAAGGTGAGGTCAGAGGTCAGGTTTTTGAAACGGTCCCCAATATTAAATGTGTTTAAAGGAAATATACGAAGCCTACGCTTGAAGGATTAAAGTTTGAAGGAAACAATTTTGTTTTTTGTTTCAAATGATGCCTTAAGTTTGTTATTCTGATTAATTGTTGGTCCTGTTTTCATCTATTCTGTTTGGCAACTGTAAGTCAGCAAATTGGCGGAAATTTCATGTTGATTAGGCTACCACACTGTTTTTCCTCTTCTTTTCATTTGTTTCATTAGGATTTATGTTACAATTCCAATTTCTTCTTTCGTTAATTTTTATTAGTTTTGATTATATATAATTTTGTAAAAATTCCATTTGTGTAGTTTAGGGGAGGCCCCCGAAAAGCCGTATAGGCTTCTGGCCTCCCCTGCATGTATTCTTTGCTCTATTTATCTTTGTTTTATATTGTACATATGCGAATAAACAAATAAACAAATAAATAATAAACTGTAAATAGTTTTGATTTGGAGGGGACTTAATGTTGTGGTAGGCAGGGAAAAGAGGTGTGTTAAGTTTGAGGTTGAAATAGTACAGGGGTACTGTACAGTTGTAAGACCAAGCCAATTTTCTCAGTGTTATAAGTTCTCACTGCAAGCCTGCAAACATTAAACCACAAAAAATTGCAGGCTTTACAGTATTCTGCATCCATGAATGTTCGCTGTTGCTGTAATGTGTTTAACAAAGAGTACATCGTCAGTAATAAGATTATGTCGTTTTTTGATCTTACAGACAGACGACACATCCGGGGGTTTTGCCGCCACCTCCCAGTCGAGGACACGTGAGAAGTGGAAGCTCCGGAAACCCCCCTCATATCCTCCACTCCAGACAACACGTGGTCACAGAGGCTGTTTCGAACAATCTACCCTTACAGGTAAGTGTTGGGTATAGGGGTGGGTACCGGTACATAAAATTCAGGTCCGGTCCAGGTCCAGGTCCAGAGGGTCAGGTCCAGGTCCGGACCTGTACCTGTACCTGATTATAGTAGTGTCGCAGTACATCATATTTTGGAGAGCGAGACGCACGTAAAAGTCTCCAAACGTCATGTCTGGAACGATATAATTTCTTAGGTTTGCACTTTGTCTCAAAATTATAACTATACTGTCCTCGCCGTCTGTTTTGTTTCTAGATATGATTCACAGCTAGCGTCTTCGAAAACGACTTGTTAAATCTGCTGTTTTGAATTTCCTTAGACCAATTATAACCAGTTATGTGGCCGCCTGCTAGAAGCCTGGTACTATAAATGTTCTAATCGGTCCATAGGCCGGTCCACTGATTTTTTACGGACCGTTTTTTTTGGACCGGTCCATTAAGAAATACCGGTTTTGTACCGGTACACGGTACCGGTACCCACCCCTAGTTGGGTACCTGTACTTCCATATTTGGAAAACAGTCAATTTGACTATTTACTCAATATTCGCAAAATCAGGGAAGGTCTTTGATGTTTATGGGAAAGGAAAGTGATCAATTTACAGAAATCCTAGCCTGGATACCAGACCCCCAATCTCTAGATATCTATCATGTGGGGGTCTGGTCAGACCACATAGCCCACATAGCCACTTTCTCTCAGATCCTCAAACAGTGAGCATAAATTCCATCAATAGAGTAGCAGCATGGATCACCAGGGAGCAGTCTACACCCCAGCCATGATTGGCCAAAGACTTCCAGCTTCATCTCTTGAATCTCTATAACAGTGCTCATAACAGATAAAATGTAACTGTAGATAAGACACCTAATGTTCTGTTGGGTTGGAATCGTTAAATCCAGTCTACAGAAATCCTTAAAACTCTGAATGAAAATGTTAAGAAATGATGTTTGGTATGTTTTATTCCAGGCGACCGCTACATCCCCTCAGGATAGCTACAACTCCTCCCCCTACAACGTCTCCCCTCCCACCTCCTCGCCGCCCAGCCAGCGCCGCAGCTCCGACCGCCACCACAGCGGCCCCGCGGCCACGGCGGCCGCCACGGCGAAGCGCTCGCTGTTCGAGACCAGGATGGACGTACAGTGGACAGGCCCGTACGCAGGCGCCGCACAAGGTACAGGGCCAATACAACAATTTTGTGCACCCAGTGAAATTGTGGAAGTTTGTTTTCTTGATTGTTTTATTTAGATCTCCGTTAGTGTTACATAGAGAAACACTATTCTACCTGGAGTCCATTTGATGGATTGAATGAAATGTGATTAACAAAAATTTATATAATTGGAAAACAGAAATTAATACGAAATCCAATGCTGTGAAATTTTTAAAAAGTGAGCTGGGGATGTCAGAGGTCAACATAAGATAACGGAAACATAATCTGGGAATTGTATCCAAAGAAATCCAAAAGTAATCATGATAATTAAGTTCCCATGACCTGCAGTTTCTTCCCTAGCTGCCGGGGCCAACACGTCAGACGGTTGGGTGGAGTTTTCGTCCTCCCCCGCCTCTCAAACAGGCAGCATAACACTCACTTACTATCCGGTTTAACGTCAAACCTGAAAATGGCATAATGTCCGTTTTGATTCTCACATGACCTGCAATTCCTTCCCTAGCTGCCGGGGCAAACACGTCGGACGGTTGGGTGGAGTTTTCGTCTTCTCCAGCCTCTCAGCCCCGCGGCATGAAACCGGAACACGGTGGCGCGCCGACCGACTCGGAGGAAGAGCCGGACCCGTGGACGATCACGCAGGAACAGAGAGACTACTACACCGCGCAGTTCAAAACCATGCAACCCGACCTGCATGGGCTCATTCAAGGTGAGAAAGAGTCATTCTCAATTTTATACAGAATCTGGTCGTGTGGCGCAAGTGCAGAGCGCACGGCTGTCAAACAAAGGGACCCGGGATCGAATCCCAGGGTTGTGCCTAGAGACATGTCCGAACTTGCGCCCAGACGTTGTGCCCTTGGGAAAGGCACTCTACACGCATTCCCCCCTCAGTTAGAGGGACGAGTCATCCGGCAGCTCGCTGCAAGCATCCCAACCAGAACCAGCACGTCTCCCTTGAATTGGTGCCGCTGGAGATGGCGGATGCCCAAGTGTGTGGGTCTCAGATTCGCAACCTGTCATACACCTTAAACAAATTCACGCGAAGGCTACCGTGTCAATTGACACGGTCACCATACTCGATCTGTATTTGTATCTGTACTATGTATCTGTACTACATGTATGTATCTGTACTACATTTGTATGTATCTGAATACGAATAAAGATAATACGAGTGGTTGCCATCCATCACAGAATCTGGGAAAGTGCTGCACTGCCATGTATACAGTAGATATGTCACCTCACTCCACAAGACAGTCTTCTTTAAAGCACACTTACAATACTTGGATTTATTCAAGACTTACAGTAACTGATGATCCACTGTGTTCTGCAGCTCAGGTAGTTGTAGAAACAAACTCTGGCTGCATTCAGTCTTTCTTCATTTCTTTCCACTGTGGCTTTTTTCCTGTAAGCTGCCGTAGCTCTCTGAGTGTCTTTGCAGTTTTTAGGTTTCCCATTCCTTTGATTTTGAGGTCTGTTCTCAGGACACTTACATGTAGTGGGTAACTGTAGGAGTTGAAATCTTTCCACTCGAAATTTCTTGCTTCTAAACTACATGTAAAACATGTTTACACTGAAAAAGTTTGTCAGTGTCCTGAAGTTTTCGGTGTTCTAAAGTTTTATCTACACATGTACATGTAAGACACTTCTGTTTTGCTTGCAGGTACAACGGCAAGGGAGTTCTTCCAGCGATCTAAGTTGCCAATTGCTCAGTTGTCCAGGATATGGTGAGTATTCAAATTGAATGTTCTCTGCATCTATAAGAACTGATACTATAGTCAAGATTCATTTGCATTGTTTTTTACCATGATAAGACTATCTAAAGCTAACTGGAAGCTGCAGCTACAAAACAAAACAATTGTTACTGGAATATTTTATGTAATGATCATACACTACATATACCTCTATCTTTAAATACAATGTTTTCATTATTTTGATTTGTTACAGCATTGAATTTGTATCGGTTACCACTAACATATATTCTGATGATAAAAGCATCAATGACAGTAATATAGATATGTTACCTATTTCACATGGTAGTCGTCTTCTTAAGTGTTATTCTCTAACAGCAATATTGAATCAACTTGTTGGTAGAAAATGTTCCATGTTTAGCAACATGTATTCAGTGATTTTGATGTATGTATATGATTTTGTGAATGTAACATTAACACATTGACACAACAACAAATTTCTGTCCTGTCTAACCAGGGACATGTCAGATGTCAATCAGGACGGCGCTCTGTCCCTGGAGGAGTTTTTCGCGGCGTTTCACCTCGTCGTGGCCAGAAGAAACGGTTATGATCTGCCCGAGACCTTGCCGCAGGCCCTGATGCCGAAGAGCACACAGCCAACAGCAGAGGAAGGTAGAGAATTATTTTTACCAAAGTGGCAAAGTCAAAATTGGAATTGACCGTAACTTGCAATTATGGTATAAGATACTGAAAGTGAAACATGTAATTTGTATCTCTGTTATATTTTATCTGACCCTTACCTCTTCCCTCATGACTCAATGAAAAGCGGCCTGCGTGCCGATTTGAGCTTATCATGAATAAACAAAGGTTCAAGTGAAGTCTATATCAGAATTTGATAATTTTAAATGAAGGCATGTTCACAAAGAAATGTAGAAATCCATTCATTGAGCTATTTAAGTAATTTACATGTACTGTCCTTAAACTAATTAACAAATCAACCAACAAATGCTTGTTATAACTGAACCCTCTTGGAAGATCTTATGACCAACAAGGAATGATTTTGAACACCCCAAATATAAAGTTTATTGTGTTGAAGAGTTACCGTACGTTTACTGTTATTGCAAAATTTTTCAGATCCTTTTGCTGGTGCCCCTCCCATGGCTGGAGGGGGGACCCCCCCAGTCCCTGCCGTGGCGGCACAAACCCCAGCAACCCCCCAAGCGGCCCCCCAGACGGCCCCCCAACCTGCGCCCCAGGCACCCCCTCAGCCCGCCCCACAGCCAGCCCCACAGTCAGCACAGCGGCCAGCAGGAGCGCAGGGTGGCAGCAAGTCTGCGGAGGAGGCAAGTTTATTTATTTATTTACTTCTGTTTTCTTTATACAGGGTAGGCGCACTCAGTACTTCACACACTGTTTTACAGCCGTGCCCTGTACAGAATAACATACACAGACTGGATAACATAAAGTGAAGAGACATATCAGGGTTTGACAAGTTTTGAAAAATCCAGTTGCCCTGTAGGGCAAGTACATAAAAGATCTACTGACCCGAGCAAGTTTTCCGATCCGCACTTTCTCTTGCCTCGGGCTAATTGACAAGTCTTTCCAATGGTGACGTAAAGCCGACGGCCCCGTGTATGAGGGAGCTTCAGGCATTAGCCTCAAGCGTCAAACCTCTGCACGTAAAAGAACCCAACAAGAGTAGGGGTGACCCGGTGTGCTTGGCCAAAAACGTGAGCCGTAATGAAGCCGCATTGCACCACTACATGTAGCTAATGAAAAAGCGTTGTCCTCCTGTCTAACCCTGCTTAGGCATATTCTGTTCTATTAGTAATTGATTTGTAGTCAACATGTTGCAGTACCGTCAGGATCTGCTAGATGTCACACATACCAAGACGAGGAAACCTGAAATAAGAAGCAATACATATGATGGTAACCAGTGCCTATTGATAACTGATCACGTTTTACAGGTTTGTGTAAGCAAAGCCTGTTTTGTTTCATCCTTGGCTAACACATTGGTGCCACCATCTTGTTCCTCCAATCCATCTTGTAGATATCCAGGTAATAAGTTTGAAAGTTTATTGCAAGTTCTTGCCCGTAGGCTAATTGCAGTTACATGTAACATGAAAGGACGGACAGACAATTGGTAACAATATAACATGTGACTATTCTAGTCTAAATACTAACACTAGATTCACCAATAAGATACACCAAATAGCAGTTACTCATCAAGCAACTGGGTATTTATTGAAGACAAAAAGTAGTGGATGGTACTTGAAATGTCTGACTATTTCCAAAATCATATCCAGTTGCTTTAGTACCTGCTATTGGGCAATGTGGGTCGTGTATATTTTGAACGTCAGTAGACTACTTTGTAGGTTTTACGCTGTTTTATCGTACCTTCTGTCTGTACTTACAAGACAATGTCTGTCCTGTAGAGCTGGGCCACGTTTGATGAGAACTCGTCGTCACCCTCTCCGGTCGTGCAAAGCCCGGCCAACTTTGACTTCGCTGCTGTCCAGCCAGACCCAGTATGTTGTTTGTTGTTGTCTTTCTTCTTCCCTCTCACCTGTATTTTTTTTCTTTGAATACGTACCGACTGATAAGTATCTAATGCCAGCTCAGAAGAGGACTAGAAATAGTCATGCTTTTAAGTACCAGAGTTATCAGCCAAGGATTGATGTGTTCAAAAATTCGTATTTCCCGAGAACCATAGTAGAATGGAACTCGTTGTCATCAAGTTCTGTAGGAGCATCTTCACTAAGTAGCTTTAAAGAACGGTTGCAGTCAGATATGCGAAGACTAGGTGTAACAGACCGTTCGGTGTAATATGACCAGCTGCTGCCGCGCCGCGTGCCTGCGAAGCTGGTGTGTTACGCCTAATGGTGGTTATACCGGCTATATAGATACAGATACAGATTATCACTTATCCCTCAACTACTTTCCTTTCACCCATTTTAGGTTTAAGACAACATTACCATCATGATTGCTAAGCTAAGTACACACAATACTGTCAACTGACATTGGAACTTACACTGAAAAACAGCATTATACTAACATATCCTCAAAGGGATTGTTTTCCTTACAATGCAAATCTTTGAAATTGTTTGGTAATGTGTCTACGTTTGTTTGTTTGTTTGTTACTGTAGGCATCGAAGATAATCCAGCCTGTACCAGTTAGAATGTCACCCGAGGGGCAGACGTACTCTGACTACAGGCCCAGAACCTTCTCTGGTTAGTCATGTTGTCATTCACCTTGTTGTGCTTAGTGGCACATAGTGGTGTGGATCTAAACCCGAGTTTAGGTTTAGGTTCGGACTCGAGTCCAGAGGTTTAGGTTCAGGTCCGGACTTGAAAGTCCGGACCTGAACAATAATTTTGGAATATTTTTTCGTGTTACATGTAAAATTGCATATTGGCAGATATTTTACACGTAGTTGGAAAACTATATATACGGAATTATATACAGTCAGTAATTAACACAAAAGTTCAGTTACACAAAAACAGCAATGTTTTAATATTTTTCTAGTGCAAATTTCACGATTTAAGGAAGGTTTAAGATGGTTTAAAACAAAAAGGAGTGTATGACTGAGAGAATTTTTTTTCAAGTCCGGACTTGTTTCCAGACGTTTAGGTTTTTTTGGACTTGAACCTAAAAGTTTTACAAGTCCGGAACCGGTCCGGCCGGACCGATCCGCACCACTAGTGGCACATGGGGCAGAAGGTTTGCTTGCTGTTTCTGTAGCAGGGTATACAGGGAGGGGTTGCTAGACCCTCCCCTTTAAGTTTAACGTGCTGGAGGCACCTCCTCAAACATGTGGCCCCCATTTTATGTCCCTTCCGAAAGACAGGTGCAGCCCCAACCCAGATGTCCTGTCCAAGGATTTGAACTGGGGTTTCCCAGTTACCAACTTATTGGAAACAGGATCTCAACTGTAAGGCGAGCGGTTAAAAACATGAAAACATGCTGTGTGGATGAAAATGCAGTTACTGTAGTAGTAGATAGATTAGAACTGTAATTTTTGATGATATAGAAATAGTCTGACAAGTTTTTTGTCCTCCCAGAATGCTAGGGGTGTTTTGAAATTATTTAATTGGTACTGGTACATGTGAAAGGTTTCCAGTAGTATGTTAAAAACACAAAAACATGCAAAGTTGAAGATGCAGTTACTGTTACAGTAGTAGTATGCCAAATATCAGTTACTCCAGCAACTGGGTATGATTTTGGTCAGACATCTTTTTGGTGATCGTAGACAAAAGTCTGACACGTTTGTTGCTGTTCTGTGCTTTAGAACCCATCCCGACGGACGTGGTGAACCTACGCCGGGAGCGGTCGGGCACCAGTCCGAGCAAACATCCGAAGTCCGGCGAAGCGACAGAGTTCACACCGGGAAAGATCGCCCCTCCCCCTCCCAGCGCACGCTCAAAGAGTGCCAAATCCTCAGGTACTGTAATTTCTGTTTCTTTCACTGTAACTTTATGTTCACTGTTTTCACAGTCACCTCTGTACCGCGAACTTGTCGTCACCGTGAAAAACCTGTTGTTATCATTTATGATTCCTTCACGCATCTGTTCTGTAAATCACTTGCTGCCACCGTGAAGTTATAGTTCAGTGAAAATGACATTTTCCTAATGACATTTTCCTTACACCATGAAATTTTGCTACCGTAAAGATCAATGTGAGATAAGATGAAAGTGAATTACAGTATAACACTATTAACTGTTACTTATCCGCGGCGATTTTTAGTAACAGTTAATGGATACCAATCTGGCAAAACATTAAACCATCGTTTCTTTCTGCTACATGTCAATATTATTGATTACCTTTGTTACTGATGCTATACATGTTATACTTCTTCTCTAGTCCTGTTGATACAAAAATATAGTAATTTTAAAGGACCGCCCGTGGTGTTGAGACTGGCAGCAAGTTTTGTGGCGCCGTAACAGTTTTTTGCGATGAGAATACTCCTCAAAATTCTCTTGTCACTAATAACCTTAAGTTTATTAAGTAGCTGCTGTCCCTTTCTTGGGTTGAAGAGAGTACTAAAGATATAAACTTATCACAAACAAAATTGATATGTAATTACTAACTACTGCAATACCTAACTATACATAGTGCTGTCTTTTTTTGTCAGTTTTGCTGTTGTGTATGATGGGAATTATATGTTTGCACTACAAACATTTGACTAACTGAATTAAACTTTGATTTCAGCTTCTATGAGGAAAAAGCACTGCAGCTGTAATTTTGATTTTCATTGTGATTCTAACAGCTTCCTTTTCATAGATTTTTGGCAACACATCAGAGGCATTTTTGGGTTGGTTTTCGAGCAATGGGGAAACATCAAGAGGAAGCAAGCATTCTGTTTTAGATTTGAAACTCACAAAAGTTTTTAATATTTGTTTAGATATCTAACATTCATGTAAGCATGTTTTTTAAAAGTTTGTATTAAAGCTGGCGTCACACAGCAGTAGGACAGCTAACCTGACGAGTCTGGGAACTCAAAGTCAACAGGACATTTTTGGATGGAATACAGCCAGTGTCCTTTTGATCGCTGTGCAAGTTTTAGTAATCAGCCGATGTTCACATATCACTGAGCCTGGTCCAATGTAACAGTAAATTTTCATGTGAAAATATACTCGATTCTTCGGCGATCGACAAATACAGCCGAAGGTCCTTGACAGTGTGATGCCGGCTTTACCACATGTGAAAATAGTTAAGTGTGAAAGTTTCCGTGCCCTAACAGAGGAAGACATGGAAAACGGCTTCCCTCCCCACAAGAAACTGACACAGACTGTGTCAGACTCCCTCCGGATGAGACCCAGGCTCGCCGAGAAACTTGACCGCCCAAGGTACCCAGTGTTAATCCCCCTCCCAGTCCCCTCTCTCAGCCCTACTGTCTTCTTTATCTGTAATATAATGATAAGGCCACACCAATTTAATTTCTTGGTTAACGGATTCTTATTTTAAAAAAAAAAAAAAGATTTAAGAAAAAAATCATGAAAACAGAAGGCTGGCCCAGACTTCTGTTTTCATGATTTTTTTTTCTAAAATTTTTTTTTTTGGAAAATGAAAATCCGTTAACCAAGAAATTAAATTGGTGTGGCCTAAGGCCATGTTGATTTGATTATGTGGATGACATCCGCGTGCGCATCAGTTTTTCTCTGTTTCCAAAAAAAAGTGTTTTCAGCCATCCTGTAAATCATACAAAGAAGCTGCAACATGAGCAGATATATGTTGTAAATTGCAAAAGAATATTTGAAAGCTGACGCTAATGCCGTTGACTGCCAAAGTCAAAGAAAAGATGTGAAAGAACAAAAAAAAAAGAATCTATTGTTAGGTATACCATACTCTGTGTGCTTAGTCATCTGTTCAACCCCCCTGTCTATCTGCTTAGATTTTATAATGAAGGCAACCTTTTTTCAATTTGCCAAACTTTTTTTTTCACATGCTTGCGTCAGATTTTGGATTCCCAGAAGACGTCATCCATATAATCGAATCAATGTGGCCTAACCTTCACAAAAAAACTGTGGATGATGTTGTGTACAGTGTTTTGTGTAAAAATCAACACAATTCAGCTTTTATGTAACGCTGCAAGGTTGATTTAATAAACTGAAATTGAACTGAATTGAAATTGTATTGATTTTAGTACCAGTGTAAACCAAATTGCTTGAGATAGACCTCTACTTGTGAATCCATGTATCTCCTTTGTATAATATAGAGTTAGTCCTAATTACTCATATTTCTATTAGGATTATTTGGCATCACCACAGAGGCGTAGCCATTTGTTCATATTAGGAAATATTGTCAGTATCCTATACCACATGAGTGTATACTAATTTGTTAGAATTTCTGAAAAATCTACAACATCTGACTCATATTCTGAGTCATAATTCATTGTAGCTACCTTGTGATATATGGGTAGATATTACCACTGTGACTTGTTTTAGCATTAATGTAAGAGACCACCTTGCCAACTTCCTGTAACCAAATGTAAAATGTAACATAAAAAATAGTATAATTCCTCTATCTTGTTGTAATATCATAATTGTAATTCCGCCAAAACATTCCACTGGTAACAATTCCTTTGCATGTTTTGTCTCTTTGTCTGATGTCATCCCATCTTCATTAGGTCTTACTCGGGAACCAGTGTCGGAGTGCACCACCCCACCCCCCTGGCCATCAGCCCCCTGGCCCAATCCGATAGCCCTACCGAGTCCCAGTCGGGGGGTAAGAAGGAGACCCCCCTGCTGCCCCCACCCCCTCCCAGACCTCCCCCCCGCCGGCAGCAGGCCCATTCTCGCTCCGTGTCCCTAGACCTGAACCGTGTCTTCCTTCACAGGGACAGTAAAGGTTAGAACGCAAATCAACGTTTTCTCACCGGACCTTCCCTCGTTCTTCCAGGGTTTTTGTCGCTGTACGTTGTAGACGTCTCTCTAGGCCCCGAGTCCCTAACCCATGTTTTATCCCCGTCCCCCCGTCTAATCGATCTCTGCGAAACTCAGATTCAAATCAGCCATGACCCGACAAATCACTTTGTACTTGTCATCATCAGTCGATGTGCTTTCGCTACGACAGGGTTATACCACCCTTTTTACGGGGTGACATACCCTTTTGTTGGCTTCATATAAGACGGGGATGTGCCAGTTCTCCCGTCCGGGTGAATGGTGTAAATCACCGGCACCGTATGGCTGATACGAGACGGAGGTTCGCCAGGCCTCCATCCGGGTGATTTGTAGTGAATCACCAACTCCAGACAGATGGATTTGGACCATCGCACACCTGGGTACTTGTAGTCTGCCTGAACCACAATGTCTGGTAAAGCAGACCCACTGATTCTACGTGCCTGGGAAGGTGACTCAGTATTTTTTAAAGGTTGTTTTGAGATTGAAAATTGTGTCAGTTTGGAAATTCAATGATCTGCACAGCGGACCATGGCGGCTGCCTTTATTGAACACATTAGTGATGGATCGTCATGACGATCATCAACTGCCACAATTTCCAATTTGAAAGGAAAGTGATCTCGAACTAGTTTTATATATAATAGCTCAAATTAACTCAATGAACAGATGAGCTAATCTTGCACTGGTCGTGACAGAGAAGACAGACGCTATATACAGTATTTACGGGTTCATTGTACCGGGGAAATTCCCCTAGCTCTTTTCGACAAGCATAATGAACAGCGGACCATGGCTTAACATCCCGTCCTAAGGACTGCAAACCTTTCCGGATCGAACCCGGGGCTTCTTGTTCCAGAGGCAGGATCGCTAACCACTGGACTACGCACGCTACCTTTGAAAACAACCTTTAAAAGAGCTGACACCCTCCCACGTAGAGTTGGTCGGTTTGCTCTGCTAGATGTTGTGGTTAAGGTTAACCATGAAGTGATTTGTTGATGAAGGTTAGACATCCAGGACCTTGTCCTGACTTACTATTCTGTTGAACCATCTGAAATTGTCTTCCCTTCATTAACATATCTATTCAGAGTTTTGGTATAAAACCTAGTTCTACCAGTTCCTTCCCTTTAGTCACTGACGAAAGACAGCGGATGCTGTCTGAAACGTCTGACCGTTTCAAAATTTCATACAGTTGCTTGAGTAACTATTTTTGGCATGAAGTGATTTGTCAGGTCATGGCTGATTTCAATTTGCAAAATCGAGTTTCAAAGAGGTTGATTAGACGGGGCATACATGTGTGAGTTGTAGAAACCTTAAACACTAATTATTCTGCTCTTTCTTCTCATATAACTAACTCTTGTGTAGCGACAGGGTCGTTTCTTACTTATGTTCTGCTTCCTTCTCTTTAGCCCGGCAAACAGCCCCCAACCCAGGCTTCCTCTGCATGGGCTGACTTAAGCTGGTCGGAGCCTGTTGTCTAGGCTTTCCAACCCTTTAACTTGTTATAAAACTCTTTTTGTGTGATTTTTGTACTTCTCATACCTTATAGTAGCTAATAGTTACTGAGTCTTGGAATATTTTCTGTAGAATGTTTGGTTTTCAGGTCTGTGTTGAAGCTTTTTATGGAGACTATAGTTTTATAGTGTTTTGTCTGGTTGATTTCTTTCTAACCTGGGACCCTTTTCCCGAAGATGTTTCCATTGTTATTGTCTATGGACCCCTGGAAATGTACAAGATTCCACTTTCGTAGACTACAAAACTATTGAAGGGAGGCATTGAACGTATATCAGAGTGCTCGGACATGTACAAATGAAAACAATGTAAGCCCCTGTATAATAACAGTCATTGTAGTCTGCGTAAGTGTGAACTAGTCTATTGTACTGTCATACTGTGTTTACCTTGTCAGCTTTTTAGGTAGTTGTTACCAGTAACTTTACTTTTTAGCCTGTGATAAGAAGTATGCTCTCTCTCCTGGTAGCAGAGACATCTAGTGGCTCATGAATGAACTGCAGGCAGAATGTTTGCATGAAATTATACTTCCTTTGTAAACACAAGTGCATATACCTGTTTCCAGGATGCTATATTTACTACTTTGGAGAATTTTAACTTCTTGGAATCATTCTTTTCTTTAAACTGGTCGAAGAGTGGTGTTTTACTAAACTATTATTTAAAGAGCGTAAGAAACAAGGCAACTGGAAGGCTCACACTTTACAAATGAAATTCATCTTGTTGGAATAGAAAGTAATGTTTGTCCAGTAATCATTATTGTAACAAAGATAATAAGTTGTTTTCCTACCTAAGATTGTTGATTTACCCTAAAAGGCTGAGCCATGTTTTCCATGTTGTTCCAGGCAAACACCCTGCCCCCCAGCCCTTAGCCCCGCCCCCTGCCGTTCCCCCCAGACATGTCTCGCCAGCTACGGTAAGTACTCAGGTTCCTTAGATACTGTAAAATACCTGATCTTCAAAAATTTCATACATATTTATGGTACTGTTGTACTCTACAAATGTATTTAGATCAGTGAAAGTTGATAACGCCAGCACTGCTGAAAGCGACTTTTCTGATTGATAAGTCAAATTTTGTGACATTCAGCCATAAACAATCAAACAGTCTTAGTTTCATCTTAGAACATAAAGGGTTTTAAAAAAGTCAAACAGTGATTTGGTTAGTACTAAGGTAGCTTTCTAGCACCAAGTTGTAGATAAGGGATTATTTAGCATTACGAAGGTTAGAATAAAGACAAAAATGCCCTTTTGTTCACTTTTCTTCCTCCAGAAGGGGCCCAAAGTGGGTCAACAGAACAGTGAACAGGCCATGCCGATCAGCCCAACCCCCAAGACCACCCCCAACAACGTGGTCAACTTCATCACAGCAGAGGCTGCTGTCCCCGTCGAGGGTCTGAAGCACAGCAGGACAATGTCGCTGGACAGCAAGGCTGTGAGTAACGGATAGCTGCTGTTCACAGCACCCTCCTTTATGAAACCCGCTCGGGAAATGCTTGGCAAACCCTCCCGGTCTAAGCCCTGCTCTTTTAAACGGAGATTTTGGCTTCTGGGGGCGTCACTGACAGCTGCTCATAAATAATTAATGAGCTATCCTTATTTGGCACAAACAGCCATTAGTTGCTCATGAATAATAAACTAGCTAGCCTTATTTGGCACAAACAGCCGTTATCTTGTTCTAAACCCAAAGTAACGATGAAAGACGTAAGCTGATTGGCTGATAGCTTCCCAGCGATCTTTGCGTTTTTTTCACAAGATGAGCTTGTGCCACTCCTGTGATTGGCTGAAAGCTTTTTGCTGGTGACGCCCCCAGAAGCCAAAATCTCTGTTCAATAGAGCAGGGCTGAGACCGGGAGGGTTTGCCAAGCATTTCCCAATCGGGTTTCAGCGCTGCTAGAGGAGGGTGGTTCACTGTTGCTGTAACAGCTACTGTTATGTTTGGACAGCATTTCATTGTATTATGTACCTTTGGCTGTCAAGTTCAAGTTCCCAGGTCTTGCATTGCCTTGTTGGTATGTTTGTTTGTAATTATTTACAGAGTAAAAGTGAGAGTTGTTTGTTTGAGATTGCATTTTGATGTATGTCAATCATGCGAATCACACGAAACAAGAAGTTGTGTACAAAAGACATTCATGGGAATGTTGAAATGCTGAAGGAAGATTTTTCCTGTTTCCCATAAAGTTTGTACTACATGTTAAGTGTAACTGCCTTGTGCCTCAAAAGTACATTGTAGTAACTAAAAATGTTTTGGGTACAGCATTGTCGCAGTGTTTGTCTGATTAACAAAAGAGTTGCTAACGTGGTTGAAATTATAACAGCATGATTTTGTGCACTACCACATCTTATATAAACACTAACTTTTACATGATAAGAACATAATAGCCGTTGGGTCATGCTCGTATGCTGAGAGGTTGCACGGTGTGTCCTGCTATCCGTCCTTTTTTAGCTCCAGTTTGCTCCTCTGATTGCTTTCCTGCAGAAAATTCTGGCACCCCTTGATAGTCATAAAATATACTCGAAAGTTCTGATTGGCTCCGAGTTGCATTATTTGGGGCATCAATTATTTTTAAACCTTTAGGCCACACCAATTTAGTCTCTTGGTTAACGGATTTTTATTTTTTATTTTAGCAAAAAAAATGAAAACAGAAGGCTGGGGTGAAAACTTGCACCTGACCCTGTTCACTCCCTGATACTGTGTGCACCAAAGTACAAACTTTCCTCTGAGATTCTGTTTTCCTGTTGATTTTCCAATCTAGCATTTTTTTAAAAATTCTGTTAACCAAGAAAATAAAATTGGTGTGGCCTCAGCACACTGAAGTAGCTGTTTGGCACCCCTTTCTCTATTAGTTACTGAGTTAGGCAGCAGGGAGAAGGTTAAAATTAGTGTAACTTTGATTGGACTTTCGAATGCCTGTTAAACCCCGTTACCATTGCTATATATAATAACAGAAGAATGTACAATTACAGGTTTGCGTAGCAAAACCTTTGTTGGATCCGTTGGCATGTGTGGTGGCCGCCATCTTGGTTTTGTGACGTCGCTGGGTAGCCATACCATTTTATTGGGAGGGGCGTTCTCTCTAATTTTAACAACTCGGCACACAACTATCACATATTCAACTCAAATAAAAAGAAAAATTCATTACCAATTCATATTTATAAAAAGACGTTGTAATCGCTAAATTAACATAGCAAACCTGAAGTATATGTAGCACAAATACTTAGCTTTAGTTCGGAATTGATGAAGGCTCTTGCGTTTATTTCATGCGAATATTTAAATGCAAGTCGTTTCTCTATTAACGGGTGCCAGACTTTTCTGATGACCAGAGGAGCGAACCAATGCTCGGATAGGATGGATTCTAGGCTGGTACAGCAAGGATTCCCAATAGACAGCTGCTCTGTGTTGTGCCTTGTTATACACAATGCTTCGTAACTTGTTTAAATGTCTATGCAGCTGGTGTATATATATAGCATGTTGCCCTTCGTATGCCTGAGGCTTTAGTTAACTTTTCTCATGGCTTGCTTTTGCAGCTCCCTTTGTTTTGCCTTTCCTTAGGTGTTGTCTTTATTTTAATTTCTGTTTTTATTACTAGTTGTTGGGTTTCCTTTGAATACTGTTTTCTTTCATTTTGGGGACAATTTTTGATCTTTATTTACTGTTTGAAAGAATTATTTGAAACTTTGTTCAGTTTGCTTTCCGTTTATGGTCCTGATGTATGTAGAGGTTTGCCTTGTGGTGGTCTGAGTTGTTAACCGGTGAAGTTGCTGTTGTTTTCTTCCCCCTCCTACTTTCCGCCTTAGGGATCCGCTTTTAGAACCAAATGGACTTTTCGTAGGTCTGTCTCCTTCCAGCCCGAGGTACGGACCCACTCACCGACAAACCTGCGCATGCATGTCCACCAGTTTCTTTTTTAACCCTTAAGTTGCCAGGTCTTTTAGCCAAAAATAAAAAAAAATGTTTGACTCCTGACCTCCCTCATGAAACCCGTGAAACACCCGGCGGCCCTAACTCCCCTAACTTCCGGGCTTTGAGTGCTGTAACATGCACGCAAAGCTGTTTTCTTTTGGGGAACACCCCAACCCGGTTATAACCGGGCCAGTACACATGTTTCTGTATCCCTGTTTACACCGGGACTGGCAGCTTAAGGGTTAAGTTTTCATTTTTTTCCCACCACTAACAGGCATGGGTGAATATCTGAGTGGCATGGAAACAGCATGGTTGTGTTTGGACCATCTTTTGTTGTGTTCTCGTCTATTTCATTTCAAACTTGTCTAGCCGTTGTGTTTGTGGGACTTGTTTATGAGCTTCAATGCGGCAGACCTCAGTTTTAACCTTAGACCTGCTAAGGCAGCCGTTTGGCAGCAAAATTGTATTGGTTTTATAGGGTTAGGCAGCAGGGAGAAGGTTAAATTTGCTTTCATTTTCATGCTGAGAAAACCTTCCAACTGTTCACTATAACTAGTTGCAACCCGAAAATTGGGTTTTGTCTTTAAAAGTTGTGAAAAATGGACAAACCTTTTCATATCTCCGGACACAATATTTTTAATGAAAAACTGAAGCTGTAGTTTTTTTTTACAGTAACAGTTTGTTTGTAGGTGCCAAACCGTGACATGTTTTAACGCTATTGCGATATAACTTTTTAAACTTGTGGAACTTTAGTTCTACTAACGTTGACTGACGTTGAACTTTTAAAGAGATGAAAAAACTCTTCTGTTCAGTAAGTGCTTGCTATACTTAGATCTTGATAGCACATTATAAAGATTAACCTTAAAATGGCATTTTCAAGTCATAGGATTTCATTTGCTTCTTACAAACTGGAGATTTATTATAAGCTTTTCATCCTCTTCTGAAAATATTGTGGATTTAGTTTGAGACTGGGTCACCCCATTAAAGTTGTTACAACAGTTAAATGTTTTTGGTTGACTTGAAAAGCATTTACATTTCTAAATCCCAGACCCTTTTTCTACAAGTACATGTATGAGAGATCCTCTTTTCTCCAATATGAGTTGATGTTTATGTGGTTGATGGAAGTAAGAATGTTTCTTTCCATATAGAAATAAGGCCACACCAATTCAATTTCTTAGTTAACAGATTTTTTTTTAAATTTTAGCAAAACAAATCATGAAAACAGAAGGCTGGGGTGAAAACTTGCACCTGACCCTGTTCACTCCCTGAAACTGTGTGCACCAAAGTACAAACTTTCCTCTGAGATTCTGTTTTCATGTTGATTTTCCAATCTAGCATTTTTTCAAAAATTCTGTTAACCAAGAAATTAAAATGGTGTGGCCTCATGTAAGGTTATAAGTTATAGAGAAATGTAAGATATGTTTCTATGCCAGAAAACAGAGGTATTCTTGCCTTGAGCTCACTGAGTTGTGTGTTTGTTTATGTATGCATGTGTGTGTGGTGTATATGTACATTTGTCCATCATAGAACATTATATATGTCTTCATCTGTGTGTGTATATCATACTATAGATTCAGGCTTGTATTGTTGTACTGTATATGAAGAGAACTTATTTGCAAATGTTATAATGCTGAATGATTTCTTGAATGGTATCAGGACCTTTATTTATGTGTAATAAATACATGTAGATGTCTTGTATCAAGTGCCTGTAAAATGTAAAGAAGTGTTCTTTTACATTGTAGTCTAGCATACTTTGATATGAAACCAAAAGCTTTTTTCATTGGTTCTTTCAGGGCAAAATCTGATGATTTCATGATTTCCAACCAATGAACTCGCATGTTGTTGCAGGTACCTTTAGCGACAGATACACCCCCCACCCCTCCCCCCAGACCACATGACCAGACAAGTAAGTGCCCACACCTTTTGCTAACCTGTACTAATATTCAAATATGCACAACATACATGTATGATGATGGTTCCTTTGCAGTCGGAACTTGAAAAATTAAGTCAACAAGTATGAGCATTGAAGTTGTTATATACATGTAGGTAAATATTCCATGATATAGAGGAGCATTTTGTGCATTCAGCAACATGTTAATTTAGAAATAGGATAGTCAACCTCGCCAATGTGACCCCTTTTTTGACCTGTGTCAGAAAAGAATCCTCTTCAAGTGGAAAGCTATTAGATGTATAGGCGCTCTCATTGTGATAAAAGTGAGCTTTCTATTGGCATAAAGGATATATGAACTAAGACCGTAGCAAACAAAACAAAAGCTTTATTCAGATTTTCTTTCGGTGATTTTTTTCTTTCAGAAAGTGGAGCTGGTGACAAAGCTGAAGACTCACCAGTTGAGCCGCCAACTAAACCTGTCAAGAAGGTAACTTGAATGTGTTTTCAAGTTGTGTAAAGTTTTCTTTGATAAACCTCAAGTTAAATCAAGGGCCTCTGTAGAGTGATACATTTGTACATAAATGATAAATTGGTCATTAGAAAAATTGATAATTTTAGTAATTTAGTACAGTCAGGATTTGATCCTGCAACCTCTGGAATGCAAGGTGAATGAAGATTTCTCTTCGCCATTCACAGAATGTGTGCACACCACTTCCAGTGAGGCCCAGGATTGTATTTTTAACCTTCTCCCTGCTGCCTACCTCTGTAACTAGTAGGGAGTTGGGTGCCAAACGGCTACTTCAGAGTGTTAAAGGTTAAAACTCTTTGGAATAATCCAGCTAGCTGGGGTTTGAACCCACAACCTCCTGAATTTTCAACTGAATAGTATGAAGATTTCTCTTTGCCGTTGACAGAAAGCGCCCACACCACCTCCCGTGAGGCCCAGGAACAGACACAGGTCAGGAGAGGACAGCCAGAAGTCGGAGCTCAGACAGGAAGAACCCAGCACGAACGACAGGAGAAGACACGTGTCCGCGCCTGCTACTAGAGTACCCCCCATTCCACCTCCGTAAGTATGGACTGTACTGTTGGGTTGTGTTTAACAGAGTACCCCCCATTCCACCTCCGTAAGTATGGGCTGTACTTAACAGAGTACCCCCCATTCCACCTCCGTAAGTATGGGCTGTACCCCCCATTCCACCTCCGTAAGTATGGGCTGTACTGTTGGGTTGTGTTTGACAGAGTACTCCCCATTCCACCTCCGTAAGTTTGGGCTGTACTGTTGGGTTGTGTTTAACAGAGTACCCCCCATTCCACCTCCGTAAGTATGGTACTGTTGGGTTGTGTTTAACAGAGAACCCCCCATTCCACCTCCGTAAGTATGGGCTGTACTTAACAGAGTACCCCCCATTCCACCTCCGTAAGTATGGGCTGTACCCCCCATTCCACCTCCGTAAGTATGGGCTGTACTGTTGGGTTGTGTTTAACAGAGTACTCCCCATTCCACCTCCGTAAGTTTGGGCTGTACTGTTGGGTTGTGTTTAACAGAGAACCCCCCATTCCACCTCCGTAAGTATGGACTGTACTGTTGGGTTGTGTTTAACAGAGAACCCCCCATTCCACCTCCGTAAGTATGGGCTGTACTGTTGGGTTGTGTTTAACAGAGTACCCCCCATTCCACCTCCGTAAGTATGGGCTGTACCCCCCATTCCACCTCCGTTAGTTTGGGCTGTACCCCCCATTCCACCTCCGTAAGTATGGGCTGTACTGTTGGGTTGTGTTTAACAGAGTACCCCCCATTCCACCTCCGTAAGTATGGACTGTACTGTTGGGTTGTGTTTAACAGAGAACCCCCCATTCCACCTCCGTAAGTTTGGGCTGTACTGTTGGGTTGTGTTTAACAGAGTACCCCCCATTCCACCTCCGTAAGTATGGACTGTACTGTTGGGTTGTGTTTAACAGAGAACCCCCCATTCCACCTCCGTAAGTTTGGGCTGTACTGTTGGGTTGTGTTTAACAGAGTACCCCCCATTCCACCTCCGTAAGTATGGACTGTACTGTTGGGTTGTGTTTAACAGAGTACCCCCCATTCCACCTCCCTAAGTATGGTACTGTTGGGTTGTGTTTAACAGAGTACCCCCCATTCCACCTCCGTAAGTTTGGGCTGTACCCCCCATTCCACCTCTGTGAGTATGGACTGTACTTGTCTGTCGGACTTTGCCTGTCTATTTTAGTCCAGTCAGAAGGTATACATTTGCAGTGTTATTCTCCAATTTATGGAGTCAGTTATTTATTTTTCCTCAATTATGCAGGGTCTACATACAAAATTGTGTTTATCTCTTTCAGTAGTACGTAGTGTAGTACCTTATGATTCTAAACTTTTAGTGATTTCTATGCCTGTCTGTTTCAGTAGTGTAGTGTAGTACGGTACATTTTTTTGTACCTCATGATTCTTAACTTAATTGGTGATTTCTCTGCCTGTCTGTTTTGACTGTTTCTATGCTTGACTGTTTCAGTAGTGTAGTGCAGTACAATATTATCAGAATGCTTTCAGTGATTTCTATGCCTCTCTGTTTCAGTAGGGTAGTGCTGTACCTTATGATTTTAAACTTTCAGTGATTTGTACATTTTTGTATGCCTGTCTGTTTCAGCCCTGTCAGAAGAAAAAAGGAGGAAGTCCAGGCTGCGATCAGGGCGCACAAGGAGCGGAACACGGTCCTCTCCCGCACGAACAGCGAGCTTCAGGGCGACCTGGCGGAGGCCACGGAGGAGCGCGTCACGCTGGAACTACAGCTTCAGAAACTCAAGCCGTTCGGTGTCACCGGCCTATAGCACTGTGGGTGGTGCCAGGTGGCCGAACCTGTCGGATATGATTCGCTAACGTCACAACGTCCAGCTTTTCACAGTGTTAACGACGCAACTACACGGCAAAAGAAACACTGCGACCGTCTCGTGCACAATAGCCAGATTGCATGGAGGAAACTTTTTCTGAAGAACACAAAGATCTTAAACGAAATGCTTAAGGTTTTACCCCGGATCTTGCACAATGTACAATGCATGGTCGTGGTTGACACTAATATGCAAGCAGACAATACATGTTTTCGAGAATTGCAAAACCCTTGAGTTTGTTTGCAACGGCAATAACAATCTTACATTTGCAAGCCACACCAGTCAAGTTTGCCCCTACCTTAGCCCATAGAAGGTCAAAGGTGACATGTCGGGGGTCAAGGTCATAGGTAGCCAGTGACCTTTTCCATGCTTGAAGAAAGCAGAGTGGAAAAAGAGGCCCTATTTCATGAAAAGGTACTAAAGAAGTATTTTTCCCACAGCCTCCTTTCTTGCTACATGTACATGTATAAATGCCAGAAATGCAGAAAAGGATGCTCAAAACTGTTTGGAAACTAACAAGTTAATTTTGCCCCGTGTTTAACAGCTACGTATTTGTACAAGGGGGTAGAGAACGGTTAAGAAAGTAGCGTACGTCTTTGCCGCTGTGTGTCTTCCCGTCGTCTAGTATTTTTGTGACTCTTGTGAAGGATGTGTCTCTCAAGCAAGGCAGAAAAGTGACCGAAAAGTGTTGAAAAGTTGTTTCACCAAACTTCAAACTCGTATGAAGCAAGCTCATTTTCAGAAAGAAAATACCATAATTCTTATGATAGTCTTCCCTTGCATTTTGAAGGAACTATTAATAGTTTTCGCAGGGCCAAAATTATGTTCCAATTTACAAAAAGAATGGTACAAGAGATTGTCTTCTGTTGTAGTGAAACACTTTCAACGCTCTTTCGAAGTATCTTTTGGTAAATAAGGAGAGGGTATCAGATGTTTATGAAGATGTAAGGATGGAGAGAGTTTTGTCTTTGTGCCATGTATGGAAGAAATTATGCGGTATTTCTTGTCCATCTAGATATGTAGTCAACTAACATGTACAGAGACAGGTCGAGGGTCCTTTGGGTCAAAAAGGAACATGTGCAAATGGTATAAAATAGTGTAGAAAATTGAAACATATTCCATTGTTTTCGGTAAGGTGACAGTCGAAGTAAAAACAATGATAAGTTGTTTGAAGATGATGATTGCTTGTAGAATGACCTATTGTTTGAGAAGGATTACGTCCAAAGTTTTATGGCAAGCGAAATTTTGTAATCGTTCTTGGACCTACCCCCAACATACAAACATGGAACAGTCCTTACAACTGGGTCTGATGACATGGAATGGGTCATTCTGTCAAAGAGGGGTGGCCAGAATGAAAGGTTCTTATGTTGACTACATTAACCCCGCAGAAGAAAGTTTTTCAGTATTATGGAAACCTTATTTAGAAACTACAGAATGATATTATTATTGTAGATAAGAGTCCTATGTAGATAATAGATATGCACATAGTGTAATATTTGAAACTATGGAAAAAACTAACCAAGAAAAAGAGAGCGTTAACAACAAAGGAAGAAATAGTAGAATATTATAAAGGTATATGTAGAACACCAGCTGTTCATTCATTGTGGGATGCCAGTTCCTTTAACAAATTGATGTGTTTTGTTTTTTTGTTTAAGACAATAAGCTTGCCAAAGTATCCGCATTCACAATAACATTTGCAGATCTTAACAATGCAGAATCCAGTTTTGGTTTATTTTTGCCTCTTTGTAAACTTGCAGCAGCTAGAATTGAGCTTAGGCCACACCAATTTAGTTTCTTGGTTAACAGATTTTAAAAAAAGAATCTTAGCATGAGGACATCATTAAAACAGAAGGCTGGAGTGAAAACTTGCACCTGACCCTGTTCACTCCCTGAAACTGTGTGCACCAAATTACAAACTTTCCTCTGAGATTCTGTTTTCATGTTGATTTTCCAATATAGCATTTATTTTAGAATTTCGTTAACCAATAAATAAAATTGGTGTGGCATTAAGGTTTTCCTTTTGTTTAAGACCATACCATTACATTTCCTTTGGCATTTTACATTTTGAGCTATAGATTCAGAAAGGCAAGATCAAGCTGAACACAGGGTTGGGAGAAAACCTTCCAACTATATTCTGCACAAATGAGTACAAAGCTACAGACTTTCCCATCTGACTTTGTTTCTATTTTGATATTTCATGTTTTCGCTTTTTTTTTCAATCAAAGAAGCAACAAGTTGAATTGATGTGGCCAAAGGATGACTGTTATCGACTGCCAGTAATTTTATTGTCTACTCGTTATTTTTTAGAGTTGGTAAATTTTGTTTAATTTTCTTCTTCTTGAAGTTAGAACTGGGGTTTGGCATACATGATTTCACAAAGGCTTTGGATTTTGAAGAAAAAAAGTGGCCAATTTGTCAGAATGTATAAAATACCACATCCCCAAGTCATCAAATATTCCATACTTAGGATCTGAACCAGGCAAATACTTTGTAACCTTCTGATTCGAATTTCCAGGCCATCTTTACAATTATAAATCTACACCAGTCTATTGCTTTTTGATGGTTGCAAAGTGCACCTTTCATGCACAAAAAATGTGAATTATAAGTATATATAACAAACAAGAATTTTGTTGGCAGCATTGTTAAACAAACAGGTACATGAAAATACACTATTGAGAAGGAAAACATTTGTCTTTCCATTGAAAGAGAAGTGCAATAGCATCATGCATTGTTAAGAGTACCCAACACGACCTATATTATAGGCATGGGTAAATTATAGACTTGTTTCTTGTATACTTTACCATGTTGAGCATTACCAACGATTGATAAGTAAGAACTTTATTGCTTTCGGGTATATTGCACCAAGTGTCACTGTCATAAAATGTACAATATTACCCTAACCATATATCTTGCCATTACGTTTAGTACGTTTGTCATAAAACTATCAATAATCGTAAGCTTAGTTCGAATTCAATGGATATTAAATGTATTATATCAGTTGAATTGAATGTGAATTTGAATGTAACTTTAGATTACAAATGCTTTCTTTGCCATTAGGTACAAAATGCCAAGCTTACAAGGAAACAATATGCATACTAATTATGTTAGAAGGCCATTTCCACTTTTTGAGAAGATGAAAAACAAGTGTAATATTGACATTTTGTGAGAAAGTAGTATATGATGGCAGATTCTTACCAAGTAAGTGTGGGACGCTTGTTCTTCAAGCGTACACTTCTAAAGCTCAAAGATGAGAACTCACTTGTACATTATGTTTGCGATATATTATTTAGTATCTTCTGTTCGCCAAGGAGATATATGAAGACACTGCACATTGTAATGTTAGGTTTTGCCTATGATTAATTCACGAACATGCCATGTATATCTTTAAGTCGTGTGTAGCTGACATTGTTTTTTGAATACAATGAGAGGCATACCCAGATATCCACGGGATTATGAAAATGGTACGTCGTTTCCTCCATGGATTAAACCAATTATTCATGCCATCAGGTGTGACCGATCGTACAGTGTCTTTGAGTAAGTTTACTAAACTGTGCCAGTATCAGGGATAATGCACTGCCCACACAAATTTTTCTCCTCAAACTTTACCTAAAACAAAAAAAGTTAAAACGCAACTTATGCGGCCTTGAATATACGCACAATGGCACAAGCGTGAACGGACCCTATGCACCACATTGCACGCTAATGCTTGGGTCACATTTCCTAATGCTAGGGTCACATTTCAAATCCGGGGCCCGGCCGGGCAGTCTTTGGGAACGAAAAGTATGATATAAAAGACAACAAAAACACAAAACGTACCCAAAATTATTTAAGAGGATAGCTTGTGCAAATTTATTGACATACACTTTGATTTTTCGTTTCCGCAAACAGCCCGGCCGGGCCCCGGTTAGGAAATGTGACCCTAGCATAATTCGTGCTGGCAAGGGATGGAGTACTTCGGATTGGGAGATTAGCCTGAAATCCAGCCTTCTTAGCTTTAGACGGGGAGCGGAGCATGGGTAGCGGACTAAAGCTAGGAAGGCTGGACTCCAGGCTATTGGGAGATCCCATGTTAGAGCGTCGAATCGAGCACGCTTAAGAAGGCAGTTAACTTTTCACCTCAGTCATGGTGCGGTGCCTAAAAACGAATCAATGGGGATCGCTCGCATCAAATCATCATCTAATCTATCTTGACATGGTCACGGAAAAGTCGAAGAATTGGTTAATTATTGATATCTAGACGGCCTTTCAGGGGAGCAGCCAACAACGTCGGTGTGATCCGACTGTGGTGCAGCGACACCACACCTCACAGGGCTGTTGTTAAGTCTCTGAAAGGCCAGACTGTTCGAACTATGCAACATCTACGAGAAGAACTTGTTTTGAACTGTTCTGGTGTGTTTAGGGTTGGCGCCCTCACACCATTACTTATAGTATGAATGTGCCTCGGAATAAACTATTTTTGATTATGGCATGACCTGTCCACGATTGCCCACGAAATCTGAGCCAAATCGATTTAAGCGCTGCCACATCTTTGATCCCTACAGACATTTGCTCTTAAGTGTCAGTGACACCACAATAGACAATGTTAAAACTTATGAAAGACATCCCTGTATCTGAATCAGGGACCCTGACATACTTAACGCACAATCAAACATTACCTTTCAGTGACACCGCAAGAGACAATGTAAAGATTTATGAAAGAAAACCATGAATCAGCAACTACCTGTCAGTGACACCACAAAGAGACGATGTAAAGATTTATGACATCTCTGTATAAGGGACCCTGGCATACTTATGCTCAAACAGTACCTTTCAGTGAGACCACAAAGAGACAATGTAAAGACTTATGAAAGACATCCCTGTATCTGTATCAGGGACCCTGGCATACTTACGCGCAATTAAGCATTACTTTTCAGTGACACCACAAAGAGACAATGTAAAGACTTATGAAAGACATCCCTGTATCTGTATCGGGTATCCTGGCATACTTACGCACAATCAAACATTAACTGTCAGTGACACCACAAAGATACAATATATAGACTTCTGGCATCAATGTATCAGGGAACAAGATGCATATTCTGTTAAATACACGTCTGAAAACGTGCACAATTCGCAGTTTCAGAGAAAACAAATCACAGATCTTTTGGCGAGACCGCAGCGGCAGAAGAGATGTGGATAAGAATCTCTTAGAGACGTAGACGTGAAGTGGATGAACCACCAAATCATTCTCATAGCTTTCTATTCAATTTTTTTAAGTGAAATGTAGTTCTGTTCATCTTACCAACCGCGAAAGATAAACTTTCGAGCTAGCTTTGTAGGTTCTTATTTGAACTAAGGGTGCAAGTAAGACACCTTAAGTGGGATATGACTACACAACAGTATCTGTGAAACTTAATGACCCAGAACTCGAGTACTTTACTCAGATCGTTTTGTTTACGGAAGAAGGCGCATGCGGACACCCAGAAGTATGAAGATCACAGGTCACAGGTCACAGTCATGGTTTAGATACAGTCAGACAGTCACCGTGCAATCAAAACAACCTTTCCCACGTAACTTTGGAATCAAATCGTCTGTCTACAACTGTATGCTGTATGTTGTAGCAATTGCATATTGTTGTACCTTGAATATGTAATGATATATGTTGATAGAGTTATTAGGACTCAAATGACTGTGTATCTCTGTTATATTGTATCTGACCCTTACCTCTTCCCTTATGACCTCAATGAAAAGCGACGAGCGTGTCGATTTGATCTATTCATGAATAAACAAAGGTTCAAACAAACAAACAAACTGTTTATCATGGTATGGTCCTTGAGGATAGGCCCAGACAATAAGAGGTCACACACACTTACGGACGGACACGCACAAACACAGGGTTTCTCTAACTAACAAAGTAGAGATATTCTTCTGCAATCAGCCGATTAAAATGAAGATTTACATGTCACTTTGGAATTGATCCTTTTATCTATCAGTGGGTACATGGTAAGGTCTGTGAGGAAAGGCCCGGGCATCGTCCAATTTGAAATAAGAGGTCAATGACCCTCCCTCCTAGATCCTCTGCACGGTCCCCATTGTGTCAGCTCACATGATGAATGACTACGTCGGAGAGATTACAAGCGATTTAGAATATCAGCCAATTGTATACGTTTAAATGTCTTATTTTCCTAAATATACATATGGTTATCAAAATACAATTACTTCGGAAAATCAAACGTTATTTGAAAACAACAGGGCAAACGTTTAGCGTTTGTAGGTAATCCTAATTTGGGGGCATACTTTTGTAAAGGGCATACTTTGAGGAAAGGTCCGGACAATAAGAGGTCAATGACCTTCCGTCCTCTGCACGGTTCCCATTGTGTCAGCTCACATGACTGCCGGAGTAGCCAGGTCCTCTGGTCAATTGGCCGTCAAGACAACTCGGCTGGGTTGGGGAAGGCCAGACGACTACTGTTCAGAACGATAAGATTTGCCCACACATAAAGACCCGAGCTCAGCAAAATATGCTTTACCGACGTAGTGATTGAATACATGTCAAAGATACGTGATTGTGGCGTCGTGTGGCGCAAGTGTAGAGCGCGCGGCTGTCAAACAATGGGACCCGGGATCTAATCCCGGGTTGTGCCCAGAGACATGTCCGAACTTGCGCCCCGACGTTGTGCCCCTGGGAAAGGCACTTAACACGACTTTCCTCACTTCACTCAGGTGTACATGAGTACCTAAATGTAGCTCATCTAGGGTTAGAGAAGTCCCTCGGATAGGACGTTAAATGGAGGTCCCGTGTTTGGGGAGAGCCACACCCCGCGCACGTTAAAGAACCCACCACACCTTTCGAAAAAGAGTAGGGACATACCCCGGTGTACTATGGTCCAAATCTTACAGTCAGGTCTGGGATGACATCTTGGAAAGGTGATCGTTCACAAAATGTGGCAAATTGAAATGAATGAATAAATTGTGCACATAGACACATTCGGAGCTAACCTGGGAAACTATTGGCACCAGAATACATGTAAGTGCAATATTCACATTTCACAAGATTCAAAACAACATGCGTATCTCTACAACAGACTGTCACTAGTCGCTGGTCACATCATAGTCCGAGTACAGAACTTCGACAGTCATAGAACAAAAAGGACAAACATAGAACAAATTCAATTATAAGAAAACATTTCAGTATAGAGGCATATCGATATGGAATCAAGTACCATCAGATTTACCGACAGCACAGCCTGTATTTAGTTGTATGATGCACATACACACACACAGGCACACGCACGCACACACACAGGCACACGCACAAACACGGGGTTTCACTCACTAACAAAGTAGAGATATTCTTCTGCAATCTGCCGATTAAAATAAAGATTTACATGTCACTTTGGAATCGATCCTTTTATCTATCAGTGGGTTCATGGTAAGGTCTGTGAGGAAAGGCCCGGGCATCATCCAATTTAAAAAAAAAACGCCCCTGCAGTTCCAGAGGAAGCTGCTAGAGGGCCCAAACCTACACCACTTCTTTATTACATCACAAGCTATCAGCCACCCAAAAATCAAGACCACAGCACGTCCAGGTCAAAAGATACAAAAATTGAAGTTCTGCTGCAGTACCAAGGTCACATACCAGGGGGCCCAAAATCGACCTTGACCTTCAGCTTCACAACACCTGCCCACATACCAAATATCATTGTAATCCATCAAGAGATCCAGAGGCTCTTGAGTTATGCTGACTGGAGTGGTGCGGAAACACAAACAGACTAACAAACAGACACACCCAAAACAATATCTCCATTTTTCATGGAGATAATAAGAGGTGAATGACCGCCCCCCCTCCGCACGGTCCCCATTGTGTCAGCTCACATGATGAATGACAACAGAGTTGCTTGAGTTGACAGGTTCTCTGACCTTTTGGTCGTCAAGCCCTCAAGGCAACTCGGACAGTGTTGTGGAAGGCCAGTAGACTACTTTTGAGAACGATAAAAGTTGCTGACACATGGGGATCCCAACAAAATATGCTTCAATGATACAATGGTTTAATACATGTCAAGGATACATGTGCATATAACTACACTCTATTCGCCTGCCTTACACTACACTGCATAATCAAACGAGGACTAGAGTAAAGAAAATGACAAAATCTATTCGGATCTGACATGGGAATCTATTAGCACCAGAATACAATGCGATTTTACGCACAATGTGCACTTTCCACAAGATTCTATCCTCAAAACAACCTGCATCTCTCTACAAAAAAAAACTGTCACTGTCACGCTCTCCTCCTATGCAAAATAACCGCTGTGTCATCAACGTGCTTGAGTAGGTAGAGGTCCTTGACCTATTGTTTCATAAGCCGTAAAAACCCCATCGGCTAGGGCCGGTGAAGGCTGCAAAACAAATCGGCCAGGGCCGGAGAAGGGTAGTAGACTACTTTTTAGAACCATGAAAATTGCTGACACAAAGGGATCCAAGTCCAACAGAGTATGCTTCACTGCGTAGTGGTTCAATATATGTAAAAGATACTTGATAACTTGACACAACGTAACTTACACTATACAACATTTCCCTCACATTGGGCAATGACTAAATTTGCAAGAAGCTTTGATGTTTTGACACAAAGTTTGGTAGAATCTCTCTTCCTCTCCCATCTTGACCATTTCCCTCCTACACAAAAACACACGTATGCATCGCACGCTATGTACAATCACAAGAAGTCTACAATAAGGAAAATTGCAAAATCTGTTGGCACCATCAGTGAATGTATAAGAGCCGTTAACATGTTAACACTACCAAAAAAAAGTAGTAAAAAAGCTTTTTAAAAAGTAGGTCACGTTGTCTCTAAAGAGGGTTACAGTACCGGCCAGCGTGTCGTCCTGCTATTGGTCAGACCAAGGCTACTTTTCCTCTGTCTATGTTTTCTTCACATGAGACGAAAATCTAAAGGGATCTCTGTTCTCACTTCATGAATTCAGACGTGTGGTGCCGCCATTGGTTAGATATGTTCGCCGCAAGGCAATTCTTTGTTCTCTTTTCTTTTCCTCTATCAATAATATTTTTGTTTGTTCATGATTTCAGCGCAAATGGGGTATGTGTGGTGCCGCCATTGGTTGGATATGTTTGCCGCAAGGCAATTCTTTGTTCTCTTTTTTTCTCTCTATCATTGTTTGTTCATGATTTCAGCGCAAATGGGGTATGTGTGATGCCGCCATTGGTCAGAAGTGTTCACATCAAGCTGTCCTTTTGTCTTCCGTCCCTGCTATATACCTGTTACCGCCCCTCACCGGGTTATAGCTGCCGGATCCGAGCCCATCGTGCGGACACCAGGCTGCTCCAGCGAGACATCGACGCGGCTCCCGCAACAACCTACGTGATTCTTCGGTCTTCCTACCAAATCTGCCGCATCCGTCGCAGAGAGATTCCGATTGGTGAAGCGCTGATCTTCAGACGCAAGCTTCAAGCTGCGGAGATGAGGTGTGTACCAAATTGCCTGTTTGTGCTTGCTGAGGTTCCTTCAGTCAGTTGAGTGGCCTACGCCTACGATTCTTTTGTCCCTTTCTTAGCATCCCGCACCTGTTCCGACGATAGCCAGTTCTGTCAGCTTTTCAAGATTGATAGTTGTCATTTCCGTAAATGATTTAGCATCTTCCAGTCCATAGTTTAGCTATATTTTTTCTATAGCTCTCAGTTTTCCTAGACATGCCTCGCGACCGTCTCACAAAGTTCGTTGGCCTTTATAAAGTCATCTAGGCAGTCGTTTTTCCTGGTATTGAGACCAAGTCATCTAAGTCTGCTACAGTTGTGCCGTTTACTGTGTTTGACTGCTGCAATGATGCACTGTTCGGAATATCCCTCTTATGCTACGCTCCATTTCCAAAGCGGGGCCCGGTCTGGCAGCTTGTGAGAACGGTTAATATGATATAAAAGACAAAAAAAGACACAAAGGGTAAAAAAAATACTCCTAACCATATATTGTGTATTTTCTTTGTTTTCATTTTTCCTTTTCGCAAACAACCCGACCGGGCCCCGCTTTGGATAGGGACCGTAGCATTAGACAGAGATGATGAAAGCTCTCCAGTCTGCGGATCTGTACGCCCGAACTTTACCCGCGCCACTCTCGAGCTAGCTCCCGCCGGCCCCAACGATCCAGCCTGCCCCTGCCTCCTAAAGCCCCCGTCACAAATAAGAAATTCAGCTCGGCAGACGTGTTGGCGAGCTTTAAATATGCATTTTTTGGCCGACGTCCTGTCGATTACGCGGGCTTCGGGCGATTTTTAGAAATCAACGTTGATCCAAATATTGGCCTTTTTCCGGGTAAGTCGATACTGACTTCGTCCATGTTGAAGAGATGGTACCATCTCATGGGGGATTTTTAGTTTTCAGTGTTCGACGGACGTCGCCCGAGATTTTCATTTAAAGATACGGTCGACGCTCGGACTCCTCGAGATCTCTACGGCATTGTGAGTGACCCCGCCCGCCCAGACAGCGTAGTCCGCTCGGGGTGTGTTTACGGCCTTGGATTAGATTACGTCGCCTGGGAAAGTAGGGTGGCAAGCGGAAGTAGTAGTAGCGGTAGGAAGGCTATCAGAAACGGTTCAATAAAGCAAACTGGGCCCGGTAAAAACCCCTAAGCCGACCCTTAGAGACTGGGACCAGGCTAGATGCCACCAGACTGGGCGAAGTGCCGGTCAGCCCAGGCATCGGCTTGCTCCAGTCACGAATCCAAAGTCAGTATCTAAGACAGTTAGATGTTTGTATAATGAGTCCATACCACCAAAATGAGCGAAATTTTCTGTTTTGATTGTCATTTTCTGTTAGACATGCATCGAAGCGTTTCCCGTAGGCGAGCGGCTCCGGTGGTAGCCTGGTCCCAGTCTCTACGGGTCAGATTTAGTGTGTTTTACCCGGCCCAGTCTGCTAAATTGACCCGTTTCTTGTCAGTCTTAGCTGCCATATAGAGTTTCGCAGCCACCGTAGTTTTGCCGCCACCGTTGGTGTCGACGTAAACTAATCCAAGGCCGTAAACACACCCCGAGCGGACTAAGCTGTCTGGGCGGGCGGGGTCACTCCCAGCGCCGTAGAGATATCGAGGAGCCCCTGATGGATACTCCGGTGGTAGTCGGCCCTTTGTAGACAATACAAGCACCAATGGAAACTACGAAATCCTCCGACACGAACAAAAATCATACCAGTGGTACAAATGTGTCCTTTATGTTCATTTGATGGAAAGAAATGAAATAGTAGTCTACAACGGATATCAACCCTGGAAAGTGGAGCGGTATGATTTTTTCTTGACAGAAAAAGGGGCGTTTGTGCAGTATACAGACACGGAGCTTGAACATATAGGGCAAGGGGAGGGACCAGTAAATCAAAGCCCCCCTCTCACTGGACCCGCGGCGCGCCGGCGGCGCCGCTGCCTCCGATCGAATTGCAAAGCACTCGACGAATTTCATCGACAAAAACTAACATTTTTAAGCTTTTTGTGTTGTGATGTCTTTTTGGTCATACTTTTAGGTTTTGAATGATATTCCCATTATATAGTCAAGGGTAACACAAATCCAGTTTAGGACGCAGCGACGCCGCCAGCGTGCCGCAGGTCCAGTGAGAGGGGGGCTTAAATGGAACACATGGTTAACCCTTGTATAACAATCGCATTGAATCACACTAAACGTTACCTAAATTCCCAACCTAAAATCTTTACCACCACTGCAAAGCTGGATTTGGCAGGTTTGTTTAGGTACAAAATAGGGGGTCAACTCCGGCATTTTAAAGAGCTACAGCCAGAAGTTTGACTTGAGACCAGGATTTCACCCCTGTTCTGATAGATAACTTCAACCAGCGACAGGGACCCAAGAGTCAATCAGAGTTCAGAACATGCCAAAGGTCACATATTTTAGTCAGATTTTTAAAACACATATTCTTCTGTACTTCCTAGAAGAAAATTGGACCTTTCTGATGAGCAAAAGTTGCCCAGGAAAAATGATTTTGAAAATAAATAAAAAATTAAACAAGGGTATGCAGTGCCCGGTACTTACTGCGCAACTTCTTTGGTGGTCCCTTGCGCCATTTCATGATTCGCATTTTCTAAAAGTTCGACCTTCTACAGCTTTAATCTGTAGTTCACTTGATATTTTTAGTTTACATAGAGGCCACATTTGTACTTCTTGTAGTGAAAAAGAATAACTAGAAATGACTAGGCTTGAGACTAACTTATAATACAGTAGATCAAATATCTTACCTCGATATATAGTCAGGCATGTGAGAACTGACATCTTCGGATGTGTTGTTGTTCGTCGTCTTTTAGTCCTGCTGTTTTCTCTGACATATTCCACCACACGCACAGAGTTTGAGAGGATCCAAGGCCCCATGAAAAATTTGCGAAGTCCGGCGGTATTTCAAATTTTCAGCATTTCTATGCTACTGTGTCCAGTTATAAAACCCAGACCCATGTGCTACAGAGGCAGGCGCTGCTAACCATCATAAAAGACATTTGACAAAATAGAAATCCCGACAAAAACATCTAAAACAGGTCAAAACCCAGCCAGGGCCCAACCTCGATCAGCTGCAGGGATAGTAAACACGGACAGATGTAGAGATTCTCCAAAACAGCAAAAAAGCACCTCCATCCATTTCAACAAAGAATCACTGGAAACAACACGGCTTTAGCAACACCCGAAAAAAACTCAGAAGTAACCAAGAACAAAATCTTTGTAGAAGTCCAGAATTCTTTAAACATGTCTGGACCGGCAGCTATCGCGTCTACTGTACGACTGCTTCCACTAGTGCAGTTGTTCAACTAGTATGGCAAAAGGTCAGAGAGCACACGAAGTCTCAGCTTCTGTTGTTAGCAACAATCTGGAGGTGGCCGAGAAATAGAACACAGGAACGCGGTCCCAACAAAGCAATGCGGGACTAGTCGCTTCAGGCTAGTCTGGCATCCAAACCTATTATTGTCTCCTCTCCGCAAATAGCTATAATAGATTAGCTTCAGGGTAAACCTACACGTCCGCTTCATCGCCTCCCTGTTAGCTTCAGTGCGTGCCCTGATGTTCGTCCATCGTAGTCGATGAGGACCTCAACTTCAGTTGTCCTTGTGGGTGCGGGAGTGGCTGATCCTTGCACGGAAACACCGGCCGCAGATGCTGCACTGTAGGCTGGGTTGTGGCTGTGCAGGGTTCTTTCTCTTCCCTCGCCTTCCGCTTGGTGGCAGCCAGGGTGCTGCGACGAGTCGTGCAAGACGTGCACCGTGATGAACAGCTCCGCGCCACTGGAGTCGATCGGATGCGTGCCCTATTAATTAATATTGTACTGTCTACTCCCCAACATGATAATCACGGCTTATCAATCAAAAGAAACTTATGTTACATTAGGCTAGCTATCCCCATACTCCCGGCTGCTTGCTACAAATGTAACCGCCAGACCTTTATCTATAGATTATATATTACAGTTTTAGGTAGGTAGATAGACCCTGACTACATGTTTTTGGGTAGGAATAGGAGTCATTGCATTATTATTGTCATCTACACAATAGTGTAAGTGGGGCGATGTTTCGGTGCGGTTCTTTTGGAATGATGCCGAGGAACTGGCTACAAGACTGAGGAACACACACAGGACACAGTATTGTCGTACACACGCGCACGGGAGTCGTGAAGTTGGGACACACTCTTTCTACTCTCGCTCAGACTCCACTCTTTGGCTTCAACTGTCTTCCCAACTCCACAACCCTGGCTTTTTATTCTGTCTCTTCAGACGAACGGCTAGACCTGGTCTAGACACACTGCAGGACATGTTCCTGTTACTCCGATCATCAGAGGATCACACCTCTTTGTACTTAATTCACTTCATCAAAAACTCACACATAGTTGACAATATCGCACCCCAATAATTGACTGACTACTTTGTTGGGGATGGAGCACCATATTACAAACAGATGCTGCTAGTGCTACAGCTTGCACAAAATTATAACAGTTACTGCGTACCAATAATATAAACCTACAGCTCTATTTTGTCCACTCTTACACCAGTGCAAAGATGGCTAGAGCAGTGGGGGTAGGAGTAGCCTTGGTGCTGATCCTGGCAGTCTCCGTGTCGTCATCAGCCATCGGGACTGCGTCAAGGAAGGATCCATTGTCGAAACCAGGACACCGCATCATCGAAGGGTCGCTAGGTAAGTGTATGATACCTAATAAATTTTTTATCAGCTTTGTATTTGTCTTTGTGCATTGGTGATGATTTTAATGAAGACTGTAACAAATGGTACTCTATTGAGAGGGAACGCAGTTGTGTTCTCTCTGCTTATGTACATTTGAGGAAGAAATGAGTAATAAATAAATAGAAATTAAAAAGAAAATTAGATTTAAAAAATGTATCTGTTTACAATAGTTATTATGTACATGTAATTAGAATATTGTTGTATTTTGTCATCTGTCCATGTCAAAATTACGATGTACTGTCTTGTCCTTGTCAGCAGGGCTAGCCCATGGTAATAGCAACAGGCTAGTTGGGCAGCTATTGCTGCATGTGTGTGCTGAGCAGCCAAACCAATAGATAATTGTCTATGATAAATAAATTACCTGTTTTTTCTGAGTAAAGGGTAGTGACAGCTTTTCTCCACTGGCTCATGATATCTCTGTGCTCCAGCGTTGCCGGATGATCTCCAGGATGCCCTGAAGGCAGCTGCTGCTGAAGACGCCCCTGCTTACGTCAAGGACAAGCGCTTCCTCCCGGCCATAGCGAGTCTTGCTGGAAAGCTTTTCTGTAAGTCCTATAACCTCATTTATTCTTTGTTTGTTTGTTTTGTTTGTTTGTATTTTATACCCGGTAAACCGCATCATGGCGTAACATACCAGTTTGTACTGAAGAGTACAAGCCGCATATCCGGACAGATATATTCGATCCACTATCACCGGGAAGGACACCTACCGGCTTTTCGATAAGCGTGATGGCCTCCTTTACGTGCGCGGGGTGTGGCTCTCCTCAAAGAATCCTATAGGGTATATGTTAGGGAACATCTTGCTTAACCGACTAGTCTGTGGGCTGTGAAGGGACATTTTAGGTCGGGCTACGGTCACTGTTCTCTAGATCATTGCGCGATTTTTAAGTACCAGCCAACGTTTAAAGATGAGCGACCCCGTCATTTTTAGACGAATAATATGCTCAATACGCTGGCGATTTTTTAATTTTCTGGTGATCATCCGAATGTGGTTGAAAATGTGGCCTCGTATTTAGAAACTCTGTTCCTGATTCCTAATGATATCTCTCCTGTTCTGATTTGCCATGTACAGCATCAGGGGGCTTCGACGCAGAAAAACTGACGGACACGATAAAGAAACTGGGCGGTATGGAGAACATGGGACCGGACATCATGGCGCAAAGTGTGAAACAGGAGGCCGAGGTCACGGCAGAAGTGGAAAAGGAGGTGGCGGAGGAAACGGTCGATAAGATATTTGAAAAAGGTAAGGGATGATAGTTTATGTATCCATGCGATGTAACTCAGCACCCTGAATTGCGAGTTGTTTTCTGCTGTGAAATCCTAACACTTCTGCCGTGCACTTTCAATGGACGTGTATAGCAAACGTACTGTTGTCTTTCTTAAAAAGTAATAACATAGTCATTATAGTTATAATCTATTTTGTTCCTAAATATATCTCTGGTCATGCTAGTGACTCTTAAATAGTCTTATCAATTGTTTTAACTGATATTTATTGGAACTTTTAATCGTTGCCTGATTTGTAACACGCAATTATCTACGATGTATTTAGCCTCGCAATTCAGCCTTATAAGGGCTGTCATGATGCCTGTCTGTCCCATGATGACGAATAAACCAGTCTACTAGTGAGTGAAATACAGCTTATACTTTAACTGTTAAGTATAAGCTATATTTCACTCACCACACGAACAGAGATATCTTTAGGAACAAAATCATTTTAACTTTAACAGATGTCTTTCATGTCATCACATTACAGCTTCACACGACAAAAAAGATGAGGATGGAGATGATGATGGCGGCGGCGGCGGTGGTGGATCGCATGAGATAAAGGTACACCAGGAATGTGCTTTTATTTTGAAATGGAATTATTCAGTTAATCCCTGCTCAGAGAACATGGACGCCCTGTATTGAGAGACTTGGAGTTTGATTTTAATATTAGGATGAATTGAGGTATCGAGGAATGAATAGATTTGGAAAAGTCCTAAAGGTTGTGTATTTGACATTGTGCAGAATAAGTTTACCATAATTTGTGTAGGTAACATTATCTGATACCGCTTTCTTCATGTGTTTGTTTGTTTGTTTGTTTGTTTGTTTGTTTGTTTGTGGTGCCAATGCTAGAAGTGATTCCTTTGCAGGCAGAAGTGGACTTCGTTGCACAGAAGGGTATGGTCGAGGACGACATGTTCGCTCCGCCAGGAATGGAAATGAAGATAGACGTTCAAGAAGACGCCAAGTATGTGCTCGATTCTTTATCTTTGTTTATACATAGTTATACATATTAGATGACGCGTGTTTATACATAGTTATACATATTAGATGACCCGTGTTTATACATAGTTATACATATTAGATGACGCGTCAGGGCTCGAAATAGTGGGCGCATGTGCACCTTGGTGCACCCAAAATTGGAGCTGTGCACCTAATTGTTGACAGTGGGTGCACCAGTGCACCTAGATATTTTTGCAGGCTATAGGGTAAGGGTACTATTGTACACTAGTACACAGAAAATGCTATTGAAATGTAAGTATCAGAATAAGTAATATAACCCTTTTGTTGTACTTTATTTGATTTATTATTCTTATTTGTTTGCAATTTTGAAGCTAGCTGTAGAATTACTGATTGTAGTTCTTAAGAACGTTAACCTTTGTAATTTTGTTTTACTGACATTCAATCTATTTCATGTTGTGCATCCAAAAGTCTGTCTGTGCACCTTTTGTTTGGTTGGGTGCACCAGTGCACGTATTTTCAAAAATGAATTTTGAGTCCTGCCCGTCAATGTCATACATCAAAATGAAGAAGCTTCGTGATCATACAATCTGTTAATCTACCTTTCTGAGGCACAACTAGACTACCAAAGTTTACATATTTTGTAGCTAGGTTCTCTTTGTTTATTGTGAATATTTTTACCAAATGCATGACGACTGTGAGAAAGCTAATTAACATTTCTACACTGGCAGGAAGGAGAGTGAACCTGATCAGAGCTCCCAAGCAATGGCGTTCTCCTACCCGATGGGGATGGGCTCTGCTCTGATGAACGGCTGTTTCGGGACAGGATACAAAGCAGGAGACCCATGCTACAACATCAAGGACGCCATGCCGGCATGTTATGTGAGTTTTGAATCCAGATGCAGCTTGTGCTAAACTATGAGCTCTATTCATATTTAGAAATGTTTCACCTTATCCACCTATAGTATCTGTCTATGTGCCCATGCCGGGCGATGGCCCATTGCTAACGTTACCCATAATAAGCTACTTCAGGTCAAAGGTAAAGGCCCGTAACTTGTCAACAGTTCTTTGCCTGCTGAACGTACTTTGCTCGAACCAAACGTATCATGTTATGTCTTGGGTTTTGCCTTATCACGTGGCCGAAAGGCCGGCGCTGCTGCGAGAAATATACGAGTCTGGAGACAGCTCTCTATTTCCCCCCAGTCTCTGAAAGGAGGAGGAACGCCCGCCTCACCTGTTTCTATAAGCTAGTCAATAACTACATCAATATTAGTACAGATAGTCTACTGAAACCAGCTCAGGGGCGCACCCGGGGGAGCCACACGCTCAAATTTCAACCACTTAACGCCCAGACAGACTCTTACAAACATTCATTCTTCCCCCGCACCATCCCCGAGTGGAACGCCCTGCCTGGCGCGGTTGTTACGGCTCCCACAGTTGAGTCATTCCGCGCCAGGCTGGAGGCCTGCCCGCCTTAGCCTGGGACCTCCTCCCCCCCCCCCCCCCCTACTTTGCCCCTCGCGGGGTTATCTGGGGGTAAAACAAGTTGAAGTTGAATGTGTACCGTCAAGGCGACCTGGGTGTCAAGGGACTAGGTAGGTAGGTATTATCCGTGATGATGCATTGTTAATGTAGGAAATGCTGTGAGAATTGGAGGACGGAAGTACTGAGTCAGCAATCATTAACCTAATCACAAAGATATCACAGTAAGACTAAGTAAACGTCATATTGTTGTCCCATAGAACATGATGGAGGGGTGTGGCTACATCGGGGTCGGCTTTGATGGTCGCGGGGACTACAGCAGCATGTCCAGAAGGAAAACGGTCGTACAGCGGAACTGCAAGAACCGGGCGACGTAAGTATCGAGGAAACGTTGTAGGAATTATAATACACACACACACACAGACACACACACACACACACACACACACACACACACACGCACGCACACACACATACACACGCACACGCACACACACACACATACACACACATATACACACACACACATACACACACACACACAAACACACACACACACACACACATACGCACACACACAAACAAACACACACACACACACATACACACACATATACACACACACACACACACACACACAAACACACACACACACACACACACACACACGCATGTAAGACCCATATGTCTTTCGAGAATGTTGAATACGGCGTTCCCTTTTCCCGTTAAGATGCACGATACTATGCCAGGCAGTAGGTAGCTGCAATGTCTGCAGTTGTAACAATCAGTAGAGCCATACGTAGTGCATTCTGTCAGATGATGGAATTACTTGCTTACTTGAACCTTCTGCACATTATAAGGCACTGTCAGCAAAGGTTGAAGCATAGACCACTGATGATAGTCCTCCGATGAACTTGTCTCTGGGCCTTCTTTCAGCTCCTCCTCTGTGTCCCTCCTCCAGCTATTCTTTGGCCGCCCTCTCTTCCATTTGCCTTGGACTGGTAGTCACATAACTTCACATAATGGGTGAACAGCCAACTTCACATTTAGATAACATATTTTTACATTTGAAAATGTAATTTTTCTAGATCTTTTAGGGTGAATGTGAAATAATGTGACGCAAAATGATAACATTTTTTCACATTTTAGTGTCGCTCTTCAGAAATGTGACCTGAATGTTATTTTATGTAATTATCTGTCAACTTATGTGAAAAATGTTATGCTGTTGGACCATAAAATATTTAACATTATATCACATTTTAGTCACATTTTCTTCGAATTTTGCCGAAAATTCACATAATTTTCACATTTTGATCACATTTTCTTCGAATTTTGCCGAAAATTCACATACTTTTCACATTTATGCACCTAGTATGGTGGGCTCTTTCCCATAGTTCCTGGTCACTAATTCTGTCTGTCGACCGGATTTTGAAGAGGTTTCCAGGTCAGGGTCTGGTGTGTAAATGTGTGATGCTGGATGTGTGTGTCCTATCCCGGACCATATTCTCTTGAGGATCTGACTACTAACTGGAATTTGACCGGCCCTTTGGATGATGGAAAATACATGATGTTTTTTTTTTAATTGTCACTGCACCCCAGGTATCACGACGAGGATGTTCCAGACAACATGAACGTTCACGGCATCTTCGACACTGACGTTTCCTCCAAGGTCTTTGAGTCAAAACAGAGTTACCGTCATTCCCTTCAGATGAAAGCTGGGATGTCCTTTTCTGGATTTGGCTTTCAGGTTTGGGAACACCTTTTTTTTCGAACTGATGAATTTCATTTTCTAAATTTATTTGGCTTTTTGGCAGTGGCACTGCACTCAATTCTTTTTATATAATTCATATTAACAGTGCTAAGTAACGATAACAATAGCCCATTTTTACACCTGGATGGAGTGAGGAAAGTCGTATAAAGTGCCTTTCAAAGGGCACAACATCGGTGGCGTCAGGGGATTCGAACCCGGGACCACTAGGCCGTTACGCCACATGACCCCACAAAAGTGCTGAACTGAAGAAATTGAAAGAGATTTTGATTTTGAAATGTTCCTGGTTGTCTCAACCGTTAATGAATATCCCGTTTCTATGCAGGCCGCCGTTGAGGCAGCATATGGGAAATCGTCATCAGGCCAGAAACAGTCGTTCATGTCCCTTATCCAGGCTAACGTGATAAGGTGAGTGAGCTTTCTCGTGCATAAAGGATTGCTACATTGACTCACTGACGCTCATCTGTGATTGTAGAAGTCATTCTGAATCGATGTTGAACTGCAATTGCCAACGCAAAAATTGGACTCAAATTTTCACGTGTCACTTGTTCTATCTGCATAACGTGAAGTCACAGAACTAGAAGCAGTGGATCTCTCATTTCTCGACAAAGAATGGAGCTGATCGTTTGAAAATTTTGGTGAGTCCAGTTCTTGTGTTGGCAATTGCAGTTCAATCGATGGCTTGCTGATGTCTTCTGGTCACACGGATTTTTTTTTGGTGATTGTATGCTGTGTCGTCTTATCCTTCCGTTAGTCAAGGGTTAATGTACCACCGGGATGTTTACGGAGACATAACGCCTACAACCACCATATAAGCCTTCTAGTGGGCGAAGCGAACGAGGTGTTTTATTAGGGGGAAAAGCTGGTCATTAACGTTATCATATATAGCCAATACCAACTGAAACTGACATTGTTAAAACGTTGTAACCCCATCTTATCAATGAACAACTGTCTTCATTTTATCAACCCATGATTATATGGTAACAGGATTGTAACCTAAGGTAGTGGGAAAGTTTGACCCCTTGGAGCCATTTCTCTTCTAGGTATGAAATCTTCCTGGATGAAATCTCCCCGGACACCCTGAGCCTACCCTTCATGCGGGACTTCTTGTCTCTTCCCAAAAATTTCATCGTGGGGAAGGCAGAACTTCGTAAGTGTACTTGTCATATGTGCAATCTTTCTAAGAATGAATCTATAATATCTAGCTAGAATGATGAACAGGATGATAGCTGATTTATGCTAATAATTTTCCACAATGCACGGTCAGTCGTAGTTATGAGCGGTAACTGTGACTAAGACAATTATTTGTTGTTTACAGAAAAGTTCATCATCCGCTATGGCACTCATTACATCAAGTCAGCGAAGTTTGGTGGCTCCTTCAGGCTGTTTAAAACCCAAGAAGCCTCCAAGAGTGAAAGTCTCCAAGACTTCTCGATTCAGGCCCAGGCTTCTTACAATTCCCTTTTTTTCAACGCCGGAGGTCACTTTGGAATGCAGGGGTCCAGCGGATCTTCGTATGCCACCCATTTGTCTTTAGCTTTCTTGAAATTCTCTTTTGGGGGTAAGGTGATATATATTTAGTTGTACTGCACATAATGTCTGTGTTTGAGGTTAACTCAGTCACAGTGATTTGACGATTTGGCTAAATTGGTTCTATAGCACTACATGAATTAACAATTCCACTGTAAGACATTATGGGCAGCCTGTTTACTTCCTTAATCATCTAATATTACTATCAAAAAGGAACACAAGACCTGCCTCTAAGTGGTAGTGAGTAGCTGTTACTAACGATTTTGTATGTTGGCACGACAATATCATCTCCTTGACCATTACCAAGTACAGGAACAGAATCGCTCTAAACCCTCCCAGAAGCGTAAGAGAGGTATCTCTTAAATGAGTCCAAAGCAGTTTGAGAACGTTAAAACTGGAAATATTCTGGATATGCCAAGCTGTATGATATCAACATGTACTTATCAAATAAGCACATTTCTTTCATGATTTCATACGTTGGGCGCTTATCAAAAAGAGTACAGAAACAAGCCAAACGTCATTTATGTATTGGGAGCACCACGAAATCGGCGCCCAAATATTCATTGAGTTGCCACGACACAACGACATCGCATCTTTGCTTCATGAAGGTCGATTTGCAATGGTGTTATTTAAACTTACTATGCATAGGAAGCACGAGAAAATTGAATTTAAAAATGTAACTTCCAACGCGCTGAAACCGCTATGCCTATGGGCTCCATTAAACGAACAAATTACATTTGTAGTTCGCATATTGTTTTGTTATTTCTTGCAACCTTGTTTTGTTATTTCTTGCAACCTTGTTTGAATTTTATATAAACAACTTGTTTTGGGTCCCCCCTATTGAAAATACCAGCTGGCGACATGATTCCCCTGATGAACAAAAAACAAACAAACAAACAAACAAACGTTTGTGATCTTACAGCAAGTCTTCCAAGACTTCCAGCACCCATGTGACAGTTGAAGGAGGCGACCAGGAAGTTGCGTCCATCGTAGCTGACTTCTACTCAACCGGGTTCAAGGACACCTTCACCGAGTGGCTGAAGTCCATCCCCCAATTCCCCAAACCCATCGAGATGTTCATGGGCACCATGTCGGACCTGCTGGACCTGAACTACAAACTTCTGTTCCCGTTCGACATCAAAGATGCCGCTGACGGATGCTTCAGTAACAAGTGAGTTATACTCATTCTGTCGACACATACGCCATGTGCCAATGCATTGACGACCTTACTTACTTGTACTTGATTAGGTCTCCTCATCATCTGAGTGGCCTGCTTCAGGGTTTCGTCTTTTACATGATGCATTGACGACCGAATGTGATCAATGTTAAATGATAAAAATAATAGGATAAATCCTAACGTCATCTTGATGATACGTTCACCGTCTTGATGATATAATTAATTTTTAAGGACTTAAACTAAAGAGACGACACTGAATCCGTTTAGTCAGTAGTTGATATATGTTCTTCCAAAGATACCTTTAATGACCATTTTGTATACGCTTGCACAATAATTCCGTATTCTGATAACAAACACGTAGCCTCAAGACCGAGACAGGAACCAGCAGGAAGTATTATGAGGTGTCTAAGATGGTGAACAATAGCCAAGGAGTGATGGAACCTTTAACTGAGAAACGGTAAGCCCGGTGTCCTTATGAAGATGAAATTATGAAACTAGTAGGTGTAGGCTACAAATTAAAGATTTATCTTTAAATGTCACCAAAATTGTAACAATGATACATGCTAATGTTTTGATATTTTGGTGACAGACATACTATTATATTGATTGATTTCAATTGCTGTGGGTATTCCTGGTTTACATAGCAAACATCGTAGTTATTTCTTGGCGTCGCCTAATGCCTGAGATAGTAGAAAAATGCCTTTGAAGAAGTGGTGTAGGTTTGGGACTCCTAGAAACTTGCTCGTGAACTGCAGGCGTATTTAAAAAAAAATCTTTTAATCTGCACAGTTATTGTGACGTCACCTCTACGGACCAGTTTGAACAAGAGATGGACAAGAAGCGACTGGCGCTGGAAAGGGCGATTGCTGTGTACATGGAAGAGGTATGGTGCACGCCATTTTATGCTCCGTCTCTGATCACTATGTGGGCATTATGAAATATAACTTCATCACGTTTGTCGGTGGAATAACTGACACTGCTGTTGGTGTTGTTGAGAATTGAAATGGAGCTGTTATCTTTACTTTGTCGACGATGAAACGTCAAAGGTACTGAGTGTCTTTGTTGTGCTTGGGCTCAAGTTATTCTTCTCCAAAGATATCAGAGACACTGTATGTTCTATACGTTCTGTTCTGTTCCTTTCCGTTCTGTTCTCTTGTGTGGTACATTCGGTAAGCCCTGTGTCAAATCCTTCCGATACCACCACGTCAACTTGGACCGCTAAGGACAACTCTGGGAGCTAGCATTCGGAGTGCGAACCGAGCACACTTTAATGGTAACCAAAATCAAGGAATACAAGATGGCGGACAAAATGGCCGCCACGCAACACGAGGCAGGTGACCTATAGCGTTATGGGGTCATGACCTAGGTCAACCTATAATAACAATAATATGAATATCTATATATAAGCCCTGTCGTTTTCGTGCAGGGACCGGTGCCCACCACGGATTTCAATCTGAAGGGGGGGAAACCCGGATGTACGACTCAAGCCTTGAAGGTGAAGGGAGGTGCTGCTGGATCGACCTTCCCCACATGGCTGGAGCTCATCAATGGAGACACTTACAAGGTAAGAGAGGCAAAGAATAAACCACCGAGTGAGCGAAGCGTAGAGGGTTATCATCCCTGCTAGTGTGTATTATTGGGGTGCTGCTGGATCTACCTTCCCCACATGGCTGAAGCTCATCAATGGAGACACAAGGTAAGAGAGGCAAAGAATAAACCACCGAGTGAGCGAAGCGTAGAGGGTTATCATTCCTGCTAGTGTGTATTATTGGGCAATTATTCAATGGACGGCTGGTTTCTTCATTTACCCACGCTTAAGCTTATGACATTATGGCTGCAACCAATTATCAATTATCAATATACTGATAACGCTTAACGGTAAATTCAGGGCGGCCGGTAACGATTAACGGTGAATTAAAATTGCTCGTAACGCTTCACGAAAAAGGGCATGCAGACCCTCACAAATGCCATGTTCTTATATATTTGCATGGTAGTTATTGAGTCCAATGATTTTATACTGTACTATTATGCATTGTATTGTATTGTATTGTATTGTATCGTATTAACTATGTATGTATTATGATAGTGTATGGTTTTACTGCAGGTTATGTACTGTTGTATGTTTGTCTGTATTTGTGGGTCAGCCGTTATCAGCGAGATTTGTTTCATTCTCAATAAATACAAATACAAATACAAATTGTAATAGGACTCAAGGCTTGTGATTGGTCCAGAAAGCCTGGCTGGGCTATATGTTGGCATTGTTGATGTCCCTGTTCAAGGTTCAATGTCAAGGATATATGATGTTATTTATCTATCCTCACCAAATTCAATTGTAATACCCAGAAAAAAAGAATATTGCCAACCACGTAATTTCCTAATTAATAAGTTTATTACAATAAGGAATTACGAGTGAATAACATATCTTTGCCTTTTCAACTGCAGGTCATCTTTGACCTTCCTGAAAACATCAACTACGACCTATCGATGAACAGAGAGGCCTTTATGGTCCATGCACGAGGAAGGTATGGACTTCCTTATCTTTATCTTTATTCGAAATTGCAACAATACAATACACAGTGGAACGCCAGGCAGACAAGCTGATGTTGCGGACCACTAACATCACAATTACACTGAATACGACAATAAGGCACTTACAACTGTAGGCAATACATAGCATAGTACAATATATACAATGCATGATACAATATAAAAAGATGCATTAAGTATAAAAAAACGCAATTTAAAGGTGTCTCAGCTGGAAGCTACGGGTCAGTAAATCTTTTTGTTGACTTCCTTAAATAATATCAGTGGCTAATCGTTTTTATTTTATTTATTTATTTTATTTCATCTTTTATTTAATCAGTGTATAGGCTAACCATATGATACCTTTGTGGCAGCTTTCTGAAATATTTCAATGTTCAATGGTTATGGGAGAAACAAATAATACTGTTATAACATGTCATTATTCTTTCTTTTTTTCAATAGATGGAACTGTCACGCCCCCGGGGGCGAAATGCACATGTACAACAGCCGTACCAATGGTGGGAGTGGCGACACCAACAACAAGAAGGTAAATCATTCTTCCAGAACTGTGTGATGCGTCCTGCAGACAGTCAATATGGCACATTTCCTTAAAGGAAAGCTACACAAAAAATTGAAAATCCTTCTATGCTATGCTTAATATATTCCAAAGTCAAATTCTTACTTCAAGTTGTTCCACATAAGTCCGTCATAGTTCTGGGATTTTCCACAGTTTGCAACTTATGCCGTGCTGACGCCTTCTCACCTGATAATTGAATTATATGACGTCGGTGTTTCAAATTTTTCACCTGATGATTGTATTATACGACGTCAGTGTTCAAAAATTCAATCATTAGGTGAAAAATTTGAAACACAGACTTCATATAATTCGATCATCAGGCGAGAAGGCGTCAGCACGGCATAAGTTGCAAACTGTGGAAAATCCCAGAACTATGACGGACTTATGTGTAACAACTTGATGTAAGAATTTGACTTAGGAATATATTAAGCATAGCATGGAAGGATTTTCAATTTTTTGTGTTGCTTTCCTTTAAATGTAAAGGCAGTTGACCAACAATGTGTACAAGGTTGGCTATAGCAGCCGACTGCGCCAGTGGCATTGTTCTTTTGTCATATATCAATTCGATTCGATGAGAACGTGACCTTTCTTGGACCATGCCTGAAAATGAATGATATACTGGATACATTGTGAGAATCAAAGCCACCAATTCATAGCTGTTCACATACATGTAGCACATCGATATCTTCTATAATTCTGACTCCGCTATGTAATAATGAGAATAATGGTCAGAAATCACCTGCAATGGCAGCCTTACTATGGCGCTGAATTAATGCAGGTTTACAGGTTTCAAACAATAGATCATAATACACAACAGATAGATATTTGCTCCCCAATTGCACTTTTGTGGAACTGTCGCAAGGGTCTTGGTGGCTGCCATTCGGTGCCACCAGGTGACCTCAATACGACCTTCCTCAACCGAAGTCAGGTACCCATCTACACCTGGGTGGAGTGAGGAAAGTCGTGTAAAGTGCCTTTCCCAAGGGCACAAGATCGGTGACATGACAGGATTGCAATGATTCGAACGCGGGACCCCTTGGTACTGAGTCGAACACTCTGCCGTTGCGCCACACGACCCCACCTATGTATATAGCTTCTGAGCATCCTCTATTTACAGTTATTTGCAATGATGCAAATGAAGTACATTGTGGATCGTTAGAAAATGCGTTTTAACAACTGGAAGATGTATTTACGAACTCAGGTCTCCTGCTATGGTTTTGTAATGACGTATGACGAAGCAAGCGGAACGTTTGTGGTCACACCTGAAGACCAGAAAGCCTCCACAGTGGTAAGTGCTTAATAGTAGTCCACTGTTTATTGGTATTTTTTACTTTGTTTAATAGCAGCCCACTGCTCTTACTTTGTTTAATACTTCTCGTTTACTCTACATTCATATTCATGTATGATTTATCAAGTTATGGTAAATTCTTTATTATATTGTTCTCATGACCTCTATATTGTTTCATTTTGTTTATCATCCAACTTATTTCCTTTGTATAACTGATCAACTAAAAATGTTATGATTTGATAAAGGGAGGCCCTTACATAAGCAGAAGCTTTTTGGCCTGCCCTGCACTGTTTTATTATCTTTGTATTCATTTATTTCTTATGTAGGTATATTTTTAAGTGCGAAATAGATCTTTAAAAAAAGAACTACCAACTTGACGGTTCATGCGTATACTGTGACAACGCGTGTGCCTCAAGTATGACTTCAAACACAGATGGGCTTACAAGCTAACAACATAAAACCTTCTTTACCGTACTTATTGCCAGAATGTGTACATAACGTTACGATGAATGAATGAATGAAAGACCTTTATTGCACGTTTATGCTCTGATGAGCTAAGTACAGGTCATGGTGACAAGCAGAAGAATAGTTACAGTGGTAACAGAAATTTGATATCTAACTACATCTAAATACTAATTGATATCGTTCTGCACTTGTCTTGACAGGTTTTGGGAAATTTGCCTCGCAACTACGCAGGCTGGAATGTTGCCCGAGCAGAGTACATCAGCCCGTATGAACATTCCCGGAAAACAGGGTAAATCTTACCAACGATTCCACCACCTTACTGTAGATGGTATTTGTAATAGATTGTAGATCACTTCTCTCGTAATTATCTCGATGAACATGGACCTATAGTTTTTGGCGCGCGCGTGTGTGTGTGTGTGTGTGTGTGTGTGTTTGTGTTTCCGGACTCTTGTAGTCAGCATATCTTGAGAACCTCTGGACGGATTACGATGATGTGGGTTTGTGGGTAGGTGTTGGAAAGACAAAGGTCAAGGTCATTTTTGAGCCCTCTGGTATGTGACCTTGGTAATGCTGCAGAACTTTTTCGTACCTTTTGACCTGGACATGCTATGGTCTTGATTTGGTGGTGGCAGTTTCATCGTTGAGACGCTTCTGCACGTATATTTGGTTTTTCTATTGATGTTATGATTATTTCATACTACATGTATATTACCATGTTTCGTGTGTACCATGTACCATTCGGGAAACGCATTTCCGACAATCAAATACTTATGATAATTGTTGTGTCGCTAAGATGCTAATATGTAATGTTGTTCTGTTGTCTTTACCAGTGGTGCTCTAAGCAGTATCGTCGAGGCTCCCTGCGACGTGAAGTGGTCCAACTCTTACCAGATCAAACCCGCGGAGGAGAAAGGAAGGTGTCTGTACTTCGTGGCGGCGTCTGCAGGCGACATTTTTGTCGTGTTCTCTGCCATTCCAAGAGACGTGACCACCTGGTACCATCTCCAGATCAGTTTCCAAGGCGTTGCCCTCTACAAGGTAACACCAACATTTCCTGCAGGCACCGCCTCTAGGGCTGACCCCTAAGTTGAGTTGCGCAATTTTTGAACTCCTTTGTAGTCCCTACTTAAAATCTTTGAAACCTTTCTTTTCCTTTAATTTTTTTGCCCAATCTGGAGATTTTTTTGGTTAGAAGGAACAGGTAGGGTCTTAGCTTTCCAATTTTAGTTGAAAATTGTTTAGTTCAGTAGTTAAGGTGGCGTAAGAACATATGTGAGTTGTTGGGTCATGCGGATGGGTATGGCCGGGAACTAGGTCAGAGATAGGGTCTGTTTACTTCCGGGTGGTGTTTCTGCGAGTTTGAGCTGTACAACCCTCTGTTTTCTTTGCATGTTTATCAAGTATACCCTTGTGACTTCCTGGTGTAGAAGAGTTTTTAAGATTGAAGTTAAAGTAAGTGCTTTTATAGGGCCTTACTTTAGTGGGTCTTATCATGGCCGGCAATGGGGGCAACTAACTTTGTTGTCATCCCTCTACCTATACACAAATACATATACAGCCGGTTCTCGCTTTTCTGGTCGTGTTTGGAATTGGAACAGGATTCAGTGTGGTTTTCGTAATTGTCGATTTCAGTAACTCTTGATCATCTCACTAATTTATGGGTAACATACTGTAAATTTGTGAGATGGTAAATTTATAGGTATGTTGCGCATAAATTGGTGAGACATGAGTTTATTAGTATGTTACCCACAGATGGATCATCCATTGATTTATGGTATGTTACTCATAAATTGGTGAGATGATCAATTGCAATTGATTATGCACTATACAGTAGAATCCGCTTAACTGCACCACCCATTTGCCAGCGTTTTTGGTGCAATTATCCGGCATTGGTGACAATGCGCGGTGCAGATATGCGGAGTCACTAACAATGCAGTGAATGGGAACCGGTTTGGGATTTTGGGATTTGGTGCAATTAAATGGAATGTGCGTTTATCCGGGGTGCAATTAAGTGGCTTCGTCTGTATATGCTTTTCTTAGGGAATGAAGCTGGTGAAATACGAAGGAGCAAAGAGCGCCCGAAGTCTCGGTGACTCCAAGCTGTTTCAGCCGTACTTCATTTGCTTGGATGAAGACATCGACAAAAAGCGAACCTACATCAAATATGGCATCGGATCTGATGATTCCGTGAGTGACATGTTTAGATATACTCATACAATAGATCTAAATGATTTTCGCTATATAGATGTCGATTCTACTGTAAGGCTGCACCAAGTAATTTTTATGGATGACGTCCGCGCGCGCATTGATTTTGGTCTGTTCCCAGAAAAAAAACAATAAATTCCGCTTCCTGTAACTATGACCAAAGAGTTACGACAGTGCCGCAAATCGTAAGATTAATGTAAAACTCGTCACGCGAAATGCATATAACTCGTCACGCAAAATGCATAAATAAGGAAGTGGCTACTTACTGACAGGATGATCCTGTCATCAGTAGAAAAAATTGGATCATCCTGTCAGCAGTGCATTTTTTCTACTGCTGACAGGATCGTCCTCTCAGTAGTGCAATTTTTCTACTGATCATCCTATCAGCAGTGCAGATTTTTCCTGCTGACAAGATTTTTCAAATCTAGGCATCTTGTTTTTTTCGGCCCTTCTTGTTTTTTTTCGCGCTCTCGCATTAGATTTAGGGTTTCCAAAGGACGTCATCCATAAAAATTACTTGGTGCAGCCTAATACTAGTAAACTAACATACAGTTATTGAGTATGAACGTCGACTCATTTTACATTTTCTGACAACAGGAGAAAGGACTTGTCTATATGGTCTACAATGATGACAGTCCACCATTGGGCATCCGTTTCTACTCCTTTGGTAGCGGTGAAAAGGACGTGGAGATCATGGACGCCCGGGTCATCGAGGGAGGGGCAACCGGAGAAATGGAATGCACAGGGGGAACTGTCTTGAGGGATGGGGAGTGTGTGGAGAACTGCCACCCCGAGTGCGATGGTGAGCTTTTCCATGCCTCTTGTGTAACAAGAGTCTTAAGACCCCAAATCTCCATGAAATTTGTTTTTGTGTGTGGTGTTTTTTTATTTGCCCAGCTATTTGTTGTTGCTGCTGCTTGTTGTGTTTTATGTGCCATAGGTTGCTTGGGGAATTCTTATCCCAGATTCGAACCCAACAGGTGGCCGTGCCAGCTGTCATAGTATGCCTACAATGAACATATAGATTTTCCTGATGACTTATGAAAATTAAGTCCCAATTTGCATAAATTGCAGTTCAGTTTGTACATCTCCGTCCAACCTACCTGCGTATGAAATAACATGAAAATCTGTCGTTCCTTTCTTCAGTTATTCTCCTTGGAAGATTTTTACAAATACGCCATTGCAGCTCCAGTGACACATACCAGGGGACCCAAAATTAAACTTGACCTTTCTCCTCCCAGCACCTACCCACATACAAAATATCATTACAATCCATTCACACGTTCTTCAGTTATGCTGATTTTAAGCGTCCGGTGACACAAACATACACACAGGATAACACACACGCAATCACAAAAACAGTATTTTTTCATGGAGATAATCATGATATCTGGATATTTCTAAAAATCTTGAGTCGTGGACATAGTGCAACGACTTTCCGTCCTGTCATGTATGTATCAAGCAACGGCCCTGGCGTTTCTGGCGTTTTCCCTCTCGCTGTGTTAGCGTCCTGCCGCCGCCTAGACCGAAGGGGCAAGATCGTGATTGGCTGGCCCCTTCAACTACATGAGGTGCGGTATGTGGCTGGCCGAGGGCTGTCCAGCGCTAAAGCAACCGGGAGTACGGATCACATTCCGGTATGGCAGAGCCATTGCTTGACACACACAAGCGGCGGCCGGGTAGCCTCTACCAGGCTCCGCGGATCGCTGGGAAAATAGTAGAAATCGGCCAAATAAAGTGAATAGTATGCCAGGGGTACTCCGCTATACAGGGAAGCTCAATAGGCGAACCGTGGATGGCAGATTGGACCCTCTCTCCGTAGCTAACTCCCTTGGCACACTATTAGGCCAATTTCTACTATTTTTCCAGCCATCCCGCGGGGCCTGGTAGAGGCTAGCGGCCGGGCACTCCTCTCCAAGCAGAGGTTGGTGGAGAAGATTGTGACCTTTTTATCATACGCCCCGTTTTCTATCGGTCGAGAGCGCCTATGATAAAAAGGCCACAATCTTCTCCACCAATCTCTGTTCGGAGAGTAGGCCCTGGCACAAAAGAAAGCTGTTTGGTTGACATTTTGCTTACAATGCATTACACTTTACAGGGTGTATCCCAAGGTCCCCTGGATCGAAGCTCGACACAGAATGCCGCCGTTGCAGGCACTTTTCATTCCAGAAGGGTATTGGAACTATCCAATGCGTACCGGCGTGCCCGGCCGGTACCAAGGCAGCTGCCGATGGAAAGAAGTGCGAATGCGCGGCCTTCGTCATGTTCAACAAGGACGATGGAAGAAGCCGATGCGTGCCAGCGTGCCCAGGTGAACTGGTCGTGGGAAAAGACGGAAAGACTTGCTCACGTAAGTTCGCCATATGCCATGATATAAATTTAAGTCATGTCCCAAAAGTGCACATTCCATACATGGCTAATGCTGTTCATATACATGTACACATGTGATTGTGTTCTAGTCTCCAACAAGACCCAATGGATTGCAAAGACCGTATCCAACTGGAAGAAGGAGCTTGTACAGCAATTGCAAAACGTACTTCCTCTGCCAGTTTGATACGGTCTTGATGCAACCTATAGATCTGCTTGGAGATTAATTGTGTTCGTCTATTCGATGATTATTGGCACTAGGTTGGTTCATACGTACGTATTTACTGAATATTTTCTTTCCTTTTAAAGGTGCCAAATGGAGATCCGACTGGCGTTGTGGCAAGTCTTCCCCAGCTCCACTAGCAAACCCCGGACAGTGTGACCCTCTGGGAACTACACCCTGTTGTTCCAGTGGTGGATTCTGTGGAAACTCAGTAGATCACTGCACTTGCTCCGACTGTAAGGACTATGGTAAGTGCAAAATACATCATGAAGACTAGAGTTAAGCCTGATTTGTGCTACATATACTTCAGGTTTGCTATGTTAGTTTAGCGATTACGGGGTCTTTTTATAGATATGCATTTGTATTAATTTTTTGTTGTTGTTTGAGTTAATGTGTGATAGTTGTGTGCCGATTTGTTAAAAATAGAGAGAACGCTAGCAACCCATAAAACACCCCTCCCAATGACATGGTATGGCTACCCTGCGACGTCACAATTCAAGATGGCGGCCACCACACATTCCAACGGATCCAACAAAGGTTTTGCTACGCAAACCTGTAAAAAATGTAAGAATTTAGCTGTGAGGAACAGGATCGTTTGTTTATTAACCTGAGTCATCTGTGTAGGAAATGATAGATGCTCACACTCTGGATGCCTGGTCAATAATGGTTATGGAACCGTACGGGATCCCGCCTTTATTGAGGATGATAATTCGCAACACATGTCCTACTCACTATGTGGTCTACTGTACTGGGTACACAGTTCCCATCTCCCACACATCGATGTAAATGCGACACTGCTGATAACCAGTTCTCTCGCCTTCCACAGGTGTGAATGTCGCCCTGGGGAAGAAAGCGTACCAATCAACCACACATTCCGGCCACGCGGCCAGCCGTGCCGTAGATGGGAAAACCAGTGGCGTCTTTACCCATTGGAGCTGTAGCCACACTCGAGATACTGGAGAAGATAATCCCAGTTGGTGGGTGGATCTTGGACGATCGCATAAGGTTTCAAGGTAGGTAAACAGCATATATGTAGAGAGGTCGTGGTCTCTGCCAGTAGAGATTGCGATTACCCATTCTATACTTGAGGAGATTAGTGCTGTGCTAGCCAAAAGTGTCGCCCAGCAGAAGTGTCGTCATATGAAGACACTTCTGGATATCCAAAATACGCTCCTTCCGGTGCGACCATGTGCGCTGATTGGTGCAATGGTGCAGTCAATCATGGTGATCAACAGGACCACCATCGGTAATCATTCACGCCAAGTTTTCCATATTTGGTTCGCATTCCTGTATATCCATGATCCGTGTGTTAGCAGTTTTTGGATATCCAACAACGTCCCAAGCCAAGAGTGCAGGTTTCGGATATCCGTCTGTAGAAGTCGCCAACTCTACCGCAATCTCTACCAACAGAGACTCCGTCCGATCGCCATATCTACCGGTAGAATCGCCGATTATGGCGGACCGTTACTTAATTCTACCCTGTCTTCTCTACACACGGGAAAACCCACCACACCACCAGTCGTCATTGAGATGAAAACATCTTGAAGATTTTAAATATTTAACTTTTACTAAGTTTATAAGTCAAATGATTGATAATATGCGTTGGGATGGAGATAAATACACTGGAATACATAACGTGTTGCATTCTGTCTGATTGTTTGTTTGTTTGAACTTTATTTATTCACGAGAAGCCAAAATCGGTCTGCAGGCCGCTTTTCATTGAAGTCATGATGGAAGAATAACATGTATTTTTGTTTTTAAACTTTCTGTCCGCAGAGTTGGATAATGTGAGTTTAACTATACATCTAATAGTAGGTTGACGAGAAGGGCCATCAACACTTTGATCTATCAACGTTAATACGATATACAATACTCCAGTGTGTTTGCCTTGTCTTCACTATCTACAGACTTATCATCTTCAACCGCATGGACTGTTGTGGGGATCGACTCAACCCCTTCAACGTCCACATCGGGGATTCCCCCAACGTCCAAGATAACCCCAAGTGTGGTGGCGATCATCGAGCCAACGTGAAGGTTCAACCAATGGTCATCTTATGCCCGGGCATGCGCGGACGGTATGTGGGCATCCGTCTCCCCGGAGCCTCCCGAAAGCTGAGCCTGTGCGAAGTGCGAGTCTTTGAGGGGGAACCTGTTGGTTAGTAAAGTTAACATCCTCCCACACCATTATTGATGTATAGGGCGGTGCCATCTCCGTTTCATAGCCCTGGGCCACACTATGGTGCAATCACTGTAGCAGGGGGCTAGTCTAATGGCAGTGAAGTGTATTTAACTTCCATACTGTTTCAGAAGTATGTACCATTCTTATAAAAGTCTTTGGTATGACTCAGTGCGCCTCTTGTCCAGAGGTGTCCTACCTGGGGCTTGAACCTCAGTCCTTCTGGTCCAAGTAATTTGAACCAGATGTGATGAGAGACTGTTAACAAACTTAAGAAAAATATACTTGACTAAAATCTGCATAAATTATGTTTATGAGGTTTCGGGTTTGTATATCTCGCTTACAGTAGCCAGTCACACATTGACATGCAATACCATAAGCCTTTCCCTATGCCCTGCCAGATCCCCAGAAATGGACATATTACATATATAGTACGAAATTACACAAAAAGGAATTGGTTTTGTTATGAAAATGACCAAAAATTGACCAAAAATGGTACCGTGTAGTGAAGTATATAGTTTAGATATCTTTAAAAACCTCGGGAACTTTTTTTTTTTATATAAGGAGGAAATATTTTGTTTTTGCTAGCGTGTTCTTCTTCTTTCTTTTTTCTTCTTCTAATCCTTTTCTTCCAAATGCGCCCCGGCCAGCTTTTTTTAAAAAGCTTTCTTGTTTGGTAATGCCGCCGCTGAAAGCACTTAATCCTCCCCAAGTGTACCACGGGAATGGTAATACGTTCCGAAAGAGCTGGCTTAACAATTATGTGTTCTATTCCCCAGGTGCATGGCTAAAATCGGATAAGTCATGGGTCGCAGGCGTCTCTGGCTCAGGCTATACGACTTACGGTCCCGACAAGGCCTTCGATGGGTGGACTGGCACCTTCTGGAACGCAAGAAGTGATAGTGCTAAACACTATTGGATAGTGCTGGACCTCAAAGTGCCCCACACTCTGAAACGCATCGCAGTCAACAACTTCGGAGACACCAAGCACGACATCGCGGCCTTCAAGTTGCAGAAGTCAGAAGTTGGGAGCCCGTACAACTGGGAGGACGTAACGACTGTTACCGACGTGAAGGCTGGGGGAGGGGATCGCCGTCAGGAGTTCGGCGGGTTCAAGGGAACAGCGCGCTATTGGAAGTTCCTCGTCACCAAGACCCACGGGTATCAACCATGGCTCAGACAAGTGAGCCTCTTCGGGTACCCAGGCTAATAAGGTAAGGGGAAAATGCAATTCTTGTTTGGTAACAAGGAGGGTACACATCGATAAACAACCCTGAGAGACTAGACTTGGGATCGGGCCGTTAACCAGTTCCTTCGGCGGGCTCATTGCCAGGGTAGCGTGCGTAGTCCAGTGGTTAGCGATCTTGCCTCTGGAACTAGAAGCCCCGGGTTCGATCCCGGCTGTGTCGCTCACCTGACATGCACGCTACCGTTAAAGATCGCAGTTAAAGATCGCAGTCCTTAGGACGGGACTGTTAGCCGTGGTCCACTGTTCATTGTGCTTGTCGAAAAGAGCTAGGGGAATTTCCCCGGTACAATGAACCTGTAAATACTGTACATAGCGTCTGTCTTCTCTGTCACGACCAGTGGAAGATTAGCTCATCTGTTCATTGAGTTCATTTGAGCTATTAAAACTGGTTCGAGATCACTTTCCTTACCAGGAACTGGCTAACGGCCGCTCAAGTCTGGTCTCTCAGGGTAGCAGTAAACATGCGGTTGCATCGAAGTGTTAAAAGCAACCCAAGCAATATTAGGGCTCGAAAGATAGATTTGAAAGTCACTTTATTTAGTAATTTCTATACATGATTAGTTCAAACAACACTATTATAATGTATAGCAACGTCCATGATGCAAAATTACGATGTTGTTGTGATGTGAGAACTCACTGAAAATCGTAGCTAGAGTTTTTGTAGGCTCGCATAACTAAGGGGATCATCGTACGGCCGATTTTGCGCGACTTTAAAATGCTCAAAGTATGACGTTATTACGTAAATGTGCTAAACAAAGTTAGTAAATGTCACTTCCATAAAGATTTCAGCATTTTTTAAATTGCCATTTCCTAATATTGCTTTGGTTGCCTTTAACTAATTGGTGTGCGGTCGAACGCCACATATTTTATATCGCATGTGACGTGACTTAAGCAAAAGTGGTACATGCATTGGTATTGTTTTGTTAGGGCCCTTTCACACTAATGTGTATATCAAGGCCGTACAACACCTCAAGTTATAATGAACCACAAAACATGTACTTATGTACACAAATGATGCCATAGAATAGACTACCTCCAACTAGACTGTATGAACGAATTTGCAATAAACTCGAAATTATCATTACTAATCATCATTGAATGCTAGAATTTAGCAAATGAAGATGCCAACACAGGATTCTATTGACCTATATTTTTCTTTTTGTCCAAGGTCCAAAGAAATGGAGGCCCCTATGCCGACCCCGGACCTACACCCTGTTGTTCCATCGGCGGGCGGTGTCGGGACACGGCGGTCACTTCATCTGCTGTAAAGACTACGGAAAGTATTCTCCAAGCAAAGACTTCTGTCCAGAGAGCTAGAAATGGCCGCGATTTAAAACGTTTGTGGACGGAGAGAAACGGTAATAAAATCGCGGACACTCCTCGCCCTCTCGGTCGAAACCTCTACTTGGAGAATACAGAATATACAAAAAGCCCCTAGCCCTAGCCCTAGCCCTAGCCCTAGCCCTAGCCCTAGCCCTAGCCCTAGCCCTAGCCCTAGCCCTAGCCCTAGCCCTAGCCCTAGCCCTAGCCCTAGCCCTAGCCCTAGCCCTAGCCCTAGCCCTAGCCCTAGCCCTAGCCCTAGCCCTAGCCCTAGCCCTAGCCCTAGCCCTAGCCCTAGCCCTAGCCCTAGCCCTAGCCCTAGCCCTAGCCCTAGCCCTAGCCCTAGCCCTAGCCCTAGCCCTAGCCCGTGCCCTAGCCCTAGCCCTAGCCCGTGCCCTAGCCCTAGCCCTAGCCCGTGCCCTAGCCCTAGCCCTAGCCCGTGCCCTAGCCCTAGCCCTAGCCCTAGCCCTAGCCCTAGCCCTAGCCCTAGCCCTAGCCCTAGCCCTAGCCCTGTATATTTTCTCCAAAAACTGATGTAATCTGGATTTCTTCTAGTAGAATTGGAGCTTGCTCTGGTAGACTTCCCATTTGTCCTAGGATATAAAAGAATTCCGATCTGTCCAGGAGAATCTGGAATCCAGTTTGTCCCGAATTCCAATCTCTACTGTGAAAAATATATACAAGCGGTGTGGCTGACATGAGAGGGTGTGAAACCCATTAACGGTGATGTTTTGTTTGTTCACGACTGTCTTATTTCTTATATTCATATCGGTGCCTCAAATGTTATCATTCGATGACGATTAAGAATGCTAATAATGGGGTATGATGACTACCTGCATAGAAAGTTGGTAGACTAAGGTGCATAATGTTAGACATTTGTTCTTACTGTGTAGTTTTGTTGTTGGCATGTTGCTAGTGTTTTAGAGTAAAGGATTTGGTATATTGTTTATCACAGAATGCTAGGGTTGAATCTTAGATCCGAGTAACGGAAAGATAAGGACATGTACATGTGGACTTTCACTGTATTTGATGGTACAATGGGTGTTAGTTGACAGGCACTCAAGTAATGTAGTTTTTTTTCATCTGAGATGGTAGTCAGATAATGTTACAACAATAAAAAAACACAACACAACACAGCAAAACAAGTTAGAACGGTTTTCTCTGTAGCTGTAAGTCAGAGATAGGTTGCAAGGAAACAACGACCAAATGACATTTTCTAATGTTCGCCTGAACATGTCATATTCACCGTGATATGAAGTAGTATAGTATCGCTAGAGTGCTGTTGGTTAAGTTATAAATGAGTCATATAGAACTCTTTGGTATATAAGAAGTAAGCATACTATATTGAAGCTCGTAGTTGATAATAAAATAACAAATGGGTTCTCGAACTGTCATCCTTTGACAATCTCACACTTCGGTGGATATGATGTAACTTTAATCTCATTGGAATAAAACTTTTGGTGTTATAACGTGACTGTTTTCTGTTATTTATTGTCAGTACGGGAGAAAGAGAGAGAGAGAGAGAGAGAGGGAGGGAGAGAGAGAGAAAGAGAGGGAGAGAGAGAGGGGGAGATAGAGAGAGAGGGGGAGAGAGAGAGGGAGAGAGAGAGGGAGAGAGAGAGAGAGAGAGGGGAGAGAGAGAGAGAGGGAGAGAGAGAGAGAGAGAGGGGGAGAGAGAGAGAGAGAGATAGAGAGAGAGAGAGAAAGAGGGAGGGAGGGAGGGAGAGAGAGAGAGAGAGGAGGAGAGAGAGAGTGGGAGAGAGAGAGAGAGATTATTTGCGAATGAATAATGTTGGATGTTGAATGTTGTAAATGTTGAAGACCCTTAACAATAATCACCACATTATCGACCTTGGCCTTCGTTGTCCCGACCCCTACTCGCCTACCAAATATCATGAAGGTCCATCCACAGCATCTCGAGTTATGCTGATAACATACAAACACACGAACATACATACACAGCCCGCTGCAGTACAGTAGCGGGCTGCCAGGAGGCCCATTCTCGAACTTGACCTTCGTCTCCCCGATACCCACCGCCCACGTACCAAATATCATAAAGATATACACATACAAGCGCACGAGACCACAGCCACTCTGCCGAAGTAATTAGCATAAAAGATGCGTATACAACATCCAAGGGTGATATTGTAAGATATTTCCAGCTAACAGTTCATTAAAAGAGATTTCAGATATTCGAATATCGTTTTTTAGGTTTGTCGAAACGCATAGAAACGAAAAGAAAGAGAAAACTTTATTGACACAACGAAAGTACAGTGGTTTAAGAAAATTCTTCTACGGCTGTAGTGGGTGACATAGGAACGCAAATAAACTCAATACAATGACCAATGAAATGGGTGTAGATCTAGCTCTTATATATGTATATAGGGTTAAAATATCGTTTACATTATACGCACGTTCTCATTTAAATGTACACATTTTGTAATCTCCGTTACCGATTGAAATAAGACGTTCCTGACATTAGGATATGCCACACATAAGATGGCATTAGGATATGCCACACATAAGATGTCAAACTGTAGTTTTTATGACGACTTAAAACTTCTAAAATTTCTACTTTTTAGAAACGGCAGCTTGGTACCTTATATGTGGCATATCTTCATGTCAGGAATGTCTTACTTCTAACGGTAACGGAGATTACAAAATGTGTACATTAAAATGAGAACGAGCATATAGTGTCTAAGATTCATAGACAAGAAAGGCTTCCTGAGCTTTAACCGTGCAGACTGAGGTGGATTTTAAACTGAATCCTTCGTTTTTTTTCGTTCCATTCCGCACTTTCTGGGGACCGTCTTCAAATGTCTCCGCTTTGTGTGGTTCATCGCGAGCTTAATTAGCTCCCGTGGTTATATTTCGGTATTAACTAAATCTCAAGTTATTGGTAAAGACGTGCATTGCTGGCCTTCATCAGGTCTTCATAGGCTCTACCAATTAAATTGCATATCATTGCCCCCTCCCCTCCCCAATAGACGCCACAGGAGACTAGACGTAACCTTACGTAACGTGAGCGTTACTTGTCCAATTATTTCCTGACCTTTCATTTGCACCGTCACGTACTTCTGAGGTACTGCTCTCATGCCTTTCGTGCAGGATTGTGAGGTTGACCAAAGAGTCCTGTGCAGCACGCAGCTTGTACATTGCTAAGCTTTACCCTCAATATCCGCATTTCGTGGAAACCTGTCATAATCTTCAAAACATTACCTGGAATTTCCGAACCACCGATTATAGCTTGCCCGGTCGAGGATAAAGGTTCATAAGTCTGAAGACGCGGACTGAATCAATGCCTACTCTCCAAGCAGAGGAGGGGTTTCGGCTGGTTTGTTTGACGTGTTTTTAGGCGTTTTTGTCGGGCTTTCTACATTGTCATCTTTTGTGTGTGTGTGTGTGTGTGCGGGGGGGGGGGGGGGTTATAGCGCTATACAAAAAAAAAAGATGACAAACTAGAAAGCCCGACAAAACGCCTAAATCACGTCAAAAACCAGCCGAAACCCCTCCTCTGCTTGGAGAATAATCAATACCTCCCTTAACGCGTCACAGCACAGGTTATATTGGAACTATTGCAGCCGCAAATTGGATTGATGTTGCGTTTAACAACTTACCCGACTATTGATTTGTTGAACGTCGTTTCTCCTAACGGATGTCTCGTCTTATTTTCACATCGATCTTGACTTGACCAGATTGTTTTATCTATTCATGTATGACGCAGGGCCTAATGTTAATCGCTGAGCCAGGAAACCTGAATAAAAACGACAGAAAATAATGATAGATAAATAAATAGAAATAAACTAAAATCGCAAAGACTTATCAAAATGCTAGCCGGCGTCGATATATAATGACATTGAACACTTTTCAAACCATAGCGATGGTTTCCTAGATGTGGTGGGTGAACTTTGCTTTTGGATATAGATTGTTAAAGCTTTTCGCTCGTCTCACATAAACGTTGCCTCGTAGAGGAATAGCAGAACTGTTATAGAAAGAGTTGACAGTGCAATATTTGGCGTATTTCAAGTAATGTTACGGGTATATGCTCATCAACCTTACTGGTAAGACTAATATATATCAACCTTACTTATAAGCTTGGTAGGTATATCCGTAAAATTGTTTAGTATACTAATAAGGCTGTATAGGGTACAAGTACACCTAGCAATTAGTGAACCAGTATGAAATTGTTAAATACGCCGGTAAATTGCACTATATTGCTACGTATGCTTATAGAATCATACAGGATTTGGTAAGGTTTCTACGTATACTAATAAAACTGCAATGATATCGGTAAAATTCCCAATAAATTGCTGTTTTTGGCAAAACGTTTGATAATATCAGTACGGTAGAACTGTTTTCGGCAAAACTGCTGAGTGTAATAAAAGAAAAATGTACTGTATTTGTTTGCTAAATATCCTGAATGTCACGTGCCAGGTGCAATTACTATTTATCAAACCGTGTAATTTGCCATCAGCAATTAAAGTTGAATATCTTAATCGGCATTCCTACGATGTTACTCAGTTTGTCATGTACCGAGGAGGTGGGCGATTTATATAGAAATCTATAGAGATATCGACAAATAGAAATGATCAGACTTTTCAACCTAGGATTGATGTGTTCAAAAATTCGTATTTTCCTAGAACGATCGTAGAGTGGAACTCGTTGCAACTAAGTACCGTGGATGCATCCTCGTTAGACAGCTTTAAACAATGCATGCATTTAGATATGCGAAGGTTAGACGTGACAGGTCGTTCGGCGTAATATAACGCTGCTGCTGCGCCGCGTGGCTGCGAAGCTGGTGTGTTACGCCGAATGGCGGTTATACCGGCTATATAGATACAGATACAGATGCTGGCGGATGAAAAACATTGACATTGCTTTTAGGTGTTGAATCCGCTTTTTGAACACACCCACAGGCCGTGCCATGGATATAACGGTGAACGTGTATTTTGGATTCATGATGATAGGAGAGCTACGGATTAAGGAATGAATTGATGTAAAAATTCTAGTCATAAACAAGTCCTTTATTCTCTTTCACAGTGCTTCCCAAAATCACGTCCATGACAAATGCTTTCAAAGCAGTATCATCAAAAGAAAATCATGGAATTTAGTAACCAACTCGCACAGTGCAACAAACAATAGGTACTAGTCACAGTAAGTCGAAGATAAGTTCACGCTCATTGACATACATCTTCGAAAGTACACTAAGACGCACCTACATAATTATTCAGTATGCAATAACGACAAATATGTCGCCCTGGCCTTTTCCATTTACAAAGGTCGCTGTATATATCTTACAAATCAGGCTGCATATCTCCAAGTGCATCAAAGGTACAGTTACATTAGCCTCTACCAGGCTCCAGAGGCGGCTGGAAAGAGTAGAAATTGGCCAAATAGACAGAAAAGCATGAAAGAGGAGTTATTCTGCTATAGGGGTACAGTTTGCCGCTCTGGCAGTGGATGGCATATTGAACCCTTTCTCAGTAGCCAACTCCCTTGGCATACTATTCACTCTATTTGGCTAATTTTTACTATTTTAGAGCCATCCCACTGAGCCTGGTAGAGGCTACAGTTATATAAGCAAAGATTCCATCAAGCGTTGAAAGCTATTTTCTGCCACCCCCGCTTGGCTCCTGAACACTTTGTTCCTGGCCTTGTCACCTCCACCGGATCCCCTATAGCGCTTTCATCTCTGAACACTTTTTGTAAATTTCAGGTCAGCTTTATCTGGACTTTGAAGAGAAAATTGGAAAACCTTTTTCCTGAAGGTAATTATTCCTGATGAATGCTCCGTGGACTTGCTCAGTCATCATTGCTTCTTGTTATTCACATTTGAGACTTACAGTGCACGACCCAAAATCCCGAATGCATTACGAATGTGCGAATACCGCCACCAAGCTGCTTGTAAGACGGATAGTATAGCGAGGAAAGAAAGACGACATTATTCTACGAGAGGGCTGCCTGAAGAAATAAAGATATTAAACGCCTTACTCCACACAAATCTGGAATGCTTCCATGCCTTCATTACACAGGAAGTCAGCCCAATAGGCAAGATACAAGCCCGTCATACATTACAAACAATACAAATGATACAAGTTCTATACTTAGACTCTAGCTTTGGGCGGCTCTTACGAACACTATATACCACGACACGTAAAAGGAAGTAGAGGCATGTTATTGAAAACAGAGAGCGGCTAGCTGAATATCAAATCGCCAGTGTTTGCGATTTGTGACATTCTGAAAATAGAACATAAGAAGCACGAACTTTCAGGTCGATGATTAGAATTCAAGATTCAAAATCGACTCGTCTTTAAGTGGATAACACGCTCCGTTCTTCCACTCGTTGAACAAACGAGTCTTTGAATCGATCTTCTTTCATCAAGGTCATCTCAGGTCATCGTCACATACCGATCATCGCGTGAAAAATCTTCATTCTTTCACGACATCTTCCGTCTTGGGGACCACATCTGGTACACAGACTACGTCAGTTAGCTGTTCTTTCTCACTCGGTGGATCTGCGGGCGGCCCAGCGCTGCCATCACTCCGACAAGGTCTTTCCCACAGCTCCGTTGTAGGTGCCTCGCTCATCGCAATTTGTACTGGCCCGCTTTCTGCCTGCGGATGCAGCTGTCGAGGATGTCCAGCGCTCTCCCGGCTCCGCTGCCGCTCGCGCCCACCGCTCTGGTGGAAGACGGGGTACAGAATAAACATCAATCCCAGCAGAGGAATAGCAGCGGACAATCCCAGCAAAATGGTGGCAGGTACCTCCGAGATCGGGCAAGGCGGCGCCGCTACAGGAACGTTCGGTGACTCCTCCATGGTAGAGAAATTATCCGGGTAAATGATGGAGACAAGTGCGCGGTGGCGTGCTTAACGACTTTTCATCGGCGCATGATGTGGGTTGTTATTAAGCCTGGCAGCCGGTGTATGGGAGCACGGGGGCATCGTAATTCTGGGAAAATCATGAACGGGAAGGTTTAATGTCACGCCAATACCATTAGGCTAGTCTATTCTTTAATTTCAGAGAGGGGTGAAGGTAAACTGCTTGGGACCTCTTTATTTTGCCTAAACAATATTTCTGATAGATACGGTTCTCACCGCTCCCCAGCTACAGGGTGGTGGACAGGGAGTAGCGCCCCTGCCCCTTGAGGAGCTTAAGTCCCCAAAACAAACCACAACAAACACAGCGACCACCCCCTCCATAAGTACCTGTACCCCCAAACAGTGCCAGAGCCTTCAACTAAATGAAGTTGTGCACGAAATCTGAAGAAGAAAATATTCTTCGTTTGAAGATAATTTTCACCTCCAAAATTCCACTCTTCCTATTCTTTATGATCATTGTTATAAATTACAATCATCTCGATTCACTTAATTTCGTTCTAGAATAGAATTACCTCAGTGGCGTGGTAGATAATGACACGGCAAAGGATTGGCTTTCCAGGCATCTATACAGAATTAATCTAGAAACAAGAATAATGATAAGAAATTGGAGATTGCACTGGTGGTAAGTCTCGGTTATATGAGAATTTAATAATATAGCAAAACCCCGGGCCGTAGAAAGCACACTGCATGTATCCGATGAGGTCCATCAGTATTTATCGTACAATTTTTCATCAAAGCATGAGTGTATGTTCCCTAGTACCTGCCTAATGTACTTTCCATGTTCAAATATACCCCTGTAACGGTTCTATGTATGCATGTTCAGATATGAGGTGTCCCCGGCCCACACCGTGTGTGTTTCCTATACAACGCGATAGTTGCTAATTAATGCAGGGCGTACGCGTTTTGTCTGACCTCGTGGAGAGATGTAGTAGTAATGTAGTAATAGTTTTTTAAGAACACGGAATCCTTTTCAGGACTACTAATAATTAATTTCCTGGAACTCTGGAAGAACGGATTTCGGGAAAGGCTCGGGCAAGCATTAAGACCGCAAATTGGTTGAAAGGATTCAAGGTCTGATTATGTTGCAATCATAATTGTACGTTATTAGAATTTCAACCTATGTGTACAGCTACAGAAAAGAAATGCATATGAACCCCCCTTCTAATATGGCAAGGCAATATAGCAAAACCACAACGATATAGCCTGTGTGAAATTACCGTCCTTTTCGTATGTACTCGCACTAAGCTACACAGCGACGGTACCCCAGATGATACAGAAATGACTCGATAAGTTTAATGTAAGTCAGTCAACCTGCACCCGGACGGTGCTCTCACGTATGCGAGTCCTCTTGAATATGACACATAATAAACAGCATTATGGATTCAAAGACACTGTTTATTGACATATCAGAATTACATTCCTTTCCGTTCATCTTCGATGGCGCTCACAGTGTATATATATATATAGCTTTACAGTTTATAGTCACAGACTCAATGCTCAGTCTGCGTTGCGGGCGGGACACCATCATTGGTGCTCAGCTGCTGGGATGCGGACACCTCTGACGGGCTGGGCACAATCACCCAGTCCGTATCCATCATTGGAGTGCTGTCCAGGCTGGCCGCTCCGTCCGATAAGCGGTGGACGCGCGGCGGCGGAGGCAGGACCGCCGGTGCCGGGTGAGGCTGTACGGGCGGGTCCGACGCGCTGCCCTCCGATGACCGTCGACTACGGGGTCGGATGTCTGCCATCTGTCGTTCCTGAGCCAAACATTCGCTTCTGGCCATTCGAATCGGTTCCAGGGGATGATCAGCGTCTCCGAAGACGACGGGTGTATCAGGCAACACGATCACTGGTACCTCGGTGGTTGCGGACAGATGGTCTTTGACAGGACTTTCAGCCACATCCGCAGTAGTGTACGGCGACATGTCGATGAGCGTACCCATGGTGGTAGGTGTAGAGAAGGACTCAGCCACGGGGGGAGCAATGCTGATTGATAGAAGAGCTGGCTCCGTCTGCTGTTGTTCGGGCTCCTCTAGGAATGGGTTGCCAGCGGCAAACGCCGGAGATAGCCGACCGTCAGTGCAGAGGGATGTTGTTACGCTCGCAGAAGGAGAGTACTGGGAGGCCGCAGCGGTCACGTCGGGCTGTTGTTGCTGTAGGAATGCGTCGGATGAAGCCTCTACAAATACATGGGCCACGTCCATAGACGCTGGGAACCCTGTGGTGTCAGAGAAGTCCACCTTGTTGGTCACACCGCCTGACGTTTCAAACGTCTGTTCTGTGACGTCATGAGGCACGTCCAACGATTCGGCAGCCTCCCTCCGCTCAAAGGTCGTCAGGTCTTCGCTCGCGGTAACGGTCTGCATCTCGTAAGATTGGCTTCCCATCTTGGAGTACCCCTCGGCGTACATGTGGGCTTCCTCTAACTTCATGACGTAATCGAGAACACTTGCATCCACGATCGACCTAGATGTAGACAGTGGCACGGCGCATGCACACTCTTGGCCTGACGGTTTCGGCATGGTCGCAACCCCTTCCTCCGTTCCCTGGCTCGCAGAGGCCGTGCCGCCGCTGATGTTGACACCGGAGAACTGCGCAGAAAGTGATGACGTGTCGTTGTTGCGCAGGGTGTTGCGACGTTTTGCCCAGGGGATGGCGAACAGCAGTAGGCCTCCAAGCATCACGATGGTCCCGGCGACGTAGAAGGCAGGGTGGTACGACTGCGCAGAAGAACGGATCCAACCTGACGAAAACACAATGATGAGCAATACTCGCAACGATTGCTATGACGTCACGGCATCGCGTTCATCCCTTAGTCAACATTGTACTATCGTTGTCACTGTTCAGTGGAGGCTGAACCATGTTTTTACTCCTAGAGGGATGCTCAAAACTGTTTCTGTCATATCATATTTCAAATAAACGTCGCTGCCCTTGCAAACTCCTCGCAATTCAGCCCCTGGCTGCGAAGAGAGAGTAGTCGCCCCCTCCCCCAATTAAAACAATTATCAAAATTGAAATATTCATCATCATAATTAATTCCTACCAGCCGTGGGCGGGCCCAGTATGAATGAGACCGAGCAGGACCCCAGCGTGAAGCCCCAGGCCAGCGACATGTTCTCCACGCCCACCAGGTCCACCGTCAGGATGGGCAGCAGGGTGACGAAACAGCCGTCAAACAGACCCAGGAGTAGCACGCACGTCACAAGCCCGCCAAACGTGCTGCGTATAGGGAAAAAAAAGGCAATTAGCTTACTCTGGGCAAATGTAAAACTACGTTGATGAAGGTTAGACATCAAGGTAGTAAGATACACCAAAAATAGTTACTCAAGCAACTGGATAAAATTTTGAAAGAGTCAGACGTTTCAGGCAGTATCCACTATCTTTCGTCAGTGAATAAAGAAATGTAAAACTACATGAAACTTGTAACAAACCCAGGAGCAACACGCACGTCACTAACCCGCCAAACGTGCTGCGTATGGAATAAGGCAACCAGATAAGATCTAGGCAAAGTTAAAACTGCATGAAATTTGCAACATACTGTAAATGCAGAAATGTTCGCGGTGGTTTTATGTTCGCGGTAAGCTTTTCGCCGCCGACTCAAAACCACCGCGAAATATTTTGGCCTTCTACCCCCTTGTCTACAACTCTTTCAAACGCTAACTTAAAACCACCGCGAACACTCCATTTTCTCCCTACCGCGAAACTAAAACCACGCGAACTTAAATGCATTTACAGTTCATATATATATAGAGAGAGCGAGCGTCTCCACTCAGTTGTTGACCGCTGGGTTGGTGTTCTCAATTTGCATTTAAATGGAAAGTAGCTGAAGATAAAACGGCGTTTTAAAATTTCATCGGTAAGTTTTTAGGTGCTAGTTTTCTCCTGAGCTGCTGACCTTGTCTGTTAGATATGCACACATAACAACAGTTGCAGTACGCAGAAGTCCGAGGGAGGAAACCACAGCATAGAAAACCCGGGGGGGGGGGTGAAACACCCCTGCCAGTAAAGTCATAGGGAGCACACCCTTGCCACAAAAAGCCGGTGGGAATGTAAATGTTCTAGTGTATATATATATACATATATACGTATCAAAGATCACGGAGGCACCAGGTTTACATGTAGATGCAGACAAGTTATTCCTTTTGTCTCGTCACAAGCCCAACTTCCCCGGACTCCCTCCATAAGTGACTGCCCTTGGCCTCTCCCCCCCCCCCTCCTGACCCCCCCCCCCCCCCCCCCCCAGGGCCCTACCATTCGTGTACATGTTTTACATAGCATGTAACAATAGGAATAAAAGAGAAGAACATCTTGTCTGACCTGCACGCGGGTAGGGCGAGCGTGACCACGGCCGTGACGATCATGCTGAAGGTCTGGATGTGGAGGCGGTTGAGCCGCACCAGGAGCGGCAGCTGCAGTACCGGGCCGAACAGCAGGCGGCTGCCCGCCGACGCCGCGCCCAGGATGAGCAGCAGCGCCGGCCCGTCCGCCACGCCCACGTCAGCGGCGTAACTCGGCTGGATGGTACACAGTTCATATAAAGTTTAGTTGTGTTTTTTTTACTTCGGTTTTTGACAGACAAGGACGACGTGGCACTGCACTCAAGTTTTTATACCTTATCTTAAATATCCACAGACTACTGGTCCTCGCTAATCAATACCCGCACTTGAAAGGTAGACCTTTGAGCCCCCCTGTGTACTTTTAAGTTTCTCCTTCCTTTCTGCCACGTACAGATAACAACATACCCATTTTTATACACCTGGGCGAAGTGAGAAAAGAGCACACGATCGGTGGCGTCAGGATTCGATTCAGGGGGATTCGATTCAGGGGGATTCGAACTCGGGACCTCTTGGCTCTGGGCCGAACACCCTGCCGTTACGCCACACGACCCCACTTAAAGTTTAGTTGTGTTAGAAATAGTTCAAAGCTATCTGTTCTTAACAAATCGAAAAACAAGAAAAATGTCTGTATGATATAAATAACTTTGAAATTCGTACAGCCATAACTTAGTTACGATACTCTCTTCTCCGCTTGTCGGCACTACTGCACTGGATAAGGCAGTGCAGTTAGACCCTAGCAATCATAGGACAACCCTGTATGTTGTGGAACATGGGAGGACATATTCTGCATTTGCTATCAAATGTTAGCTCTCTAGTTTTCCTTTTTTTTCCAGATTAAAAACTCCGTGAATAGTTCCATCAGGTTGGTAAGTCACTGAATAAAAAAGAGGCTTTTTTACACAACCAAGAGATTTATTCCACCGACGTTTCGGTGACCATCTGTCACCTTCTTCAAGGCAATTCTGACTGGTTCACATTGCATGGCAATCGTTGCATTGTTTTTTGATCGATAGTTGTGTATGTGTTACACTTCTGTACGTTTGGGACCGCATAGTGATGTCATCTCCTGTGTTTGTACATGTGTATATACTTTGCGTTTGGGAATACATCTCATTATGTATAAGCAGCGACACCTATGCTGCAGTGCAATGTGAACCAGTCAGACTTGCCTTGAAGAAGGTAACAGATGGTCACCGAAACGTCGGTGGAATAAATCTCTTGGTTGTGTAAAAAAGACCCTTTTTTTAAGATTAAAAACTGTTTGTACTGACCAGATGGACATAGGGGATGTAGTAGCCGTACATAGTGAGCGAGATGGCGGCAGTCCAGACCACGAAGACCTCGTTTCTCCAGAGAGACAGGTCCAAGACGTAGTTCTTAGCGGGAGACGTCTTGAAGGCCTGTAGCTGGGTAGGCTGCGAACCCAGTGGGAGGGGTCGGTAGGCGAGGGCGGCGAAGCCGACAACTATCTGTGGTTGGTGACAGAGAAATAAAAGCGGATTTTTCAGTCAGGGTATAGATATTGCACCCTCGTTAAACCAGGACCCCGATCGCTCCACGTTACATCGCTCGCGAAAAAGTCCGCCACATATGGTTATGGCAGGTCAACGAGACTTGCTCATGAATAAGTAATGAGCTGACCTTATTTGGCACAAACGGCAGTTGTAGCTCATGAATGATTAATGAGCTAGCCGTAACACGTAACCTGATTGGTTTCGCGAGCGATGTAACGTGGAGCGACTGGGGTCCTGGTTTAACGAGGGTGGGATATTGTAACCTGATAGAATTGTAATATTCTGACGGTAGAGATCCCAACCAGAGATTCAAAGGTATTTAAAGATATTCTCTTAAAAGACAGGGACAACTTTTCAACTTCGATTCATGTCACTTAAGATCAATTTATTGACTTGAGATTTAGGATTTATGAATCAGAAACCACCCTAGATCTACGACATCCCTAGCATCTTGGTTGGAGTCTCTGATCTGAGACTCTGATCGGGATCTCTGTACTATCTATCAGTAGAATCGGCGATTCTATCAGATCACAATCTGCTCTACCCTGACATCTAATAATAATGATATATACCGTTACTACAACCTTTGTAGAGTACAAATCAGCAATGTTTCCAAAGTTTACGTAGATCACCAGATGTAAGATCGCACCTGGTTTGCGGTGGATAAATCGCTTGTATGAATAATTTTTTTATGTAAAATCATAACGAGATATACTTTGTACATCTTATATGTTGTGTTTTGTATTTCATATGATACATCAACAATTACTACTTTGTTTTTTTTTCTGTACCATGATGTGGGACATTTTACTAAGAAAAAGGCCCACTCTTTATGCCATTTTTGAAAGTGAATTTCACGAGAACTCTTGGTGCCATTTTTCTGTGAGAAAGTGGATAACTTTACCTTTAGCACGCTTATGTAGCCGCTTGGCAGCCCATTCTCTTTTGGTTACAGAGTTAGGCAGCAGGGAGAAGGTTAATAACTCTCTGGTGTCATTATTTCTGTGAAAGCGGTCTGTTAGTACCTGCCAAATAAGGAAATATCTGATGGCGCCTCTCCAGCCCAGACTGTCCACCATCGCCTGCAGCAGAGGCGTCAGCGCCACGTTGCCGAAGCTCCCCCCAGCGGCTGCAATACCAGTGGCCAAGGTGCGGTGCTTTTCGAAGTACCACGTGATGACGATGTTACCCGGGCTGTAGGCCAGACTGGACCCGAGGCCGAACAAGACTCCGTACGTGAAGAAGATGACCGGGAACGCCTCCACGATAGACGTCAGGAGAAGGCCGAGGAAGCAGAGAACACTGCCCGCCAGCGCCACCTTGCGGGGTCCGTAGGTCTTGCACATAGTGCCAGCGAAGGGGCCGCCAAGGAGAAGAAGACCGTAGGCCAGAGAGCCTACCCAAGCTGTGGCGGGCAAAAGTAACGGACGAACTGTAATGCGATACGGTGTTAAAGTAGGACCAAGATCACTGTAAGATACATATTGTTCAACATTACATTCTCACCCGAAAACGATGAAAGCTTATAATGTCAAACCGGTGCCACACAGCAGGGGAAAAAAAGACATTTTCGGTAATAATACAGTCGTTGCCCTCTGGACTACTGAACAATTTTTAGGGACCAGCCGACATTCGCTTGTGTCACCGAGTCTAGTCCAATGTAAAGGGTAGATTTTCAAGTTAAGAATATGCTCGAATCTGAGGCGATTTTGAATATTCGGTGACTTTCTGGCGATCTACAAATTCGGCCGGAGAGCGTTAACAGTTTGACGACTTAACGGTGTCAGCTGGTATTATTTCCTTCCACAGGGCATCATTGCAAATATCTAATGATATTTTTTTCTCAAATATCGGCATTTCTAGTGTAAAGACAGTAAGTGGCTGTACCTGCACTTGCTCGACTTGCTTCAAATTCTTCTAAGAAAGCGGAAAATAAGACTCCGTAGGATTGGTGCGTGCCCACCATGAAGAAGTTGATGAGGAAGACAGCACTACAGACGACCCAGGCACAGCCCCTGTCCTTCCATTCCCCGGTGTCTCCGTCCGAGGGGTTGAGTTCGTCCCTGCTGTACCCGGACACCGCCATGCCGGGGTCCGCCTGGGCGGAGGAGGACGGTACCGTCCCCGACATGCCGGCTGTACGGCCCCGCGGCTAGGCCATGACTAGTCTTTCAGAACGGGGGCTTGTCCCTAACTTAGAACCCTTGTTCTAGAAAATCCGTTGCGCAAAAGAGTTTTCGAACAATCTCTGTTTGTTCTGTAACAAGTGCCGTTCGTTTCTATGCAATGAAACGTCACAATGAATGTTTCTAACTTCCAGACATCGGACGGAAAAATCGCAGGGACAATGATCTGCCAGGATGGTCAAAACACTTTTCTCACCTTCTCAAGTTTGGATCACAAGACAATGGCATCTTAGCGAACATCTTTGTGTACCTACGGTCAGAAAGGCAAACAACGGTAGCCTGGGTGCCATCCTATTAGGTATCGGTTCGGAGTTTTTTTACAATTCGGGGCCGACATGACTCGTTCCCAGAAAGGCAATAGCGCTTTTCCAAATATCCTTTTTTGGCCAATTCAATGTTTCCGATGGATAGGGGTGCCTTGTCTTTGAACGACAGACGAATTTGATCTTTTCTGTGGAAACGTCATTTTTTGGTAAAAAACGTCATTTTAAGCAATTTTTATCCCAAAAAATGCTATTCTTAGGGCATTCTTCCAAGGCCGCTAGAAGGAAAATAAAAGTTTTCCTAGGATAATGACTGATATGGGAATAAAGGTCATCATTCTGTCTGTGCAATTAGGAAAAATGAAAAAAATCGTGAGGATACGTTTTCCACAATCCCCGATGGTGCGAAACAATGCAAAACGCACATAGAACGCACGATTCGGGTAATCAGGCGACAAAGCCGCATTACCGTCATCGCGCACTAATACCAGGAAGTCTTCGCAGACGACCAAAACTCCGAAACCGTAAAACGCTACGAAGATCGGGCCTTTCAGGAAATATAAAAGATAACGCACTGCTATATGAAGTGCGTTATGAGAAAGACCTTGGGATCACTACAGACCGTGACCTGTCTTTTGAGAAGCATGTGACTTTGGCCGTATCTAAAGCCAACAAAATGGCAGGTTTGCTCTGGAGAACTTTCTCACACATCGACAATGTCATGTTCGTAACTCTATACAAATCCCTTGTGAGGCCTCACCTCGAATACGGAGCACCAATATGGTCACCCGGTACGTGGAAAATGGTGGACATGGTGGAAAATGTACAGAGGAGAGCCACTAAGAGGGTACCAGGCCTGCGAGACTTAACCTACGAGGAAAGACTGCGAACATTAAAACTACCAACTCTGCTTTACAGAAGGCTACGGGGGGACTTAATTAACACCTTTAAATATGCACACGGGCTGTTCGACACCGCCCCATGCATACCTGAGATACAATCTGAGGCTAGGACAAGAGGCCATAGCTTACGGCTAACAAGAACATTTACAAAAACAAACAGGAGGTTGCTGTTCTTCAAACACAGGGTGGTCCCCTGGTGGAATGGACTCCCAGAAGAAGTAATCAACGCTCCCTCAGTTAATGCCTTCTAAGCCATATTCGACAGGTAACGTAACATGACCAGTTAACGTCCGATTTATTCAAAATGTATTTATCTTAAAACCGCGCAGACAGAGGCAAATTTCAAACCCATGGGCAGAAATATCAGCTCTTCTAAAAAGAAAATGCATGGTCAGTAAGTTTTTCTCCGCCTGTTTAACGCCGTGCGAGCATGTATTTATACTGAGGTATATGATGAAGAATTGTGCTAGGGTAACCCATTATCGTCCACTTTTGGATCTTTTCCCTTCTAGCGCTATGCTTGAAGAACATAGACCAGAAAAAAATGCACAGTAACTGTCCAAAGTAGTCTGCAGACAAATGATAGTAAATCACTATGTCTGTCCGGCCACTTGCTTAACGCGATGGAAAAAAAAACAATGTTTATCTGTAAATTTCCCCCACATGCGCGGCACGTGGCGTTCACGTGGTAAACGCATGGCCATTATGTTTTGCTGTGCAAAAATTAAAGAGATGGCTAAGGATCATACTTATGATGTTCTTTATTGCTCATGAGAACAGGCTTTGGCATAATACACCGCGACATGTGGACATGAGCCAAACCGGACGTAAATAGGTTCTGCACGTAAATAGGTCATGTTACGTTACATGGAAGTTCACCCTGTTAAGTACAACCACAGAGCTCTGGAACATCCACACAAACCCACCATGACAGTTGAGTGAAAAGGAATTCAACAATGAAGAGCGGTCTAAACTGGAACAGTCCTACCTGACCGAAAATTCTACTCTACTCTACTCTACTCTACTCTACTCTACTCTATAGCGATAGCCGAAAAATCGGGAGCCAAAACTAACGAGAAAACCTAGGATTTGCGTCTTATCTTCACGCACCGGGGCCCCTACATTTGCAATCCTAAAATGTTTCAGGGTAGCGATTGTAGGAGCCCCGGTAGTAATAGGATGGCACACAGGGTACAGCACAGTAATTTTTGCGTCATTTTGGATGGTGACGTAAAGCCGGCGGCCTCGTGTATCTTTTATTTTATTCACATATGGTTTGTGAGTATTACGCAATAAGCAAATTTGAATCGAATTACGACGGATTCAGTTTAAAATCCATTTCAGGAAGCCTTTCTTGTCTGTAAATCTTAGACACTTTAATATAAACGATAGTTTATCCCTACATAACACTGTAACACTTAACGTTGTACCACGAATTGATACGACAAAACATGGCATCACAGCGAGCAAGTCTTTTATTCATGCATTCAAGAAGTTACAGAAAGTGACATTAGTGTGGTAAACTGGTATCACCACAAGGCCACACTCCAGTGACGTCACCTCTACAACAGTTACTGCTCTTAAAGTAACAAGGATACCACGCTGGTGACGTCACTCCTACAACCAATGAAATAAAGAGTGAGGAAACAATGCCTCGAACTAAATCTATTACATCGTTTCATCTGCTGAAGAGAGGACACATTGCATCATCACTGTACACATAGCTTCCGCCCACAATGTGCCCTCAATTGCCAAAACATTTACAAGAAAACTTTTTATGGTAAATAAAAACACTCACGAACTAATTGAATACTTTCTACATTCCAGCAGAGGCAAAAGATATCTCAAAGTTGCCCATTTATCTGTTAATGATTTTTGTAATGTTCACAAAATATTGTAAATGCTGGCACATACACGCATGTGTCTTGTGTATCGTTGACATATGATTTTTAGCTCTAACTCTACAAACATGAAGTAAAAGACGTTCCTATTCGTACTACATGGATAGCTCTTTGCTGGACTGTTAATAATTTCTTACTGGAATTTCATATGTCAATTATCAATAATCCATTAAAATTATTACATTTAAACGGTAGTAAAGTTTGCATTTGCAATAGTTCAATGAGATTTCATTTGAAGGGAACGTTCTTATACAAAGTTATGTATGCATCTAATACCACAAAGTTGAACAATTCCTACCAAATTAAACATAACAAAGAGAGATCAAGATTGTAAATTATCATATGTAGATGCTTTTCTAAATTACATTCATTCAAGTAGAATATAGATACAGATAATAAAATGCAATACAGTTGAATTGAAAACGCATATATGTACAATATGTACATCAGTAACGGGTGAAGACAATGATTTTATCCAAGGCTGTCACCACCAAGTGCCCACTCGGACCCACAGCAACTCCCCTCGCGTACGTCCCTGGAGGCAAAGCTGTGTGGTGGACATACGTGCCCTGGCTTGTGTACTTCACCAGGCGACGGTTGCCTGAGTCCGCCACCATGATGTGACCGTGACTGTCCACAGTGATGCCTCGGGGATGATTCAGGCCACCGCCACTCCGTCCCGGTCCTCCGAACTTCATCACGTACTGCCCGGCCTCGCTGTACGTGTAGATGAAGTCGGTCTCAAAGTCCGACACGAAGATGTTGCCTTTCCCGTCAACGGCGACGTTCATCGGCGACTTCATCCGCGGACCGACCTCCCACAGGAGTTTCCCGTCAGACCCGAAGGCTTGCACCCCACCACTGTAGAAGTTGGACCATGTGACGAACACGTGGTTGTTGCGCGGATCCACGGCCATCCCGCGAGACACACCCCGTGGTACGTCAGGGAGGTCAAAGTTGGCTTTGAGATGGCCATCCCTGCCGACCTGTACCACGGAGTCAGGGCTGGTAGGGTACCCCTTCAGAAAGACCCACAGATGGCCATCCTTGCCGATGGACACATCAGATGGCTCCTTTGATGGGTGCCCTAGCCCTGGTGCATTGGGTGGGAACTGATACAGGTAAGCGCCTTGCATGTCGTACACTTGGAGGCGCGCTTTGCTCAGATCAGCCACATATATCTTGCTGTCGTGGGAAACTGCAACCCCACGTGCGGAGTGCAGTTTTCCGGCCCCGGGTTCGTCGCTTTCGTCAAACATTCCTAAGATTGAAAAAAAAAAAAAAACATGTTTACCTTACTGAGGTAAGATGATTCATTTAAAGTTTGCAATTTTGTTGTTGCTTATAATTACTGTCTTGGAAAAAAAGTGATAACTACATCGACATGTGATAGAGAGGGTGCTGACACATTCTCTCACCTGAAGAAGAAGTACTGAATGTCATTTTGGTGAAATAATGTGATAGAGGGGAAAAAGGAAAAGAAAGGGATCTCGAACCAGTTCAGCTGAACTCAATGAACTCAATGAACAGATGAGCTACTCTTCCACTGGTCGTGACAGAGAAGACAGACGCTATGGACGGTATGTACAGGTTCATTGTACCGGGGAAATTTCCCTAGCTCTTTTCGACCAGCACAATGCGCAGTGGACCACAGCTTAACGTCCCGTCCTAAGGACTGCGACCCTTTCCGGTAGCGTGCATGTCGGGTGGGCGACACAGCCGGGATCGAACCCAGGGCTTCTAGTTCCAGAGGCAAGATCGCTAACCACTGGACTACGCACGCTACCTTAAAGGGGCACGTCATGCAATGCCATAAACTGTCGTGTATCAGCACAGTAGACCTCCTCTTCCCTGTATGGTGCATGGGTGTACAAAATGTATCGAAACAAACCTTCAGTCGTGGTCGTGGTCGTGGTCGTGGGAGCCGGCATGTTGATTGGTGCAGGTCCTGCAGCTTCCATCTCCGCCGTGATGCCGTGTGAGGGACCGCGCCCATGGCCCGGATCGATCTACATAAATGACCGGTTAGAATGCGTCAAACTATAAACATAGTTAAAAACCAACGTGGACATACGCAAGCAGACTTATTTATTTATTTCCCGTGACACCCCCCCCTCCACTTGGACCCCTGGGAAGAACGGACATGTATATATATGTATATGTACTGGCCGACAAGACCTTCCAATTCCAAGGAAAATAAAGGTTTACTAATAACTACTACTACTACTACATATAGATGTCTTTGCATCATATCTGATTGGCTGTTGTTGTGAAATTGACTGTCGGGTGAGATGATGACAAAAATCTACCCAGTGACTATCATATAACGTTATATAATTGCTGAACTAACAAGTACTGACCTTGATGACGTCAGCAGATGTCACTTTGTCAGTCCTCATCGAGGCAGCAGAACTTTTCCAGGCACCACTGCCAGTGGTACTGGGTCCTGCTGTACTTGCGGTAGTCTGTAAAGAGTAATCAAAATTGAAATACATTGATCTCTGCTTGATCAACATCCTGTTCCAATGCCTGCAACTAAAAAGCTGTAACGGGGGGTGCCCAAATATCGGACGTTTTTTTACGCGCTGGAACTCACGGCGCTCCATTGCTGGTTGCCAGAGAATGGTCATGTTTTAATGAATGAATTTTGAACACATTCATCTAAAGACCATACTTGGACAAAAAATGTATTCATACTGTTCATGGGCCCTTCATGCTCCGCGTTACATGCGGAAGACGCTGTGAGACATTTTCACGAATGTACCTTCTGATTTAGTGCTACGCCAGATAGTGTGCCTAACTTCCTACGCTTTGGTAATTTTGCTCTCTTCGGAAGTTAGTGATGCAGTTAGGGAAATGTAAATTAGGCTTGAAGTCTGCTATATTCTAGCTTTCTTTTGACCGGAAAATTTTGACTGTGTGCACATCTCACGTCATGTGAGAAGGGCTATATCTAGCGCATCCCAGTTCATGTTTCCACGGGAAATAGGCTACTACGCGGCCCGACGTACGTATTGAATACGGCCCGACTTACGAAATCATTACGAACAAACGACACCGCTGACATCAACAATACTCAGTCTACTTATTGGGAAATATCTTCGCCATCTCTGTATTCAGTTTCCTTTTCATAGACGGTACCAATCACATGTTAGAGCGTAACAAAACTGTGCGTTGAATCGTTTCGCCACCATCGCGGCCCCCAAAAATGGCGGGAAAACAACGTCGTCAGACGACAGCAATGTTTACGTTGTTTTTCTTTGGTCGGTTTTCTTCTCAACAAACACTTAAAGACCCAAATTTTTAGTGTTTATGAAGTTATTTTTCTTATGTGTATGATAGCTGTGTGACTTATGTATCTGCTTGGCACAGGTCGTATATTTAGGTGCCGGGCCGTCTAGCTACGCAGTGACCCTCTACTTAGCGCTACCATCATTATTGTCAAAATACTACTTTTCGACAAAACAAGAAATGAATATGTACACATATGTTTTGAATGTAAATGACAATCATGTGCATGAACTTGGGTTATTTACCTTCCTTATCAGCTTAGTTATTGGACACAAACACGGCGTACTTATGCAAAATAAGATCAGTAAAAAATCCGTGCGATGTTAGGGCGCGTCGATGTTCGGGCGCCCCCCGTTAGTTCTAAAAGAAGCAAGTAGATGGCCATAACTGATCTCACTTCTTTTCTAATTCTAAGACTAATAATCACTCAAACATGGTGACCACTGATCGTGACCATAACATGTTCGGCACTAGATACTGATGATGATGATGACTAGATACAAAATCCAGAGGTTTTGCTGCAGTGCAAATGAAAGTCGCCAGCCCCCATCAAATCTAGTTATTTCTTTTTGATAAGTCAAGAGGTAAAGAGCTAACTGCATTTCTATCAATCGATCAATCAATCAATCAATCAATCAATCAATCAAGCAATCAATCAATTACAGAGTCGTGGTTTCCCGGTTAGGTTCAGCATGGCTGCAATGATGCTAAATGACCGACCATTCCAAACTCAAGGAACGCTGACGAGTACTGACCTTCATGACGTCAGCAAATGTCACCTTGCCAGTGGTGTTGGCCCCTGCTGTGCTTGCAGTTGGCTGTAAAGAGAATGCATTGACGTCAGAAAATTGCCCGGATGTAAACAAAATGGCCGCGTTGAAATCCCCGGTGCTTTCGGCACTGATTTGAACTGCCGTCAGCGCTCGAAAGTACGATGGACTAAATGTAATAAATGCAGAAAAAGACATTTCAGATGTATTTCACTAAGGTAATAAAACATTTCGTGCTCCCCGGTGTTTTTATCAAAAGCATCTAATATATCAGTTAACTTACAGCGCAGTGCACTCCCCTGGGCGCTTTACCCCAACAAGAGTGGTGTTGCCCAGTACCAAATCAAGGTCAAGATCAAGAAGAACTTACAGCGCCATGGTTTCCAGCAGTTTGGGAGTTGAGGTGCGTCAGAAGTACGGGTACCAAGATCGTCAGCGTTACCAAGGAAACGGCTGACGTGGCAGCGCATATCAGCAGGCGTCGTGACAGGCGATGACATAGTTGTCCCCATATGGCACGACGTTCTTGGGCCGGGCCTACGAGTTGGACAGAAAAAGAGATACTTAATACGTGTTGGAAATACTCCGTTGAATCTACACCATGACTTTACCAACACAAACGCTACATTGTGAATTTTGTTTTAAATTTTGTGATACTTAAATCAGAAAGAGTTCTGCTAGAATTTTTTGTTCAATTCTTTCCACACCATAGACTTAAGGAAAAAACATCTATTATTAAAGCAAAAGAGCGGACAATGAAATGTTCAATGCCGTAAAACTTAGATAATAAAGTTTGCTGTAACGCTTAAACTAACCTGGAGACTGGTGGTTTGAGTTGTACATCGGGTTCGGTCGAAGCTGGTCGAGGACGGCCTGCGGGTTTAGTAACGGATTCGGCCCGGCCGGTCCTTGTTGGACCCCGTCGGGCGATCTTCCAGGCCTCGGGGTGGAGGGGACAGGCGGTGCGTTGGTGTCGTCGCGGTTCAGAGCTGGTCCGAGACGCATCCCGAAGGACATTCCATCCTCGTACGTGTGTTCGGCGGGGGGTCTTTCTGGTCTCGGGGTAGGGGGGACAGGCGGGGGGCGGCGAGCCTCTCGGTTCAGGGGCGGTCCGAGACGCATCCCGAAGGACATTCCATCCTCGTACGTGTGTTCGGCGGGGGGTCTTTCTGGTCTCGGGGTAGGGGGGACCGGCGGGGCCCGGCGAGCCTCTCGGTTCAGGGGTGGTCCGAGACGCGTCCCGAACGTGTCTCCATCCTCGTACGTGTGCGTGGTCGGACCAGACGGTTGCCCATCTTCCGAGCCCCGAGCCTGAGCGGTAAGTTGACCTTGACCGGAGCTGTCTGCTGGTGGACTATCGTCCGCCGGACCTGGATATGGTTGCAAACATGCATCACTCTACTATCTATTTCATGGGTTTTAAACATTTCATATTCCCTACGCCTTTAATTAAAACCCTAGGCCTATTCAGACCGAAGGTCGGGTGAGCGCTGTGCCAACTTTTATGTTATTGTATATTACGTAGTTATGTTATTGATAGTTTCTGAACGGCTACAGCTAGAACCACCACTTTACCTAGAATACATCTGGCAAAAATTCTATCATAATGAGTCAAGTTCATCATGTCTCTGACAGGCGTATGTACAAAGTATATATATACAGTTTTTATAATTCAAATGTCATGCATTGTTTTACTCTGCGATATCATTGTCAATCACATTTCATTGCTGCCTTGTATTTTTTCTTGACGAAACATGCAAATATAAACAAGTTAGCATTTTCAGTCCATTGTCGTAGTGATTTTTAGTTTTTAGATAGAAACCACACATAAGCCAGTTTGTGTGAATGATGTGTGCATTTTACATGTAGCCGCCTTCGCAAGTAGCTAGATTTGTTTGCGTAAGCCTGCGGTCATTTCAGGACTATAATTTGCCTATTCATCAATTGTGGGTATAAATACACCATCTGTGTTTTGCACGTAGCAATGAATATTCATATGTAAGGGACCCGAACCATAGCCATTATTTTCCTAAAAATAACAACAAATCCATAACTGATTGACCATGCGGTTAAAAAAACCCTCTTATGTTATTGACAACTTATAGCGGTCGCCATTAGGACTGCATTGTGATATTTTCTTTTTGCTTTTATCACAAATTAACTGCAAGGAAAATATGGCCACCGAAAAGGCCCTGTTTTCAGCAGCGCTTAATTATTGCTTGCATGCTGCGTTGCTATGATACATAAAAGTTGTATTTTCTTGGATAAAGAAACTTCTGCATCCAGAGTTTTTGCGAGGTACGACTATAATGTTTACGAGAAAAACACACCAATCGTCAACGTTCCACAGGAATCGTTTAGTAAAGACTAATCATAGTCAAGGCCGCGATGAACAATGCGTGCATTTATATTTTACATGTAGCTGCCAGCGCAAGTAGCTAGATTTGTTTATGCAAGCCTGCGGTCATTTCAGGACTACATTTTGCCTATTATCAATTGTGGTATAAATACATCATCTGTATTTTCCACGTAGCAATGAATATTCAAGGGACCCGAACCGTTGTCATTTTTTTCCTAAAAAAACAAACAAATAACATAACTGATAAACGATACGGTTGCCAAATGACGTCTTTTAAACACAACGTTATAGCGGCCGTCATTTAATAGTTCTAACAGTGTTATGTTTGCTTTTATCAGGCAGAAACTGCGAGGAAAATATGGCCGTCGAAAAGGCCCTGTTTTCAGAAGCGTTTAAAGAACGTTCTATTGAAAAGAAAATAAAGGGCATGATTATCGTTAATACTTAAAAAATGTTATCTTAAAAAATTTGCTTTCCTGCTTCTCAAACTAACGTTTTTTTGTATAAGATTTGTTACAAATGATATTATTGTTACATTTGAAAAAAAAAAAAAACTACGCAGAGTGACGCAAAGGAATCATTGTACATAAAGGGGATTATGGGTAAGGTCAGAGATCAAGGCCCTGAGACGAAAACAATATCCACGTGACCAATACGTCAGGAACGACAGTTTACAGGGGAGGGGAGTTGAACTTTGACTTTAGGCTGCACATGCGCACTTGTCACAAATCACACCAAGGCCCCCATTCCACTAGACGGCGATCGCGCTACTCTCTCGATACGACCTAAATCGGATTCGTGTAACCCTTGACTTCTTATAGAATTTCATGCAAATTGCAAAAGTATGATTGAAAAGACAAAAAAACACACAAAGAAAGCGTGAAAAGATTCGTTTTTTTATGGTCTATGAAATTTGTTAAGCGCTCTGTTAAATTTTAGGTCACAGAGAGCGCGTTGCGAGAGCGCCGTCCTCGTCGAATGGGGGTACAAACTACATCAGTTCCTGATTACAAGCGTCCATCTTAAGTAGTATTCAATGAACAAAGACGTTTGCACAAAACAGACAACCTTTCTGATGTTATTAAACATAGAATCTTACAAAGCATAGTTCCAGCTCTTGATTTCTGCTGACAGTTAAAGCAAGTTTATGTCCAGCTCATGACACCATAGTAAATAAAGTAGCCGGTTCGGAACCTGGTAAAGTGACTCACGAAAAAAAACATCTTTTGAGAAGCAAACAGAGCATAAAATTTCAAGTTATCATAATACTGTAAATGCAGAAATGTTCGCGGTGGTTACATGTTCGCGGTTTTCGCGGCGACGTTTCACCGCGAACTTAAAACCACTGAGAATATTTGTGTCCAATTCTGTAGCAGAGTGTGACTGTAGCGCTGCCGCAAAGTTAAAACCGCCGCAAACACTCCATTTAGCGCGAAACAAAAACCACGCGAACGTTTCTGCATTTACAGTATTTGCTTTCCTGCTTTTCAAAATAACGTATTTTTTCGTATAGGATATCTGAATAACGATACTACTGTTACATATAATAAGACTTGAGTATCGTGTGCACTTTAATTTTACAATTAATGCTGAACCAGTTGAACTGACCTGACGGAAGATCAGCGCCGTACATCGGGTTCAGCGGCAGGTTGACGAGATCTTCCTCCCGCAGCCTGTGCCGGTACACCCCGGCCCTTTTCCCGTCTCTCTCTTTGGGGCGAGGAGTTGGCGGCACCCCCGGAGTTTTCCGGTTGGAATCTTGTCGTCGGGATGTTTCTCCGTTGTCGTCACGTGTGGACCCTCCTGGATCCATCGCCTCTGTCGTTATCTGGCTGTTTGCTGTTTGGATCTGCTGCAGTTCGAACTCCGGGGCCTCCGCCATCTCGCGCCCGGGCGGAACTCACTCGGGCCCCGATCGCAAAATGCGCTTTCTCCGCTGGCTCCTGTAGAAAAAAGCCAGCCCTATACTAATTGTCTGGAGATTGGATGTGGTATTCCATAAGTATGCAGAATCAACACGAAACGATTCGTCTATGTTAAGGAGGAATTTTCCAATTCACCGTGAGTTATTTGTACCCTTGATGTCAGAAACCTTTGAAGTTTTGATATCATAATATTCATAGACTAGTATATACTATGCCTATGGTATAAGATATTGTTGCATGTTTACGTTTCCTCATTGCATCCTAACACATTGGAACTTACAAATTGTAATACGCTCACTATAAAGCGCCAAAGCGTAGACTTATTTATTACACGTCGGATACGCCAAAAGTAGTTACTCAAGCAACTGGATAAAATTTTAAAACAGTCAGACTCAGACGTTTCAGACAGCATCCGCTTTCCTTCGTCAGTGACTAGAGCCCCCCTCTCACTGGACCCCCCAGCATCCTAAACTGGATTCGTCAGAACTCGAGACATCGTAACCAATTTGTTAATAGAATTTAATTTTTATTCCCTACCTCTATTTGTACTCTGCATATGTTTAATAGTTGTTGCCATACCTTGTACCGTGTACAATTGTCGTGCAATAAAGTTCTTCTAGGTTGTTTGTGCTTGAAGAAACTACCACTTGATGGAGGTATGCGGTCTCTGTACCCAAGATCTTCTCATACTTTCTTAAACACGATGCACAAAGACATCTCTCAATATATCATTCTTATTACCTTGAGAAACGTCTTTTCAAATAGAAAATACGACACAAAATCAGTACAGAATTTGAAAGAAATACTTTTATTCGCAAGTGCTCTGTCAACGCCACCGCAGAGAAGGTTACAATATAGATAGAAAACCAACATTTTTTTAATACAAAGAAATATTTGTTCGTAGCACCAAGATATAGTTGATAACTAGACCAGAAATCTGCACACTTAATAAAGGACAAAATGTTCACATATATCATGTCATCTACGAAATAGGATGTAACTGAAAAAAAAAACCTCTGTAGATTTGTCTACACATGTTATAAAAAGAGAGTACAAACTTTGTAGATATAGATGGAATATAGCATAATTTTTCAACTCTTCAAACTAACTTGACGTATCTAACCCATGTTGGGCATGAATATTCAACGAAGATAATTCTGATCATCATTATAACACCAGTAATCAAAGCCATACATTGAGGCCCTATAGACTAGCAAGGGCAAGTGATCACGTGCCTAACGCGTGACTAGCAAGTGATCTTTATGGGACTCACACATGACTAACGCGTGACTAGCAAGTGATCTTTATGGGACTCACACGCGACTAACACGTGACTAGCAAGCGATCTTCATGGGACTCACACGTGCCTAACAAGTGACTAGCAAGCGATCTTAATGGGACTCGCACGTGACTAACAAGTGACTAGCAAGTGATCTATATGGGACTCACACGCGACTAACAAGTGACTAGCAAGTGATCTATATGGGACTCACACGCGACTAACGCGTTACTAGCAAGCGATCTTCATGGGACTCACACGTGACTAACACGTGACTAGCAAGCGATCTTTATGGGACTCACACGTGACTAGCAAGCGATCTTTATGGGACTCATACGCGACTAACGCGTGACTAGCAAGTGATCTATAAGGACTCACACGTGCCTAACACGTGATTTACACGTGCCTTACACGTGCCTAACGCGTGGTTAACACGTGCCTAACACGTGGCTAGACGAGGCCCTCAGGGCTGTCCGGGTGGGTACAGCTCGTACACCTTGCCGTCGTTGGCGGGCACGAAGACTCGGGAGTACGGACCGGAGAACATGACGGTGGGCCGGTCCACAAACGTGTTGGTTCCGGACGGCTTGCCGCGGTTCACCCAACCGCTTCCGCCCTGGAACACAGACAGCTGGTACACCTGGGGAAAATGAATTCATAAATTGTGAGACGTTGTTTCTTTCAACTGAATGTAATTCAGACGTTAACGTTAACGTTAACTGGCTAAGACCGGCAAATCGCTATTCGGGTATAGCATTGGATAAAACTTGTTCGATATCAAAAACGTGTTGAGGATCAGTTCATTCAGAAAAAAAACAAGGAGGTTAAGAATTAACTTCTTCGGAGAAAATATGTTTGTTTGCTTTTGCTTGTTTGTTTCTTTGACCCTTTGTTCATGAAAAATTGATGATGGCCGCTTCTCATATATTGAGGTCATGAGAGAAGAGGTAAGGAACAGACAACATATAACAACGATACAAATTTATTACATAATTAGAACCATAATAAATCCATAGACACACATCTTACTCATACATGCAGGTGAATAACACGTGACTGACACGTGATCTTTATGAGACACACTCGTGACTAACACGTGACTGACGCATGATCTCTAGTTTGTTGAAACTGACCTCTTGGTATGACCCAGTGTGGACACAGAACAGGGTCTGGATGTCGATGGATGGATTTTCAATGAGGAACGGGTCGGAGCAGTCCCACACGGCCTTTCCGTCGGGTTTGCCATAGCATGCCCAACTCCCGGACCACCTGTTTATGGAGAGATACGGATATCAGTATAGAACGTTTTCACTGTGAAGTAGGCAGGGGCTGATCGCCATTTTGGTGTCCCTATTTGCATTTCAATTGATGGTACACAGCATTTTCTGTTTTATCGACCGTGTCCTCTTCTTTGAGTTGTAGACATTCAAAAGGGATTATATAAATGGTTTTATTCGCAAATTCATACAGAGCTAAAACAACATTGCAGCCTAATGATACAAAGTAAAAAGGCTGAATTACGCAGTTTCAGGGAATACACAACTGTACAAAATATCATCAATATTTACAAACCTAACCAAAACTGAACAACAAGGATATGTAGAAACGGTAGTAGGGTGATTACACAATAGGTATAAGTTACAATACGCTGTTCAGGAGTTTTGACAAGTACGGAATGGCACTGTTCCTGTACCTGTCAGATCTTATAAAGGGTATGCTAAGCTGGAAACCCCCTTTTAAGTCCATATTGTGAACTTTATTGCGGGTGGGGGGTAGCCAGGGTCGAAACGTTGGTGAATTCATCAGAGATTTTGCAAACTTAAGACAGAGTGATTCCCTTCTTGCTTTTAAAGTGCAGAGGTTAAAAGTATAAAGGGTAGTCCGAAAGCGCTCGAGCTATGCGTGCTTCGCTGAAATGCAAATATGGACGCCAACAGGGCGGCGGAGGTTGCGATGACGTCACACTTTTTGTGTTTTATCAGCTAAATTTTAAGTATCCTTCTGGTATACAATTCTTTCATCTGCAACCTATAAAAGAGATTATTTCTGAGGGTCAGAAAATCCCCGAACCGGAGGGTTAAATGTTAATAGGGACATCAACATGGCTGCGGTGACGTCACATGGAAACTGTAGTAATAACTAACAGTCATTTACATCTACTGTCGTGTATTTCAAGCCTCAATATTTTATAACGCATGCGTATGTAGGTTCGTTAAAAGGCGTAACATCAGATGATAATGTTATCAAACGTAACATCAGATGATAATGTTATCAAACGTAACATCAGATGATAATGTTATCAAGCGTAGCATCAGATGATAATGTTATCAAGCGTAACATCAGATGATATTGTTATGAAACGTAACATCAGATGATAATGTTATCAAACATATATAACATCAGATGATAATGTTATCAAACGTAACATTAGATGATAATGTTATCAAACGTAACATCAAATGATTATGTTATCAAACGTAACATCAGATGAGATAATGTTATCAAAGACACATAACATCATATGATAATGTTATCAAACGTAACATCAGATGATAATGTTATCAAACGTAACATCAAATGATAATTTTATCAAACGTAACATCAGATGATAATGTTATCAAACATAACCTTAGATGATAATGTTACTAACCTGCAAACATCTCCATCTACCGTAATGGCGAAAATCCCGCCCTTTTCCGTGGCGTGCACCTTCCTGACAGACTTGCCAGAGGGCGCTCCTAGATCCTTCCAGACGCCGTTGTAGTTCCCGTCCAGACTGAAGCGGAAGAGACGACCGTTGCTCCCGGGGACGAAGACGCGGGTTGTTGGGCCGTAGATGGCGTAGCTGCTCGTTGTACCGTACGCCTGAAAAAAAGGAAAGGAAAGTGATCTCGAACCAGTTTAGCTCAAATGAACTCAATGAACAGATGAGCTAATCTACCACTGGTCGTGACAGAGAAGACAGACGCTATGTACAGTATTTACAGGTTCATTGTACCGGGGAAATTCCACTAGCTCTTTTCGACAAGCACAATGAACAGTGGACCACGGCTTAACGTCCCGTCCTAAGGACTGCGACCCTTTCCGGTAGCGTGCATGTCGGGTGAGCGACACAGCCGGGATCGAACCCGGGGCTTCTAGTTCCAGAGGCAAGATCGCCAACCACTGGACTACGCACGCTACGAAAGAAGGAGTGTTTGATACATGAATATTTGCTTTGAAGCTCGTTTGGAAAAGCAGGTTCTGAATATGCACCCATGTGGTTATAGACGTCTTGGTTAATATGAATAATGATAAGCTTGCTTGATTTGGCTAAAACTAATCAGCTTTACCTAAAGAAAAAATTAGGCAATTCTCTGATTGGCCAGTCTCCTGCGAAGGAGAATTAGAGAAACTTAATTGAGGTCATTTGAAAGGGCTCCAGATGTCTGAAAATGCTTCAGCTAAGATTCGCTAAATTATAAATAGAAATTAGTAGATGCCTCCGCCTGAAAGTCGGTGTACCTATGTCACGTGAAAGCCCTTTATGGAAGTATATGTATTATGAAACGTGAAAGTGGACCGCTTACGTCAGTGCCGGGAGGTTTGCCATGGTTACGCCACGCCCACGAGCTGCCTGTCCAGTACCGCTCCCGAAGCGTCCCGTCATGCCCCCTGGTGAACACCATGGCTCGACCCGCCGTGTCTTTAAGCGCGCTGCAGCCCTCCAGGTTCGTACCTGGACAGAGTGAGAATTCAAATGGTTACAAAAACAAGGCATCTATAGGCTGTATATTTCAATAATTTCTAAATCAGTCACGAGAATTTCATCCCCATCTATGATCAGACCCTCTGCAGTTCTTGGGAAATCCGCTTGGAGGCCCAAACCTTTATGGACAGATACCCTAACGTACGTGCAAAACAATTATTTATCTCTGACAACGTCTTGACTTGGCTTATTGTATTCAAATAGGGTAAATCCCATAAGGAAAACAAACAAACAAACAAACAACCAGACAAACAAACAAATCAAAAAGCATTAAACTTAATCTCGGCAGAGTGTACAACATAAGGCATACATATATCGCACCCACTTGCTTTGATATTGCGGAATTCCTTTATCAAGGTACTCGTAAGCTGATGGCTAGTCTACCACAGCTCAGAAGCAAAAAAACAAGGAATATGGTATCATACCGGGGTTCCCATGTGCGCCGAACGACCACTGCGAACCTGTCCAGTACCGCTCATACAGGTCTCCGTCGATGGTGGTCATGTACACTTTCCCGTCACGCAGGATGCACGGTTCTGGGGCAAAAACAGTCATACATTTTACAAAGAACGCCGAGCATCGTAAAATGTAGTCAAATCCTTCCGCCAACTTCTAGCTGTAGTAGTAGTAGTTGTAGTAGCAGTTGTGGTAGTAGTACTTAGTGCCAGCTCAGAAAAGAATTGAGGTGTTCAAAAATTCCTTTTTCCCTAGAACTGCTGTCGGATTGTGAATTTCGTATCCGCCAGGTGCTGTAGTAGCATCCGCACTAGAAAGCTTTTAACAATTGCAACGTTTAAAGTCAAAACGTGCAACAGTTAGGTGTGACAGATCATTCAGTGTAATATAACCAGCTGCTCTCGCACCGCGTGCCTGCGAAGCTGGTGTGTTTTTATTACGCCGACGGGCGATTATACCGGCTATACGGATACAGATGCAGAAAAAGAAGAGGACAGGCTTACCCTCCAGGAAGTTTTTGGGGTTGAATATGCTGGAAGACGGTTTTCCATGGTTGACCCATGTCCACGCGGACCCGGTCCAGACCCTGAGAAAAGTAAATAACATGTGTCAGTTCGTTATTACACTACACAGGTAGCCTGCGTCTAGCCGACACTACTTAAGACCATTCAAATTGTGTTCGTCAATGACCTCCGATAGGGGTACTCATTCACTCACTCACTCACTCACTCACTCACTCACTCACTCACTCACTCACTCAAAACCTCACTCAATCACTCTCTCTCTCTCTCTCCCTCTCTCTCTCTCTCTCTTTCTCTCTCTCTCTCTCTCTCCCTCTCTCCCTCTCTCTTTCTCTCTCTCTCACTCACTCACTCACTCACTCACTCACTCACTCACTCACTCACTCTCTCTCTCTCTCACCAGTCGTTCCGTTATACCCACCTCTCATACAGCTTCTTGTTCCCTCCGACGCCAAACAGCTTCCCATCCTTCATGACAGCCATGGCAGACCTAATAAGAAGGAACAACCAACAGGTGAATGCTTCAGATCATTTCATGCCAGAAAATTGACACATATACATGGTGAATGTAACCTCCATAGCAGGCTCCGACGGGACTGTTTTATGTAATCTATTGAAAGGCGGCATTGCACGAAATGGCTTCGGATCCTGACGTATCCTGACGTGATCCGGAACCTAAGATCCGAAAGAATCCGAACGGATCCGGGGACATCATAGTATTTCTCGGCAGGCTAATGGGCATCCAAATATTTGGACTCAATGTACCACTTGCACAACTTGTGTAAGTACGTACTTACACAACTCAAATATGCAAGTGGTACCTTGAGTCCCAATATTTGGATGCCCGTATAGCCTGTAGAGAAATATACGGCCCCGGATCCGTTCGGATTCTTCCCGATCTTAGGTTCCGGATCACGTCAGGATACGTCAAGATACGTCAGGATCCGGGGCCATTTCGTGCAGTGCGACCATTGAAACCTCGCCCAGGAGCCTTATTTTGAGGCTGATTGTGCAGTTTAAAAAGGAGCGTAAGGAGAGGGTGAAAGCAGTTATTATAGTAGCACAACAGGGTTTGGCAGAGCTGCGAAAACTGTCCTTATGGGCTTTCGTACATTAAGCAGTATGTCCATGCGATGAAAATATGATAAATGAAGTAAGCGGGAATAAAACAAGATCAAAGAACTGTTTTGAAAGAAAAATAGAGCAATGGCAGTAAAGCGTCTAAAAAGAAAAGAAAAGAAAACAGGTTTTGATAAATCCTTACTTTATGTTGACGGTTCCTGGCTTGCCGTGTGATCGCCAGCTCCAAGCCTGGGCGTCCACCATGGCCAGTCCCACCGCCAGCATCAAGGCAACAGCCGCTAGAACTCTCGTCATCTCGGTACTGGAAGTCTCTCTCTGTCAGAAGAAGAAAAAACAAGTTCTCCACCGTTCTAGATCTGCAGCGAGAAGCATATACTAGTGGTCCAAACCTTGCAGATATTTATATACTCTATCACCGGAAATTGCGACGTCACGAACATCCTGTATTTAACTTTAGAGTTAGAAAAGATTTAATCTGACTTTTCTGCTAAAGTATAAACAGGAAGTACGAACAAAGAAGATTGAAATTGTTCCCCGCACCCCGGATACAATTTATATCTAGTGTCACAGCTAAGAATAGGAGCGGTTATTCTTCTTCTACCGGAAGTGACGTAGGAATCCCGGATATCATCCCGAGGGTTTCTGACGAATACTAAGTACCTGATCAGACGATCCCTTCAAGATTTGCAATATTGATGCGGAGTTCGAGCATCAGACGTTCACGTTTATTCAAATCGTCTTTAATGGTCGGTTGATAGAACTCCCATTAGATAATTACCAACAGAAAAATGTTATTCGAGAAATGATACAGCTACGAATCGTTCAATGCTTCCTGGGGTGTACCGAATTCCTCAATCCCTCCTACCCCCTACTGTCAATACGTGCAAGATACAAATTATAGGACAGAACGTCAAAATTGTTACGCATGTATTTAAAATTATTGGTCAGAGCTATACCTATCTGATAAATCAAGAGAAAAGTAAATTGATAATCGTCTTCATAGTTCTAAAATCCATTCGGAGCAGCCACCCTTTCACTGCGACTTTAATTTATTCAACCCATTGTTCAGGCTGAGTATGACACGCACACCTGTGCGTAACCGTATACTTTGGCATTGTGTTGGGTTGTTTAACGTAAACAGAGATGGCTTTGCCTTTGATAGGTTACACCCGGCTCCGCCAAGCACAGATTACTGTAAATGCATTTAAGTTCGCGTGTTTTTATTTGTTTTTAAGGCAAAAATGGAGTGTTTGCGTTCAAGATTCCGGCAGCGCTATCGTCACATACTGCTACAGTATTGGACCAAAAAGTTTGCGGTGGTTTTAAGTTCGCGGTGAAACGGTCGCCGCGAAAACCGTGAACTTAAAACCACCGAGAACATTTCTGCATTTACAGTATCGCGCGCGCATCCAGACCTACAAACATGTTTAAGCTATGACTCGAATTGTACTCTCCAAGTAGAGGTTGTTGGGGGAAATTGTGACCTTCTAATCAATGGCATGTGCCCTATTTTTTGTCAGCTCTCCCCACCAAAATTTCTCAATGAACTATCCCTCCCCCTTGTCCTCTGAGCCTCCGACCGCGAGCAGAGGTTGGTTTGGAGAGCTAACAAAAACCTGGCATATGAAAAGAAAGTCACAAGTTTACCCAACAAACCTTTGCTTGGAGAGTATCGTCTTGCTTTTAACAAACGAATGTGACGATTTGTAGCAGGCCGAAATGTACCCCTGGTTAGAATGCCCCCGAGTACAAAAAAATGGCGTAAAATACGCAATGTTCCAGGGACAATTTCTTACAGAGTTACTCAGTAAACACCGACAACCGTTGGACGCACCACAGCTTATTCTTTAAGTTGGCCAAATTTTATGGCCCTGCAGTCAACCAAATTTCTGCTATGAGTGGTAAAGTAGAGCCTATTAGATGGTATTTTCACGGGAGAGGCGCGTTGTGTCGTTTTCGCACTTTAATAAAATAAGCGTGTTCTAGAGCATTGACCCTGTACATGCTGCTACACCGGAATACGAACTATCGACGCCGAATACGCCACAGTTGAAGACTAAAGCCACCCTAGCCGTTCCAAGAATCCACGTCAACTTAGGGAAGTTCCCAACCGTGAAGCATTTACCTACATTCTTCGTATTCTCGGTAATGTGACGCAGTAGATTCTTAATTACAGCCACACCTAGATACCACCGTGTCGTGTCTTCCCCCCCCCCCCCACCCTGAGGGCAAAGTACGTACCTTTAATTGCGACAAGGAAACGGATCTATTTCTTGAAAGCCAATAATGTCATGAATAACATCGCGTGTAAGGCGAGGTTTACGTTGGGCTGGTTGGGATTGTTGTTCCCCTATAGGTGGGCACATGGTGCTTCATCCTGGGCTCTACCAGCCTCCGCGGGTCGCTGGGAAAATAGTAGAAATTGGCCAAATAGAGTGAATTATATGAAGGGAGTCGGCTACGGAGAGAGGGTCAAATATTGCGCCTGCGAATATTACCCTCCATGGCCAAAGTCCCCATGCAAATGTTCTCCCTATAGCCGGCGCGGTTAGTCTGGTAGAGACTAGCTTCATCCGACAATCCGCCTCTAAATTCCAATCCGTTCGTTTGATCGTGTTTTTTTCTGAACAGCAACAAAATAGTAACTGACGTTCCTTTTGAAACTAATGTCAACGACCGAAATGTCTAAAAGATATCATCTAGTGGAAGGCATCTTTACGACTTGGATCTCTTCAATGGAAATGTAGAGGACTAAGGGAAAACAAGTAATCTTAGTCTACTAACATAATTCCGCCAGGGTACATAATTCCGCCACCCTGAAAAGATACGTCCAAACAGATCTCCAATCCAACGTCCCCAGTATAATGCACTTCTGTATATCTAAACTGTGTTTACCTAGGGAGTGCTGCACTAGAGATCTCACAAACCCACTGTTTTTCAAAGTGGCGGATTTATGTTACCCGGCGGATTAATGTTAATGGGGGTAGACTACACATAGTGTCATTAACTTTGAAATCGAACCCAAGCATGCATTTTGCTGAAACCTGTGACCTACATTTTGAGCTTGCCAAAGATCTAATCTACTTCCTGTTGCCTTCCTGAGTTGGTGTCACCTGGAGAGGTTACATGAGGTCATGTGGGCATGATCACTTCGTTAACGCCCCCTAGCGCTCATTGGGAAGTTGCAGCACAGTGTGGAATGCCCTGTGAAATCGACGGTTGCAAGGCGGTCTTGTCAAAAAACGTCCACAGAGTGATTCGTATGTTTGTAGTGACAGTCAGCAGTAACGGTGGTAGGTCAGTTTTTGCAAAAGAATAAAAACAGACAAATAAACAAAGAAATGTGTGATCAATAGTACAGACATTGTCACCAAAAAAAGGACAAAAGATAAAAAAACCGATAGAGAGAGAGGCAGAGAGAGAGAGAGAGAGAAAGAGAGACCGACAGACAGACACACAGCCACACACACATAGAAACATACAAAACAATACCTCGATTTTTCTTTAAAGTAACAGCGACAACAAGAAGAAATAAAGGTATGACAGCACATACGGTGACGGGGTGGTCTAGGCACAGACCCACCCACAATACAATAAAGGCGGGCGCGCATAAGTATCATAGTGGCACAGTAGGCGACATGCTGGACAAAAACGGCACTTCGAACGTTTCTACCAGTGCCACATTCCGTGCTCACTCACCTCTCTGTTTATAACACGCGGGAATTCAGAAGGTGGAGGTTTAGTTCTTCTGGAAAATCTCTGTGTCCTTCGTCCAGTAAAGAAGCTAGGCAGGTGACTGAATTACTGATGAGTCACTTGAGGTAAAGACTTGAACATTCTTCTAATGTGTGATGTTCAGTTTTACCTCTGAACTCCAACTAACTACAAAATCCTCAGACTAGATTGTTGTTATCTGTGTGATTTTCATAGTCAACAAAAAGTGACCGTTATATAAATTATTTCTATAAATACTCCTTTACTCATCATATAAACCAATAAAATGCTAATTTCTGCTACACAAGCACCCCTTTTTGGCAATATGCAAGTCCATTCTTGGTGACTAACTCCACCGGTTTTACAATATATCAATCATTCGAAAAACGCTTGTCAATGATGTCACCTTGGATAACGTGTACCAAGTTATTTTAAACTTTGAATTGTTCGTGGCACAATAGAAAGCACTTGTTGTACCAGGTTGTCAGATACTTGATTGATGAAAATCGCAGAGATGCGTTCAGCAGGCTTTTGTAGCCTATAATTATGAGACACGGCTGCTGACTAATCTTTGTAAAAAAAAAGGTCAATTTTGTTAGTAATGGTCAAAAATCATTTAGTTATTAGCAATTTTCTTGATCAGTTGGTGATAGAAATATAAAATGTGCTCATTTATTTAATTTCTGTACAGATCTTTTTTCGATGTTTTTTGTGTGTGTAGCGTATTTACGTAACATTCCAGCACGACTGCCCAACTAGCCGGGGGCTTTTACAAAAACATAACCTTGGTGAAAAAGACAAATAAATAACGTTACATGGATTGGTACTCTAAATTACTGATTTTCAATCGAGTTGGTATATCGACAAAGAAAATTCGCATTTAGAGTAATTTCTGTGCTAACTGAAAAAAGGGGTGCGGGTTAGTTAATTTAAAGGTCGACTAAACGGTGACCATAATAAGTGTAGCCTCAAGCGACACATTTGCTATAATTCCAGACGAAACGTTTGACCGAGAGTACCCTCTGTCATTACTTCAGTCTATCTTTCAACACAAGCAAACTGCAAGAGATTTAAAACTGTTAAGAATTTCGAACAAGAGACATACATAGGCCTTAATTTTCAATACTATTTATCCCTTAAAGGTTTTTTAACCTTCTCCCTGCTGCCTAACTCTGTAACCAATAGAGAACTGGGTGCCAAACGGCTTTTTCAGTGTGCTAAAGGTTAAAGTTTGGGGCGAGGCAACTTCGATGTTAGGCAACACGACATGTACACGCATTTGTCACGTGATGAGGTGAAATGCCTCACTGACAACACATTGTCAATACTCTCTGTCTAAGAGGTGTATTCACTTACCTGAGGTTACACCCACCATATGTCTTTGGTTTAACCATAGATATCTAAGTAAGTCAATCTCTTTTGTGTAAAAGAATAAGGAAAATAACAACAACGTTGTTTATGTTTATCATATTTGTCTTTAATCAGATTTAAGTAATGTTGACCTGACACAAATAGTGATTAAAAAAAATCACAATCTTTATTGAGACAACAAAAGCACAGCGACTTTCGTAAGGTCTTTTATAACTATGCATGCAAACAAACAAGTGGAATTTTTAATGATCTTTAAAAGTATCATAAGCCTCGGGGGGGGGGGGGGGCTATCACTTGGGGTTTGCAGAACACACGACACATGTGAGCTCGCGCCCGTTGACGTAAGGTGGACAGGGGAGGTTGTAGTTGCACCGTCCCTCCACGTGGTAAATCAGCGCCCCGTTATCGTTAGCCTCGCTGCCCACCTCCCCCTCGGCCGCCTCGTCCACGCAGATGAAGTCGGCGCGGTGGTGGCTGTACTTCTCTGTCATGAGGTAGCCGCTGTACTCCCGGGTCCATCCGCTAGGGCACGTCGTTTTGGCGGGAATCATGAGCGCGGTTGCCCGGGGAACGAGACAGACGGAGCACAGCGCGTCGGTCTGGTAGAGGTCGAGTAGAGGACCGTGCTGGTTGGTTTGGAACTCGCCGCCTGCCAGTCGCGCCCGCTCGCCGTTCGGGCTGTCGTCGTAGCTGTGCCACTCCGGGTCGGGCGGCAGGCAGAGGAAGTTGGATCCGCCGCCGGAGTTGCCGTACCAGGTTCCGGCTACGAACCCTGCGTAACGGAAACATTCAATGATTTATCCGTGAATAGTTCAATCGGGTTCGTGAATGACTGAATGTGCATCATCTCTATGTCCTGTTTATTTTTCTGTTGTTTAATAAAAAAAAAAATGACTGAATGACAAAGTTTGATATTACAGCCGACGTTTCGATGATCGTCTGTCATCACTTCAGGGCAGTCCCTTTCCGTTTGGGACCGCATTGTTAGCAGTGACACCTAGCGGAAGTGCCAAGTGAACCAGTCAGAAATGCCATGAAGAAGGTGACAAAACGTTGGCCATTCTTTGGTTGTGAATGAAGAACATTGTATGTTAACTTCACGGTTCACAGCGTTCAACGTTCTGTCTCCTTTAATGGTTTTACTCCCAGAAAAATACTTTCATAGACTTGAAATATAACGACCGCGAACGGACAACTCTTATCAAAGAAATTACACATCAACCGCATTTTAAGTTACGTTTTTTGATACACTGCGCTTTAAAAAAAAGTAATGACAGCTAGAAATTTCTAAGTGACTTTCTACAAAATGCTCTGCAAAAAAGTAGGTTTTTAGCCTATAATATGTTTCCAATATCTACTAATTTTGAACACGAGTTTCAGCCCATTGACATGCTTTTTTACCCTTGCGTCGTAAAAATGTAAATGTGAAAGTTTTACCTGAGTAGATCAACACGGCTCCCGTCTCCACCGGGCAGCTGCTGTTTCCCCAGCGGACGTAGTTAGAAACTCCTGTGTGAGACCAAAAAAAAAAAAGTGAGTTAGAAACGTTCTCCAAAAGCAATTAACAACCGTGGAATTTTGGCGCTCGAAAAACTACTTCACGTAGAAAGAGGTAAGATAAAAAATCTTTTATTAGTCATGAGCTTTGAAACATCTAACAGAAAAAAAAGCACACAAGCGGTTCCTCCAAGACTTTCTAGTAACATGGTGAAGTATGCTCAGTTATCAAAACGTTAAAAAAATTGTAATGTTAACGTTAATACGCCAAAAATGGTTACTCAAGCAACTGGATAAATTTGTTTGATAAAATATACGAAAGATAGCGGATGCTGTCTGAAACGACCGACTGTTTCAAAATTTTATCCAGTTGCTTGAGTAACTATTTTTGGCGTATCTTATTACCTGGATGTCTAACCTTCATCAAAGTTAATGCTAATAGTTTACGACAAATAGTTTGCGACGATACCTTTACCATCTCCACAGGACATCAACATTTGCCCGGTATTCTCGATTCATAAACACAGAAAAGCCTTTTCCATCACATACACAGTTACGCACGATTATAGTAGGTATGTAGGTGAAGTGTTATTGACATAAATGTTACCATACCATACCGGGCGAACAACATCTAGTTACTGTACTAAAACAACAGTAACTAATTGAACTATTAGCATAAAACCGTGTCTTGAATTAACCTCCTTTTGAAGACTACATCAAGACATCCTAAATTATCTTAACCTCATTAACATACCTATTCAGAGTTTTGGTATAAAACCTGGTTTCCCAGTCCTATCGATAGTCACTGACGAAAGACAGCGGATGCTGTCTGAAACGTCTGACTGTTCCAAAATTGTATCCAGTTGCTTGAGTGACTATTTTTGGCGTATCTTACCAACTGTTTTTATCTTACCAACTGTTTTTACCTTACCTGTGGCGCCACATGTAGCGAAAGCCACCGCCACCAGAACCACCAGTGTCTTCCCTGACATGACCATGGTGCGCCTTAGACTGACGAGTGTGTCAGAGAGTGTGGTGGCTTTTATAGAGTCATTCCTGCGTCACCCCGCTCTGAGTGACGTCAGCGAAGTCTGGGCACACGAAATCATTTAGGTGGTTACCATCAATGGATGCTTCAGCAGTCGGTGCGAGAATTTTCAGATTATATCTTAAACAAAATAACGAAGAACAGTGATACACATGTATTCAAAATGGCTCAATTTGATAATGATGATGTTTTTCATCATTCATAAATCCGTGGCCATATATCGGTAGCATTTCATTTCATTTATTTATTCATACAGGGAAAATACACTCAGACAAGCCTGTTTTTCAGGTACCCCTGATTTCACATATAAAAACACAAACTACGACTAATTACACAGTAACAATGATAACCAATCATAAAGCCACGTCACATACAGTACAGGTTTTAATTGCCACCGGTAATGCCAGTAATTAGAATGTTTGTAAGAAGATTGAATTCATGACATATGTGTCTCAAATTCTAGGTATGAAAGTTAGTGTTTTGCACAGCTTCATGAATCAAGTACCTAACACGCCGATGAAGCCTATATATCCAGGATAAATAAGACATGTCAAATGACAGTTATTCACGCAACTGGATTCAGAAGTTTATCCAGTTGCTTGAGTGACTGTCATTTGGTGAATGAACTTAACAAACTCATGTACAGTATCAAGAAACAGGAAAAAAACTAAAAACGGTCGATATAAATATCAAGGGAAGAAGGCGAAGACGTTATCCAACGGTGACACTAAAGATGCCCGAATAGCTACTTGGAAAATAAAGAATTTGCCGTAACAAATTGAATCGTTGTTTCTTTACCTTCATCTTGGTCACACCACGGTAGTTTGCTGTCCACAAACTAATCAACAGTCATTAAGCGCTTAAGTCCAGCCTAAAAAGCAAGTTTGTCTGGATTTGTTTTTATAAACTTCATCAGGAGAGAGTTACACAGCATCATTAACGTATTTAGGTCACGAGATAGGTCAGAGATCATACTATACAGTGTATTTGTCCTTTACACCTGCTTTCAATAAAAACATGTAGTCACGTTGCGTAAATGGTACGCCGTGCACTCAATTACAACTACAAACGGTTGCATATGTATGGGATTTTGTGTTGGCTGTGTCCCACGTAGTTTAAACTTCAACGAGCATCGATTTGTCACAACTAGAAAGAACACAAAAAAGCAATGTTTGTCATTTTCACAAATGTCAAAAATTTGGTAATTGACGGTGATTTTGGGATAGCAGTCCCGTTTCTAATAACTTCATAACATGGCATGGCTAGATAGAAATTAACATAAAGGAATAGATTCAAGTTTTGTGAAAACCTTAGTATAACCTGTTGCCCCACCCCACTTCGCATATCTAGTCCCAAAACTAGGCTAGAATCCTCATGATAATGTACTCAGGCCAACATAGTACTAGTATGTAATCTCCAAGCAAATCTAATGGTTAAATTTGCCTGGAGATTACTAGTACACATGTATGTTCAACATCCTGTATGCACGATCGAACGCTGTTTGTCGTATGGTACAACTCTATTTACCACGGCCTTGTTTTTCGTCAAGAACACCGCTTAACATATCCTTAATGGACGTAAATGACAACGTTACATCCAAACAACCAATCAACGTCTATCTGTGTGTTGAAAACATAACGTTACATTTTGAGCAAAAGCACAGTTTCATATATAAAAGAGGGCACTGGTGGAAAGAACTGTATTGCGACTATAGGCACCATGGCTTCCCGAGTGGTGGTGGTGGTTTTGGTGTTGGCAGTAGCTGCAAATGGCAACGTGCTTCAAGAAGGGATTGTGGACGGACTCTTTAAAGAGGTAAAACTCGTATATACTACAGCATCATGCTGTTAATGCTAAGGTGTGTCAACTATTTTGAGAAACATTCGTAGGCTGTATACGTTGGATGCAAAAACCGCACGCTCGGAATGCTTAGCGTGTACAATTGTTAAAGACTTTGTAAGTATTGCAATACAAATGCCGTGGAAGACGAAATACACTTTATTTCAAACTGTTCATTTCATGATAATGCACGAAATGAGTTGTCTACTCAGACCACTAAAATCTATCCGAATTTCCCTAAGCTTACAGACAAAGAAAAGACTATTCTTCTTTTAACTACCAAAACCCCACAAATTATAGAAAAGGTGGGGCATTACGTCTTCCATTGCTTACAAAAGAGAAGTCAAACCCTTCACTAGTTATAGACAATTACATTTGTATAATTTAGATAAGCAGCTTTTATACCTATTTTGTACACTGTTCTTTTATGTATGTTATTTGCATTTAGCCTTCGGGCATGAATTTGCAATAAACTTATATTGTTAATTCTGAAACAACGAATGCCATCTTTTTTGGCATGGATCCTTTTGAAAAAAAGAAAGAAAGACAGGATATACGTTTTTCTTTTCTATTACGTAACGTCATTGACTTTTGTATGGAAGTGAAACGGTGAAGTTTAACTAGCAGCAAACTCAAAATACCTTCAGTTGTTGATTCTTCTCTCTTATGATAACACAAACAAACGAATTTACCAACGGGTTTTTCCATTACATCGTAATTAGACGATAACATTTAGCATGTTCATATTTAATAAGACCGGAAATTATAGCATGCAAAATGCCATAATTCCATAGAAGATATCATAGACGGTATGGAAGCCGTGGCTAATATGTTTGCTTCTGTGCAGGCGTCTGCTGGATCTCACCGCATGTTCGACTCTCTAGACGACAGTGCAGGTAATGTGCACATTTTTTCATCGTATTAGGCTACACCAAGTAGTTTTTATGGATGACGTCCGCGCGCGCATTGATTTTGGTCTGTTCCCAAAAAAAACACAAGAAATTCCGTTTCCTGTAACTATGACCAAAGAGTTACGACAGTGCCGCAAATCAATGGGATATGGAAAGAAACAGGACAGGACAACAACTGCTGTTCAACTTCAACTGATTTATTCAAATTATTGCTGTTTTCATGATGAATGGATACATTTGGGCGGAGACCAAATAGTTTAATTAGACGCGCCCGGGAGCACGCGGCCTGGTGCCCCCCGGGTCTCAAGTCAGTTCCGTCAAGCGACCACGCGGAGAGGCTGAGCTTTGTATTTGTCCCGCAACAGACTTCGTATCTAGTCTCGACGCCTCTGCTTTTCAACCACTCGACAATGAGCCCGAAGAAAAAGAGACAGAGAAAATGCACAGGATGCGGAGAGCCGGTGTCACTCCACCCTCCCGGCACCAACGGCCGTTTTTGCGAAGGCTTGCAGACGACGCCTCCCGCCGGTGGAGCTAGCCCGGCGGACAATACGCCGGTAAAGGTTCCTCCACTCACCCTAACAGACCTTCAGGAGAAAAAGGCAAAACTGGAGGAACAGTTGCAGATGGCGGAGCTCGCAAGGGAGGTGGCAGAACTGGAGAAGAAGATACAAGGGATGGCGGTCGACCAACAAGCCTCCAGTCCGGTGCCAGGGGCACAAGGAGGTTCCGACGCCCTGATCCCCAACCTCACCGGGACAGGCTCCCCCCTCCACCTCGGACAATCCGACATCACCTTGGAACAACTCCGAAGCAACAGCCCGCTCGTGGCCACAGTCAACGCCAAGTACAACGCAGCTCTCGGCACTGGGAAGAAGCCAGAAAGAGGTAAGACGCTGTCGCCAGAATTTTTCGTCCATAGCTTTGAGACAGCCGAACCCAAAAAATACGACGACCTCTCCGCCGTGGAGTTCCTGGTGGGAATGATGGGGGTCTTACAACATAAGGATATGCCAGCAGCGGAGTTGAAGGGCAGGCTCGCTCTGTTACAGTTCACCTGCCAGAAGATGGCTCGCTACAAATGGTCTGTAGTGCGGTCGTTCCACGCCGCGGCCACACAAAAGACAAAAGGAAAAAGCACACGTCCTTGCTTCAAGTACGCGCGGGACGAGTGTACTTCCTCAACCTGTCGTTTTGAACACTGCTGTTCCTACTGCCTGGATAAGACGGGCATGAAGTTCCGCCATCCGGACACCGCCTGCCGTCGCAAACGGGACCAGGACAAGAAACGAAATGACGACGAGAAGACTACTACAACGGACTGACTATCTCCCAGGCGCCGTCGCGTAAGTCGTTCTGGTTTGTGTTCAGAGTCAGGATTACCTACATATGTCAAGTGTCAGACTTCAGGTGTCTCCCATGTGTATGATATGTCAGAAACCCATCCCAATGACGTGTCGAGTGTAGCTTCACAAGAGTCGGATCTTATAGACCACATGTGTTATTCTAGTTCCCATGTAAATGATGTGTTAGGCAGCCCTGTTGGTGTGGTCGTTCACGATGTTCCCACCGCGGATGTATGTGTAGATAGTGATCTGGCCTCCAGGCCTGGGCGCTCTCCTGTGTTAGTTCCCCCACTCGAGCGGGCAGTATTAGAGAGAACTGGCCCCCAGACAGGTGATGTGACACCGGATCTTGTAGGGCATATGCGTTGTGCTAGTGCTAATGTCCATGATGTATTAGGCCAGTCTACTAGCGTTATTGTTCATGACGTTTCCCATGCTAAGGTATCCCACGACGATTGTAAAGATAGTCCTCAGGCCCCGAGGTCTAGGCGTTCTACCGAGTGTGTTGTTGTGCCAGACACAACTGGCCCCCAGTCGGGCGATATGTCACGCGATATAGTATCTTCAGCCCCACCGCAGGGCGCGTTGTCAGATGTTATCCCCCAGCGGGACGAGGTTGACCCTGTAATGATCAGGTCAAATGGGCAGGAGAAGGGCGGTGCCGCTACTGCGGTCAGAGCTGGTTTCGAGTTTCCCGTGGATCCCCCGCCTACACGTGTTCCTAGTTTGATGGATTTGCGCGCCTGGCAGGCCGCCGTGAGAAAGTCCGGAGTTCCTAATTACAAGCACGCCCGCATTCCTGTTCCGTGCAAATTGAACATAGCAGCCTGGCGCCATTACCTCCGAGATTACAGTGATCACGTCTTATGCGACCTCTTGGAGTTTGGGTTTCCGGTAAACTACACCAACCCCTCTCCTCCTCAAGTGCCATTAACGAATCACCCCTCCGCCCTTCGCTACGCGGAGCATGTCAATGAGTACATTCGCACTGAGTTAGCACACGGGGCTACGGTCGGCCCAATCCAACCTAGTTTTTTCAGCGACCCTCTGGTATGCAGCCCGCTACAAACCGTACCTAAGAAAGACTCCGACAAACGGAGGATCGTAGTCGACTTCAGTTTCCCCGAACACTCTTCCGTGAACGCGGGCATACCCACAGACACCTACTTAGGGGAACGTCTCACGCTTAAGTACCCCTCCATAGATGACCTGGCGGCTATGGTAGTTCTCCTCGGACCTGGTTGTCTCCTGTTTAAGCGTGACCTTAGACGGGCATACAGACAACTCTACGTCGACCCTGCCGATTATAACCTGCTAGGATTCCGCTGGGATGGTAATTATTACGTCGACGTCGTCTATCCCTTTGGGATTCGCAGCGCGGCACAGGCCTGTCAACGCGTGACGGACGCCGTGTCGTATATCTACGCCCAGGACGGTTACTCGTGTGTGAACTATTTGGACGATCTAGGCGGGGCGGACAGGGCAGACAGGGCTCATATCGCTTTCGCCCGGCTAGGCCAGCTGCTCAATACCTTGGGGCTTCAAGAAGCGGAGGAAAAGGCCGTCCCTCCTACCACCCGTCTCGTATTTCTCGGCCGGATAGTCGACTCCATCCAGATGACGTTAGAAGTGACTCCAGCCAGAATCACCGACACGTTGACGGAACTAAGTGAGTGGGTCCTGAAGTTCAGCGTTTGCCGTCGCGAGGTCGAGTCTCTGCTCGGAAAACTCCACTTCGTTGCAACTTGCGTCCGCCCGGGGAGGCTCTTCGTCTCCAGGATGATTATCTTTTTGCGGGCTTTCCACAACAGGCACCAGCGGCCCCGTACGCGTGTCGATGCTGAATTCAAGAAGGACCTACAGTGGTGGCTCACCTTCCTTCCATCGTATAACGGGGTCTCCCTCATCCCAAGATACGGCTGGACAGAGGCAGATGCAGTATTCAGCTCAGACGCCTGTCTGACAGGCTGTGGTGGTTTCGCGAACGACGGCGGAGAATACTTCCATGCCGTCTTCCCTCCAGACGTACTTGACACTAATCCGTGCATCAACAGCTTGGAACTGCTCTCAATTCTCGTGTGTGCACGCCGCTGGGGAAAACGCTGGGCTGGTCTTCGCATCGTGGTCCTCTGTGATAATGAAGTCTCGGTGACCGTACTTAACTCCGGCAGAACTCGATCACCTTACTTACAATCCTGCCTTCGTAACCTCTGGTTATGTGCCGCCAACGAACAATTCGAACTCAGGGCCGTACACATTCCGGGTGTTGATAATAGGTTAGCGGACCACCTCAGTCGCTGGCACATGTCCCCGTATCATCGCCACGAATTCTTACGTCTCACAGAGGGCGAAAAGACTGCTGAGGTCCAAGTAGATGCAAGTGACTTCAACCTACTGACACACTTGTGATTTCGTTCCAGACCCAGAGTCCCAGCTCCAGCTCCTGGACCAACAGATCGACGCGGCGAAGTGGTCTGCCTTTGCCCCGGGCACCTTCAAAAATCTCCGGACGCAGTGGCGCTCCTTCCTGCTCTTCTGTGAATACTTCCAACTTCCTGCCTTACCTACGGACGTCACAACGATCACGCGATACGCCCAATTCCTTTCCCGCTCGTGTCGCAGCCCAGCCACGATCAAACTGTACGTCCACGGAGCCAGAGTACTACAACAGTTCCACGGCCTCACCCCACCTCCGGCGGACGCCTTTGACCTCTAATTAGTCCTTTCGTCGATCTCCAGACATTCCACGCACGTTAGACACCAGAAGCTCCCCATCACACCTGACATCCTCCTCCGGATCAGAGCCCATCTCGACCTCCGGCGCCCATTGCACGCCACGCTATGGGCGGCCTTCTGTCTTGCGTTCTTCACTCTGCTGCGCAAATCGAACCTTGTCCCGAAGTCACAGTCCGACTTCTCCACCGACAAGCATCTCTCCAGGGGCTCGATCCAACTTTCTCCACCGGGTCTCCTCGTGCGCGTGACTTGGTCGAAGACAATTCAATTCCGGCAAAAGGTTCTCCTACTCCCGGTGGCAACCATTCCGGGACACCCACTATGTCCCAAACAAGCCTTCCTGGGCATGATCCAACTCCTCCCCGCCCCAGTGACGGCCCCAGCGTTCCTGGTACCTGACAACAACGGTACTTTGGTGTCCCTCACACACGACACCTTCATCACTCACCTGAAATCCCTGCTTCGCGCGGCGGGCCTACCTGCCGACGACTACTCCGGACACAGCTTCAGAAGGGGGGGCGCGACCTTTACTTGGCGCTGCGGTGCCGATCCAAAAACCCTCAAACTCCTGGGTGACTGGTCTTCAGACGCGTTCGAGGTCTACCTCGACTCCTCTCTCGACCAACGCGCAGACTTTGCCCTTCAACTCGCAACGAAAATCGCCCACGGCCACCTTGACTAACGGCCGCTCGTTCCAACCGTCACGCTGGTAAAAACATCTGACAGCGCGTCCGACGACTTCTTATTGACTTTTCCTTGTACGTCCGAGATTATTATAATAGTTGTTTAAGGGTAGGATAGTTGAGCTCCCTTTCACATAGTTTCATTTCATTTCATTTTATTTATACAGGGGAAATACAACTCAGGCTGTGAAGCCTGTTTTTCAGGTATCCCTGATTTTACATATAAAAAACACAACTACGACATAGTACACTGAGTAACAATAATAAACAATCAATAATAAAAGCCATGTCACATACAATACAGATTTCAATTTTCGCTGGGATTGCCATTCTTAAAGTCCGTGTAAGTAATAGCAGCTCTTTGTTTGAGTGGTAATGTGTTCCACAACTGAGCCCCATAGTGTTGCATAGTTAGACTTCTTATGTTTCGTAATCATTGTTGTCTTATTTATCAGCTACCTTCTCTTATGTACCAGTCTCACCGAAGTTCGATTAACGCCGTGAGCCTCATAGTATAATCAGTTGTTCCTACTAGCGGTTACGTAGGAGCATTTAACCTTTGCAGTTCGCACTGTTGTTGCTAGCTTGCTTTGTTATCTCAGGCCTGGTCTCCGCCCCCTGCTCCTTCCACACTCCTAACCACACACTCCCTTCTCTCCCTCCGGGCTTGGTGTGGTGGGGCGCTCTTATCTTTCTGATTAAAGCGTTCTACCAAGCCCACTCAGTTCGTCACCTCTCTTAACTGGAGTTTTTGCCTGTGTAGGAGTGTGGATAATTAAAACAATTGCTAGTTGTTACACTGTGTTCTTTCATTCAGTTTGTGTCCTAACATGTGTCGTCGACTATTATATTGCAAATCTAGGCATCTTGTTTTTTTCGGCCCTTCTTGGTTTTTTTTCGCGCTCTCGCATTAGATTTAGGGTCTCCAAAGGACGTTATCCATAAAAATTACTTGGTGCAGCCTTACATTAATCATTCATAGCTAAGGTATAATGATTTCAGACATTGCCAGGGTTTATTCAAGAGCCTACCATAAAGGTATCAGTAAAAGTTGCTTAGAATACAATTTCCGATTAATATCTAACATGATTCCACAAGGGTACATAATTCAACCTACTTGAAAAATTACATCCGAACAGATCTCCAACCCAGCGTGCCCCATGCAGTATGATGCACTCCTGCATATCTAAACTGTGCATACCTGGGGATGCTGCACTAGAGATCTCTCAAACTCACTGTTTTTCAAAGTGGCGGATTTATGTAACCCGGTGAATTAACGTTACTGGAAGTTACACAGTTGTCAATACTGTATTAAAGCATATCTATAATTTTCCTAGGAAGCCACACACATTGTGTCTCTAAGAACTCAACCGTATGACGTAGGCATTTTATGTGCATGTGGTGTCTTTGGAACCCTGTATCTCATAGGTAGGTACAGAGATATAAGAATTAACGTTACTTTTTCTTTTTTTCACCATCATAGTTACTGGGATGACCCAGTACACCCGTTGGGGGAAGACTACGTGTCCCGGTGACGCCATTTTGGTTTATAAAGGTAAGGCCATAGCAAGAAAACTTTATGTATGGCATCAGCGCGCGCATTGATTTTTGAATTTTGTCCCTTCCGAAAATGGTTGCTGAGTGGGTTGTAGATATCGATGCACACAAGGGACCGTAAAAAGTGGCTGTAGCTTGAGTAAGACAGTTGCCTGCTTAGCACAGTGTCTTGTCTATGTATAATTGGACGGGACTGTTTTAATGTGGCTTGTGACAGCAGATGGTTGCCTGTGCCAAGTGGTTGCCAGGTCAGGGTTGACTGTATCTTTAAAAAAAAAATCGCACGACCCCAAAAAAAAATCGTACCACGAATATGGCTGCCCGTTGAAGATGATTGAATGACTCACTACTTCGCAAGGTAACAGTTACTCGAGCAACTTGATATGATTTTGGAAACTGTCAGACGTTTCAGGTAGCATCCACTACCTTTCGTAGTCCAGTGTTGACCACTCACTACTCCTTTCCTATTCAGGCAGAATGGCTGGTTCCTGGTACAGCCATTCCGGGAGCGGTGCAAACTTCCTCTGCCTGCCGGAAGACCCGGAGTGGTATGACTACTCGGACGCCACGGACGGCCAGCGCGGCTACGTCGCCGGAGCGGAGTACGAGACCGACAACAACGCGCCGTTCGCCCTCCACGACCAGCACGACGCACCGTGCGCCGTCTGCGCCATCCCTCGGGGCACCTCGCTCATGATCCCCGCCAAGAGAAGCTGTCCCACCGGCTGGACCAGCGAGTACTCCGGTTACCTCATGGCGGCCAAGTACAGCCATCGTCGCACCGACTTCGTCTGTGTGGATGTGGAGGCACAAGACCTGGAGGGAGGGGATGGCAACGACGACGGCGCTCGGTTGTACCAGGTAGAAGGAAGGTGCAACTACAACCTCCCCTGTCCTCCCTACGTCAACGGTCGTGAGCTCACCTGCGTCGTGTGTTCGGCCGGTTTGAAACCTGTTACGACATAGAGCTACGCTAACCGATTTACATTTCATACTACGGTCCGTCTGTTTTGAATGAGCCTTTTTTCTAAAATATGCCGTTTCTTTCAAACATTCTGCAGACTATTTGCCGTTGTTAACCATGTATGTTGAAAAATTGAAATCAGATAAAATTTCTCAGACTCCGCCCCTGAGGCGTTGCAAAAAAGAATTGGACATATTTCAGAAGAAAGGTCGTTTAGAAAGAAGCTCTGGTGATATGTTTTGTAACTAGTTAACTATTTGGAAACAAATAAACATCTGAGACTGTGCAAAGTGTTAACGTTGGGTAACATAAATTCGCGGGGTACTTAAATTCGGGATTTTTCGAAAACGGGGTATTTAGGGATATGTGCTAGATGCAACATCAGTAATACCGCTAGAAATGCAAACTTGACAGACTTACGTATTCATAACACTGTCTGAAAAGCTTCGATAACCATGCATTAGAAGTTGGCTACGTCAAAAACTCTCCGTCCCTTATTGTCACAGTCTGAGGGCTTCGTGGGAGAAATATACTACATAGTTGTTCACTGGTTTATAAGACAAATGTCACATCCGCTTCCTGCTCAACACAATTATTTACAATACAACTAATTAGAATCTTTTACTAACCTACAACTGGACTCTAAGAGTGATTAATCATCAAAACGCCTCTTTGTTGCTACAACCAATGGCTACGGCATTACGGTGAATTTTCCCGCCGCCATATTCGTTACCCAGAATCCTGCTATTCGGCAGACGACAAACGTTTGCGAGGAACACTTTTTTGTCTAAATGTTGTGTGTGATAGTGGACTGATGGCGATATTTTCCTCAAAGTTTGCTCTTAGCACAAGCAGAAACACGTGGACATAGTAGTATTACCATTTCTACGGCATCCAGCTAACGCCCCGATGAATAATGTACAAATTTCCATGACGGTGGGGGTGAACTTTGAGTGACGTTCTACCGACTCAACACACGGGTTGTTCCCGGAGGCCTGATGCGTGCGGTACGGCCGTTTTTTCGTGTATTTTTTTTACTTGGACACGTCTATATCCATAGCACTCTCCTCAAGCCAAGGATGGAACGAATAGCTGCTGTATAAAATGTAATTAGCGGTAAGATATTCAAGACGAATCTTCTCTCCCGAATTAATGTTCACCCCTGTCCGACAACACCGCCATTGTGCGTGCGGCGGACGGTAGTTTCAAGTTGAAATATTATGATGTCAGCACTACTAGAGACAAAATCTACCATATATATGATTAGTGCAAAGATAGTACATGATACTGACAGAATAATAGAAAAAAAGGATGGTTTATTGTTCTGCTAGATTGATTTCAGTCAACCATTATCGGAAAAATCCCGAATTTATGTTACCCAACGTTACACCTCCTCATTTTATTGAAATAATCTAAGACCTCATTCCCACAGGCCGGAGACTGATGGGTTATCAACGAGCCACAAAAAATGATTTTCCTTTGGAATCATAGAAATCTTTAGAGATCATTGAAAAACCATTGAGATACCTTAGTTATCGTAGAGCTGAATGGCCATTGAAACATTACTACATGACCTCAAACCACACAATAACATGTTTGACAGAGGTAACACGCTCTAAATGGGTATCGATCCCAAAGCCCAGCCATGTGCACATGTGTAGGTGTAGTCTTGATCTTGAGTCTTATGTCTTACTCAGGCTTCCAGTCAGGGATGAAGTGAGACTTGAGAGGCAGCCAACATTTGTAGTACTCGGCGTCCACACATCCACAGGTCTTCTGCCCCCACTCTGTGAGGGCCAGGCTCAGGGAAGACTCAAACATAAATTTCTGGAAAGGGAACAACAATGAAACTCCGCCTATACATATGCAATCATATAAACAGGTGCGGTTTTCAAAGAATGGAGAGAAAACTTTGCTTTGCTTTGATTTGAAGAAGTGAAACAAAAGCAAGAATGGTTACTATCGACTCTCAAACTTCTGCAACCCCCCAAAAAAATGATTTTATTGAGGCCTTCTCAAGAATGTCTTGAATACCTGGATATCTGCAGTGTATCTGTATCTGTATCTATACAGCCGGTATAACCGCGATTTGGCGTAACACACCAGCTTAAGTGCACAGTCCTTGGAGATTACTGATGCCGCATTAGTAGATCTCTTTGAATTCACCGCTTTCAAAAAATGTGGAAATCTAGGTTACCAGTAGCACTGTCCCGGAATTACGAGAGCTGATGTACATGTACTTTAAGTTCTCTCTTTCGAACACTACATAAGAAATAAAGCAATCAAAGATCTTCCATTTTACATTCATCAAAAGATAGACGACACAAGAGAAGGACTCAAAAAGAAGAATGCAACAAACCATGGTGCCTTCCCCGATCCTCTGTGGTTTGAGTTCAGCGTTGGAGGCTCCCTCGAAACGCGCGGCGTCCGGTCCGTGGGGGGTCATCATGCCGTGCAGCATGGCCCCTCCCGGGCGGAACCCCTCCTCTTTGGCCTCGTCCGACCCCTTTATAACCCCCATGAACTCAGTCATACAGTTTCCTGTGAAAAGAATTGTTCTATCAATTATTTTCTTTCCTACTCTTTGTAGATAGCTATCTAATGATTTATTGCAGAAATACAAGTGAACATGCACTGAAATTTTGGCTGACAATTTTCCTTGGTAATATATGAAAACAGCTTATAAACAAACAATCAACAACCACCACAGATGAATATTTCATTATGTACATGTATATGTACATGTATTCTTTACTATAAAGTTTTCATATTTGATGACATTGAGAAAACTAGCTATAGATAGATGAATACAGAATAGATTTTGAAAAGATTGACTTGAAAAAAATATCAATATCAATACTGGTGCAACCGCAGGGTTTAACCAGGGACCTTCTTGGTTCAACACAATGAAAAGTCAGTGCAGTGCACACTGCTGTGCACAGGTTGTATGCTAGAGGGAGCTGTTGCACCTACTGTGGTAGTACGGCGGTCGGAAGGTGTTGGCCTGTACCTCCCAGCGCGGGGGGATGATCACAAAGTCGCCGATGGCCACGCCGGGTTTGATGGACTGGCAGGTAAGCACCGTAAAGATCGACGGATCCTGTAACACGAAAACAAAACAGAAAATTAAGTAAGCTGTACAACTAAAAATTTCGCATCTGAAATAAACTACAGTCTAGATGAAAATATTATTATACATGTTACTGAGTATGAGCATAATGACAATTTGATTGCAAGCATTCAAACTTGCAATTATCTTAAAGTTTTTGGATGCTAATAGCCAACTGCTAACAGCCAACCCTAACTTAAGATAGCGGCACAAAAGGGCTCCATCTGAGGTGTTGTTAAGATTTATTCTTAGCAACACCTTGTAAAAAAATGTGTTATCATTGATTTCTCTCCTGTGTTAGTGTTGTGTTAGTTGACTGGTATTGTTTGATTCTTGAGTCTTTTCTTTCCTTTGTTTGTTGTGTCATACATTTGCTTTGGATCCATGGTACATGTATATGTGTTGCCTTATTTTTTTTTATAATTTTTTTTTTTTCAAAATGAATAAAAAGGAAAAAAAAGATTCTTTCCAACTACCGTAAATCTTGAAATTTAGTACATGCTCCAGCTGATTACGAAAATAAATGAATTTTCAGTAAATTTCAAGCACATGCTCCAGCTGGTTACAGATATAGAACTCACCAAGTGGTCGAACGACACGGAGTTGATGACGCAGAAGTTCTCCAGGTTGTACTTGTACGGCACGTAGTTCCCGTGCCACGCCACCACGTTAAAGGGGGACTGGTCCTGTGGAGTCAACACAGTCACACATGATAATAATGCTTTTATTGGTCAGAAATTACCCGCAATGGCAGCCTATCAGCGCTGAATTGATGCAGGGTATTACAGGTTTCACACAATACACAACATATATAATTTTTTATCCACACTTGCATCTTGTGGAACTGTCGCAAGGGTCTGGGCGGCTGCCATTCGTCGCCACCAGGTGACCTCAATATGACCTTCCCCAACCGAAGTCAGGTACCCATTTACACCTGGGTGGAGTGAGGAAAGTCGTGTAAAGTGCCTTTCCCAAGGGCACAAGATCGGTGACATGACAGGATTCGAACTCGGGACCTCTTGGTTCCGAGTCAAACGCTCTGCTAGTTGCGCCACACGACCCCACACATGTTACAACTGTAGCATTGTACATTGGATCGTTAGGGAGGAGGGACCACTTTTGTAAAAAATGGACGTGGCCCTGTAATTTTTTATTACAGGATCATGATGTCATAAGAATTTTGCATAAATCATTGGAAAGGGTCACAGTCCTAAGTACAGGACGTTAAGCCGTGGTGCACTGTTCATTGTCCTTGTCGAAAAGAGCTAGGGGAATTTCCCTGGTACAATGAACCTGTAAATACTGCACATAGCGTCTATCCTCTCATGACCAGTGGAGGATTAGCTTTTCAGTCACTCAGAGCTAAACTGGTTTGAGATCACTGTCACAAGTCAAAAGTCTAATGTTTGAGGAAAGCCACACCTGGCCATGGAGCATGTTAAAGAACCCACCACACATTTGCGGAGAGAGACTCGGGAGCTATAATAGGTTTGGATTCCAGGCTACCACACTCATTGATCAGTCACAGTGACAGCTTACCTGGTGTGCCTGGAACAGCTTGCCCTGATACTTGTTGATGACGGTGTACCCCCCGTGGGGGACCTTCCTGTCCTCGTACCACGCCACGGGGGTCAGGAAGTCGCGAGGGTTAGCCAGACCGTTGGCTCCTGTAACGCATTGCATAAGGTAAACTTAAGGTAAATCAGGCATCCTTAATTGAGGTTAAGCATGATGCTTTTTAAAATTTAAGTAGCTTGTGGTGCTGCAATGTGGCTTTGCTATGGCTCACATTTTTGGCCAAGCACATCGGGTCACCCCTACTCTTCTCAATAAGTGTGTTGGGTTCTTTTACGTGCAGAGGTTTGACGCCTGAAGCCCCCTCATGCACTGGGCCGCCGGCTTAACGTCACCATCGGAACTGACGAATGCAATCCCTTATCACATGTCCGAGCTGGAGTAAACCCGTAGGATCAAACTCGGGCCCTAGGATCTATGGAATTTGATCCAGATGGCAAAACAGCGGGGTTGCGTTAGCGCTTGCGCCACGGGGACATGCCTAGAAACATCAAAGTATTCAACTTTCTTCCTTCCAAGCATATGTTTAAAACAGCCATAGCAAAGTCGCATTGCAAGTACAATGTAGTACTACAAATGTAGCTAGGTAGCGTGCATAGTTCAGTGGCTCAAAGGTGACTCCCACAGCTTACCTATTGGACCAAGGCAAGGAAGTTCGAAGTGTGCGTCAAAGACTTCCATCACGTACCCCCGACTTTCTCCATCTACTTCCACAGAGAACCGCATGCCTTGCTACGTAGGGGACAAGACAATCATACATCTTAGAACTACTTTTTATTTTACTTGTCTCTGACTTGTACTACTTAGTAATGTAAGTGATACGTTAAACTTGACATGTTGAATTATACATATACTTGTACGTAACTACTTTTTATTTTACTTGTCTCTGACTTGTACTACTTAGTAATGTAAGTGATACGTTAAACTTGACATGTTGAATTATTCATATACTTGTACGTAGGTTAATTCTTTTGTATCCAATTGTTTGTTTGCATGTATAGTTGTAGAGGACCTTAGAAAGTCACTGTACTTTTGTTATGTCAATAAAGACTGTTGTATAAAACCTAATATCTCAGGGTGGTACGGGCACTTCTTATATACTAAAACTTATCATGTAAAAAATGCTGCGGCAGTTTGGGATAAAATATCTATGGAATCGTGTTTCTGAAATACTCAATGTTGACACAGGCAATGCAGCAGTAAACGGTTTTTATATCCAACCTGTATGACACAGATCTCTTTGTTGACTAGGTCCATCCTCCCAAACTCCGTAGTGATGTGTAGAGTTCCCTTCTCTGGCACTGGAAGCAAAACAGCATACTGTAAATCATGTTACCAGCTTTGCTATTAGAAAATTACACTACCAACAGGATTTGGGGTTAAACAACAGTTTTGGGGGTCCTCACCCAAAATGGGGGGTGAAAAGGAGGGAAAATTCACTGTTTTTAACCCACTTTTCACTCCCTTGGTCCAGGTAAAAATTATTGGGATAAGGACCCCAAAAACGACTGTTTAACCCCAGATCCAGTTGGTAGTGTTAGATGATAAGCTGAACAAAGTTTTTCTATCACTTGAGCTTCAGGCAACTCTACAATGAGTCCTCTTTGCAAAGCCATGTTATGTCATATACTCTTGAACAGTCACAACCTAACTGAGGCAGACTTGAACCTGGCACGGTTAAAATGCTCGGACACGAGCCAACGCCGATGATGACCCTTGAAGTTGATAGCCATATAACAACAGAAGTTTATTACTATAGTCTATGGCAAAAGAGGTATAATTGTATTCTAGAGATTATTCTTTAGGTTAAGCAAATTATGTTTTAATTAGAAGTTCAGTTGGTAACCAAACTTTTAGGGTAGATTCTACTGTAGATTAAATCTTCACAAATAAGACGCTCACCAATGAGGAAGTCTTTTAGGGTAGATTCTACTGTAGATTAAATCTTCACAAATAAGACGCTCACAGATGAGGAAGTCTTTTAGGGTAGATTCTACAGTACATTAAATCTTCACAAATAAGACGCTCACCGATGAGGATTTTTTTAGGGTAGATTCTACAGTACATTAAATCTTCACAAATAAGACGCTCACAGATGAGGAAGTCTTTTAGGGTAGATTCTACAGTACATTAAATCTTCACAAATAAGACGCTCACCGATGAGGAAGTCTTTTAGGGTAGATTCTACTGTAGATTAAATCTTCACAAATAAGACGCTCACCGATGAGGAAGTCTTTTAGGGTAGATTCTACAGTAGATTAAATCTTCACAAATAAGACGCTCACCGATGAGGATTTTTTTTAGGGTAGATTCTACAGTAGATTAAATCTTCACAAATAAGACGCTCACCGATGAGGAAGTCTTTTAGGGTAGATTCTACTGTAGATTAAATCTTCACAAATAAGACGCTCACCGATGAGGAAGTCTTTTAGGGTAGATTCTACAGTGGATTAAATCTTCACAAATAAGACGCTCACCGATGAGGAAGTCTTTTAGGGTAGATTCTACTGTAGATTAAATCTTCACAAATAAGACGCTCACCGATGAGGAAGTCTTTTAGGGTAGATTCTACAGTAGATTAAATCTTCACAAATAAGACGCTCACCGATGAGGAAGTCTTTTAGGGTAGATTCTACTGTAGATTAAATCTTCACAAATAAGACGCTCACCGATGAGGAAGTCTTTTAGGGTAGATTCTACTGTAGATTAAATCTTCACAAATAAGACGCTCACCGATGAGGAAGTCTTTTAGGGTAGATTCTACAGTGGATTAAATCTTCACAAATAAGACGCTCACCGATGAGGAAGTCTTTTAGGGTAGATTCTACTGTAGATTAAATCTTCACAAATAAGACGCTCACCGATGAGGAAGTCTTTTAGGGTAGATTCTACAGTAGATTAAATCTTCACAAATAAGACGCTCACCGATGAGGAAGTCTTTTAGGGTAGATTCTACTGTAGATTAAATCTTCAAAAATAAGACGCTCACCGATGAGGAAGTCTTTTAGGGTAGATTCTGCAGTAGATTAAATCTTAGCAAATAAAATACTCACCGATGAGAAAATCTCCGTCAGACGTGTACATGCAGGTGTCCACCATGGATGTGTTGCACATGTACGCATAAATGGCGATGCCGTGCCGCGCACAGGGGTCCCCCGCTCCGCAGATGGTGTGTAGGCCCTAAAGGAGGTGATGATAACGTATGGACACGGAACATGAACCAGCTTTCGCTCTACTATGTGTTTTGTACCATGTATATGTTATGATACGTTGATGAAGGTTAGACATCCAGGTAATAAGATACGCCAAAAATAGTTACTCAAGCAACTGGATAAAATTTTGAAACAGTCAGACGTTTCAGACAGCATCCGCTATCTTTCGTCAGTGACTGAAGAAAGATTTTGCAGAACCAGGTTTTATACCAAAACTCTGAATAGATATCTTAATGAATTGAAGACAATTTCAGATGGTTCAATAGAAATCCCATTTTCAGAGTTTTGGTATAAAACCTAGTTCTACCAGATCTTCCCTTAGTCACTGACGAAAGATAGCGGATGCTGTCTGAAACGTCTGACTGTTTCAAAATTTTATCCAGTTGCTTGAGTAACTATTTTTGGCGTAAATATGATATGATATATGTTGATAGAGTTATCAGGACTTATATGATGTACTCTGTATCACTGTTATATTGTATCTGACCCTTACCTCTTCCCTCATGACCTCAATGAAAAGCAGCATGCATACCTATTTGAGCTTCTCATGAATAAACAAAGGTTCAAACAAATAAATGTAACATAAAAAATTTCCAAAAGGTGACAAAAGTGACATGGATTTCAGAGAATTGTTGACAATGGTAACATTAAAAAGTTGTTCTGGCAAAATTCTACATTACTTTTTATATAATGCATTATTTCAATACTGTAAGTCTTGACAAGTTTGCGGTGGTTTTATTATCTTTGCAGTTTTTGCTGTGACATGGCGGATAAGTGTTACGATCACCTCACTACTGTTTTCCAGAATTGTTTCAACCGTAAACTTAAAACGCCACAAAAACAACCTTTTCCCTTCTACCGTGAGACATTTGTATCAGTATGTTTCTATATTGATTTCTTTTACAACATATTTCAGTAATGGAAAGGGAAAACCCAAACCTACCTGCACCCAGTCCACCTTTCCTTGGTTGATAGGGGGGACGGGGAAGGGGTGCCATCTCATCTGAAACAAAAATAAAAAGTCTGTTCAATCTAGCAGTAATATTTGCATTTGTATTAAAAAATGTTTTTACCGGCGATGACAGTATATCAGGACATTACAGCATACTGAATATGAAATTCATCATATCAAAGCCGGCGTCAAAATTCATGCGAGCGTCGGCCGAATTTGCATAGATGGCCTGAAGCTCGCCGAAATTCAAAATCGCCCGATCGTCGACCGTATTTTCCAATAAAAATCTCGGATGACGTCCGTCGAACACTTAAAACTAAAAATCCCCCATGAGATGGTACCATCACTTGGACATGGACGAAGTCAGTATCGACTAACCTGGTAAAAGGCCAATATTTGGATCAACTTTGATTTCTAAAAATCTTCCGAAGCCCGCGTAATCGACAGGACGTCGGCCGTACTTCGGCCGAAAATGCACATTTGAAGCTCGCAAACACGTCGGCCGAGCTGAATTTCTTATTTGTGACGGGGGCTGAAGTGCGAAATGAATATGTCACCAAAACATGTGTTATTTTGGGATCTAAATACTAAAAGAATTGGATTTGGATACCACGCTATTAAGAAATGTACGGTATGTGCATTACGTTCTGGATAAGTCCTGCTCAATACCTGGTTCGGGTTTGGGTCAGATGACTTCCAGTCATGTGTCAGGTAGGGCTGTTCCACTGGGCTGAAGGGGGTGTGAACAGCACTGGGCAGGATGCGGTACAGCCACCTGTACATTCACATTGTATAACGTACAAATCAATTCACAATGTAAAATACACGGGACAAATTCTTAAGGACCAGTCTTAGAACTTGCAAAAAGATCTTTATGAAAGTTCAAGTTTAAAAATTCCTGCTTTTTTTAAAACTCTTGTCCTACTGGTATAGTTTTAGATACAATTGATTTCATTAATTTTATTTCTAAATCGGGTCATTGGCCCTTGACGCTTTCTGCGCTGCTGTGGTATTGTTACTTCCGCATTCGGTGCGTTTCACTGCGGTGTGATGCGTTCAGCTGAACAATACCCCCAACCCATACATATACGGGACCCACATACAGGCTCTGTAATGTGCAATCCATATATATATCATATGGGTCCCGCCAGACAATTGCAAGGGTAAAAAGACCAACTCACGTGCGCCTGTTGTGAGTGCGAGGTGCGGTGAAGGCTGACCCCGACAGCTGTTCTGCATACAGGCCGTACGGACACTTCTGGGGAGTGTTCTGGAAAGGAAGTCTTAGAGATGAAACAACCCTGAGACAACAAATATCAACTTCTTTAATATATTCATAATTGTTGTCCAATGAGGTTGATGGAGGGAAGGTGCATTTCCAGCACTGGAAAGTAATAATCAACAGTTACTGTATATGGATACACAGAATAGGCTACAGGGAGTTGAAGTGTTAAAGGGTGCTTTTTACGTTGATGAAGGTTAGACATCCAGGTAATAAGATACGCCAAAAATAATTACTCAAGCAACTGGATAAGATTTTGAAACAGTCAGACGTTTCAGACAGTATCCACTGTCTTTCGTCAGTGACTAACGATAGGACTGAGAACACCAGGTTTTATACCAGGTTTAATAGCTAATTGAACTATTGGCATAAGCTTTGTCTTGAATTAATCTTCCTTTTAAAGACTACTTCAAGACATCCTAAATTGTCTTTACCTCATTAACATATCTATTCAGAGTTTTGGTATAAAACCTGGTGTTCTCAGTCCTATCGTTAGTCACTGACGAAAGACAGTGGATACTGTCTGAAACGTCTGACTGTTTCAAAATCTTATCCAGTTGCTTGAGTAATTATTTTTGGCGTAAAGGGTGCTTTTCCCCTTAGCCTATTTTGTCCGGCTTAAATCTTCGTTCACGAAGACAAGCCGACGAATTTTGTCAGACTTCCGGCAGTATACTTGGAAACGCCTAATCAAGGGGGCCATGTGATCAGATCTTGACTTGGGCCCAGTCAGAATCCATCACGATTTTCCCCCCAAAGATCTGCTTGGAGCCAAAAAAATCCTCCCCCACCATCATACTCATAGACAACTTGACATCCCATTACAATAGGCTGCAAACTGAAGCTACTCAAATTGATTATTCCCTTTAGAACTAGATCTTAACGAAAGATACATCACTGACAGGCTTATTTGCGTTACTTACCTGTCCTTTCGGGAGAGAACCTGGGCATCTGGGATCTTCTGAGGCAAACTCACTGCCAAATCCTGACAGATACTGTAAATGTAATAAACGTTATTTCAATTCACCAGGTTATGCAACATATCGCCAATGACTGAAGGAGGTCTATATAACCTCCTTGATATCACCTGTTGTCAACTTCCATTGCACCTTGAGGGACAACAAATGAATAATTGGTTGCATGAGACGGAACGATATCAGTCCATATTTAGCAAAAATAGTGGGCGCGTCGGGTAACAGCCAATCAGCGATCGCTATAGGCCAAAGGTCACGATTACAGTCATGCGCAAAGGGTCCATTTTCATTTCATAGCCTTGTATAGCCTTGTTAAAAGTAACTGTAGGAGGCCTCTTTGTAGGAAATGTTGGCGTTTTTGAGCTGCAATCGACAGGTAAGGGCTGTGGCTAATTTATTTAGTTAGAAAAACAGGGATTTAGCCATGTTTAGAGTGTCTGGTACACTTTGAAATAGGATGTGTTCATTTCTTGTGTAGGGAGGTCAAAGGTCATCTCGCCATGTTTGATAGAATTTCATCAGTTTCCGCCGGTGGAAAAACGGCGAAACTCATTAGATTGACACTTTAGAGTTCAGACTACGCTGCCACTGTGAGTTTTCCATGATCTAAACTTCAGGTACGTAGGTGACTTTTGACAGCCTTTTTCTTATATGTTTACCATTGAAAGTCTAGGGGCCTAGGCCTGTGAATGGTGGACTTCAGCCTACAGTAGACACACCCCCCAGGCACGTACGCGTTCTGTGTAAGCCTACGTGTAGATTTACAAAAACAGTCCCGAAGTTACGGCTATAGTCATTCTCAATCGCACACTTTAACCACATAGGCAAACTCCTGACATGTTTAACTTTATATCCAAGTTAGTTTGGAGCAGTATTTACCATAGGAAAGTATGTAAAACCTCACAATAAGCCAAAGAAACTGCCAGACTTACTCGAAGCGGCACCATCTTGTTTGACCTGGTGATGAACTTGTGAGGAGGTCACATGACTTGCACAAAAGGATTCTTGTTCCCAGGTAGCATTAATAATATACAATTATACAAAGTTGACAATATATCAAACTGCTTTACACTTTCAAACCATTCCAGGTGCTGGACATTCTATACAAGAAACGCTTTTTCTGAGCATTTGTTCTGGGCTTAGGTAAGAGGATGGTTTGTGATTTAGATTACCATGTTTGATAACCATGTGACTGCATTATGATCTGTTTATACAGAGAAACTGGCTGTTTGTTGTCCATGATTTTACGGAAAGTCATCATGCTTTTCTGTTGGATCCTGTCTTTCACGGACATCTGCAGCAGAGCGTCCCTGCTTGTGAACCTATCAGTTCCAAGGGCGATCCTGGCCGCTCTGTTCTGTATGACTTGTAGTCGTTTTATGTTCTTTACAGACGTACTTGCCCACACCGAGCTGCAGTAGTCTAGATTATGTAAGCACGAGAGCTTGAATCAATGTTATTCTCACTCTACGCGGAAGTGACTTCCTCACCCTGCTCACTTGCGCCATGCTCCTGTTACACTTCTTAACTACATGGTCTACGTGATCATCAAATGTGAGATTCTCGTCTACATGTACTCCCAGCAGTTTGACAGTGGGTACCTGTTGCAAACTCTGCCCCCTGAGTTCTAGATGTAGAGGAGGTGCGAGGTTTGTCTTCCTGGATGTCCCAACCAGCATGGTCTTTGTCTTGCCGTTGTTGAGTTTAAGCATATTGTTGTCGGACCATTTAGCCGCACATTCCAAATCCACCATAGCCTTTGTTTTTATGTCCTGTACAGTGTGCCCATGAGCTGCATGTACTGTACTGTCATCAGCATACTGGTCCAGTTCCCCATTCTCTACAGTGATTGACATGTCATTGACGTAAATACTGTACAGTTGTGGTCCCAAACAACTTCCCTGTGGTACCCCGCAGTGTAGCACTCGATTTTGACTGTATGCTCCATTTGCGTACACCTGCCAATTTCTATTTGATAGGTATGCCTGGATCCAGGACAGCACTTCCCTTGAGAATCCATACATTTTGAGCTTCTTCAGAAGAAGGACGTGATCCACAAGGTCAAAAGCTGCACTGTAGTCCAGCAACACTACCGAGGTCATCAGTCCTTTATCCATGTTATCCAGCCACTCATCTGTCATCTTCAGAAGAACTATTTCTGTAGCATGTAGCTTTCGGTACGCGTGTTGTGCATCTGATTGCTGACCTGATCGGGAAAAGTACGAGGCAATTTGTTCACTGGCCCAGATTTCGCAGACCTTGTCACCAGTTGGAAGGAGACTTACAGGGCGAGAGTTTTGTCCGGTTAGTGGCTTACTGCTGTCTTTCAGAAGTGGAATCACCTTGGCATGCTTTCATTTTGCTGGGAATGTTCCTGTTGCAAAAGACAGGTTGATACTACTAGGATATCCGAACAAATCCTCAGCAGTTTGTTGTCTATTCCATCATGGCCTGGGGTTTTGCCATCCGGTAGTCTTGACAGAACTTTGTGCACCTTGGTGATCGTAGAACGCTCACTGAAATATTAGTTAACCTCAGCCCATACGTTTCACATGTTTGGCAGAAGTAACGTGCTCTAAATGGACATCACCAACGCCCAGCCATGTGCACATGTAGTCATGACACTTCCTGCATGTCCACAACATTGAAGCAGCGCCAAATCAGACATCCAATTCTCCAAATATTCTGTTACACCATTTCCACCTTCCAAGTTACATCCTGGCAGATTGCCAAACTGCAGACACACACAAGAACAAACAAACATACACGCCAACTGATCACAGTACATCCGTTTTCACAGGAGTAATGACAACCACAAGAATCAGTTTTAGAGACATTTATCTACGAGTTGAATTGTATACCCTTTGCTGAGGGAGGGTGTAAGCAAAGTTATGAATTGTTCCCTTTGTCCAGCCTCCACCAGGCCCTCCTACGGGCGTATGGTTCGTAGAATTTGGCAGAAAAATGACTAATTAGCCAGTAGAGTCGGTCTACGGTGAAGATCACACAGCCTGCAAATGAAACCCTGGTAAATATTCTCCATATAGCCGGCGTAGTTAGTCTAGTAGAGACTACTCTTTGTCTAAGGTAAATTTGCTACCATTGTGATAAAGGTACACATAACAGTAGAACATGTATGTAGCCATGCTCAACTGCTCATAGCCTGGATAACAGACTTATGAAGTCATTATTTTCAACCATTATATCTTTAGTTCTTTACCAAGTGCTTGATAAACATCACTATACACTATACAGGCACAATGATCTCTTCAGAAGACTGGGAGCCTATTTAATGATTAGGCTATACAGAGTGTCACATATTGTACAATCGTAATTACACATTGTAGGCATTAAGTTAGAAGTTGAAATCCTCCCACACCATAAGGTGTATAGGGCGGTGCCTATCTCCGTTTCATAGCCCTGGGCCACACTGTGGTGCAATCACTGTAGCAGGGGGCTAGTCCACTGGCAGTGGAGTGTGTTTAACTTCCATACTGTTTCATAAGTATGTACCATTTTTATAAAGTCTTTGGTATGACTCAATGCACCTCTTGTCCAGAGGTGTCCTACCCGGGACTTGAACTCGGGCCTTCTGGTTCCAAGTAATCAGAACCAGATGTGGTAAGTAACAGAAGAGTATACCACTAGACCACATTGTAGGAATACCTAGTCAAAAGTCTTTTAAATGTCATCTGCTTTGTTTTTTTCAATGTGCGACTTCCTCTTCCTCCACGGTGCTGCTTACAATATGGGACAGAAAACAGAATATTTTTGGTGATGAGCATTTATCATTTTTCAAAACTTTGATACAGGCAAAAGCAACAAGGCAATGTAAGAAGCTTGTAGAAAACAAGATATATTTGGTGATGAGCTTTCATCATTTTTCAAAACATTCTAAAAACCTTGATACGGGCAAAAGCAACAAGGGACTATTAGAAGCTTGTTTCGATTATTTATGTAACATGATTTCTTCTAAATAAACACCAAGAACAAAAAATCACCTCAAAGGCATGTTAAAAGTGGGCAAAGGAAAAGTACATACTTGAATGTGATTCTTAAAGTTAAAGAAGC